>JAZGTN010000049.1:0-1200000 GCA_037783415.1 Leptasterias polaris | reverse complement strand
AAAACATCAAAAATACAAGAAAATACAGAGCATACATGAAATAAAAAAAACAAAACTGTAAGACAAAAACAACAGCAATACAACTGTAAAAGCCTTAGTTTGTGTAAAGATTAAAAATTACATTCATTTGTTAAGCAATCTGGTGAGGTATGGCACAGGACTGTTCTTAAATCTGTTTGAGGTGAAAGAGTATTCATTAACGATCCGGTTTGACCTAAGTGGGAACTTTTAGTTTCAGGGAACCATTCGCTGAATCTACACGAATTGTAAGTTTTAATGGCAAATTTGGTACAAAGAGAGTTCCTTCTATCATGGAGGGGTGTCAGACCCAAAGTGGATAACGCTTCATCATAATGGGCAAAATTGTTTCCTAAAATAATACGGCAAACTCTTTTTTGAATAGATTCAATACGATTGGATTGTGCGAGCGTGATACTTGAATGCCAAACAGGGGCGCGTATTCAACAATAGGTCTGACATAGCCCATGTATACAGTAGTGAGTTCAGTCAAGGATAACCCAGACTTTTTAAGTTTCATAAGCATAAATAATTTTCTGTTGGCCTTACCAATCATCTCATTTATGTGATAATTCCATTTAAGGTTGTTTTGAAAAGTAACACCCAAAAGTTTAGCCTTGTTGCAGATTAATGTTGGCAATTGTATATAATACATCAGGGAGTTTTTTCTTTCCAAAGTAAACCTGCATGGCTTGACATTTGGAAGGATTAAGTGAAAGTTTATTTTCTAGTGCCCAATCGTTTAGTCTATCCAACTCTTGTTGAACACAACTAACAGCATTAATGTCCCTAAAAACAGGGTCAATGCCACAACAGAGAGCTTCATACATTGTCTCACTTCACTGTTTAATCCCATCACCCCAGCCAACCCTCCTATATAGACATATTTCATTAGTCTATCTCAGCCTTCAAAGTTAAAAATAATCAAGTATTTCAGCCCACCACATCATCTACCTAGTCATCCTAGTTTGGTCTAGTATGGTTCTAGTGTTCTAAATTGTTTGTCCCGTTTTAATTTGTCTTTTTGCCTTGTTTTTATCTATTTGTGTTTAATTTTAAAATGGGTATAATCTTTTATCAATCCTTTAATTGGCGCTTGCGCTGTTGGATCTTGTATAAAATAAAATAAAATAAAACAATTAAATAAAAACGTTTATATCGAGGTTAAAAGACTGTTTGAGTCCTGAAAGAGGACTGAAAAGTTCTTCAAAAGTAAAAGTTTGGTAAATGATTTTGTAATTGCCTGTAGTACAGGATTATAATTTTTCTGTGTAATGTTTGTAATGTACCTAAAGCAACTAAGAGCAAATGACTCGAACCCACACTCGTCGACCAGTGGTTGTCTACTGTGGTCGACCATTTGTTTTTGGAACCAGCCACAGGACCATGGTTTCTTCCGTGGTCCCGATAGCCTCGATCCATGCTAACATATTTAAAAGTACAGAAGGGAACCAGTGACACTAAAGCGAAAAAGCGGAAGGCAATGGAAATATTAACACCGTGAAGATGATTGACTAGACTTCAAAGCAAGGCGTTCGAGCGAGTAAGTCACTGCGCATGTTCGTTGCTATAAAGTCAGTTGTCAATCACGGGTGTGCGCACTCGAACTTGCTCTTATTTGACAGAATTTATTTTCTGTGCAACTAAATAATTGTTTACTCCTTAGCTCTCAATTAAGTTTACTATCAAAACAGCAGTGTATTACTCCACATATTAATAATTGTTTACAGCGGTTTATAAATTGATTCATCTTGGGCCAAAGGGGGAAAAAGAGAAAGAAATCACGGCACTATTTTGTTCGTGTTTTTCCTTGACCAAATAAAGCAGTTCTGTTTGATTGTCTTGCCCGTTTTGAGCATGGTGTGAACTGTTTTAAAAACATTCAAGAGAGATTAAACTGATCAATATTTCCTGTTTTTTGGTTGAATATACACATAAACTTGTTGTTGATGCGTCTAAGATAACAACTTAATTATTTTGAGCGTACAATAATGGCTAATTATGTATCTCGTTATGTCTAGATTAGTCCAAATGGGTTTCTGTGTCAGACTATTGATGGGGACGCTAAGTATGCTAAAGGCATTGATGTAACAGCATCCAATGCTTTGCTGGAACTATCAGGTATTGGAGACAACTTTCTATTCTTCTATTTCTAGGTTGATCCAGATGGGTATCTGTGTCATCCTTTTGCTGATGGTTCAACCCAATTATATCAGTATGCTAAAGGAATTGATGTAACATCGTCCAATGCTGTGCTGGAACTATCAGGTAAATTAAACAAAGTCATTTTGTAACAGATTTGAAAATTTTAGGATTGTTCATCAAAAAAAAGGAATGCATTTTCAGCATAAAATATTATAGTTTTCCCAAGGCATTTGCTATCATCCGACACTATTGCGACTTTAAAAATAAATGACTAGTTGCTCACAGTAACTTATTTACATTTGTTTGTTTTAATATCATGCTTGTAATGATCTGATATTAATGTGTATTTATTTACAGATACTCTGATGTCATCCATCATTACAACTACTGAAATGAGCCACACTGTAGCCATCATTGGAACTAACTCCAATGGGGAGCTTTTAAAAGTAAGTACTTTTGTGTGTGTACAAACTACTCTTCTACGCTTTGAAAAAAAGACTCTTTTTGGAAGGAACACCCTATTCACAGCTCAACCTTGGTACACTTTTCATTAATAATGTCAGAATTTCACACTTAATGTTTTCAAGAGGTGATTCACATAGTTTTGTGCTATTTATGTAATAAATGTACACGTGAATATTAAAACTGCATTAACACATATCACCTATTCATGTTTCCTTTGTAATGTTAGCAAGCTAGATGTGTTTCTGTCTGTGTTACAGGTTCACATCCAAAGCAAGACCTCAGCCAGACTGTATGAAAGAGTAGACCTTGATATTACTGGATCAGTCCTTAAAGATGTCAAGATTAATGATACAACAAGAGAGATGTACATACTCACTGAACAAAAGGTACAATAACAAGATTAATCATACAACACGAGAGATGTACATACTGACTGAACAAAAGGTACAATAACAAGATTAATGATACAACAAGAGAGATGTACATGCTCACTGAACAAAATGTACAATAACAAGATTAATGATACAACAAGAGAGATGTACTTACTGACTGAACAAAAGGTACAATAACAAGATTAATGATACAACAAGAGAGATGTACATACTCACTGAACAAAAGGTACAATAACAAGATTAATAATACAACAAGAGAGATGTACATACTCACTGAACAAAAGGTACAATAACAAGATTAATGATACAACAAGAGAGATGTACATACTCACTGAACAAAAGGTACAATAACAAGATTAATGATACAACAAGAGAGATGTACATACTCACTGAACAAAAGGTACAATAACAAGATTAATGATACAACAAGAGAGATGTACATACTCACTGCAAAAGGTACAATAACAAGATTAATGATACAACAAGAGAGATGTACATACTCACTGAACAAAAGGTACAATAACAAGATTAATGATACAACAAGAGAGATGTACATACTGACTGAACAAAAGGTACAATAACAAGACTAACAAGATTTAAGGGCATATCAAGCATCACACTATCATCAAATGGTGGGAAAATGCATGTAATTGTTTTTCTATTAAACTCAAGCTTCTAATTTAACAATTTTTCTTCGTATTTTGAATAATGTTAAAAGATTTTGAAGATGCGTGTTGAGAATTGTGGTCAGTATACAACGTGTGAGACGTGTATTGGTACGGATGCAGGGAGGGATGGAGACCCATACTGTGGCTGGTGTACTCTGCAGAGACAGTAAGTATTGTATCTTGTCTGATTGGATGCTTGTTGAGAATTTTAGTGAAAAGCAACTAATTACAGACTAGAATGAATTTCATAAAGCAAAATTACTTTAAAGATGTTTTTTAATTTTTTATTTTTTATATTTTTTATTCCACCGACTACTGTTCTGTGTTTACTAGATTGTTTAGTTCATCATCCGAGTCCGATAGTGGGTATTTTTATACATAGAATGGTCAGTTTAATTTATTTTGATCAAGTGTCAACTATTTCTTGATGATTATTCATATAATGTGTTCTTGATTAGATGCACCTTGTATTCTGAATGCAACATGCCTGATGTGTCTACCCGATGGTTAGCCTACAATACTGCACAGTGTATTGAGATAACCAATGTGGCTCCTTATGACAATCTACCAATCACAGTCACAGAACAACAGGTAAGAGTAATGTATAACTGCTTACCAACTTTTTTTTATTGGCGCACCTCCATACAGCTGGTTGGCACACAAATTTGCTAAACACAGGAAGTATTGCTTAGCAGAAGTGGGCATTCTTCCAAAATGCTATTGAGATACATTATTGTGGCTTTATGAAGTTGGGTCCTGGTGACTCTATAATATCTCCCTTGCCCTTCCCTCTTTTTTCTCCCACCACCTGTATCTAGTGTGCCACTAACTTGAGGTTCACTCACAGCACAGTGTAAACTTTTTGAATCAATTTATTAGGTAGGCCTAACTATAAATACCCTTTTACCCTACGAATTTGTCAATTGTCAAGGCTGCCACTGTAAGGTTCATTATATACATTGTGCTCAATGTACGCAGCTTCTACAGCTGAAGTTACCCTGCTCCATCAATTTATTATCAAATTATGATTATAGATGTGTGTCTTATTGGCTACAAATTGTTCATTTGCCAGATTACTGTGAGTGTAGTAGAGCAGTTACCAGACTTACTGACCAGTATTGGCTACAAATTGAACATTTGCCAGATTACTGTGAGTGTAGAGCAGTTACCAGACTTACTGACCAGTATTGGCTACAAATTGTACATTTGCCAGATTACTGTTAGTGTAGAGCAGTTACCAGACGTACTGACCAGCATGAGATATGAGTGTTGGTTTGGATCCTACGTATCTCAAGCTACAAAGACTAATGAGGATCTTAGATGTGTCTCCCCACCTGGTGATAGGATACCTCCTATTCAACAAGGAGGTAAGTCCAACACAAAACAGGGCTGTTTTAAAAAGACTTTAGTGTAAGAATGTAAGAATATATGAAATTTGCTTTTAACCGTTTTTTCTTCTTTCATTTTCCAGATGATGGTGTTACAGTTACACTGAGCGTCCATTCCAGTGAAACATCAGTCAGTTTTGTGGATACAAGTTTCTATTTCTATGAATGCTCCACTCATACTTCGTAAGAATATTTTATGTTCTCTTTATCTAGCTTTAGTTTCATGCCACTCCATTTAGGATGAGCAATATGTCCTTATTGATTTTGATTATGATTAAAAACAATTTTAATTTCTTAATTTCTAGAGTCGCCAACTCTTTGATGAGGTTAACATTGTTTGCATGTTCATTTTAGCATAATAAATTGTTGCATTACTTTAATCCATAAACTCAATCATAGATATATAGGCCTAATTTCTTTTGTTGTTTTTCATTTGCGTTTGCTGTAGTTGTGTATCTTGTGTTGGTAATCGATGGGCCTGTGATTGGTGTGTCTTTGAGAATAGATGCACCCATGTTAGTTCTACTTGCACAGGAGCCAATGAAATCGTCATTACAGGACAAAACGTGAGATCGAACCTGTCATAAATGTGTTCTTGTTTTAAATGCTGAAATTTAATAGTAACAAGTGGAACATGCATTTGTTTTCATATGAAAGACATACATAAAACTCCATCCTGTTCCGGTCTTTATAAACTATTTTTTAGTGAAAACAATTGAACCCTGATTTGTTCAAAGAGGAATTAATGTCTGATAAATAATGATTTGATGTACATTTTTTAGAATCCAGATTTGTCTTCAGCCAAGGGTCCGGGTTTCTGCCCTCAGCTGCTGGCTCAGAATACTGAAGTCCTTCTTCCCAATGGAATTGAAAGAAGTATACAAGTCATGACTGCAAATCTACCTGATGTGACCCAGGTTGGTTTTATAAAATTACTAAGGTTGTCATAATAACATTAATAATTTACACGAAGGCAAACAGTGACTTCACACCCGCCCCCACCCCCCCCCCCCCCCCAAGCAAAAAGATTTTACAATCGCCTACTTTATATGGCAATGAAACGAACTCTACCGTGGTATATTCACTGTAACGTATCAAAGCAAGTAAGTTCTGCATAAAGTGGAGGAAGTGAACTAAAATAATAAAACACTGAGAATATATCTCTTTTTGTTGACAGTTTTCTAAAGCCGCTTATGCCACAGGTTCCATCATATATTCATGACACTCCAGATTTCCTTCGTAAAATCTCAGGTATTCAGAAGCAGGTCCCCAACACAGCTATCATCGGTACTTTTGATGTGTCCTCTTTGTACACCAACATCCCCCAAGATGAAGGGATTGCTGCTTGCTCCGATCAGCCCTGTTTAAGAGTGGTCACGTGTCACCGCCCATTTCTGACATTGTATCCCTCATGCAACATGTTCTAACAAAAAACAACTTTTCGTTCTTGGGTAAGAATTTCCTACAGGTACATGGCACTGCAATGGGTACACGTATGGCACCTTCAATGGCCTGCCTTTTCATGAGTCAACTTGAACAGCGCATGTTGGCGTCGGCCCCTTGCCGTCCATGGGTCTGGTGGCGCTATATCGATGACATATTTTTCATCTGGACTAGTGATGAAGAAAGCCTCATAGCATTCATTAACCACATTAATTCTTTCCACAGGACCATCAAATTCACGAATGAATACTCGACCAAGGACACGCACTTTCTGGATGTCAAGGTCATAAAGACGGATGATGGATTAACCACAGATCTCTTTGTTAAGCCCACAGATAAACATCAATACCTCCACTCAACCAGCTGTCACCCCAGACACTGCAAAACCAGCATAGCCTACAGTCAGGCCCTCAGACTCCGTCGAATCTGTTCCAATGATTCTGATTTTTTCCACCACTCACAGGAACTTAAGAAACACCTTGTTTCCAGGGGTCATAGCTCCCTAGCAGTCCATCGAGCGATCCAGAAAGTCAAGGCTCGTTCTAGGGAGTCTGTACTCTCAAAAGGACCCAGGCAACAACGGAGTTCCAAACGGAAAGTTCCTTTTGTTGTTACTTTCCACCCCTCACTTCCTGCCATTCGTAAAATAACCAGTTCTAACCATCATATTCTTCACACATCAGATCGGCTTCAACGTGCTGTACAGGAAGAACCCATAGTTGCCTACCGACGCCCACCCAGTCTCAGGGATCTCATCGTCCGGGCAGAAGTTCCCCCCATTAATGATGATGTTAATCCCCCTTTGCCATAGGGTACTTTTAGATGTTCCAACACATCCAAATGCATCGTTTGTAGACAACACATCAGGGAATCAGACTCCTTTACCAGCCATACTGGTGGTACCACCCACACTGGTGGTACCACCCACAAGACAAGGGGTCATGTCACCTGCACCACCACTAATCTAATCTATCTAATATCTTGCAGAGTCTGTGGTGTTCAATATATAGGTGAAACAAGAACTACACTCAAGAGGCGTTTCTATGGCCACAGATCCACAGTCAACACCCAAAAGCTGGATACACCTGTAGGACACCACTTCAACCTTCCTAACCACTCCATTTCTGACATGAATTTACAGGGCATTGAGGCACTAGGTAACTGCAGAGAGACTGTCCGTCTGAGTAGGGAAAAACTTAGGATAAGGCGCATAAAGACCACTCAGCCCCATGGTTTGAATATCCAAGAAGGAAATGACTAATAACCTTTTGTTTTTGCCTTCTCCTTTTCCCACACAGTTATCCACTTTATTAGTCTGCATTGTATTAACTAATTATTTACCTCTCTTCTAACCTTCCATTTTGTCCTTTGTTTTCCCAACTTCTTGTGGTCAAGCTATCCTTTTCCCTTCATAACCCCCCCCCCCTTTTGTCTTCATAATCCCTGCTTTACCCCCTGCCTTCTCTAAATGCTTTCTGCTTTTCTCCCTCCACTCTCTCTATTCATGTATTTCCACTTGACTACTCTTGCAACTCTTGTCTGCTTGTATGTGTGTTGTGTGCTGTCATTTAGCCTTCGAGAAAGACTCTGCTAGGGTCGAAACGTCAGGCCACTAACTTATTTTTTGCATTTATACCACAGGTCCTTTTGGTTGGTAAGCAGTTTGCAACAGCTAATTCTATTTTCTCAAAATAATAAATCAATAATAATTACTTTTCTGAGACTTGGTTACACTTAAACAATCGGGAACGAAGAGGAAATGGGTTAAACAAAATAATAAAGTTAATTAGTTTGATTGTGTTTTTTGTAAATACTAGATTGATGCAGTATTTTGTTTTAGCGCGATGTACACCAAAAACAGCACTTCAAAAATAACAGCAATTACAGTCTCTGATTTATACATTTTTTTAAACAGACACTGGAAAGGAGGAAGTTATAGATAGAAAAAAGCAATGAAGAGGAATTGGTTAAATAAATAAAAACAGATAGAGTAACGTTTGTAAGTACTGAAAGTGTTTCCAGCATCTTGTGTTGTTGGGCACGAAATGCGAAAGCACTTTAAAATTAAGCTGCAGAAAAGTTAGCGTAAGATATTAAAAATGACAATTGCTGGTCTCAGACTCAAATAAGTTATAGAGAAAAAACTCATTACGAGATAAAGAGGACAGTTTGAAAGTTTTTTTGTAACAATAGCTTCCATAATAGTTTTGTTTTCTTTCTTTTCTATTAAAGTTTTCCAGAAAAAAATACAGAAGCAATTGTAATGACTGCCTATAACTCATGACAGTCTCTTTAATTGTGGTGTGTAGAAAGTATTTATATTTAGGCAACCTATTCAAATGGAAATGGCTAGACTCATGGGCGAACATTTACTGTACCCACCTTGTTAAAATGACATCTAACCTCACTTTTCATTTGTTTCTTTATCTCTTAGACTACTAGCTTTGAATGTAGCTTTGATATTGAGGGACTACGTCAGAGTACAACTGCTCAGCGTAATAATGATACCATCGTGTGTGACATGAAAGCCGTAAGATTCTTAGGCCATGTTCCAAATGGAAAACTAATTTATTATTTGAAAAGGCCAAGAGTTGAGTTCAACTTGAGTTGAACTTGTTTGATATCAGCCCATTTCTATTCCACAGTATACCTACACTTCCACTGATGAAGCAGAGCTGATTGTGAAACTGACCATTGAATGGACAGACACAAGTAATAACCGTCACACTCTAGATGACTTTTTCAACAATAAGGGTGAGTTTGAGACAATGGTGTGGGATGGGGATCCCTTGACCTACGGACTGACATAAGGAACTCAAGGGAGGGATATTGCTGACTGATGCAGTTCTCTGGTGACTTTGATGGTTTTTATTGGTTTGTTACTTAATTATGCTGCAGGCATCTTTGCATTAATTATGAACAACTTGTTAAGACAAGTATTTTCAAAAGTCAATAACATGGGACTTTCAAATGATTGTTTTGAACTTTTCTTATTGTTACAGCAACACTTTACAAGTGTGGAGTATTGAAGCCAGATTGTAGTCGGTGTGTTACTGCCAGGCCAGAGCTTGAGTGTGTTTGGTGTAATGCTATGTGTGAACTAAGAGAGTCTTGTACAACAGCGCAAGGAGAGTGGGTTACCCACAATAATAATGCCAACTGTCCTGATCCGATTCTCCAAGGGGTGAGTAGATTTATCTCTTATTGGAGTAACGGGTGGTTAGGGAGTGTTTCCATATGTCCCATCATCCATAATAATAACAGTGTCAACTTCTGTATGCCTTCCGAGAGGTGGGCAAATACATTGATTATTGACAACTAGGTGAGGATTTATATATATTTTGTTAATGAAAGCTAGGTTGTGAGATTGTCTGTCTTATTTTTGGGGGGGTGAAAAGATACATTTGACTTTTCCAAGCTAACACAGTCACTATAATTAGTACAGATAAAGAGGAATGGGTGTGAAGATCCAATACCAAAACATAAATTAACACAATGTCTAAATGAGATCTTGACTTGTCAATTATTGATTGTTTAGATATATCCATTGACTGGACCAATAGAAGGTAACACCATAGTATCTGTAATGGGTACAGATATTGGCAGAGGGTTCAATACTGTACTGAATGTGACGATTGGAGACCAAGAATGCTATCTGGATGGATTGGAAGCCTATTATGAAACTGGCGCAAGGTGAGTGTTTGATCACTGTCAAACAGCTCAGTTTTCGTTTGTTTGTTGTTGTTGTTGTTGTCGTTGTTGTTGTTTTGAGTATGTGGTGTTTTTTTTGGGGGGGGGGGGGGTGGTCTTTATTGCAAAAGCTAGATCGTTTATTTTACAATTATGATAATATTTTACTTCAAATGTTTACATATTGATCTTAATTGGATAATCAGGGTTTGAGATCTCACATTATCCTTGTTAAAGATATGCCGTTTACAAACGCAAAAACGCAAAAAACTCACTAATGAGCTGCATTAGCATTGTTAATGAAATAATTATGGTAAAAACTGCCAAATATTTCTAATAAGACTCTATAATTTCTTCAATATGTAAGATATACAAAATCAATCTGAACTTTATTTCCCAGTGTAAGTTGCAGAACTCAATCAAGAGTTGAAAGTGTGGTGTCGGTGTCGCTGACAGTCGTGGGAGCTGATGGGTCAACACTACAGGAAAGCACAGGAGATGTCAAGTTTGAATATAGGGTAGATTTGATAACAGCTCTTATGGATCTTACGGTGTCTGATGATAAATATAACTTGAAACTGTTGAAAATAAGTCTACATATAATTTGAAAAAAGTCCATCCAACAATGTATGCTGGAACAATCTATTTTGTCTAGTCCCAGATTGTATTTAAATCAATCAAATTTACATTATTTGAAGACAAGAAAAGAAAAAGAATTGTTTCTTTTCCAATGAGTTCAAGAAAACAACAAGGACACATGGTCTGGTTGATGTTGAATGTCTTCTATGTTTGTTTTTTTGGTTCTGATTTTTCTTGCCAGGTTCCATCTATTACAAGTTTCAGTCCTCGTCGTGGACCAGCAGCTGGTGGGACTCGTATAACAATCAACGGCATGGCTCTAAATACAGGACGGAATATTGAGGCATTCATTGGTGATAAAGCTTGCATTATAACCAGGCAAGTGAAGACCACTGTAAATAAAATTTAAGATATTGTATCACTTACTTGATGTAGAGCCTGTTTTCAAATGTTTTAGTTGAGGTCTTTGCTATAATCATTGTTAAAAATAAGTTTGTATAAAAGAAAACATGTTTGTTTTGACGCTTCATTTGTGTAACTACGATGAATTTTACAGCCCAGTGACTGAGACGGCAGCAGTGTGCACAAGCTCTGAGGGGTCTGTTGGACAGACAGAAGTTCTCAAGATGTCTTTTGACGGAGCAGACAAAACAAGCCAGATGTACACTTTCACCAACAACCCTGTCATTACTCAAGTCAGTCCAACCAGCAGTATCTATTCGTGAGTTCATCTCAGAACATTAGTTGTTTAATTGTTAGTGAAACTGGTATTGTTCTGTTGCAATTTCTCATTTGACCATTGTCTGCAGTTTGAATCTATATTTTTGTAACACATTGTTTGATAGATTTTTATTCATGCACATAGATAATCCTGCATTATGCGCTATAGAAATGTCTCATATTATTATTATATTTAATGAGTAAGTTGAAAGTAAATGAGTCAACTTGACCACATTTTTTATTAGAAAATCTCTGTAAGTCAAGGTTGCAGTTCAATAAGTGCAATAGTGCTTGAAAGTTATATTTGTTTTAACAAATTAGTAAAATATTTGTTTTCATTACTGCTTAGGCTTGAAATTTAAAAACTTTGCCCTCTCTTAATCAGATAAGCTTCTTACATTGTGTTTTCTGTGTAAGCTCATCAGTCAATTTATTGTTCCCCAATACTCAGCGGTGGCCGAGAGATGATTGTTGGAGGCACTGATCTAGACACAACCCGGACAGCTTCACTTGTGGTTACAGTTGCTACACAAGTCATTAAGAGATCGGTTGGCAGTGACAGACCCAAGAATATTAAGTTTGTGGAGGTGAGTCACCAGCTCAAACACTTAGAATCTTTGTTTCCAACTTTTTTTGTCATTTGTTGATAGCTGTACTTTCAGGTGTGTAGCAACAGGGGTGGCCGGCTGGCTATGGCTACCCAACCTTTCGCTCATATTTGGCAGATTTAATAATTCAGACTGGATCTTCTTAAGTCTTCTTTAAAAATATATTTTAGCCCATGAGATCTGTCATTAGTTTCGTTAGCCTAAAGTGGAATCCTTATGCTACATGTATGTACAGTAGTTGTCAAAACCCTTTTTTCCATTGGGAATGGTTGCAAACTGCTGCCGCGATGTTGTAAATTTTTTTTTACGGATTAGCGCCGCCACTGCTCGCAGGGATTGTAACTTAAAATGGCCACTTCACTTTTAAAACCTTGCCACGCGGCTGGTACTTGGTAAACAAATGGTGGTATTTCCATTGTTTGCCCTCGACTTTGACAATTTATAGGTTTTATTGTTTGAGGTTTAGTACGAAGTGCAGTACTTAATCCTGGTTAGGGTACATGTAAGGAATTTTTTTTACATCACTAGAATTGTGCCAGGGAAGGCCCCGAGTTCATGCTTTGCCGAACTCCCAATATAACGTCAGCCGTAATAAGCAGCTCTTCATCTCAACGTAACGTGACATTTGGCTTCATTATGGACGGTGTCAGTGACCTCTTAACGTGGTCAGAAGACAACGACGTTGACTTGGAGTTCTTTCCTGATCCGGATTATGACAAGTTTGAAAATGACTTATTTGAGAAGAATGGAGAGTTGTTGACGATCAAGGTGAGGTTTATCAATCAAGGGTTAATCAAATTGATTGTTCATAAATACCATTTCATAATTCCAATGCATAATAAACATTGTATGTGTTTTACCATGTGATGCATTGATGTGTGTTAATCAATAACTCATTACTTTCCTGAGTCCTATGGAAAAAAATCCTCAGGGACATTACTGTGCCATGTTTACCACTGATGACCACCGAGGTAGCCTGGTACCTAGAGGCAGTTAGAATGCTATATTTTAGCAGTGGATACCACAGCAATGTTAATAGATGTTTAATTTGCCTCAAGGGTAAAGATACATAATTAGTCAAAAGCAAAATTACTGCATAGTATTTTTTGGGCAAGCTGTACATGCTAGATCCGGTTTTCTACTGTTAGTCTACTTGTCTACTTTTATGCGACTTTTGCTGGTTCATTTTGTCTTAAACCTCAGACTCTTTAAGTCAACGATTTAAAAAAAAGTGTTTTAACAGTTCCTATTTTTCTTCTAAGTATAACTGATACATATACTGATACTAGCATGATAGTGGCATGGGTGGCTGGTGCATAAAGCACTAGCCTCTTACCAATGTGGCCCTGGTTCGATTCCAGGCTAAGGCCATATGTGAGTAGGGTTGTGCGCTGGTTCTCTCCTATGCCACAATGGGGTTTTTTCTGGGCCCTCCGGTTTTCTTCCTCTCTGGAAAAAACCTAAAAAATGCTTCCGATCTCTAGCTGTGCTTCGTGGTCATATATGGGTTGATGTGGCCGGCTGCAAAAGGCTCCATCGCATGCCTGCTTCTTCAACACGTTGTAGCCGCGTCCTTCACAATTCAGTTTCTCAGCTCTGAGTAAGGATATTAGCCTCCCAAATTATATCAAAATATTAAGATACCTAATAATATAATTTGGTTTTTACCCTTATACTGATGTGTATTAAGCACTGTATACTCAGTACTTTCACGAGTTCTGTGAACAAAAACCACAGGCAAATCACTCGGGTGGGATTCGAACCCACGACCTTTGCATTGCTAGAGCAGATGTCTTACCACTAGAACACCAAGCTAGCCCAGTGGCTAGAGGCAGTTCAACTCCTATGTTTTAGCAGCGGGTTTCTCAACGATTTAATAGATAAAATATAATTTGGTTTTTAAACCCTTACACCAATGTGTATTAAGCACTGTGTACTCAGTTCTTTAAGGGTAAAATCTAAATTATATTATTTATCCCCGATGTAAAAATAAATCTATGATACCTAATACTTGCTCAGAGAGAGAAGGAGTTCCTGTAATTGATCAAAGGTTTTAAACTCACTTGGATCCAAGTAGCAATTGATTTGATGAAAACGTATTATGTAATTGTGAGTAATTTCAGCTGTGATAAGTCAATTGAAATATTCTGTTTAACTCAGGGGAAACGAATTAACAGTGCGATTACTGCCTCAGAAGTCATTGTTTATGTTGGACCAATGAGATGTCTTGTGACCTTCATTGAAGAAACATCTATTGGTTGTAATTTGCCTGAGAAACAACCATCTGCCGGGGACTTCAATGGCCAAGACAAAGAGAGAGGGCTTCCTGTAGTCTTGGTGAGTGTTAAAACAACTCTTGGTTGTAATTTACTTGAGAAACAGCCTTGGACAAGAACTTCTTGGGTCAAGATACAGAGAGAGGGCTTTCTGTGGTATGTGCAGATCTTGAGACAAATACCAGTTGTAGCTTAATTGAGAAACCACCATCTGGCGGGGACTTCAAGGGCCAAGATAAAAAGAAAGGGCTTCCTGTGGTCTGGGTTAGTCTTAAAACAAAATTCAGTTGCTATTTACTTTATAAGAAACAACCATCTGGCCAGTACCCCATGACCCAAGACACTGAGAGAGTGCTTCCTGTGGTAAGTCTCAAGACAAATCTCAGTTGTAATTTACGTGAGGAACAACCATCCGTCCACAGGAGTTCTTGGGTCAAGACACTGAGACTGAGCTTCCTTTGGTCTGGGCAAGTCATACTACAAATAGTTGTTATAATTTTACTTTATAATAAGAAATAACACTGACAGGGGGCTTCCTGTGGTCTTGGTAAGTCGTAAGACAAAATTCACTTGGAATTACATGATAAAAGACCACATTATAAAAGGACCTAATGAACCAAGACAAGGAGGGTGAGAAGGCTCAATTCTTAGTTTAGCTTAGTTTAAGCGATTCATAAAGTATTAAAATCTCCTTTCTCATCAGGTGGTGCACAGCAACCTTGAGTTCCGCATCGGTTATGTCGCATATCCTTCCTCCAGTGGCGTGATCATTGGTCTCTCGGTGGTCGGTGCAGTGATTTTCGTCATCTTAGTCTGCTTGATTTTACTCCTATCCAAACGGCTGTACAGCGCCAGTCGGGATGCTAATCTTTTGGTCTTAGAGAAAGACTTTCTTGAAGATGTTAAGAAAGGTTAGAAATAGAGGTTACAGAATTTACTTCTTCTTCAGTTGAAGCTGATAGGAAGAAATTCTTGCTTAGTTAGGTTTCTCTGCTAAGCACAAAGAAGCAGTGAACCAGTCACAAACAATGGGCATGAGCTGGGCCCAATTTCAAAAAGCTGTTAGTGTTAAGCAGAAAATACTGCTAAAAAGAGGTGGGGAACCAGTCGCCATGTAAACTTTATGGAATGTTGGCTGGCCACCTGTTTCTACTAGAAACAAGTTTATTTATGCGCTTAGTAAGTTAATGTTCCAATGCAGCTCTGGCTCCCTTTGCCGACAAAACTTTTGAGAAAGATGACCTCTTGACTTAGACAATCAGTTAATCACCATCCACTTTTGAATTTTAACAATATTGTACTTTCAAAAAACTTGAAATACAGGACTCTCTCAGCGACAAGTTGACATTTTCCAGCTGACGAATGACGTGAAAGTGAGTGGGATGCCGTTTGTGAGTCACCGTGACTACGCCACTAACATGCTGTTCATTGGACAAGAGCTTCGACCAACCACAACGGATGAAGAGGTACAGTGGTCAGCACAATAGACTCCAAGAACCAAAGTTTTCATAATGAAGCTTAATCTCACAACGAGGTATTAAAGTCCAAAGGGGTCAGGTTTCAAATTGTTCCCTGAGTCCTAAAGGGCATCTGAAGTCAAGTTTCCAGACCACTTGACTTCTAATTTATCAATTCATTCTCAAGAACCACAGTTGACAACAAACCATCACAAGCCAAATATAAATTTACTGCATTATAATTCAACTCATTTTTTAGTCCTTTGGATTCCTGTGATGAAAATCTTCAAATGTTGCTCAGCAAAGTGTGATGTAACACTACAAATTACATCTTAAGATGAGTTTTTGTGTTTTGTGAAATCGAACCCAAGGTTTCACCCATGAACTACACTCAACCACGTCCAAAGCATTTAACGTAAAGCTTCTTCCTCAAAAACAGTGTGGAGTTGAAGCAAAATAACACAGTTACCAACCCCCAAAAATAAAAAGATTTATTCAGAGAGTGACTTACACTGTTGCACATATAATAATTGTCAAATTTACTTATTGATGTTTAGGAACCATAATGCATTTTGTCTAAAAACTGTGTTTATATTTCATTCTTATTATTGTACAGCACGGTGAAGATTCCAGGGTCGAAGAATCCATGACGAAGATCTCTAAGTTGCTAGGCAACAAGAACTTCCTAGTAATTCTCATCCAGACCCTAGATACAGGGAGCCGCTCAAAGATGTCGGTGAAAGACAGGTGGGAAGTTTGTAAAATTTGAAACTCTCCGTTTGATATTTCCCCCACAAATGCCAAACAATTATTACAATTTATATCACACCTTTTCTACTTTAATTATAAAGCTGTACATGCATGACAACATTTCACAAGATGAAGTTAAAAACCTGGCAGGAGGAATGTTTGACAATGTTGGAAGACGATTTCTTTTGCTGGAACTTTGTTTTTGTTGTAAATGTTGAACAATTTCTTGATAATGTGTTTTGTCAAATAAGAAACTATCATTTTGGCCTTCTAGAAATGTGGAACGTATTTTGTCCCTTTTTATTTTTAATTTTTACAAAAAGCACTTTTTGAAAGTTGTCTTCCAGCGGTATACAAGTGTTGATAAAATCGATTTACTTTTTTGAGCACCATTTACTTTTTACATCACTGTTGATCTTAGGGTGTGCACATTATTGGTGTGGTTGAAAATATTATTTTCTCAGATTAACACATACATTACAAAAAGGTACAAACATGGTCATGGTGGAAAACTTTAACTATGTGTGCTTGAAATGCAATAGTTTTTGATAAATGAGTGTAAACAATTTATTTGTTTAGCCAAGGAGTCCAAAACCTGATGGTTAAAAACAGTAAAAACATTGAAGTTTTTTCACCCACTTTACCGTGACTCCGATGACCAATTGAGCTTAAACCTTCACAGGTTTCTTCTTTCGTGTATTGTTGGGTCACATAAGGTGTGGATACTCGTCTCGGACAATTACCAATGTTGTCCGCGTGCTTTAAGATCATGACGATCAAGACAGTTTGAAATCAAAGTTATATCCGTTTATATTAAAAAGGATTTTGACTCCAGCATTTTGATTCTGATATTCAAATACCCCGTCATTTTCACCTTGAGAAAACAATAATGAGTTTACTCGAGAAAGTTGTGGCAATCAGCTGTCCATCATTGGACAAAGTTATTATATACTCTTTTTGCCCAATTTAATATTTCCAGACATTCGATAGCATCTTTACTGACTCTTACCATGGTACTGAATAATGACCTGGATATCCTAACAGAGTAAGTCAAACTGGGAACTATTTTGAAGCAAATTTTTTAAGTTTTAGACTCTAAATACTTCCCTTTAAAATAAATTAAACTAAAGCAAGCTGGGAGAGTGTTATTTGGAATTCATATTTTTTTTTTTTTTTTGCTTTTTTTTATAAAATAAAACCATCGAGTAAGGCTTGCGGAGGCACAGTGTAATTAATTCCGAGAAGAACCGGTGGTTAACGACGCGAAGTTTCGACCTTGCTCTGATTGAATTCGGGAGAATATTGGACTCTATTGCTGAGTGATGCTTAAAATCTGCCGAAGAGGTTTAGCTTGCAGGTATGCTTCAAGCTAAACCTTTTCGGCAGTAGCAGCACACATCAACATGGTCCAGCATTCTCCTGAAGATAATCAGAGCATACTGATCGAAACGTCTAGTTGTTAAAAACCGGTTCTTTTCAGAACTACAACAGTTCTTAAAGATATGTATTTACACCGCGTCTCCACAACTCACTTGGTTGTACTTTCACACCATGCAACGTTTCAAATACTACTTAAAAGAAAAATACCAAACAGGATGGTATGTCCATGAGATAAGAAAGGTTTAACTATGATATTTTCAAACTCTTATTTCACTGAATGCTCTTTTCATTTTTAGCGTCTTGTTGACTTTGATGTCACAGATGATTCAGGATGCTCATTCTACTAACCAAGAACTCCTACTTTTCAGCAAGTAAGATACTAAGAATACTATAAATAGTTCCCCTACACTCTAAATACTCGAGGGTCAACCGGGTCAACTTGACCCAGAAATGCATGGGTCAAGCCACCTAGCACTTGGAATCTGGGTCAAACATTGACCTCGGATTGTGTAGAGTTTAAATAAGTACAACCTGTTATCCAAAATTCTAGTTAAAAAAATACATAGGCTGTACTCAGTTGGGACTTGAACCAAAAATACATATCTATCAATTATATTTCTATACCAAATAAATTACTATGTTGTATTGTGGTAATTTATTTACGAACAGATGAATTCAGACTGCAACAAGGGATACACCAAGTGAGAGCACTGGTTTTTGACAATGACCAAAAGTATACTCCGCCTTTAAGTCAGTGAGCGCTGGTAACACCAAGTCATGTCACATTTTTATTTAATTTACTAGTTTCTCCAAAGTGCAATGCATTGGTAGAGTCAAAGCCTTGATACCCTCGACTGGACCATTCCACATATCTAAGAGGGGGATTGGGTCCCAGAGCTGTGTAGTATACTTGGTGTCCAAACTTGTACAAAATTACAGACCTTTCCAGATCTAACCCAGCTCTGGTAAAGTGAAGCATCTTTATTCCGTAGCCCCCTTCCGGTTGTCTTACTAAAAGCCTGGGCTAGGTTCTGAGGTTTCCAACAACCCTCCACCCTGCCAATCAATTTGTTTGGCTTACTGGGTGCCAGTAACTGGTGGAAACTTACGGCATTGGTGTATTTCTAGGGGTTACTCCCGCACTCGAAGGTTTTAAACCACCTGTTTAATTCAAAGACACCACGACTCATCGGAAAGATATTGACATTGTGCTAATGCAAACCCTTAGTTGCTCAATTGAAAAGAATTATATTCACATTTTGTCCATCAGGACAGACAGCGTTTTTGAGAAGCTTCTTTCAAACTGGGTTTCCCTATGTCTGTATGACCAACTAAAGGTAGGTCAACATTTGAAACAATTTTCAGAATTTTTTAGTGATTAATAGATCTTCCAAAGGAAGTTAATAATTGAATATTAAATTAGTTAGGTTTGCCTAATACAGTGTTTTGTATGTTTTCTACAGGTTTTGTTTTGCCCTTTTCTGTTGTCTTTGTTTATTTGGTCTTTTCTGATGTGTAAACAAGGTGGGCCTTGTGGCTCACATATAGTGGGCCTGCGTGGCTGTTCAGAGCTTACCTTTTGCACCACGTTGTATTTTGATGTTTGTGCATAAAGGTAATTAACTTATTGAACTCGACTAAACATCTTTTTTATTAATATTTTGGTATAGAATCACACCGCCTACCCTCTGTTTGTGTTGTACCGTGCCATCAAATACCGCACTGAACACGGTCCAATTGATGCTGTCACCGGCAAAGCCATATTTTCTCTCAACTTTGAGAACTTACTGCAAAAAACCATCAACTTCGACGTCTTGGTAAGTACGAGATATCCAATGGTCAGATTCCAATAATGATCGTACATTGCTTTAATTTAAAACGCAGTTTTCTCCAAGCGTACATTTTTGGCTGTAGGGGACTTTGTGGCCCTTTGTGATACTGCTGACGATATGGGCCACTGCATATTCTGCCCATATGGGATTGCCCATTTTCCCCCATAATGATACCCATATTGCCAACTGCATATTCTGCCCATATGGGATTGCCCACATTTTCCCCATTTGATAGCCATTATGAGCCCTTGGATATTCTGCCCATATAGGAATGCCCATGTTTTCCCCACATGATACCCATATTGGCCACTGCATATTCTGCCTATGGGATTGCCCATGTTTTCCCCATATGATACCCAAATGGACCACTGCATCTTCTGCCCACATGTTTTCCCCGTACGCAATCTATATGGGCCACTTCATATTCTGCCCATATGGGAATGCCCATGTTTTCCCACATGATACCAATATTGGCTACTGCATATTCTGCCCATAATGGGATTGCCCACGTTTTCCCCATATTATGATACCCATATGGGCTACTTCATATTCTGCCCATATGGGATTGCCCACGAACAAACAAAAAGTGTATACACTACGCGCTGCACACAGACCACGTTTTGTACAATTTACACGAGTATAGACAATCTCGTTACTTAAATAATGTCTCTCTTACTAAACTTGTTATGAACAAAATTGAAACAGATTTGACAGATTTATGATCTCTACTTTCCTGACATGTAAAGTTTCCAAGTTGAAATTTCAAATTGTCTACCAACCAGTAATTTCAAAATTAGCTTAACGCGTAAAGAAAACAAACTCACGCACACTTTAATTAAAAAGGTAATTTGTTCCTGCCACTAACTTCAGTAAGAGCCTGACTAAAGTGGATATTGTTTTCATTGGTTTTAGACACTGGTGGTCCTAAACAAAGAAGGACATATCATCAAGGAAGTCAAGGTGCTAGATATGGACACCATCTCACAAGTCAAGGAGAAGATCTTAGACGCCATCCATCTCAACAAACCCTACTCCACCAGACCAAGTGCCAACCAAGTCAGTCTCGGTAGGCCACTCTTAAATTGCTCTGTAAACCAAAGCCACTGTCTCCCTTTGTTCGACATTCACCGGGTTTTTTTCATTCTGTGTTAAATGATTTTTCAAAAAAGAGATCTTTATTAACAAATTTGAGTTGAGTTTATTAGCTATATTTCACATACAACCTTAGTTTTTGACTTGAGACTTTTCTGGTTGGACACCCCGGCAGTTATTCAAAACAAAATGATAAAAACAGATGATTTTAAACTCACCAAGTATTATACCATGCCCGATTGGGGCAGAGAGAATCCCCCAATGTTCCCAAACTTCAATACACTATTTTCATTCTGCACAGTTCTGAAGTACCCCTCCTAAAATCCTCTAATGAATTCCTGAGATTCCCTGAACACAATGAAGACACAATGAGGGGGTACACCATGTCATGTATTGCGCACCAAATCTATAGTCTAACTAAGGCACAGTTTCTCTTTCTTAATTACAAAACAGCTGTCAAATATTTCTCATAATAAGAAAGTAATCTTAAACAATACACGTGTCTTTATTTGTGACAGTTTGGCACCAGGGAAAGAACGACCGTCTGATCTTGACAGACAAGTGCGTCAGACCTGTCGATAATGACCCAGGTCGAATCAACACCCTGAAAGATTTCCGAGTAAGTAAAACACCCAATAACATATTTCATCCCCAAAACTGTGGTTTGAAAAACATGATCATAAAATTATCCGCAGTTTAAAGAGAATGCAATGAAATCATAGGAGATTAGAAGTGTTTTTTTATGATGATACAATTAGATAAGAGTTTTCACTGGTTCACTGTTATTTCATTGGTTGCCTACAGGTACCTGACAGAGCCCCAGTTACCCTTGTGGATGAGGGACAAGCTGCCAGTTGCTCCGGACCAGTGCATCAGTTTGAAGAAAAGAATACAAATGGTAAATAATCTCTGAATAATTTAAACATTTCAAAGGGATTTCAAGCCTCAGAAAGTATGTTTTGCTCAGCACAAGTTTCATTGTTTTTTGTAAGTGCAAGTAGACCCTACACTTTTTATTCCAGACATTCCAATCAACACCCCCTCCCCCCAAAAAGGAAAAAAGCAAACAGTCTTAACCTAACTAAAATACATTTTTTTTAAACAAAAACAAAAAACAAGAACAAAAACAAAGACAAATTTAAAACTAATATTTTCTACTAGCTCCATGAAGTTTCAAAATGGTTATTTGATTTATTTTTGAGAAAGAAGAAAGCTGACTTTATGCAAGTGTATCGAAAATAGTTAATCCAGAGGTCATTGGTTCAAATCCCGCTCTAGTCACTTTTTCTTTGTTCAACCTAAAATAAAAAAAAACTCAAATTACCCAGTCAGTTTCTCTCGTGGTTTATTATTTGAAAAAATTCAAAAACAATCATCCATAACGCACAGGATTCAAAGACGGTGATGTTTAGTTATTTTCTATCCTCTACAGAATATCTTACCATCGAAAATGAAAACACTCCTGGAGGTCATCGCGATCAACACGTGGTAAAATTCTTAAACAACATCACAGTGACTGTTCAGGATATTTATGGGTACAATGTGTAAATCCCTAGAATAAAACACCCTGGAGATTCATTGGATTCATCGGGATACAAAGAGGAGCTCCTACTCATTTTAAGAATATTTGATTATTTTTTGTACAGTAACAAAAAAAGCGGGGAAGACAGGAAGGTCATCATCAAGCTGACCTCAGATGCAGCCTACCCCCAACCTCACACCAAAAACACATTTCAAAACAACAGCTTACTTCCATCAGTACTCTCGTTATCTTGTAGATTTGAGGAATAAGATGCCTCTCTTTCTCTTTGAAAGTAAAGATGAATAACCATGGTAACATTTTCTCCTAGGCTAAGAAAGTAGAGCCATTCGTCACTCAAGAAGGTGGTTACTGCATCCCAACAAAAGGTGGTGTCCACCAGTACCAGAAGATCAGCAAAGTCCTTCCTCAAACAGAGTTTCCATCAAAAGTAAGAGATAATTTTACTTTTACGTCAACATTCCAAAAAAAAAAAATCTCTTCCTCTAACTCACCAGAACTTAAGATTCATTCCACCCAATCTTTACGACAATTGAAAATTTCCCTTTCAAGCGCTAAACAGCAAGCTTCAAAATTAATATCGGATGCAAAGAGAAGCTCCTACTAATTTTCAGAATACTTTTTTCAAGTCAAAATAAAAGCAGGGAAGATAGGTAGGTCAAAGCTCACCTTAGATGCAGCGCCCCCCAAAAAAAAAATAATCATAATAATTCACTCAAAAATCACACTTGAAAACAAGTTTACTTTTACCAGGTACTTTCTTAAGAGGAAATAAGTTACATTGCAGATAAGATTTGCGCATTAAGATGCCCCTCTCTCTCTCTATCCTTGGAAAGTAAAGATGAGTACCCGTGGTATCAATTGTCTCCTAGGCTAAGGAAGCAGAATCCTCATTCACTGAGGAAGGTGGTTACTGCATCCCAACTAAAGGTGGCGTCCAGCAGAAGATCACCCCTGAAAAATCTCAACCAGAGTTTCCATCAAAAGTAAGAAATATTTTGACTTTTACGTCAACATTCCAACAAAGAAACCAAATCTCTTCCTCCAACTCACCAGAACATAAGATTCATTCTATACCTAATCTTTACGACAATTGGAAATTTCCCTTTCAAGCGCTAAACAGCAAGCTTCAAAATTAATATCGGATGCAAAGAGAAGCTCCTACTAATTTTCAGAATACTTTTTTCAAGTCAAAATAAAAGCAGGGAAGATAGGTAGATCAAAGCTGACCTTAGATGCAGCCCCCCCCCCAAAAAAGAAAAATATAATAATAATAATCCACTCAAAAATCACACTTGAAAACAACAGTTTACTTCCACCAGGTACTTTCTTAAGAGGAAATAAGTTACATTGCAGATAAGATTTGCGCATTAAGATGCCCCTCTCTCTCTATCCTTGGAAAGTAAAGATGAATACACGTGGTATCAATTGTCTCCTAGGCTAAGGAAGCAGAATCCTCATTCACTGAGGAAGGTGGTTACTGCATCCCAACTAAAGGTGGCGTCCAGCAGAAGATCACCCCTGAAAAATCTCAACCAGAGTTTCCATCAAAAGTAAGAAACTTTCCAATTTTAGGCCAACAATCCTTCTAACCCTCCAAATTACCAACAGTAGATTCAGAATAACTAGTGTTTTCAACAAAATGCCAAGTTCCCTTTCAGCAAGTTTCAAAATTAAGTTATGACAGAATAACAAGAAATGTCACTAGGTTTGAATTTTAGATCATTTCGTTGGTTTAAAGTTGTCACTGGTACTCTGTATGCATTGGGCACCCTGTAGTTACAATCCAAATAGTTTATATCCACGCAAAACAAAATTCACAGGTAGTTTGTCTTGACTGGTTACCTTTTGTCCAGACAATCGAATACTAATATTTATAAATTCCCAGTGAAATGCATTTGTTTAGTATCTGATTGATCAAAGGTTTTCAATGGTACCCTTCTTTTCGCTGGTAGGTCACTGACAGTGCACAACAAGAGCAGTATGAAAGTGAGAGTGGTTATGGTAAATATTCATTATGAAACACAAACCCACTAAGGTTTTATTGAAAGTGCGAACATTAAACATGTAAACAAAAAATTACGACCAAAACACCAGCTGTTAGTTATGCAGCTACAAAATATCACTCACTACAAGCAGTCATTTTTATGAGAACAAAATCACAATAACATCAAAATATGTCAAAACATCACGAAAAGGGTAGTCAGCAGGGAGGAACAAATTTAAGATTATTTCTATAATTTCCTTCCCAGAACTGATGTCTCTAGAAAACGTTGGTTTTGATGACGAGGAACAAAACCAGGAAAGAGTCAAAGATTGGCACCTGGTAAGTTATAAATAAATAAACAAATAAATAAGTAAGCATTTGAATGAAATATTGTTGCAAAAAGAGTCAATTGAATAAAGGGAGCCCTGCCCGGCTAATGCAGTTGAAAGTTATGACCTTTTGAAAAACAAATTATGTCGATATCTGAAAATAACCCCTGATGGAGAAACGGTCCGTTTAATAAAAAAAATCAAATATTGATGTCAAAAGAGAAATATTATTATTTTGTTTAGAGTTCATAGATACCACAATGTTCCTCAATTGCTACAGACTTGAAATTTTGGGGGAAGTTTTATTAGTGTATTTACATGACGATGCAATTTTAATATTTTCAAAACTAATTACAAATGAACTTATTTGCATATCTGAAATAAATTAAAGGGAGACATTTACAATACCTTGTAAAGTAAAAAATAGGAACAAAAGGGTCATTAAAAACTGTTTTTATTCATGTTTATCAACAACAACAACAGTTTCTATTTAAGAATTTTGAAAAGATAGACCCTTGTTATTTCAATTTTTGTTTCACCCTACCAACACTTAACTGCCCCGTAATTGAAAGTGGGTTGTGCGACAAGCGACTCATTTTCGTAGAGCCCGTCACAAATATACACTTGTTTTTTATTAACATTGAAATTACTGCAAACAAGCCTACAAAATGTATAAATTGTGTTTTGGTAATCTGCAATCTCAGTCAAGATTTCAAATTGGGAAGGGAGCAACCGGGGGAAGGCAGAACAACAATTCAGGGCATATACTCGCTGAGCCTCTCTTAGAGCCCTTACCAACACCACTGAAAAGTGTTAATGCTTAAAGAAGATGCGTAACTATGGTAACCCTTTTCCTCCAGACTCAAGGGGAGGAGTCTTTCACGGCTAAGGAGCACGGCATCAAGCAACGAGGAAAAAGATTGTGTTGTTTTTCACTAAATAAACGCAGCCAGTGGGCCATTTATAAGATCCCATTCCAGAGAGTTCTGTCATCCAAGGTAATCTTTGTGTCAAACAGAAACAAGCAGTCTCTGAAACGTCACAATGCAATCGTTTGCTTCCTCTTCAAATTTAATAAACTGTCTCAGTCAGTAATTGATATTGACGCTTTGCATGATGTGAATCATAAGAAAGACTAGGGTTGTAAATTGCGGGTACAACTAAACTCTTTTTGGAGGAGAAGTGTTGGGTCTAAAGAGCTGGTGTGATCTTGACGTTTCGAACAGTATACTCTGCTCGGCATCGTCTTAAGGAAGACGAGCACAGTATACTGTTCGAAATGTTGAGACCACATTGGCTCTTCTCAGAGCCAACACTTCTCCCAAAAGAGTTTTAGACATGGTTGTATCTGCAAGTTTAATACAACAGTTTTTATTTTGTCTCAGAAATACTTCCTGTATCTTTATTACATCTTTGATAATGAACTAAAGAAAGTCTTGCCAATAGTATATGTTATTTGGTCGCTCGTGACTGCAGAGCCAGCCAGCCACATAACACAAACATGGTAATGAGAGTACACTCAAAACAAAAGACAGTACTAAAAACAGTAAAGAAAGTAATTAATAAGTATGTGCTTTGAGGGCAGTTTTGAAACAGTAACTGAATTTGCTGACAGAAAGTGGCTGCATTGTTGACCGTCTAGTTAGAGAAATATACTAAAAGAGATTGGAACCAGAGTTTCTGGTATAGGTGGAAGGGGCATTCTGTACTTTTGATTACTCAAGTTGCACCTTCTCAAAGGAATAATGCATTAAGCCCCAGCACATCTGGAAAAACTCCTACAAATCGAGTGAAATAAGCTGAACATTTTATTTAAACTCTTCCTGGTACATGAAAAAATAGATCTTAAAAGGCAACTAGCACTGTAACAGATAAATACAATAATAAAGACACCTCTGAATGGAAGATGATAAAGAGATCTCAGTTTCAGATGTGGGAGGAAAAACCCAACTGGGGGAAGACCCACTCAATTAAAGGGGACTGGAAATCCAACCAAAACACATGGGACTTTTGGGATTCGAACCAGAGTCCAAAGAAGTGGAAGGCAATGTAGCTATATCACCATGCCAAACTATTGGTATTCGTCACCACGGCATAACAATTTCCACCTGTGAGTCAACAACAAAATGACAATATCTTTACTTTTGTTATCCCTTGAACACCTCACCAACAGAGCGTCATCCAAGAGTACGTTGACAACATGTTCCAGACCATTCTGTCCGTGGAGAGCGCCCCCAAGGCAATCAAGTTCCTCTTTGACTATTTTGACAGCCAGGTACAGATGTATGACTTGAAGTCCAAAGACCCAGAAATTAAAAACGCCTGGAAGAATAACATGTGAGTAACGAATGACGGTAACCTCCACCTCCAAATTATACCACGCCCGATATGTGGCAGAGGGTGTCCCCATATGTTCCCATATCTTAGACATACTCTTTCCATCTTGTACAGAAGACCCCCCCCCCCCCCCCGAAAAAAAACCCCCAAATATACCACATATCAAGCACCAAATGCCACCAAAAGAACAATCCATTGTTTGAAGGACCCTTATAAGTGCTTCAGCTATATTTAAACGTATACAAGCAATCTAAAAAAACCTAACACCAAAATAAACAGCATGATATTTGTAGAAACTAAACCAGAGACATTTATAAACCACATTATTAATCGTCAGATTACTACTCCCTAGTTCACGTCAAGTGTTAAAAATGTTCCAATTATCTCGAGATCTCCTGGATACATAACTTTTTCTTAGCTGTACGCTTCACAACACTATATAAGCCAAGATGGTTTTGTTTCAAGAGATGCTTGCAAAAATGTGAAACCTCTAAGTACTCTTCATTCAATCTCTTCCTATAGTCTGCCACTGCGTTTCTGGTCCAACGCCATCAAGCATCCAGACTACATCTTTGACATCCGACCTACTCGCTCTGTAGAGGCAAGCATGGACGTGATTGGTCAGTTATTTCATGACGCACACGATACCAAGACGGATAAGCTTGAACAGGTAAGAGAAGTTGGTGACTGATGAAAGGGTGGGCTGTCTTAAATCACAGAAGTCTGTGTGCATTCCCCTATAGGTTTTACCCCTATGTTCCGACAACACTAGGCTTCGTCACCCTCTGCTCATGTTTCGACACCCCTATCCTCATCCTAACCCTAACCCTTGCGTGTAAATCATCAGGGGTTTTCGGAACTTAGTGGTGTCGGAATATAGAGCAGTCACCCCCAATTGTCTGGTATAATGCACTTTGACATTAATTGTCATCAGTGTCATTCTGCAAGACCTTAGGATCCTGCAAGACCTTAGGACTGTGCATTTAATGCTATAAAATCTGGTGAGAAACTACAATGTTTATTACTCCACAAAATGAACAAACACAGTTTTAACAGAGACAGATTGTACTTCCCAATAATTGTTGATTTGATAAACGGTGGGATGGAGGAGGGAGGGGAGGCCCTGGGTGCATAAGGAGTCACTGCAATTGTACATGAATATGCAGACGAGTTTGTATGGTAAATTTGGTGCCACTATTAGGAATGAGGCTGCAGGATGGTTATTTTTACAGTCCACCAATGTAAGAAAACATTTTTTGTTGAAATGAAATAAATGAGGCAAAAAACAGAATATTTTTCCCTACAACCATTTTAGATATTAACCCTGAAGTACGATTAACACCTTTGTGGTTTATTCAAAGTTTTCGATCTTATTTGGTTACGTTGACAGGAATCTTCCATTAACAAGTTTCTGTACAGCAGAGAGAAAACCAAGTACCAGCGTCTTGTTCGACAATACTATAAAGGCGTGGAGGAATCTGCACCGGTAACCACACAAGAAATGAACGCAGAACTACGCAAAGCAAGTCAGGTAAATAAAAAAGGGCACTGTATATTTAAAAACGGGCAGTTTTACAGTCTTAATCATTCACAACCTTCCATCCAAATTCTTGCTCGTTTCTCAAAACATATTCATTGTTGCTAACTTTTCAGATCCCCTCAGACAGCACTACGAAGTTCCATTTACTCCAAAGTCAAAACTAGCTACAAAATACAAATTTTTCTTTTCTTCATATATTTGGATTCAAACTCAATGAATTCAAATGTTTCTGTTTTGTTGTAGAATTTCTCAGGATTGTTCAGCAAGCTCAGCACCTTGATGCAACTATGGGATCTTGTAAGTTGATTTATTCGTTTTCGCGAGAAGGTTGTATTAAAGAGGAGTTGTTCATTCACAAAAACACCAACAGTGTTTTGTAATTAGTGAGCAGTGATTAACAAAACATAAATTTGCTTCTGAAAATAAAACCAGTGGAACATACCAGTGTTGTAACCAAGTCATTTTTTGTCAAGTCAAGTCAAGTCGCAAGTCATCTTTGGTCAAGTCAAGTCAAGTCACAAGTCATTTTTGTTCAAGTCAAGTCAAGTCGCAAGTCAAATTTTCACAAGTCAAGTCAAGTCACAAGTCAAATTTTCGCAAGTCAAGTAAAGTCACAAGTCACATAATGTCCCGATAAGCCCACTCCCATGATGATGTTGTGACAGACTAAATACAACCATTGAACCTTATGCACGGCAATAATTGCCGTGCTTTTTAGAATTTGAAGGGCATCGCAGCAATTTCGTAAGTGTAAAAAGGGCACCACGGCATTTTTGTCGAATGTGGGGGGTATCATGGCAAAAACTTAATTTTACAAAATTTAACACGACAGGTGTCAGGTGAAAAAACTAAGGTTGAACACAACCACGGATGTGATCTAAAGCAATGCGTCTTCACCACCACAGCATTTTGACTATCCTATGCACAAACACCCCGCAAATAATTCCACAAAACAACAAAACAAAACATATTTAAAAAGAAACAAATCTTACGTTTTACATTTAAATAATCTTTCTGTTGATCCAAAATGTCCAAAATGGTGTCATTTTTGTAAAATAAAGCCTATAAGTTGTGCAGTTTTCCGTAAACAAGCTAACATTTCCGAGGAAATGTGCTTTGAAGACCATACTGTCGACGGCTTTTGCGTGAATACCAGTGGCTCATCGCTCTGTACACGTTTTTTGCGCGCACCAGCGATGGTGATTATTGCAATTCGAGGGAAAAACCCTTTCCCCCGAGCATGCGCAGACACGTAAAGTCTTTTGTCAAGGCGTTTCAAATAGGTGTTGTGGGATATTTCACCAATAGAGGGCTTTTACTCCAATGGTATCGCATTGTTTTGAAACGCCCTCTAGCGTTCAATGTTTCCTATCTTTATTGTTGCGCATAAAGGAACGACATAACAAAGACTAGCAGCCTCTAAATTGGAAAAGACGTGACCGCGTGCGTTGCAATGTGATCGCAATGTGGTCCGTGTGGTCCAATGTGGTCCGTGTTTTGCGGAACTTCCGAGTGAATTGTTTCGACATTAATTTATCCGAACCCTAAAAATGTAAACGTATAACTTCACATTTAATATTCCTGTGTTGTAACCAAGTCATTTGTTCTCAAGTCAAGTCAAGTCGCAAGTCATATATTTTGCTCAAGTCAAGTCAAGTCACGAGTCATTTTTGCTCAAGTCAAGTCAAGTCGCAAGTCAATGAAATTGGCGACTCGAGTCTGACTCGAGTCCAAGTCACCGACTCGAGTCAACAACACTGGAACATACAATCCGACGTTTTATGGAGTCAAAACTTGGTTCTATATTAATAGCGGACCGTGTTCTGTCTAGGAATACACGCATTAAAACCCACAATTTATTGAAACATTATACTCTACTTTTAAAATATCCAACCATATTCATTTGATAACGCTTTTTATTGCCCAAAGCGCCCAATCAGAAGGCAACGTACCCCTTTAATGTTTTGGGTATACAGTCATTTTGAGATATGATGGACCCATTACTGGGCACTATTTAGTCTGGGTAAATTCTTTTCTACACACCCAAACAACGCTGCACTCTTCAGTCTCATGATGAAGACTAGAACACATAGTCGAAACGTTCGGGATAAACCAACAAGCTCTTTTCAGAGCCACTACTTCTTTCTTGAACAGATTATTACGTACCTCCCCCAAATTGATATCTATCTGAATCATGCAAAGCCTTAACTCTACATCATTTTCACTCTCTCTCAATCTTACAACAGCTTCTCGTGGTGCTGAAGACAAAAGATAAACGTGAGCAAGAGCAACTTTGGTGCTTGCTGGAGGAAGTGAAAGAAACACTCGCCAGTGGAGATGCTTTGTAAAAATGCCCCTAATTATCATGGGGTGTCCCCGGTCAATTTCAGCAGGAATTCATTTCATTTCATTAATTAAAAACGCATTCAATTTCACATCTCTTTTCCCAAGTTTGATCAAACGAGGTTCTTTTTAGCTACTATTGCATTCAATTTTGTTTCGGTGAACACATGATTTCCTTCTTCTCATTCGGTCATTATATTTCATTTATATGCATTCAACACTACTACCATTTTTCAGTTGAATTTCCACTGCCTATACATTTTACACTTGATGCAATTGAATGGTTGACCTGCCTCTAATTGTTGCTGGCTCTTACGAATTGAATGACTCATTTTGACTGTTGGATGCTGATGCAAGGGAGCTTTATTTTTTTCAAACAAATTTGAATGAGCTTGGTGTTTAATTGCCAAAAGTTTTTTGTTGACATTGTCCTGGAAAACATACTCAATTGACATTGAATACGGGATCAGAAACAAATCTTGCCTCAATGAGGTGAGAATGGAGTAGTGCAATAGAAAAGGTTGCTTGCCCATCCACCATGTTCCTGTTTCGATTTGCCGAAGACAAAAATAAACAAATGTACATAGACTTCCCAACGAAAACATGTAGCGTTATTCACTGGTTTCCAGAAAACAATAATAATCTAATTTGATTTTACAAAAAATGAGGAATGACAATAGCTATGTCTGGAATTATAAAAACATATTTTTTTACCCATGTTGATGTATATTGATGTTTATATATTTTTCATGGTAATATTTAATAATTTTGTCTCTTTTATTTTGTTAACTGGAAGGTTTTCAAAGTAGTATTCGTTTTCCAGCTTATTTTCGGCAATATACATCATATTAAAAAGAATGATGTACTGTTTCCAACAGTGTAGAGTTTGTTGAAAGGCAGTAAATCATGAGTGTGTATTGTAATGCGTCAATAAGTACTGCACTCTAAAACTCCGGGGTCAGAACTGAAACAGATTCGGGGTCAGAACTGAAACAGATTCGGGGTCACAGGAGGCCTGACCCATTTCCGGAGCAGGCTGACCCTATACAAGTGGTTAACAAATGGGATTCAACTTTGATTCTGCATCATTTTAACCCATTTCTGTGTCATTCTGAAACAGGTTTTTGGTCATACTGACCCCCAAAATGGGTCAGGCCCCACGGGACCCGGATCCAGGTTTAGAGTGTAGGCGTACATGGGCAGGAAAGGTGTTTAAGTACAGTATAAAGGTAGATAGGCCTATGGGTTGGTATAAGTTTCTACACAGTTAGGATACTACAAAATTATTCTACTCAAATTGCCTGTTACAGACGTATACAATACAATATAAAACAAAGTAATATTGAGTTTCAATAAATAAAATGTAAAATCACTTAAAATGGTGTACACAACATTGGTAAGAATGAAATTATAAATGTTAACAAATTGTACAAATTCCTGTGTATTCTCAATGAAGACGAGAGTATGTTCTGATCTAAATCGATTGGTTTCAGCTTTTCAGTTACTTTTATGTTCCATAGAAGATGTATGTACTTGTAATTACTTGAGTTGAATAAACGGAGTCTAAGAGCTCCACTCAAAAGAAGACCCCCCCCAAAAAAAAAAAAATAAAAAAAAAAAAATAAATAAAAAAAATGTTCGCAGATTTGCACATAACTTACATGGTATAAAGATGGTCATGGTGGAAAACTTCCCTTGAAATAGTTTTGCTTGAAGTGCCATAGTTTTTAAGAAATTAGTAAAATAATAGTCTTTATCCTGCAGGATAAAATCCGATATTTGAAAACATGTTTTAACATACAATGGGGGTTTTCACTGTTTTCTCATGACTCCGAAGACCGATTGAGCTTAAACTTTCACGGGTTTGTTATTTCATGTATAATTATGTTGGGTCACATCAAGTTTGGATACAGGTCTTTGGCAATTACCAATGTTGTACACACCCTTTAAGTAAACACTAGAAATGTGATTTCGGTTTTTTGTATTAAGACTGTGAAGGTAAACTTGTATTTGTGAGGATAAAATTAACTGTTATAGGGCCTACCATTTAGTTTGTCTGTAAATATGTATTTAAATGACATTTGATAAATTATTGTATAATACTGAGATAAATGTAAATTATTTCAGAATGTTAATGTCATTGTCTTCAAGACGCTTATTATAAAAAAATAATTATAAGTTGAAAACTTTCATGCTATGTTGAAAATAAGATATACAATACCAGATAGTGAGACTTATCTGCTGAAATTACAAACACCCTTGCATACGACGTCACAAGCTCAAACAACGCCTTCACTGAGGTACAATGAAGCCATATCATTGGCTTAGAGTTTTACCCCATGATGCAAGAGTTCTATGTCAGTGACTGTCACGGTTTAGTCCGTTTCGGGGAAGACAATTATAAACTAAAGTCAATAAATTCAAACCTCTTTTTATTGACAAGTGTTTTTTTGAAGAGATTTTGGGAGTTATTATATCTAAATAAAATCGATTTAGTTTACAATTTAGCTTAGTTTTCAACTCACAGTTTACCAAGAATTGTACCAAGAATTGTAAACAGTTACAAATTAAAGAATAAACAGCGCCATATTATGGATAAATATAATAAAATACAGTCAATAAACAATAAAATATAAACAAGAGAATAATACGCTAAATATGATTGATCTGCCTTTCATTATGATTTGTTCGGCCAGGATTTCAACTAACATGCAACAATACAAGAAAGTCATTGTTGCTCTTCCATTACTAATAATTATGGAACATAGGCCCTAGCAGAGAAAGGCAAGAACTATTGGAATCATATGACAAGAAAAACTCATTCTAAAATGTATCTCTTTGTGACTCATTGCCTGGAGCATGTTTCCCTTCATCCTACAGTCTAGATTGTTTTAAGACGAATATCAATTCCTATCTTCAGGTGAATATGCTCCCCTGAGTTATGTTCATCTTAAATCTTTTTGTAGCCCATAAAGAGTGGCTTTTAGCCTTGTTTGGGGCGAACTTGCATTTAAAAAAGGCCATTTGATTAATAAAAGAGAACCTACACTCTGACTCGAAAGCCTACCAATCCAATCTTAAATTGGGAAAAGAATCCTAAACAAAATGTGACAGCAACGGGTGTGGGAGCGGGGGCAGGGAGGGTAATGTTTACTGTCAGGTTGCGCAAGAATTTTGGCTGAGGTGGTCGGTTCCAACTGAGCCTGCTTGAGAATTTTTTATTACGAGTTCTATAATTTTTGAGGGCATTAGTGGTTTATATTGCCTCCCAGATTCGTTCTAACAAATCTCCTGATTAATAAATTATCACAGCAAAGTATAAACCGGCTTCAGAAGTTTATATGCACTCTTTTTCTGTCTTTCTCGTTTCTTTCACCTCAATCGAAACATTTTCAAAAAGGTTGGTTTGAGTACTATAGTGTCTTTACTAAAAGAAATTCATTGGATTTTCCTCTCTTATTTTAGGAAATCGCACTAGCTAAAAAAAAAACACCATGACGGAGCCGATGCCAAAGTCCAAGCCGCGGTTTTGAATTTGCCTTAATCATTTGAAAGTGCGTAATCATGACGTAATGGTTAGACAACCCTAAAATATACAATACAAGGGGATTTCCCTTGCGGGGCAAATTTCATTGGATGGGTAACGCTTGAACAAACAGGACATCGATCGCCTCAAGGTCTGACTGTTGCTGTACAAAGTACAACAGGAACATTGTTAGGGAGTTGTATACAAACATATGGACTAGTGGTTCTCTGCTGCTGCAGTACGTTGTACAGGAGGGCGACCCAACATTTTGTGGACAGATCGGATCAGGAAGATAATTCATGTGTTTATTTTTCTTGTCTCTCGTACGTCATATCCTCGGTGTGTACTTGCAATGAATTCCAACCCCTATAACTATACACCACCAGTGCCGTCCAGGAAGCCAAACTCTGGACGCGGGGGTATCACCAGGCGGAGCACAAGCGCGAGTGAAATGAGGCGGTCTTTCGGCGTGCTTCCCCCGGCACCGTGGGTGAAGAATGATCCATTCTTAAACAGGCACAAGAATCAGAAAGCGCCGGCCCAGCCCCCAGCCTACGAGCCCAAACCCCCGGAGGATTTCCCCGTGAAGTTGACTCTGAAGCTCGAGGAGGAGGAAAGAGACACCGATCTCGCGCAGCTCTGCAGCGATGCCTTGACTGAGTTGCCTCTGCTGGTGCAAGTGAGACAGGCATTTGAGGTGGAGGGGAGCCCAGTGAAACTGGAGAAGGGTGAAATGTTGATGCTGCACTTCATCGGGGAGATACCGAGGGTACACGCCGTGAACTCATCAGATGGCAGTGAGCTCTGGCTACCGGTACAAGCATTACAGGAGTACGAACGCCTCCCATTAGGTAATAAAATGAAATTGTATTTGTTGAGACTAAAATCACGTAGCTCTGTACAAGGTCGTAGTACATCCAGAGTATTTGGCACTTCATGGGACAATGGGGCTAAAAGTTACAGAACACCATGTCATTGTCTTTCTCCCTTATGTTGTAGTGCCCAAGGTCCCTTGTAAAATCTTTTCCAACATCCCTCCAAAATCCTTCTTTGAAGCCCTTTTCACATGAGAGCAATCTAGCAAGGGTCCTTTGCTAAATGTTAGCATGGTTGCGAACTTGTACACTCATGTGAAGGGACAACGGTGATGCCATCGGACACTAATCAAATCAAGTGTACGTTTTAGTCAGTACCCTGCCATTTTTTGCTTATCTTAACAATTCAAGGTTCCCCAACTTCACCTAGCCAAATAGCATGCCAATTGTCTTGTTATCCATTTTAATGGGTTGTTTTTCACCAAAATAAAACCATCAATGACCAGCTCTCCCAGTTTTCCCCAAGGAATTATACAGCAATTACTTAGCCTTTGATCTAGCCACTACTAGGTGAAATGAACCATTTTGGTAAACTATAAATAGAGACACATGTGGGCTAATTTCAAAGGAGATTTTGCTAGAATTTATTTTATTTATTCACAAGGGTCTGTAAATGGTTTTGGCGATTTAACAAAGATTGTGTTCTCAAAAAAAAAGTATTACACGCAAATACCAAACGGTCACTTGAGAAGTGACCGTCAATGTAGTTGTGTTATTTTCTTTTTGGATGGTGTCACGCAGTGTTTTAAACTATCCGAGGTCCCATGTGAAATCTTTTCAAACATTGCTGAAAGGTCCGGACCTTAGAAAAAAAAATCCGCTTGCGGAAGTTTTGACCAACGAACGTGCATAAATTTTGTATTTGATTTGAATTGATTTATTTGGCAAACTACAAAAGACGAGAAGAGTTTTCCGTTCGAAACGTCGAGACCACAACGGCTCTTTTCAGAGTTCACATACTTCTTATTTTACACACCATAGTTACTTTCTATTTTCCACACCATGCAAAGCTTTAAACATCACTTGTAAATTGGTTTTGTAGACGTCAACAAAATGAATTTATTACAATAAACACAACGAAAGTACAATAATGTGATTCAAAAACCCATTTTCACAGGACACACCATAAAGTGCAAATAGTATTTGTTTTACTTGGTTATAATTATTGCTATACTTCCTCGTACACAAGGAAGTTACATATCATTATGCGTCGTAAAAATATGATAAAAAGTGGTTTTTATGATGAGATTTAGTGATATGAAAAATGTACACAAGGTCACATGAGGCTTAGGATATGTTCCTTAATAGACTGTGCAAGTCTCGCGCGCATTGGAACTTCCGGGACCATAGTGGTCCCAACCATTATGGAGTTTTACGTGGGCGAGATTTTGTTTCGTCAATTATTTTAGTTTAACGTATAATTTATGACCTAGAAAATTATACATGTTGTTGGGAATGTAATACTAAGTGATAACAAAATATGAAAGTAAAACCAATCCAACAACATAACGAAGAAAACCCGAGAATTAAACTTGAACTCAGCTTCCGGTTATTGCAAAAAATTAAGAATTTTGTGCTCACCTCCGATCATAAAACTTATGTAAAAGCTTGTTTTGGATGCGCAATTATAATCGCCAGATGCTGTAATTGCAAAGCAAACCCTTTTCATTGCAGTCTATGGTGTTGAGGCGTCGGCATTCCTCTTTAAACTGCGATACGGGTCCATTTAAAACCCGTTTAACCTTCACGAATCTGCGTAAGGGGTTTCTAAAAAGTTAACATCAAAAAAGCATCCTTGTCCCAGAGTTTAAATTTGTTTTTAATAATAATTAACACACTTTGGCGTATTTTTTTAAAAAGCTAAAACTAATTTCATAAAAAATTGTAATAATTTATTTTTGTTGTTCCGATTTTGTCATGAGATATAATTAAAACAAAGATTTGATTTCAGAAATAAAAATGTTCTTCGCTTGACGTGTTTTCTCGTTCGGATACGCGCGAGACTTGCACAGTCTATTGCCAAAGACCTGTATCCACACTTGATGTGACCTAACATATACATGAAATAACAAACCTGTGAAAATGTAAGCTTAATCGGTCTTCGGAGTCATGAGAAAACAGTGAAAACCCCAATTACAATTATGTTTGAACTTTTGTTCAACAACCGATTTTATCCTGCAGGATAAAGGCTGTGTATTTGGCTTGCGATAAAACCATGTGTATATCTAATTGCTAGGTAGATTTTGTTCTTTGAGGATAAAGACTAGGCCTATTGTTAAAGTCTATTTCCTAAAAACTATGGCATTTCAAGCAAAACTATTTCAAAGGAAGTTTTCCCACCATGACCATCTAATTATACCATGCAAGTTATCTGCAAATCTGTGAACAATTGTATTTTAAATCTTACTAACGTTGTACACAGAAAGTGAAAAAAATATTTGTTTTACTTGGTTATAATCATTGCAATTGTTCCGTACACAATGTCATTATGCGCCGTATATAGAAATATGATAAACAGTGGTTTTTATGATGAGATTTAGTGATATGAAAAATGTACAAAAGTTCACACTCTTTAAAATCATGGATTCGCCACTAATACCTGTACCAATCTTCCATAACTATATATGAAGACTTTACAAATCAATGTTGCTTTTTTTTTTATTGCTGGGAGCGTTGTGCGGCAAATTTTAAATTTTTCCCCACTAAATCGGGATCCCCTATAAATGGGTGACATGACAGGTGTGTTTATTGAATAATTAAACTGGTGAAAACAATCCTAATACAAAACAAATATCAGGTATAAATGCTATTTCCAAATACCCCTACAACTATTGATAAGTTTGTCACAATCTCACCAAATGATGTATAACACAGAAAATAATCCCATTTTCAATTAAAGTTCCTTGTTTGTACCTGTCAAGGAAACTGAAGCTTCAAATGAGTGTGTATTGTCAGTAAACCATCAAGTTTTATAGGTCTACATTTCCTGTAAGGAAGGAACTGTTGCACAAGAATCACAGACCAACCAGTAATGTGTGCAAAACTTATTTCAATGGAAAACTACTCAGAATCATTTTAAAAAGGTAGCTTCCTTAACATTATAACACCAATGTTTTAGATCCAGGAGTAATTTACTCTTTTTCTGTAGGCTATGCGATTGCCATTTTCACATTACAAAACCATTGATTCAAATTTCCCACCATTCGAATATACACAAATCCAACTGTATTTTGTGAAAATATAGAGTTTTTTATTGCAAGATCTTTTTTCAACTTGATCGGTTTTCAGCAGAATCGTTGCTGTTTAGCTAACCATGTACAGCAACAGATGACGAGTCTACTGTACCATATCAATTTCTGAAAATAAGATGCACTTCCCACTTTTGTTTGTCATAGGCCAAATGTTGTAACAAAAAGATGAAAAGAAGGAAACATGATCTTTGTTTGGTGATTATTAAAACAACAACTGCATGGTTGTTGGCAAATAAAAGCAACGGTACTTTTAAAACCTTTATTAGTCCGGTATCAGTGTTAATTTTAAAGGGAAGGTATACGGTCGGAAATGACTCTGAAAATTAATGGCTTTGGGTAGTATAATGAATTTTGAGAAACTTTTCACTTCGAAGTACTGCGGTTATGAAAATATGTCATTTTTCCCCCCCATAAAAATGTGAATCCGAGAAGCGTTACGTCCGTAACGCACGTAACGCTTCTCAGATTGTGTATTCCTATAGTGGGCTATTCTTCCTGCGTGGAGATATTCGCTCCGGTTTTTCGGTGATATCTCAAAAACGCGACCACCTTTTGAAGTGAAATTTTTACAGGTTAGTTGTATTGTATATACCTACATTTATATAAGATTAAAACAATCAAACGGTTCCAAAAACCAAAGGTATACTTTGCCTTTAAAGGGAAGGTATACGTTCAGAAATCACTCTTAAAATTGATGCCATTAAAAACTTATTTGTCAGAAGTACAGCCGCTTTGATAGTATTAACACCTAGAAGTAATTCACATTAATTTTTTAGCCTAGAAGTAATATGGTTTTGTGAAAAGATATCATTTTTTATGCCACATATTTTGAATCTGAGGATCGTTACTGTCAAACGTTTCTCAGGTTGTGTACATTGTATTTCTATTAGGGATTATTCTTGCTGCTTGGACATAATTCGCTCCGGATTTTCGGCGATATATAAAAAAACAAACCACCTTTTGAAATGAAATTTCCACAGGTTAGTTTTATTGTATCTACATTTATATAGGATTAAAACAATCGAAGGGTTCAAAAAACCAAAGGTATACTTTGCCTTTAGGGAATAGTTTTGTCTGCATTCTCAGAAATCATGAAATGTGCTTTCTTTGATACAGTCAAAATAAGCGTATTGTACGAACGTGCACCAATTATAGACCATTTCAAAACAGGGGTTGTTGACATTCCTTAATACACCGATCCATTAATAAGCCACGCCCATTTCTCATTGACCAATCACAACCGCGAAATCTGATCACCATTTGAGCCGTTTGGTGATCTTTGCACTAATGGTGATCGGGTTTCGCGGCTGTGATTGGTCAACACTAAGGAGGCGGGGCTTAATGGATCGATCTATTGTTCTGTGCACTTAACAAGAAAGAAACATTCGTCTGAAAAAATCTTGTGAAAAAAACGTGTGGACGTGTGCAAGTCCACATAGTGTTTCAAGTTCCTACATTGTGTGGATCCTTTTAGTTCTCGAGTCCAGGCTTCGATTGTAACACCCCAAACAATCATATCAGAAAATTCTGTATATTCATAGCTCGTTTATCACTCAATGCCAACCAGGACCCCGACTCATACAAACTTGTGTTTACATCTATCCAATGCCTTTAGAAACTTAGCAATCATGAGAAGAAAGACAGAAAAAAACCTTGAAAATGTCGCCGTCATAATTGTAATGTGATCATCGATGTGGAAATAAACCTTGACTAGTCAAAGATCAATAAAAGCAATAGCTGACAACAACATTTACGATTGTGTGATGGAAGTATACTCCCGGAAGTTAAACTTTGCTGCGTGTATGTTAAACCATAGAGCTCTATATACTATGCATTTTACTCATGACTATTACATGGGCCTATATGCTTTTAATTTGCTACAGGTCTAAAGGTTAATAAAGGATTGGTAAATTAATCTAGTCTGAAAGCTTATTGATTATGAAGTTCATCCAAGAACCACTTTTTCTGTAAAATATTTCCCTCTTAAATAAAGGTCTATTTGAGAAACCTATATCTAAAATACTTTAAAAATACATCTAAAAAAGCTACAGCTGATTTCGGTTGTAATAACCCAAATTCAGGACAATGTGTTATCATGCTGAACATTGTGCATTATAGTTTTAACCATTTCCTCCTTACTCACACAACAGATTAAGCCAAATTTTTCACAGGTTTATTATTTCATGTATAGGCCCTATGGTTGATCACACAAAACATGATGTCTGTGACTATTTTGTCAGCTCTACCAATCCTGTAGGCTATAAAATCTTTATTATAAAAAGAAAAACACAATTTAACCACGCGATTCTTAAGATGGCTTGATCTTGATAAATATCAACAAAACAATAATGAATCAATTGTTAGAGATCTTTATAATTATTTGTACCTGAATTAAAAACAACAACAAACTCAACAATCCCAATCATGTGATAATCAAAATGAATGATTTTGTTGATGTTGTTGTTGTTTTGAAACTGCTGTTGTACAAATTTGTTTGAAAATCTTGCTGTCTGACCATTCAATACCATTCACTGTGGTTTTGAATGATAGATAAGCTATGTCAGCCTTGCAATATGATACCATGAGGGAATGCATGTACACAGTACACAGTTCTGTGCACAGTTGTGCCACCACAACTTTGGCAGTTGAATGGTTTCAAATGGTTGGTCAACTCACTTGAAAATGTTGCGAACAGTAGGAGGGTTAAAAAAAATTCTGAATGGAAAGTAGAAGCTGACGTTAACGAAAAAACCTGCTGAAGTACATACAGAGTGTAGAACGTAAACAATGACTTGTTCATTTTTATTTGTAAAAAATAAAAATAAATAAATAACAAATCTTAAGCTGCTGTAGGCCTACTTCTAACCAATATTTTCATTAATTTTAAGAGTGATTACCGAACGTAAACATTAATTTCAAAATGTCTAGATCCGAGACTGGACGACAAGATGTTCATGGGGGTGACTGCTCTAATGCAATCCAAACCGATGCCGTCAGTTGTCCGCGCCACGGAGGGCTATGGCTCGGACGACTACACGGAATGTGTAGACTCGGAGGATATCATTCAAATCAGTCACGTGGAGGAATCCGTCAGGCGGGACGGCAAACAAAAAGTGAGTTTTTTCATTTGAAAGTACGGACTTACTAGAATCATTAAAATAAATATGGATTACTTTAAAATTGACAGCTGATTGATTACAAAGGTTATACCACTGCCTCTCTATACTAGTAATAAACGATGATAGTCGAGAATTTACGGTAGCATTGCAAATCACCATTGGTTATGGGTTAGGGTTGACGCAATCGAATTAAGTCTAATACGAGCATGCGCTAAATCCATGAAGAAAAAACACCACAAAAAACCCAAAGAAACAAAGAAAAAAACAAATCAACACCCCAACAAAAAAAAAAAAAAAAAAAAAACCAAACAAACAACCACCAAACCAAACCAAACCAAGCCAAAACAACAAAGATGTACTGAGCCCGATTTGCATCGATCCTTTATGTGTGTTTCAAAAACTGGAGGATGGGAATGAAACCATCCATTCCATAAACCAATTGTTCTGATTTATTTTAATTTTTTTTTTTAAAGGTTTTGATCGCCCAAAACCAGGTTGGACATCGCCTTGCCCTTCATAAGGACATGGATTGTGCTTACTTCACCACCATGCTCTCAGCCTTGTTCCTTCGTATGTCACAGCTAATTGACTTTGACTTCCCACAAGTAGGTGACCTCGTTTTAATTAAAATACTTTAAGGCAAAGTATACCTTCGGATTTTGGAACCGTTTCATTGTTTTATCCTATAAATGAAGATATATACAATTAAACTAGCCTGTGAAAAATTCATTTCAAAAGGTGGTAAAGTTTTTGAGATATAGGCCTATTGCTGAAAATCTGGAGCAGTTAAAATATGTTCATGCATGATTAATAATATTTGTTGGAATACACAATCTGAGAAATGTTTCTGAAATTTAAGTGCTTTTGAATCCCTCTCTCTAAAACCACATGCTCAAAATGCTTAATATTATCAACAACTGCAGTGCTTCTTACCAATTAGTAAGTTTTAATGATCATTACTTTTTTGAGCTATTAGCAAAGGTATGTCCGTTTAAGTGCGGGAATAATCACGGGAATCACACATGAAGGGAGGGGAGGTTCCACTATAGTGTAACTGGCTCCCAAGTAAGCCAACAACAAGTTTGACTGGGAGGAGGGGTGTTGGAAACTTCAGAACCTAGCACAGGCTGTCTGGAAACGTTGTCCGTGTGCTTTGAAGAATACGGTATTAATTTCATTGTACAAAGTTTGTGGTAGGCCCCTAGGTATTTCCACATGTTCGTACATTTAATTTGAGTGCAAACACTGGATTATTTTGTATTTTTCGTGAAAGCAATGAATGTTTTCCTTCCCCCTTCTTTCTATAACAGCGTGTTCGTGTCGTTGAGGAAAACACAATGGAGCTCCGTAAACCAAAGGAGGAAAAAATCCTGAAACTTCTGTCGTACAAGAACGAGTTTCAGGTGATTGCAACAAGGGCCAAGTCACCGAGTCTGTTGGCAATTCCACTTACTGTTCCACTCGTCCTGACCGCTGTTCCCTTCAAGGTAAGGGGGTTACTGGGGTTACTTTAAGGCTGGATTGATTGCAATGATGAGGGCAAAGTCACCGAATATAAATGGGTTAACCCTATAGCTTGGTTTGGAGGCGGAAGGGTATGGGGCCTTCTGGGGGTTGGGGCCCTCTGGGGGTAAAACGGAGGACGGTTTGACCAGGTTCTTCAAATGCCCCTTTTTGACTTATAGAAATCGTTTAAATGTGTCTTTAGGGCTGGTGCTAGTATGAAGTTTACAATCAGTGAGCTTTCAAGTTGAATCTACATTTTTGGACTGTATTTTGTAAATTATCTATTATTTTCTTTGTCTGGGGGTAAAGGCAACATCGAAAATGTATACGGGTTGCTGTCACACGGGCCTATTTATGCACTAGCGAACATAGTCACAAAGGTGAAACTGCAGAATGAATAATGAGAGCTCCCGGGAAGGTCAAAGGGCATATTGCCAACAAACACACCCATTCCTTCTGTACTATACAATGGGGTATAATAATTTCGTTTAACCTTTGTCATGTGAATTTGGCTTTCGGAAAGCCAGTCTGTAAACAACCTCCTAAGTTTCCATTACGTGTAAATATAGAACCTGCGTGGGTGAACCCATATGTTTAGAACTCTGCTTTTATACAGAGGAACCTCTCACAAAAATCAAATAAATATTTCAAATAAACAATACAAAAGAAGAACAAAAATCGTCCATTTATAATATTCATTATTATTTTGGTTAGTTGACAGAAAAGGTGTAATAATTACATAGTCATTTAAAAGTATTATTAAAGAATTGGTAGAGCTGACAAAATGGTCACAGACAGTGTTCACGTTTTGTGTGATCAACCATATACCTAGAATAACAAACCAGTGAAAATTAGGCTTAATCTGTTGTGCGAGTCAGGAGAAAACAGTGAAAAAACATGCATATTTTCAGCATGTAAACACGTTGTTATTGATGTTGGTTGAAACAACCGAAATCAGTTTTCAGATACAGTTTTCTCGATTATGACTTCGTTTCACAGGGGAAAATTTCACAGAAAAAAAATATATATTAAAATCAGTAATCTTTCAGACTAAAGTAACAATAAATTTGTAATCCTTATCAATCCTGATGTACAATAATTGTGGTGTTGAGTTGAGTACATTCATTCTCATTGTTTTCCCTGCTCCATATTTTCTCAAAGATATTTTGAGTTTATATGCGTCATTTTCAATGTTTTTTTGTAATTTTTATAGTAATCAATTTCTCTAGATTTAATTTTATTGTATACATTGTTTTTCAATGTGTTATTTTGATGAGCATCTTGAATAAATGAAGCTAGCTTCAACGCAAGTGAAAAATAAATAACTAGGGCCTAAATAAATAATAAATAAATAAATAAATACCAGAGAAGAAAGGAAAGCTTTGAATTGATTTCATACAATTTCATATTGGTTAGAAATCCACTGCCGCCAGCACAGAGCTGGATTATTTTGTTTTTACACTAAAGTAAAAACAAATTACAGACAAATAAACAACAATGCTTAAACAGAGTCATGTGATACCTAAAAACAATAGTTTAATCTATTAGATGGTTTAAAGGCACAGTACACGTTTGGTGATTATTAAAACAACAACTGCTGGTTGTTGGCCTATTTACAAAAGCAACGGTACTTTTAAAACCTTTATACTAGTCCGGTATCAGTGTTTATTTTAAAGGGAAGGTATACGGTCGGAAATGACTCTGAAAATTAATGGCAATACAAACTTACTTGGTAAGAAGTACAGCAGCTTTGGGTAGTATAATGCATTTTGAGAAACTTTTCACTTCGAAGTTCTACGGTTATGGAAAATATATCACTTTTTATTCCCCAAAATTTGAATCTGAGAAGCGTTTCTGTCAGAAACGCTTCTCGGACTATGTATTCCTATGGGGAATATTCTTCCTGCGTGGAAATATTCGCTCCGGTTTTTCGGTGATATCTCAAAAACGCGACCACCTTTTGAAGTGAAATTTTCACAGGTTAGTTTTTTTGTATGTACCTACATTTATATAGGATTAACACAATCAGTAGGCTCCAATTACCAAACGTATGCAGCACCTTTAAGAGTTAAGAAAGTAAAGTGATAGGGCTATTAACATAGGCCTATTGTTTTGGTTTCGTATTTATTACAGTGCGATAAAATGTTTGATTGTCTCTGTTATCTTTGCTTAAAGGGTATTCCTAATTATTGGTAAGAGTAAAAATATAAATTTTCACAGATTTGCACACAACGTGCATGGTATAAAGATTGTCAATGAGTAAAACAATTGGTTTTGATCTTGCAAGTCCAAAACAATGTTTGAAAACGGTGAAAACATTTAAGGATTTGCCCCACTTTTTTTTTTAGTAACTCCAATGACCGGTTTGTTATTTCATTGTTGGATCACATCAAGTGTGGATACCGGTCTTTGACAATTACCAATGTGACACATGTGCTTTAAACCTACTTATCTATCTTCTTGTGTCACAATGGAAACAAATTCCGTACTGAACTGGATTGTATTGGATTGAGAGGAGAAAATGGGAGACTTTACTAAGGAATGAAAATAAGTCTAGAGATTTGAGGGTTTATAGTTATCAACTGGTACTCGAAAGTCATTTATCATCTTTGGTTTTAGGAAAAAAAGACAAAGAAGTGCCTCCCGCCACTGTACCTCAACCTTAACCTAACCTGGGGATATGCAGAGGTGGGTCGACCAGAGCTGCCTCTCAAAATGAAAGGGATTACTCAACCATTACCAGAAGTCATTCACGCATGGCTGGACAGCTACGAAGGTAAGGGATGGTCACTTTAAGACAAAGACCCCTTAAATTACATTGGTGAGCCATTGCTGATGACAAACAATGGAAATGTGCACACACCTGTACGCACTTCGCACGACTCTCAGTCAATAATAACTCTTCATCATATCATAAACCATCCTTACACTGCCACCATCTTGGTCATGTTCCTTGTATCCAATAGCAGTAATGAAAGCTAATATACGTTTTACGAAAAAGAACCAGACTATTTCTCCTTCCAGTCTCGGTTTGGTTACATTGATTTCAATGGGAGAAAATCAAGATGGCCGCAACACAATAAAAGTCTATTGACCTTACTCAGTATAAGGGGACTGATGCTTGTGATGTCATAGTTATGCAAAAGGTCTATTGATTCATTTCACGATGTGTAGCACACTTACACGCTCCTATCCTGCCGCCATTTTGGGAGTCAAAATGTACGCAAGGATTTTGGGAGTCAAAATGTACGCAAGGATTTTTAGTCCCAAATGGCGGAATGGCATCGTGCGTGGGGTCAATAGAGGGTAGTACTTACGAATAAGCACAATAAGCACAATAAGATTCCTGTTTGAAAAACTGCCATATCAAAAATAGATATTAAAGACCTCATAAAACAATCCCCGAGTGACTAAACAGAAAGTCATCAGCCACTAGAATAGTCTACCTCAGAAAATAGTAAATGCCAACAGTGTCCACATTTAAGAAAAAGCTTGATGCCTACTGGAAGAAAAAATGTGATAGAATATATGGGGTCTTAAAGGCAGAAACCTAAGCAACTTCTCCCATTTAACTGTAAGTGTAAGTGTAGAATTGGACCCATCTTCATAAAACTGCTGAAGAACAAAAAGTAAAGCACAACAAAAAATATGCTTATCAGAAAAAGGGTATTAAAGAAAATACTGTGTCACCATCTGTGACTGATAACCTGCTTGTTTTTGCTTTTAACAGCAAAATGTTCAGCAATATTTTCTGCCTAAAAAAAATCACTAAAAAGTATCAGTGTTTAAAATAAATCAATCCTGTTTTCTTATTCTCAATGTCTCTGTTAATAGGGAAAGAGCGTTGTTGCGTTGCTGCTAAGGTCTCTAAAGCGGACATGGAGAGAGAGCTCAAAGAAGTGACTTACTACAACAAGGACCTGTCTGACAGATTATCGAACTTAAACAGCACCTTAAGACCAAATGTACCACCTCGTGCCCAGGACAGCTTATTACCTGCCCCACCACGCCCTCCCAAACCCAAACCAACTGTGCCCAAGCCAACCACACTAAAAAAACCACTCATGGGCCAAAAGGTGCTCCCATCGCTTACTAAGAAACCTGGAAAACTGGGGTCTGCTCAACCAAAGTCTGCACCTCCTGACATAGACAAGAAAAATGTTACAAAGTTCGTGCTGCCAGATAAGAGCGGTGGTGACGGTTATGAAGTACCCAAACATTTTCCTGAGAGGTAAGTATTTTCTGAATCTTATAAAGTTTGGGTTTTTATTTCCCAACAAAAAACTGCAAAACAAGAAAACACAAGAAAATTTAGTACTCATATCCGACATTGCAATTGCACAAACTTAAAGTTAAATCATAAATCCCATATACATAAATACATTTTCAACAACAGCACAACTGTGGTTCACATTGCCCAGCTGTACTTTATATTGATTCAAAGACTGTGAGCCTACCAGTAGTGCAGCCAGTCTTTTCACTAAGCTCAAAGCTGTACCTATCTTGATTCAAAGACAGTAAGCAATCCAACCTTATCTTGGTTCAAAGACAGTAAGCAAACCAACATCATCAGATTGCCAGCAGTAACACCCTTATACCTTATCTTGATTCAAAGAGAGTATAAGCAAACCAACACCATCAGATTGCCATCTTTAACACCATTATACCTTATCTTGATTGAAAGACAGTAAGCAAGCCAACATCATCAGATTGCCAACCTTAACACCATTATACCTTACCTTGATTCAAAGACAGTAAGCAAACCAACATCATCAGATTGCCAACTTTAACACCCTTATACCTTATCTTGATTCACAGAGAGTATAAGCAAACCAACATCAACAGATTGCCAACTTTAACACCCTTATACCTTATCTTGATTCAAAGACAGTATAAGCAAACCAACATCATCAGATTGCCAACTTTAACACCCTTATACCTTATCTTGATTCAAAGACAGTATAAGCAAACCAACATCATCAGATTGCCAACTTTAACACCCTTATACCTTATCTTGATTCAAAGAGAGTATAAGCAAACCAACATCATCAGATTGCCAACTTTAACACCCTTATACCTTATCTTGATTCAAAGAGAGTGTAAGCAAACCAACATCATCAGATTGCCAGCAGTAACTCTTTACCTTATCTTGATTCAAAGAGAGTGTAAGCAAACCAACATCAACAGACTGCCGATATTACAAGCCTTCTACCTTATCTTGATTCACAAAGGGACTTAAGCAAACCAACATCACATTGCCAATCATGTATAACAAGCATTACACCAACATCAGATTGTCAACATTAACACCCTATACCATCTTGATTCAAAGAAATATGTAAGCAAACCAACATCATCAGATTCTTAATATCAACACATAATACCTTATCTTGATTCAAAGAGAGTAAACATAAAGTTCCAACAACACTAATTGTGCTCCAATATGGGAAGATGCCATTCCTCTGTGTTTCCAACTTAAAAATACTATAGACCTCATCTTTATGAGAGTGACTTATTCAGTTTATTTCATTTTCTTCTTTGAAAGTGATGAGGAAAATCAAGCGGATGATTACGAAGTGGTTCCAGATCCCACGTCACCTTCCCAAGACCTGGAAAAAAACACCGCCAGTGAACTCAAAAAAATACTGCAACAAAAAGAGAAGGTAGGCCTAAAGACCTGTCTATCTCCCTTGTGGCTTTGACTGTAGCTGTAACATAGACTGTGGAAGTCTCGTGCATAGCGGAAACGAGAAAACAACTCGAACAAACACCATAGGTTTCTATAAAACAAAGTATTCCTTTTCAATTCTATTTATACAAAATTCTTGGAGAAAAACAATTCCAGAGCAATTTGTTTAAAGTTTAAATGTTTAAAAAACACAAAAATTTGTTAAAATTAATAGAAAAACCTAAATTATAGAACTTAGGACAGGGATGCTTAATAAGAAACCCCATTTGTCAATCACGCCTGAATCTGAGCACCATTACATATATTTTGATAACAAGAACAACAACTGGACAGAAACTACGTTAAACCGAAGTATTTGAAGGATAAAAACCAAAAACAGAATCAAACACAAAACTCAATGGTTGGGACCAACTTGGTTCCGGGAGTTCAAATGTGCGTAAGACTTACTAAGTCTAATTGCAACAAGGAAGTTGTGGAAATCAAATTTTGTGTGATACCACGTTGTAGAAAGACTGATTTTACTAACTTTGTATTTCCCTATGGCCAAAAAAAACCAACTTAATGTTCTTTGTTAATCAAGGAAGCGTTTCTAAAAAATTAAAGCATTATTTAAAACCCCCAGTAGAATATGTTGCTTTGACAACCTGGATTATTCTCTCAGTTTGTTTGGGTTTTTTGTTTAGATAATCTTCCCCTCAAGGGAACTTGGCAAAGCTCCCACAAAAGGATATAAACGCCGAGCTGGCAACAAACAGCCAATCTCTCTCATACAAACATTGGTTTAACGTCTATGATTATAAATTAAACATCAATAAATTGTGATTCCATAACTAGATGACACTACTTATTCTAGTCACTGTGATATCAGCATTAAGCTTGGCTGGATTCTAACCCACAACCGTGTGATTGCAAGTCCTGCAGTCTAACCACTTGACCATTATACTGAACCCTATATTCTGTATGGTACATGTATTGTACAAGAAAAACAACTTTCATTGTCCACGCCTGACTAACCAACACCACTGTCTTTATTTCAATTTACAAAAAATTATATCACCATCCTCCTCTCCTCCACTCCACACAAAATTGTTTGGAAGATAAGATTGGAATGGCTGCCCCAGTGGTAAGCAAAATTTATTAGGGTATACCAGCCCCACAAAGTCATGAATCCTTCACTGCAATGATTTTAACTTTTAATCTTTTGTTTTACAGGTGATTGCGAATCTGAGGGAGCAAAATGAGAACCTCATAGACACCTGCAAGGTTTGTAGCAACCATTCAGGAGTAGGAGGAGAGATAGGGTGAAGGGGACTGCTGGGGGGGGGGGGGGGGGGGGGGGGGGGGGGGAGGGAGACACGACAGGAAGGCAAGAGCGAGAACAGTTGATTGGCCTATAGATCAAAGAGGATGGGGGGTTGGGGTTATGAAGGTAAAAAAAGGGTGTATAGGCCTTTGGATCAAGGGGGATGGGGGTTGGGGTTGGGAAGGCGAGAAAGGGTGTAGGCCTATGGATCAAATAAGTATACACAATATACACCTTATACACCTTAGGCTCATTTCAGAGCAACCCGGCCCTTCTTCCCTGGACCAAATTAGAACTGCTTATAAAAGTCTGTTGTGCTATAAATCCAACACTTTTTTCTACAGAGTGGGTTCAGATCCCCTCTTTTTCACACCTTTTGACGTGGTGCTTTTTACAGAACCTGGAAGAAGAAAAGGAGAAAATACGGCAGACCAGTCTAAAACATGTCGAAGAGATCAACCGTCTCCAGTGCGAAATCGACCGCCTACTCTCCGTGGCTGACCAAGACATTTATGACACCATAACCCCGACAGAGCGCCCGCTACCCACCCTCCCGCAGAGCGAGGGCTCGAGCATCTACACCACTCCAGACTCGCTGATGATACAGAGGGCATGCCTGTCCCGCACCGACGTCGAAGGCGTGGCTGATGTGTTACGGTCACTGAACCTCAGCCGCTACATCGACAAATTCAAGGAGGAAACTGTCGACGGTCCGTTGTTGGTGACTTTGGAGGATGCAGAACTGAAGGAAGACTTGGGAATGACAGGACTCCATGCTCGCAAGTTGTTAGTAGAAGTAAAGAAACGTTGCAAGTAAGGAGAGAGATGGCAACTGTAAAACATTTTCTCCCATGAATTTCAAAGTAAACTTTTTCGCAAATGGAACATGTTATCGACCGCTGTTGTACTCATGGGGGATCAGTTAGTGTTTCTTACTGAATGGATTACTCAAGAAAAACAAGAAATAAATGTAAATGTACTCAAGGGAATCGCATAATCTGATTGGCTATTGAGCAAAGTAGTGCTCCCTCTGTTGCCAATCATGTTTAGGAAACAAGACACTTAACACAACGAATAAATATACATGTGGGAGCATTTGAAAGTTCACTTAAAGGTCATGTAGTCAGTCTGTCCATATAGCAGTAACCAAAGCGATTATTTTATACAATATGTATACACAGCTGGAAAAAAGGTATATAGAAGCAGTTTTTAAATCATGGAAATTCAGCCATTTTGTTTTCTTCACAATTGTGCCTTGTCACACGTAGGAAGCAACCAACTCCACTGCAGATGGAAGGAATCTCTAATTGGGGCTTAACTACATGTATGTCACGAGGTGACGAACTATCTCAAACGGTAACTTTCTATCTCAAACGGTGACCTACTACCATCTTAAACAGTGACTACTATCTCAAACAGCGACTACTATATTAAACGGTGATTTAATATCTCACACAGAGACTTACTTTCTCAAACGGTGACTTAGTGCTATCCTAGATGGTGTCTTACTATTTCAAATGATGACTTACTAATACCTTAAACAGTGACTTACTATTCTAAAAAGTGACTTACTATCTCAAGCGGTGTACTTTACTAATGTCCTCAAAAAAGAAATATTATGTACTTAAATTGCCCCTTGAAGCCATGAAATGGCCCTAAGATTACAGTATATGTTTTGCTACTTTTATAATTGAACATAACTTGGTGACTTGGAGTTGTATATTTTCTTGTATCAAAGTGTTCGATATTTTGTTGTATATTAATGGCATCTCTCTATAAAGCAATGGAACAATCTAGCACTTCCTAAAGAAGTGTATCATCTTGTTATAGTTTTTCATAAATTTATAAATACATAATTATCAGACCAGATTAACTTTCAACAATGATGTTATGGAAATGGTGGTTGGGGGGGGGGGGGGGATGACAAAGAAACCCAAAACAATCCAGTGTAAGTTGAGGTTATTTTTGAAGTGTACATATATTTTTTATGCGTGTCAGTAACTGTTAAGTAAATAAAACATGTTTCGATTCAAAGACATTGCATTTTATGAATAAGCATAGGTTTCCTGTACAACCAGAATATTAAAACAATTTGTAAGGAAATACCGACAATGAAGTATTGCATATAAGGTAAATAGAAAGTAATTCTGCATCTGTGAATGTACATTGTTTTATTTTATTTGGGTCAAATCTCCATTGTTTTATGGAGTCTTTCTGCATATTTCTTTATCCACACAGAAACACTACATATATTTTAACCTCTTCAGATTTGCATGTTTTTCGCATAGCCTGAAATTGTTTTCATGTGCATTAATTTGATAGGGTGATAACAGAATACACTTCAACAACAGACTACATTCGGTTAAGGCTGAATACAAACTTATTGCAGAACAAATTGTAAATTTATGATTTATTTCTTTTGCATCTATTACGCAGAATTCTGTTCAATAAAAGAACAGTGGGTTTGGTAGTCGATTTAGTATACAGTTTCTGAGGTTCCAGCACAAAGAATGTTTTCCGGAAATATAAGTAAAAGTAATAAAAAGACTTATGAGACTTTAAACTTGCAATATAAATAAAATATAAGTAAATAAACAAAGACTCAATGTGAAACTGAAGTCTACATCTGTATAGTCTTTGGTCACAAACTTAGTCTTAGAATAGCTGTTGATAAACCAACAGGTGTACAAAGAAAACCCCATCAAAAGAAAGTTTATGGACGATTGTTTACTATCTGTCAACAACAGTTGTTTACTATGTTGTAAACAAAAGAAAAACCCCACCTTTTTAGACATAATGCTGCTGATCAAGTTCAGGCGAGCAACTGCATTTTGTCCAAGGGAGGAAACTACCTATAAACAAAAAAAACAAAACAACTTCCTTGTCAGAATCGACCTGATTCCGGGTACCAGACCCATTTCTGGGTCATTTTGATACAGATTCTGGGTCATGTGCACATTCCTGTAAAATGGATTGAACCTTGTTTCCTCTTTATTCTAGACCTGGAACCTCTCATATGTTACAATTCAGGTTTACAGTGTGCATCACCAGAAAATACTACAGGTTTGGACACATTGTGGACTACCGTTGTTCTTTCTCACTTATGTGATTCCTTTACTTCTTTCAAGAAAATTTGAAGACTCAAAAAGATTTTGAGACAATTCTGAAATAAGGAAAATTCATGAAAAATCACATGCCTACTCTACAATCACATTTCCTCTTTCACAAGATATTGGCTAATGGTATTGTAGCAGGAAAAAAATAAACGACGATCAGCATTTAAGGAACATGAAAACCGGCTGCTGGTGTGTAAAGCTTTCAACCAGGAAGTTGAATGAGAAAAGGAAATTTAGTAAAACTAGCAGCCTAAGTAAACACAGGGAGTACAAAGGTATTGTATTACCCATAGAGTTCCCTATTGTTGGTGAACTTTTAAACTCGACAATGAGAAAATAATGATTACTTTAGAAATATCGGCTTGTGTAGATCGCTCAATGTTTTTTTAAACTATACATGCGGCAACTAGTGCCAGTAAGGTCATAGGTTTAAGTCCTGCTCGAGTCAATTTTCTTTGTTCAACCAAAAAATGTTGTTCAACCCAACACTTCCCCAGCCATTTTCCCTTGTGGTTTATTACTTTAGGTTTTATTTAGGGTGTATACATGTACATATGTATTGAAAGCAATGTCATTGCCACAGTGTGTTCCCTACTGTATCTACCAGGCTTTCACTTTGTGTCCAGCATTTCTGTGCATCAGATATGCATGATCAGTCAGCGTAAACATGTACGTGGGAGTCCTGTGGGCCCAAACAAAAAGTGAAAGGTTCATGCTTTTTTTGACAGAATGAAAACACATGATTTTACAATGCATCTCACTGCATGGTTCAGTTTTGAAATTATGTTTCCCCATGAATTTATTCAGACCGATTTCAATGAGCTACATGTAAGCCTAAAGGCCTAGCTTATAATAATAGTATTAACTAGTTTTAATTGTGTGTTTAATTGTGAGTTAAGCACTGTATACGGTATTACCAACAACATAAAAATCTCTGTGTAAGCCCATGAAGGAATGGGCAGGAAACCAGTATCACAGACTGTACATGACACAAAATTTGACTGGTCGCATAATTTGGTGAGCACAGTTTGTCAGTGATTAAGCACATTTACAAATACCAACACCCAGTGCTGCCAACACTCCTTCAAAAGAGATTAACACACGGTCGTACACACGTACCCGCAAGTTAACTACATCATACAGTAAGTTTAACCCATCCAGTAAATTTCCAGATATTTGGTGGCATAAGCCGAACTACAACCTTCGTTCTTTCGCATCCTCAAGCGATTTGATTTGGTTGACTTGTGTACGTAGTGTCGGTCGCGGTCATCCCCTCTTTGGGTTATTTGTCTGTGCTGAAGAGCAATTGCTTCAAATTGTTCGTACCTGAAGATCTAATCAGATGAGCCTGGTATTTTTTACTGTTGTCTTAAGTTAACGAAAATAGACACAGAGTTTGCTTGTAGATACGGTACACGTCGTTACACAGAGGTAAAGTCTCGTGAAATAATTACTATTACTATAGTTATAGTTTAAGCACACATTTGTTGTGTTTCGATGGCCTCTGAAACTTGCAAAGGAGGCAAAGCATTCACTCTTTACCAATCTTTTTTTTTTCCAAAGAAAATAAACACATAAACATTAATGTTTTTTGTGGTTTTTTTTTCTCTTTTTTGAAAGACATTCAAATAAAAGCAAGTTCCATTTTGTTTCACCACTTACAAATCCACATTTACTTCAAACAATGGGTCAATAATCTGCAACAGGTAAAGTCTGCAGTGATTTATTTAAACAAAATCTGCATCACAAAATTTACAATAAATTTGCATAATGAACATTTTCAAAAACACCCCTACTTTTCGACAATTATGACAAGTGTAGTAATTGGTAAACAGCCAAACAAAAAATGCTTGGTCCAATTTATTGACATCTTAACTTAGTAAAATGTTTGTGATGGCAATGTTTATAATACAGGGTTCAGTTATTTTTCAAAGAATATGAATTTGACTTTATAGTCCCCTCATGGAATGAATACTGCCCTCTATTGGCAAATACTGATGCAAATGAGAGCAGCATACTAACTGGATAACTAAACCTTTCTCGGAAATGCAAAAGCCCAGAACAATGATATTGTCGAGACCACGGCTTTGTAATGCTGAAGCCTAGGACGGAGTTGTAGCCGTTATTTTGAAAAGGGTCACAAATGAAAATGATTTTAGTATGTCTATGTCTACTACCACCACATAGTGCCAACGAAAGTACCCCCACTGGAAGAGAAATAATGATTTGCAACAACTTTTCAAAGTTAATTTTGGTTTATGCATCTTCAGGTTCAAAATTATTTCACAAGCAACTTTTCTGCCATAAACTGTGCCTTACCCTACCACTAAGAAATCAAACTACACACTTTATACAATGGGTTGGGAACAAAATTGCACAAATCTGTGAATATGAGTCGCTGGTTTAAAATTTAACCCATTTTATCTGATTTTGAGTTAACAATAAGCCCCAAAATGTATGTCTAGCCCATCAATTCCACTTACATTGCATATTCAGTTTGCGGTAGCACCTTGTCTATATATCTACTTTGCTGTGTAGAATTGGTTTTTTGAGAACTTCGTCTTGCTGTTTATTCTACTGCAAGACAAGTTTTCAAAGAACAACTCTACACATCAAAGTAGGTATAAACACATGGTGTTACCGCAAACTGAATATACATTGATACCCCACCATGCAATGCATCAAAACCAATAACTCCAGCTTCCCAAACATTTAAGTGCAGGGTGTTCTTTTGGTAAATACTCCACAAGTTAATGACCATAAAAACTTACTTGGTAAGGCCTTCAGACATGAAGCATTTCACAGGCATCTGTTTTTTCATTCGTTATTTTCTTGTAACTTTGATTGCCAACTTGACATTATTGCATTTGTGAACAAATGCTAAGCTGTTTCGCTAATAATATTTTCAAATTACTCAAGTGAATATGAAAGGTTGTAGTGTGTACATAATCAAGTTAATATTACAATATTTAATGCCTTGTGAGATCGAATTCATTGTCTATATATCTTGTAAAACTGTACCTTTAAGGTAATATAACCTGACAAATGATGACGTCATAATGACGTCAATTATTTTTCGAATCAGTTATGACATATCAAGCCTGTTTAAAAAAGAATTTAGATTAAAGCATGTTCCGTTAGTAAATCGTGTGATGACGTCATCATGACGTCATTACTTGCCATTATCTAACGACTTGCCAAGTTTCAACGTAATCAGACCTATACTTTTGGAGATATACGACTTCAAATAGTGCACCTTTAATGTCACGTCACGTGACCCCTGATGACGTAATTAATCTAAAACTTCATACATATGTTGGCTGCCTGACGTTTATCATGTGTATCAATTTTGAAGCGATTACAGAAAACTTCGCAACACACATCTTCTCAAAGTGCATTTTGAACAGTTTTCCAACTGCCGCTAGAGGGCGCTCTTGTGTATCGTGACGTCATAGGTATTTTTTTAAACTGCACACCCTTGCCGGACACTAACATCGTTGAAAGCATTTTCATAACATTTAGCACTTTTGAATTACGAAGGCACTTCCGGTTTCGACCGGAAGTAGAGGTCATATGAGGTCACGCACACTGAATAAAATGAAGACCTAATTTATCCCTACCCAATCCCACAAACAGAAACCTACGGTCTCTTGTGGCCGATTTGATATAGATTTTCAAATATTTAAAATAGAAACCTTTAAGATGACGTCACGTGACAGGTGATGACGTCATCATGACAGATTTCTTTTAGGACCTTCCTTGCACCAATGCCTTTCATCACTGAAAGTTTCATTGCAATTGCTTATCGGGAACTATAAAAAAAGGTGCTTGGAACGAATTGTGCGGAAGTCTGAAAAATAAAAATAAAAACTTTTACAAAAACAATAGCTGTTTCGCTGCGCTTCGCTGCGAAACAGCTAAAAACAAAAACAAAAACTCTTAGTAAAACAATAGCTGTTTCGCTGCACTGCGAAACAGCTAATTAAGCCCCACTTTTCATGGGTTTGTTATGTTATGCAAGTGAAGATACTTGTTTTTGACAATTACCAAAAGTGTCCCCTGCCTTTAATAAAATATATATAAAAACTCTTTGGTGGAGACAAAGCTGTTCCCATTTTGTTTTGGGTTAATCATTTTCACATCCTTGAAAAATCTTGGCATAAAAAGCATTCATTCTAGCAACAATCACATTCACGTCATGCAAATCTGTCAATCATTATTATCCTGCGTTCTGATTGGTGCAATTGGCATGACCTCTGACATGCTAAAGACACGCCCTTTCCAGTCCATAAACTTTAAACACAACAAGCTGAAGTTTCAAAATGCTGAAACAGGGACATTTATAACCACATCTGGGGGAATTTTTTCAGCGCTTGTGTCAGTTCAACAAGCTATTAAGATGGTTAACATTTGATAAAATGATTTTTTACAAAATTGTATGACCCGTGCATCGAAAAAATTATATTCGAAAGTATTAATAACCTTTTTCCAAATTTTGTTTGTTTTCTAATACCCTGGAACTTTCCTTTTTGTCAAACAGGAACAAACCTGATTGTGCGTTAAGCTGATTGATTGTAATGGATGCCTTTCATTTTCAGCTTTAAAAAAAGAAATTATTTTCAAGAGCTATAAATCAAAACCAGAAGAATTTATTCACAATTTTCTAATCTTCCATGTACATGTACACATTAACGTTCCACTGTGTGTACTTTCACTCAGTTTTTAGGCCAATAATTCTCACTCCAATGAATGGTCAAATTGCTTATTCTGTGGTCTTACCGCCCAAGCTGACAACTTCAGTTATAAATTTGGCGTAGCCCAGCGTAGGAATTTCATTGCCATCTCATAACCCAGGAAGCATGCCTGTGAGGAATGTAAAGAATTAGAACAAATATTAACACAATATTTGCATTTTGGTGAAATTTGAATTTTACTTAAAAATTCAGCAACATAAAAAATTTAAAAAAATCAATATAATTTAAACGGTTTTTATATGATAAATACACTATGCCTGCCTGAAATATATATTATGTGGTGAATGCATCTCCACAATACACAGTCAATCCTCCTACAATGTGATCATTCAATATCATCCACTTTTTGAATAATAGATAACCTGTCAATCTGCAAAATAATATTAAGTGGTGAATGTATCTAATAACAATAGTAAAATGATGATGTAAATTTGTATAGTGTCAGTATTAGCCAACTTATAAACACTCAAAGCACCCTGCAAGTAAGAACCACATAGCAAACAAGCAAATGCAAAGCAAGATAATAATATAAATTCATAAATACATGTCAAAAGCATCTTTGAGCATGAATATTTTTAAAAGTTCTTCATGAAAATTAACAAAAATGGAGAAATATGCAAAGATGGAGAAATATAACAGTACAAAGTCAACCTCCTACTGTCTAACCATTCAATATCATCCACTGTGGTTTTGAATGATAGACAACCTAAATGCCATTCTGCAATATTATATCATGTGGTGAATGCGTCTAAGAATAATAAAAATACAACTTGTATAGTGCCAGTAATCGTCAACTTAATAACGCTCAGGGCACTCTGTAAATAACAACCACATTGCAAACAAGCAATATGCAAAACAAGATAACAAAATAAGTACATAAATACAGTTCAATAGCATCCTTGAACAAGAATGCATTTTAGTTGTTCTTGAAACTTGGCAAATATGGAGAAATATGCAAAGATGGAGAAATATAAGCGGTACAAAGTCAACCCTCCTACATGTACTGTGTGATCAATCAATCATCCACTGTGGTTTTGAATGATAAATAACCTTTGTTAATCTGCAATATGATATCATGTGGTGAATGCATAAAAAGATCATGGAGAAATATAGAAAAGATGGAGAAATCAACAAAGGTGGAAAATTATATACAGTACATAGTCAACCCTCCTACTGGCTGACCATTCAATATCATCCACTGTGGTTTTGAATGATAGACAACCTAAATGCCATTCTGCAATATTATATCATGTGGTGAATGCGTCTAAGAATAATAAAAATACAACTTGTATAGTGCCAGTAATCGTCAACTTAATAACGCTCAGGGCACTCTGTAAATAACAACCACATTGCAAACAAGCAATATGCAAAACAAGATAACAAAATAAGTACATAAATACAGTTCAATAGCATCCTTGAACAAGAATGCATTTTAGTTGTTCTTGAAACTTGGCAAATATGGAGAAATACTCAAAGATGGAGAAATATACACGGCACAAAGTCAACCCTCCTACATGTACTGTGTGATCAATCAATCATCCACTGTGGTTTTGAATGATAAATATTACCTTTGTTAATCTGCAATATGATATATGTGGTGAATGCATAAAAAGATCATGGAGAAATATAGAAAAGATGGAGAAATCAACAAAGGTGGAAAATTATATACAGTACATAGTCAACCCTCCTACTGGCTGACCATTCAATATCAGTAAACAGTAAATTTTATAATGATAGTATCACATTCAAACATGTCAATAATACCTGCATTTATATCACACAAAATTGCCAGAGAATAGGAAGCACTGGCTTAGGATTATTGATAATAAAAACACATGTAATGATACCAATGATAATAATATCAAAAATATGAGATATTTATAAAACTCAATTTACAGCGCCTCACAAATGCAAGGCTTAAAGAAAAATTCAAGCCACCAAAAGAAAAGAAGAGAACAAGTTCAAGCACAGATAGTTAAAAATGCAATGCATTTATAAAACATGTTGACATTAGACACAAGGGGAGGAGGCAGAAATGACTGCCAGATTATGCCAAGAACACCGGGACAATCTTGGTCTAATTTCATGGCTTTGCTTCCCATAGAATTCTGCACTTAGGGCCCCCCTAAAACACATGATCCTATGGGACGTAAGGGTAGAATTCCACGGTAAGCAGAGTCATGTAATTTGACCCTTATCAATAGGTGTCCTGGTACCCTGTAAACTTGCAATAAACAATAAATACAAACATGGGAGGACAGATAAATTGATACCTGCTTCCCCCCAGGCAATGAAATTCCTGATATATTTCATCAGCATGACACTCAAAAATGAAAACATGTTACAAATGACCATATATTCCATGGTTACTCACGTTACATTGAGATTACAATCTGTGCTCACTCAAGTTACCAACAACATTTTATGGCGCATTGTCACATTAAATTGATCACATGATCCATGGTTACTCAAGTAACACAGACTTGTGTTACCTTAATAAGTATTTCATGGTCATGTTTAATCGACCACATAATCCATGGTTACTCACATTACATTGAGAACATATTTCACAGTAATTCAGTCCATGGTTACTCATGTTACTCTGACCACAGTTATTAGAATACAAACTTTTTGAATGGCCTTTTCAATAAGTGTCAACATTTGTTACAGAAACAAGAACTGACAATATTGTTTGAAAAGAAAATAACCCATATTGCTACCTGTGTTCAACATGAGTAACATGAGTCACAATTTTGTAAACGTACCGCATTTGCTGGGAAAGCTCTGAGCATGACTGGGGTGATCCCCTTGAAGAGTGCGAAGAAACCCTCGCTCTTTATTAGTCTTGGGAGGACGTCACGGACACCACGTGGGTAGGTTCCCTCGGGGGCTGCATGGACAAGACGAGAAGCAAAGCAAACAAAAAACAAAAACGAAGAAAAGAAAATGATAACGATGGAAGTTTTAAGTGACCATATGCATTTCAAGGTTAATTTCAATTGCAGTATTGAGTTATCTTTTGGAGAAGAGTTGGAGGGGATGGAGGAGAAAGGGAAAAAGAAGAAGGGAAAAAGGGGAAAAAGAAGAAGAAAAAGTATACAAAAATATATGCTCAACAAAAACAAAAGGTGTTCGGCTGAAACCCAAACACCTAACAATTGATTACATTTCTAATGCGCCCTCTCCATCCGAGGATGTTCGAGGGTGCAAATTACAATAAAAATTCCATTAAAAGTTATATCAAAATACATACAATACAGCCTCAAAATACAAAATGTTTCAACTACACATATGACATACAAATGCAGCATAAAATTACACAAGCACATTTTTAAAAGCACACACCCGCACCCCTATATAAGGGGGAACAAAATACAGTAATAAATACAGTAAAGTGAAGAATTAAAAAAAGAGTAAAATCTGGCAATGCACACAAAATATCATCTAAAAACACCATACAAAAGTTGAAAGGCCAGGGCTCTATTTCACCAAGAATTAAGATTGATCTTAAGGGAAAATTAAGCAAAGTGTGATGTCACAATTCAAATTACCATGGCAATACTGGCAACTCATCTTAAGATGAATCTTAGTGCATTGTAAAAATCAACATTGTGTTCATGTATCTCTTTTACATCTTTCTACACCAATTTTAGTCGGTTGGTTTGGGGGTTTTTTAAAGGGGGGAAATTAAAACAAATGTAAGTTTCTGACAGTGTACCTGTCTGTAATCGGGACTTGAGTGTGTCTGGTGCAATTGCTACAACCCAGTTAAGGACTCCAGCCAATCCACCGGCAAGCAGTACACGAAGAGGACTCAGTTCTCCTGGTCTGCAATACAAATAAAACATCAATTTGGTTAGTGATGTTTGAAGCTTTGCATGGTGTGGAAAATAAGAGGTAGCTAAATACAACTAGTAAGCTTGTGGGTACAACCATGTGTAAGCCTCTTTTAGGAGGAGTGTTGACTCTGAAAAGAGCCGGTGTGGTCTAGAAGGCCAGAGTGGTCTCAACATTTCTACCAGTATACATGTACTCTACTTTTGAGCAGAGTATACTGTTCTGGGTAATAACTGGGTAAATGGTCTCAGAAATATGCCATTATGCGGAAACAATGGAAAAGAGCCCAGTACGTCTGCTGCCACCTAGTGTCTCAAAAATCTCCAATAGAATTGAAAAAAATAGCATAATAGAAAAAATTTAGAGAGGTTAATCATTATGGTTAATCATTTCGGCTACATTATGGTCCAGGCGCAGGCAGCCAGCCACATTGACACATGAAGCATGTTAACTGAAGGGTCTGGACGAAAACCTCTTATGGGATAGAAGAGAACCAACGCACTACTCTACTCATATGGTGGCAAGGTTGTCTAGTACGTAAAGCACTTGCCTCTCACCACTGTGGCTCTGGTTCGATTCCTGGCTATGGGCATGAAAGTAGAGTGTGCATTGGTTTTCTCCATGCCCCAAGTGTTTTTCGATGGGCCTCCAGATTTCCTTCCTCCGGAAAAAGCAAACACTTTCAATCGTAGGTCGTGCTCCATGGTCAACGAGGTCAGCATGGCTGGTTGCCAAAAGGGCTGCAGCTCAAACACAAAGCATCCGCAACCTTCACATTTAGCTCCTAAGCTGCAAGTAATAATGATCAGCCTCCCAAAATATTCTTATTCTTATACGTTGCCCTAGCCGGGAATCAAACCAGGGCAACAGTGATGAGAGGTAAGAGCTTGACGTACTAGCCACCCATAATGAAGTAATGTTTCACCTGAACATTTTCCCAAACCTTGGCTTAGGCTTAGGCTCCGGCTCCGGGTTGGGCTTCGTCATCAATTTTGGAGCAGTGTTGATTTTGCACAGTGTTTGCAACATCAAACTCAGCTTGGAGCTTGAGACGGAGGCTAAGCCGAAGTTTGGAAAAAGCCCACGGTATCATTTCATCATATGGGGTTTAAAGTTCATGCACAAATGGACTAAGTAAGCACACAACTTACAAATACAGACCAATAACAAAGCAGTTTGAAAATAATCAGAAATGTAGTTTGAAAAAGATGAAACACTTGCATATTTTACAAGCAATACAGAGAGCATTCAAAACAAGCAAACAAATAGGACGTACTTTTGGTCAGCCGGTGTGAGCGATATTTTAAGCCATTCATATACCATGAAATACATGCCACTAGCAGGAACGTCTGCAAATAGAAGTGAACAAAAAATAATAATAAAAAGCAGAAAAAAGAAAGAGCGTGGAGGAGGGATATGGTAAATATTGATGTGGCCTGGACCCAGTTTCATGGTGCTGTGCAAAAAATAAGCAGGAAACCAGTTGTAAACTGTACAAATGACATTGTGTTTTGGTTGGTAACCTTTTAAAGGTAAGCACCATTGCTTTTGTGCTTAACTAATTGTGCCTAAGCTTCTCCATGAAAGTGGGCCGATGTAAAATACATGGCGGTAACAACAAATAATTTGCTTGGTGGAAATACAATCTAGTAAGGTTTGAGGTAACACCATGTACTTGAGTAGGATTTGAAACTTTTCAGGATGGAGATACAATCTAAATCTAGTAAGGTTTGCAGTAACACCATGTACATGAGTAGGATTTGAAACTTTGCATGGCGGAGTTTCAATCTAGTAAGGTTTGCAGTAACACCATGTACATGAGAAGGGTTTGAAACTTTGCTTGGTGGAGATACAATCCACATGTGGGTGTTGTCACATGACTGGTTCTATTCAGAACCGACACAAGTCACAGAAATTTCAAGTTTGCCATCAGGGCCTAATTTCATAAAGCTGTTGAGCAGAAATCACTGCTAAGCAAATTTCTTTGCTAAGCAAAAAATGAGTTGGGAACTAATGGCAACAATGTAAATGTTATGACATTTTGGCTGGTAATGTGTTTCAGCTAAGCAAGATTATTCTGTGCTTAGCAAGTTTTTGTGCTTACAGGCTTTATGAAATTGGGCCCAGGTGTTTTCTAGGCACCCTGCTAAAAGCATCAAAAATGCAACAGAGGATAATGTTACATTGTGAATGGAACTGGTTTAGACCAGCCTTGACAATTGGTGTTCCTTTACCCCTGGGCAAAATGCACCAATATGCACAGACATTTGCTGGGTACTACTATTGCATATGGACATGTCAAGGCCATCCATCATCAACTCAGATGGTTAGAGCAGTTTGTAGGGATTTTTTATAAAATTACTTTTGCATAGTGAGGCCTGTGAGTGGACCCTAAAAAAAATAGCTGAAACACTACATGATGTAAGAATGATCGTGGAACGTCAAGTGAGCGCGCGTAATGCATTTATGCTGGTCTAATTGGGGCACCCCATTGATCCAGTAACTAGGCTTATTTCACATTATTGTAGTTGTACATTATTGTTGCCAAGCATATATACATGATATATAAGGCCAAAAAGTAAACAATTTTTTTATAATTTTTTTTTACGAAAAAAAAGCGGAAATAAAAAATTGGCCAAAAAAACCAAAGCGGATATCCGCTTTAAAACGGAGATCTCACAGGCCTGATAGTTTAGGGGCTCCGGGTTAATTGATTTTAAGAGTGGTCTCCAAAAAAATGTTTGTAAAAAGAAACATTCAGTTTCTAAGTTTAACCTTTATTTGTTAATTTTGATTTTGTTTTCTCCAAATGTATACAAATTTTTTATGTTAACAGCTTTTTGATGATTAACAAAATGATATTGCAATTTATAGCACTGAGTAGATGTAGAACCCTGCTAATTGCAGCACAGTCGCAACAGAGTAGGAGGTTTGAGTTGAATGCTAATTGCAGCAAAAAAACAGAAACTTTTATCCGCTTGGGGCACTTTGTTGAACTTGGCAGGGCTAGGGTTAAATACTCACCTCTTAGAAGCGTTGCACCAGTTCCTTTATACAGCCCTTTAAAGAGTCCCGATTCTCGATAAATTTGCTTAGCGCAGTCGAGTGGTCCAGCATACTTGGCTTTGCCGCTAGACGCTGCTTGAATCTAAGATACAAAAGTCAAGTACAAAACTAATTACACAGCACCCAATGAACACTCAACTGGCATGATACTCGGCCCTTGGAAACAAGTAAGGACTCTTTGATTGCGTACAAAGCTAATTAACATATAATAGGATTTGATAGTCTTTTTCAAGGCTATTTAACCACTTGACGTTTTTTTCAGCCAAATGTTTCCAAACTGGATTATGGTGAACAACTTTTGAACATCTTCTTTTAGTTTCAGTCAGACGACCGCCATGCATATAATGACGCCATTGGACAATCCGTTGTGTAGCATGCACACGCATGCACCTACCATGCTATGCTTTGTGTTCCCATATTAAGAGGGAAAAGGCTACTAGAATTCATGCTCAAAATCTCCCTCTATCAATATCTTTGTTCGGGGATGGCAGTTCAAGCCATTCAACCTGTAACTTCCGTATAACCAGGGATCAAACCCAAGCTTATGGTACAACCTGGGAAGCGGCAGCATAGGGATCACAGGGATAATTTAAGCTCGAGAAAAACATTTGTGCCATTCATTTAAATATGCGTCACGCAATTGCTTTATTTTGAGAAATGTTTTGCACTGACTCATTGATAAACGATTTGGATTAATTTCTCACCTGTAGGAGGCATTTGATTCTTTCACCTGGGGCCATAATGACTGTTGTGAAGACACCGGCAAGCATTCCAGCTTTGAAGAGTTGCTGCAAACTAGGAACAGAGAAGACAAAAATGGTTTTAAAATGTCAGCCATTTAACAAAGTTTAAGGTATGTTGATCCAAGACATTACTATTGTTTATTATTGTTGGCGTGTCGTGGCTGAGTGGTCAAGCGCTCTGGACTCAAGCTCTGGTGCTTCTGATCAGCAGAGTGTGGGTTTGAGTCCCTTCCTTCGGATGAGATGTAAAGTCTTAGGTCCTGTTTGTTGTATAATTATACATGTTAAAGAAACATAACACTTAATTTCAAATGACCTAGTGGCCATACACAACACCAAAACCATACTTAAATTATCCTTGACTTGTCAAAAGTACTCATGTACGATTTTTACTACGATTAGGACAAGAGTAAACTATGACTAATATACACCTACATGTATACAGATGTCTCCTAGTTGAAATAGAAACCAAGGACTCTACATAAACATGGTCCAAGACGCAGACACAGTAACTAAAGGGTAAATTTTGTAACAAATAATTGATTGTTTATGTTACACATTTAATCAATTAAGAGTTTTTTTTTGCAGTTATAGTTGACATCCCCCTTAAGGCTCCCCAGGTGATGTCATTTCAAGTAACTGCAAAACACCTTAAACGATTATTTCCAAATACCACTCCAAAACAAACCAAATGGGTGAGAAACCTACCACTACCCAAGCCAACGTCACCAAAGAAAGTTCTCAGGGCTTGAATTTTGGGGAAAAACTCACTAGACTATAGGGCTAGTAGCTGAGAATTTTTGACAGACCGGAATTTTTTTCACAAGACCAGATTCAAAATGAGAAAAGACATGAAAAGACTAGAAGGAGTTTTGTTGCTGTTGTTTATTTCTTTGTTAGAAGAAACGACTGGTCTCATTCGTCTTATGAGTAAAGTAGACTTTGATACTTGACAGACTTATAAACAAAATGAAGATGCTGAATTGAAAAACACAAGACCGCCGGACTTGTTCAGTCATGTCAGTTTACGAGCGGTATTTGAACCAACAACCTCCGGATTAATGTGCCGGCTGTCTACCAACTGAGCTATCTAGCCCTATGAGACATTCATAACAAAATAAATCAGCTTGGGGGCAAACTGAGAGTGCATGCGTGCCCTTTACACCGAGTCAAGATCAAACATAATTAAGGAAACATTTGTAATAAGGGGCACCAAGGCCAAAATGAAGGCAATGTCCTCCTTGGAACCAACAGAGTGCCCAGTTCAGTCCCAAAACTCACCTGTAATTTCCATTTTCACCCGGAGTTTGTAGTTTTTTACCGATACTAAAACCCAAGAAGCAAGTTGCGTACATCGGAGTAACACCCAATATGGGCGCAAACATTCCTTTGTACAGACCGAAGAACCCCTATGGAGCCAGAGAACAGAACAAGACTATGTTAAATTTATAAAGGCAAAACATCATGTTATGTCAATTGAGGAAAGTGTAAAAAAAAAAAAAAAAACCCAGAGAACACTACAGTGTCAGGGCTCAAATTTGGATGAAAAATCAGCAAGACCGCAGGGCTTGTTGCTCAAGTTGACTAGACCATACATGTATGTCTTTCCACATGACTAAAATAAAAAACTATTGAGAAAAACTACAACAAGTTTTCTATATTACCTTGGGAAAATAAATACTAAACAATTAAGAGAAGACTTGCTTTAATTGAATTAAGGTTAAGTGCATGGCAATACTCAACAGAATTGAAAGGTATTTTCAGACTCAAAGAACATTTCAACATCATTTCTTTTTCTTAAAGATATTACATATGGAGGTATTATCATTCAATTGAAAAACACAAGACCGCCAGACTTGTCCTGTAGTGTAGTAAACTAGTGTATATTTTTAGTCCGGTGTATGATCAACTCATTAATAATAATAATAATAAAACAGTATTTATATAGCGCAATAGGAATAAACATTCCTCAAAGCGCTTAACAGCAAAATGAAAAACATTAAGAAAACAAAAACTTGGTGTATATTCCCAATTTAAGCCCACTAACAAATTAATATAAAATTAGGCCAGACCAGCTGTTACCTAAATGAAACCATTAAAAATACTACAAACAACAAAATGATCTGAACAATTACTGTAAAACTAGTTATTAAAAATTACAAATTTAAAAGCCAAAAAGATTAAAATGCCTAAATGCTGAAAATTACACAGAAACTATACACAGTCTAGGAAAAGGTTTTAATTACAGATAAAAAGATGGGTCTTCAGCAAATTCTTAAAAACATCTAATGACTTAGCACACCTTATCAGTGTTGTAGTCGAGTCACCTGTGTCGAGTCCGAGTCCGAGTCCCGAGTCACTTGGTCCGAGTCCGAGTCACGAGTCACTTGGTCCGAGTCCGAGTCACGAGTCACTTGGTCCGAGTCCGAGTCCGAGTCACGAGTCACTTGTTTAAATATTGGGTGCGTTCGATTAGCTTCCCCGGGTCGACCCAGGTCTTCCCCCGGTGCGTTCGAATAGCTTTGACGTCATTCGCGGGGCTCACCCGGGTCAGCCCCGGCCCCAAGTGCCCTGCTTGTGGAGCGGGTCACTTGGGGCTACCCCTGGTTCATGACGTCACGGCGAAAAACTTTCTCAATGGCCACCATTTTGTTTGTAATTCAGCGGGACATTTTAGGAAGTTTGACACACATTTTCGCCATTACAACAGCGTTTTTGTGAGCAATAAGTATTTTTTTATTCGAAGCCGGGTACCTTTGTATCACTGTGGAGTTGTACAAATTGTTTAATGTTGCAGTTTTACCTTGAGAATAATTTACGATGTTTTCGTGAATCCACGGAAAGTATCGGACATACGGCACAAAATGGAAGTAGTTCCGGTCGGCTGTCCCAAGATGCATCGGTGTGAATGCTGGGGGAAGTTGGCGTTCGATTAGCTCATGATCATGGTTAGGGGCTCACCCGGATGAGCAGACCGGGGTCGACCCGGGGAAGCTAATGGAACGCACCCTATGATTGCAAACCAAATGTCGTAAAATAAGAATTGGAAATGACAAAATAAAACACATTTATTTTAAACAAAGTTCTGTTAAAGTTTTTGTTAAAGTTGGTATAACCAAAAGAAACAATATGGGGCGGAACGGCAGCTGCCATGATTAAAAAAATGTTGTACTACTTTTTACTGGTGACGTGACCAAGCTTGACGTCGTGTGTGTGTGTGTCGACCATGTGTAGAAACTGGTGCAAACAACACACAGACATCACAGTGCAATAGGCAGGCTGTGTTTTACAGGTACCAGACATGCTATTTCCCTGGTAATATGCATCAAGCACAAGCAGTGGCTATGGTGTTAACGTTGACAGAATACCAGCATAATACTGGTGTCGTGCATCCCAGTGTTATTATGCGTATTGAACATACGAATCCAACATACACGCGCTGTACGTAGATGGTCATTTACACAATAATCACGAACACTATTACTTGTAACACCATACGACAGTGTACTTATTTATTGTGCTAGACGTTAACTCCATGTGCACTCCGGGAATGACGATCGGATCATCGGAATTGTTTTTAATATTTAAAAAAGGTATTGTTTGTGAAAATACGTGACTCGAGTCACGAGTCCTCGGGGACAAGTCCGAGTCATGATAGTCGAGTCCGAGTCCGAGTCCGAGTCTTTTGCAGACGTGACTCGAGTCAAGTCCGAGTCACCGAAATTGTGACTCGAGACGGACTCGAGTCCGAGTCCTGGACTCGAGTCATACAACACTGCACCTTATAGACATTGGGAGCTCATTCCAAAGTTTGGGAGCAGCAGCTGAGAATGCTCTATCGCCATACGATGTTGATGTTATGGCAGGTTTCAGGAGAAGTTTGCTACTAGATCTTAGTGACCGGATCGGCTTATGGCTAATCAATAATTCGGTAAAGCAGCAAAATCTTAAACAAAATCCGCTTGCGAACTGGCAGCCAGTGTAATTGCTGAAGGACTGGTGTAATATGATGATACTTTTTCACACGTGTCACCATTCTGGCAGCAGCAAATTACCAAATTGTTCTGAAATAAACTGCTGCCGGGACCAGTTTGTTGACCGTTTTTTGGAAATTTACAAAAGGAAAGAAAAAAAATCTAAATTTGACTGCCACTTTCTGAGGGATTTTTCATATTTGTTAATGGATGTTGTACTTTTTTTCCCTTTCAAAAATATATTCTCGAGAACTTGGTATAGAAAACACTAGGTCTAATTGTTGACTTTGAATAAGGAAAAATCAAGCGGACTCAACATGTATTGTGGATGGAAATCTCGTTCAGTCATGCCCCAAAGGAAGTAAAATAGCATTTACCAAGCCGTGTTCAAGACTACAGCAAAATTTGTTTAAAGTGCCTGTACCCCTCTCTATCATTCTGTCAACCTTTCCGAAAAGGTAGGGATATAATTTGACCATGTACTTTGACAAGGCAGTTTAGCTAACACATGGCATAGTTCTTTAAATTTCCTCTTCTCTTTCATTTTTGTCTCTCAACTCTACATTGTTTGGACTAATGGCCATGTCACACCTTGGCGTTTTAGCCAGTGTATGCTGACGTATGAAAAATTTGGCGAATATGCTGGCGTACGTCGAATAGGTTATGGGTAAGTTTTGTATAAGTTAAGAGCATGCTGGTATACGTCGTAGTATGACGAGGTCGTTGAAATTTGTTGTGCATGCACACATTTTTTCAACGTATGCCAGCATATGGCTCATACGTCCCGCATACGCGGGCCATAAGTTGTAGGTAAGTTACATGTATGCAATCGTTGACACACGTTCACACACGTTACTTGTAAGTTACTCATAAGTCGACATACATCGAGATAATGTCTAGCGTACCCAAAACTTATTTCTAACCTATGACTAACGTGCTTTGAACCTATGGCGAACTTTTTTGTAGACGTTTTGACGTGTTCCAGACGACCAGAGAATTTACTGAACGCGTTTCTAACTTACAGCTACCGTACAATGGCGTATTGGCAGCAGTCTTCAAAGTTTTCTTGGGCATGACGGTGATGTTGATACGGTGATGTTGAAACTGCGATGTCTAGTGCGATTATGATTTGAATCGTTGAGCGGCAGCCTTTTTATAGGCTACGACACGTGATCATCGGCAATACGCTAAGCATTCGTTGGTATAAGTTATCTATAAGTTATCGAAACGTTCTATATTTCAGTTACTATTACATTATGTATACATCCAACTCGTTATGAATACGCTATGTATACGCCCAAAATTGAAAAAAAACATTGATACATCGGCATACGCTGACTAAATCGTCAAGGTGTGACAGGGCCATTAGACTTACAGTAGATAATACTAGAATGCCTGACCCTGGTCCTACTGGCCCCATCCTTCCAAACCCGTTACTTTGCCAATTTAATTGTAAGGGTTCAGGGAGATAAAGTGGCATCGAGGGGACCATTTTTGCACATGAAAATTCCTAAAGTTTCACAGGTATGATAACCTACATTCCTTACAAAGCCCAAGGGTGTTCAATCTCTACTCTTCCACTTCCAGTCAATGTTATGCAAATTTCACTCTAAAAAGAATTTTCTTGATATTTTCACGGTGTTTCCCTTCAAACATTACCTCTTTTGACACTGTTTTCGTTGCACAGTCCCATGTTCCTCGGTAAAGTGGCGTTGCCCCTGTGGCCACTGAAGGTTGAGTCTGCAACCGGACCTGTAAGTTTATAACGAAATATGAAACAAAGTTATAAAATAACAAAAACATTCAAATTGTACACTTCTTTTCATGTTGCCAATAACCAATGTATAAGATTGCAGCAAAACACAAGTAAACTTTAGGCTGCATGTATGGTAAGGCCTTGAATTTGTGGGAAATTCTACAAAACCACAGGTTTTTTTGCACAAAATGTTTATTGGCATATAATTGTTCTAACAAAACATGCGTACTGTTTTAATTTGAACAAATCCTATGACATACTGTATAGGAGAAGATTTATCTCAGCTTGTCTTTATGGGTACATGTACAACTTCATTACTCAATAGAATTGAAAGGTGTGCATCAGACTCAAAGTCAGCATTTTAACATAACTTGTTTTTGTTTCAGATATTACACAGTGAGGTTTTACTATTCAATTGAAAAGCACAAGACCACTGGGCTTGTCTGTTCATGAGTTTACAGGCCCGACACTAAAACTACTGGACTAGGGCCTGTGGTCCAGTGTAAAATTCAAGCCCTGGTGTATGAAATGTACACTCAATGACATTGACAATGAGCTAAAGCCTGGAGGCTGAGTAGATTGAATTGAAGCATGTGGGAATCAGACTTTCGACCGACAAAGCATCGCAAGACAAACAGACAAAAAGAACATGTCCTTTATGAAGGGTGATTTACTCGGATCCTTCCTTACTCTAATAAAATCATTGGTAACTCAAAACCCAAACGGTTGGACTCTAATTATGGTGGTATGCCTGATCCTATGTAAAGCATGATCAGTTAATACTAGTGCAGTCCTCGGTCCAACACCATTCAGTAAATCAACACCCAAACTGTTGGGACTCTAATTATGGTGGTACATGTATGTCTGATGTAAAGCATGATCAGTTTACTAGTGCAGTCCTCGGTCTAACACCAACACCCAAACTGTTGGACTCTGATTATGATGGTAAGCCTAATCCAATGTTTGTAAAGCATAATCAGTTTACTAGTGCTGTGCCTCAGCCCAACAACACAACACAACACTCAAACTGTTGGACTATGATTATGGTGGTATGCCCCTGATCCCACGTAAAGCATACTCAGTTTACTATACTACTACATGTAGGACTGTCCTGGCCTCCAACAACGCAAAACAACCCCCACCACCCCCCCTCAAAAAAAAACCAAACCCCAGATCAAACAAGTCATTATATTAGCTTACACTCAAATATTCCTTGTGTCCTGAACTAGATGCCTGCTGGGTTCAGAATTGTTAATTTTATCCTTGGATGACATTTGTGAAAATAAAAATTTAAATGAAAATTGACACCTCCGTTGTGACATCCTGAGCTGACACGCACATACTTAAATTGTAGATCTAGATTCTAGATGCACGGAACAGCAACCACGAAAGAGGGCGCGGTCTAACTCCTTCGTGCAGCACGTTTTCTTTCGGGTGGCAATGCAACGGTGGAAACTTCCGGGCGAAAGACGGTCTGGATTGCATGTCGCGCATGCGCACATGAATTTAAACAGTCAATTGGTACATTGGTCACAACTGCCATGACTGCAGTGCAGAACTCAGACATTTTTGGGAAATATTTACATATTGTCACATTGATTATTGATTCTTAAGTTATATAGGCCCCTATTATTTGTTATTTGTAACCTTTAGTCATAAAAAGAGTAGTTAAGTTACGGACACCAAGAATATATGATTATGAATGGAATTTCAGCTACTCAAATCAGGTAAAAAAAATAAAAATTGTAGTACAAATTTTGTTCGGTGCATGCAGTAAAATAGTACAGTCGTTTGACCAGTTCCGGATCACTTTTTGAATTCACGATGTTTTTGTTGCATTCTCTTTAACATTTTAAACAAACAAAAGTCGATCAGTTTACCTACACATGTCATAACATTCACCAAGTATCCATTGGCAAAAAATAAGTAATACTTTTGAAGTGGCTTCGAGAAAAGTATCGTCACCCGTTTGACCAGTTCCAGGATACTTCTGGAATACACAATTGTATCCTTACTGTGGGCATTGAAATTTGCATCGATGATGATAAAGTACATCAAGCAGAGCAGATTCTTCAGTTTTTGTCTTATTAACTGCATCTGGTTTTGTATGATTTTGATTTTTTCTTGTCTGAATCAAAGCGACGGACATGAACAGAAGAATGTCTTCTCAGATGTTAATATAACTACCCCCATGATTCAAGCAACTTGTCTGATGCAGAGCCTCAAAGAATAGGCCATACATAACCTGATAATCTGAAACCTCCATCCTCCAGACCGGAGAGGATGTAGGGTTTTAGTTTTCGCAACAACTTAAACGGCAAGCAAAACAAACGGAGCTACAGGGACCCAGTCAGCCAAAGAAGCAACGGAGATGCTAAAGATAATAAAATAATGTTGATACTGTCCCATCCATTGACACTGTATCTGTTTACTTGTAATTTGAAAATTGTTTTTGTGACAAAACAAATCCAATTTATGTTAACTGTGCTGGGCTATCTCCACTTGTGTTATTTTATAACAGGGAAGTGGTGACCCTTTTGACTGTGCGGGTCAGTAGTGATGGGGTGGGGGGGGGGAGGTGGGTATTTTCAGATCCTTTGTACGCTTCCTCATCTGTTGCATGTGGGTCGATTAAAAGATTCGGGTAAATCTCTGTACAATTTTAAAAGATGTGGGGTTGCAACAAGTGTATGGGAAATAAAAGAAACGTGGGTGTCCGGGTATGTTTGTGTTTAGGAGTCACAAGGCGTTTATCCTTTGTTGTCTTCAAAGAAAGGTGGATCCCAAAATATTTCTGAAAGTCTGTGGTCGCTCTGAATTGTAGGCAAGAATTTGTTGATTACCTGTGATATAACCTATTGCCCGGTTTTAGGTTGTTGTGAACACGAGAGGTGTTTTGGAGTTTTGTTTTACTTCTGGTTTCATACGATGTGATACTTTTACGATCTGCGTGTTCATTGCTTTCAAACAACATTGATCATCATTCTCCCTCAAATAATTCATATGAATTACAAAACTCATAAGGATTTGAAATGTCACAAATACAATTTTCAAATAACAACAGGTCAACAGATACAGCGTCACTGGATGGAATAGCACCAAAATGTAGGTCATTATTAGATAGGTTCAACATTATAGGATTTGTCGAGAATGAAGAGGCTTTTCATCTCTTGGGGCTGGACTCCCCCTCCGTCCACTTTCTCCCAAAATGCAACTCTATCTCCACAGAAATCAATGTAGAAGAGGGTACATGTACATATTTTTACTTCAGGGTTTCTTTAGTCGTACAAATACGCAGGTTGGATTTGAAGAATACTATACATTGGCCACGCCCCTTGATGGATCGTACCCCACCCATCATCCATCATCCTTAAATACAATAATGTACAAATCTCTTTCAAAGATTTATTACAAAAAACTCTATCATAAAATAAATGTACTTAGTTTTCTAATATCATGTGTGTTTGAATACAGTTACCGCCTCCTCCCACTAGCCACGCCCCCTTCAGCACCTTAATATACTACTTCTTGGCAAGCTAATTGTATGTTTTTAATGCCATTTTGGGGGTTACAAGCTTGTATTGTTTGTGTTTACACCATAGGTATTGATAAATATCGATAAAAACATTAAATAATCGATATAAAAAATTGCCCAACCCTGAGGAGGGGTCATCACTCAGATTCTTAAACAATATGACCTTGTGTGGAATCTGCCAAAAAACATTATATATCCAACAAAACATGGTTCACCCCTTTGGCTGCCGGACTAAGAGTTGTTACAAATAAAGTTTGTTTTCCTCCAGTCCAGTCTCGAGCTCCCCTTATCTTGGTGTTCGGCAGTATTAGAAACAAGGACCCTTTAAGGCCGTCCGCTACACTTTGCATATGGATATTCATGTATTTTAAACTCTGGCTATGCCGCTGCATACATATTTTATTACTAGACCCAGTAACTGGGGCGCTGTACTCCTTTTTTCGAAATTTTGACATCATAGGTCGTACTAGCGCCCCAGGTTATTAGTACGTCCCAGTTCTGGATTCCCTGATATGGCATCATTTTGAATAGGGTAGACACAAAAAATGCCTCAGAACGACCAAAATACATGTACCCAACAAAATTGCTTTAAAAACGCCTACTGGCTTCTTGATATGTCTAAGGTGCAACATCAGGTATTTAAATGTACTCACGATTTTGTTTTGTGCTTGAATTTTACGTTTTTGTCGAGCAGATCGATGAAAATGGTGGGCAGAGTCTCGTGTTGTCCAAATCAATGGCCGCCGCCACCAACAGTTTCATCGTCGCGATGCATTCTGGGTAGTAGATTTAATCAACGACTGTTTGCAGCGAGTGCACCATTCTTTCCCATCACAACACGCGCCCCTTCGACGAATACATTGACCACACGCTGCAAACAGTCGTTGATTAAATCTACTACCCAGAATGCATCGCGACGATGAAACTGTTGGTGGCGGCGGCCATTGATTTGGACAACACGAGACTCTGCCCACCATTTTCATCGATCTGCTCGACAAAAACGTAAAATTCAAGCACAAAACAAAATCGTGAGTACATTTAAATACCTGATGTTGCACCTTAGACATATCAAGAAGCCAGTAGGCGTTTTTAAAGCAATTTTGTTGGGTATTTTGGTCGTTCTGAGGCATTTTTTGTGTCTACCCTATTCAAAATGATGCCATATCAGGGAATCCAGAACTGGGACGTACTAATAACCTGGGGCGCTAGTACGACCGATGATGTCAAAATTTCGAAAAAAGGAGTACAGCGCCCCAGTTACTGGGTCTATTTTATTACATGTAAAACACCACGGTCATAAAAAAATAATGAATAATGAATAATGATTAATGAAAAAAAGCCTCATGTGTTTTCATAAAAGTCCGGACACAAATCTATAACTTTCATTCTCGTGGCCTTAAGTTATCGCCGACAAACTTCAGAAAAATTACCATAATGATAATTTATTTGTCGATGATGTTCATGTTGGTCACCTTAATATTTTGGGTTTGTTGGTTTATTGGATGTTATTCTTCACATGTATCAACAGAAATTGGTAATGTGAGAAGTAATTTAATTATGCGATTGTTGCAAAGTTTAAGTGATCCGGAACTGGTCAAACGACTGTACTATGTAGTACAAATTTTGTTCGGTGCATGCAGTGCAACCTTAACCATGTTAACAACACTCAACAGACACCCGACCGACGTCCTACCAAAAAAGTCCGCGGTGGGCTTGACCTCCTCTTGGCCATAATTCTAGGTTGCTTACCTTTATTGTATCTAATGGGTGACCAGCCACGACCAGACAAACTCCTCCAAAGCCTCCCGCAATAAAATTCTTAGCTGGGCTGATTTCTTCCGACATTTTGTGATTGAGTTTCTTACTCTTTAATTTGTTTAACTATTTTTTACTGCAGACGGTAAACCCACAAAATTCTACCGGCAAGAACTAGGTCTTACATCCCACCTTCTTTCCTTCAATAAATTATATAGAGTGAAAATAATTCTCTGTTCACCAGACTAACTAAACAAAATCTAACAATTGGTGGCGCTTTTGAATATTTTGTTTCTGGTTTCACGGTTTGCCAGCACTCTCAGCAGCACACACTAAGGAGGAAAATGCTACACATTTTTTGTTGATCGGGTTGTTTTTTCGGCATTGTAAGTTTTAAGAATATCATACTTTTAGTGCATTTTGTTGTACAGTCCTCAATAGTTGTGGTGATCGCAACTCACTAGGAAGTAGGCCGATTACGATCACTGCAACAAGTTACAGAGTGTTTGTTGACGTTGTAAAATAAAATGTAATCCACTAAACTAGACGCACTACTCCTCAGTCCTAGAACTATATTATGAGGTTCGTTTGAGACGATAGCGGATCGAACCTCATAGTTCTAGGAGTAGGCTAGGGGCACCATCATTCATCAGTCAGTGTAAGTGTACTCCTTCCACATAGTGACATTGGATGCCAGAAACATTAGGGTGAACCCATTCCCTTTCTACTAGAAATTCCAGTAGTGTTGCTTGTAGTTGAGTTGTAGCAATAAGTCAGTGTACCCCTACTCTACTGGGTTCTTTTACGCTCATTGATAGTTTTGTATAGTCTATACAGTACAGAACCTAGGGCTGCACATCCAATCCGAAGGACAAAGCAATAAACACACAATAAATGGTTAAATGTCTTGCTTTTGACCATGACTCAACAAACCCACACACTACTGTTCAATAACACCAGGGGCCAATTTCATGGAGCTGCTTAAGCACAAAATTTGCTTAAGCACGAAAAAAGCTTGCTTATTATACTCGTGTTATTGGCCAAAACTCCATGCGATGTACATTGCTCGTGACTTGTATTTAGCTGTTGTTTAGTTTGCATAACAATCGAGTGGAGTATTGGCCGGTAATCTGGTTTTACTAAGCAAGGTTTTTTGGTGCTTAAGCAAATTTTGTGCTTAAGCAGAGCCATGAAATTGGGCCCAGAGCTGAATCTAAATCTGAATTATTTAGTCGTCTAAGCATCCCATGTGGAAACATCACACCAACTTTTTTTTAGAAGACAATAAAGATATATTCGTTTCAGATGTGGGAGGAAAACGCCATTCTCACTGTCGGTTGTCATAGTTACATACATGTATGTTATACTATTAATTATTTACCACTTTGTGGGTGGGGAAGTCTGTGACTGACATGAAAGGTAACTTTAAAGCAGGCTTGAAATTTCCCTGGATTTTCCTGGTTTCAGTATTTCAACTTGACTTCCATTGAATTCAAGAGGCAAATTGCAATTAAAGAGACGAAAGACTCAGGTTTTAGATCCAATGTTACTAATAAGGTATACAACAAACCACTGAAAAAAAACACTATTTATTCATGGAGCTTTATCTCCAGACCATTGTTATCCAATGTTCAGGTTTGTTAATTTTTATACATTCTCACCTATTTTTAAAAGTTAAATGTCCGTAGTGTTGGAGTTGGGAAAGACCAGGGTGATTGTGAGCAAATAGTGCAGCATGTTGGTGTTGGCCATCTGCAAAAAAATTATATATAAATAAATACCAAAATACAAATAATCCAACTTCTTATTTTATAGGACCCATTTCCTGATATGTCTTGTTACTTGTTAGAGTTGGAATTTACAATGTAACCTTTGTTTGAATTCGAATTCTTAACAAGCAACAAGATGAAAAACCGCAACAAGTTACTATTCTAATAAGTCTGCATTCTTGTCATGCATCTAGATTTTGTGTACATCGTTGTTGCCATGGTGAATCAGCAAAACAAAAGATGATGCAGACTGGGAATGCCAAAGCTTGGAACAGGCTTCTCATATTTGCCATCTTGGTCCTCTTCGCTCTCAACACTTGGCTCGTCAAAACTCTGCTGAGTATTACCACAGGTTAGTCAGAAATCCCAGGATGAACTTCATAACAAAAAGGGCATGGCCAGGGGCATCAAGGCAACTGCCCAAATTGCCCCCATTGATCTATTGTCTTTGATTCAATAATGCTTAGGTTTGGTTTTTCTCATCATCAGTTAGTTATTTTGTTGTATTTGCTTTTTAGATGTGGAATTGCTCGGAGCTGGAACTGGTAGAGATATTCTGAAGAACAATCTTGCAAATAAACAGGTAAAAGAGAAAATAAGAAATATGTTTGAAACAAGCAACTTTTGGGCAAAGATTATCAAGATTGTTACAGAAAATAATTTGTGAGCTTTATGAAGACCCCAGAATACACAGTTTTATTTCATTTGTTGGGACAAAGGGAAAGTAGGGCCCACGGCTACTAAGGTTTCAGTTTTTGTTGAGATTTTGGGAAATGTCAGACTCGTGGCTTAAAAATCAAGCTAACTTGAACAAAATATGGCTTTCATTACATGTTTTAGGCTCAAGCCTTGCTCGCAGACTCCAAGCCCCAATTGTGTCCAAGCTCTATTTACATTGATAAGGAGAAAGCCATTGTACTGGGGAATCGAGAAACAACTAAAGGTAAGGATGTAAGCTGTACCAACACAAAGTGAGTGGCCTGCACCTAAAAACACACAGCCACAGCACAGCCAAATTTCAGGCACCTGCTTAATAAACAGACATTTTTGCATGAGTATTTTCTGCTAAGTAAAACAAAAACAGGAAACCGTTCATATTCATGTACAGTACTTTACATGGTATTTTAGCTGGTAACTGTATTCTGGTCTCTGTTTTGATTGAGTTGGTCCAATGTGACGAATCAAAGTCCTACTTGGACAAGTGTACATGTAGGTCATCTCATGGGTTTACAATATTCCATGTTTATCAATTTCACATAGTACTGTAGGTTTATAAACCTTAAACTTCTTTGTCTCAACAATTTCAAGGAACAATGACTATCAAAATCAACTGTTTTGTTGAAAATATTTTGCAGTAAACAGTTTCACAATTAGGACTGTGGGGAAAAAGGTAAACCATGATGAAGGAATTATCAGCCTGTAGTAAAGGTTTGTAGCCAATGCCATAATGTGAGATCGTTAAGGTTGATCTGTTGTCTTTTTTGCAGACTTTCTAACGATAGCTATACCAACTGTAAAGCGTGACCAAAAGGACTACCTTCATCAAACTTTGGACTCGCTCATTGAAAACTCTACCCCAGAGGAGCGTTCCGGCATCACCGTTGTGATATTTGCTGCCAACTTTGATGAACAGCTCAACAATCTCCTCAAGAAAGACTTGGAGTCATCTTACCGCAAATACTTCTCTAACGGATTCATGCAACTGATCGTTGCGCCGCGTTCTTTCTATCCACCCTTGAGCAGTCTCAAACAGAATTTTGGTGATTCGGAGGATCGCGTGACGTGGCGGGCAAAGCAAGTTGTGGATTATGCTTTTTTGTTCAGCTATTGCCATGATCTCTCCGAATTTTACCTTCAGCTTGAGGATGATGTTGTCTCCTCACCAGACTTTGTCCAAACCATCCGAGGGTTTCTGGAAATGAATAAACATAAGCAGTGGAAAACGCTGGAGTTTTCAGAGCTTGGCTTTATCGGGAAGCTTGTGCGATCCAGTGACCTGCTACGTTTAGCCCAATTCATGCTGTTCTTCTATGAGGATCAGCCCGTAGACTTCTTGCAAAAGTATTACAATCTTCTGAATGCTCAAGAGGGGCTGTTCAGACATGCCCCGTCTATTTTCCAGCATGTCGGGGTGCAATCCTCCCTCCGAAATAAGGAACAGGAGCTTGTCGATCGATTCTTTGAGGCGAACAGTGGCAAGAAGTACCAGAGCGACAACCCACCAGCTGTGTTGTACAGCAGCATGGAAGCCTTCAGCATGTACGTACCCCAACTAGCCTACAGCTCAAAGCCTGGATACTTCTGGGGGAAGACACCCATCATGGGTGACACCCTTCTCCTGGTCTTCGAGACGCCAGTGCGTCTGTCCAGAGTCGCCATAGTAACTGGGTCAGACACATACCCTGAGGATATCCTCCGTGCAGGGAAAGTCGAAGCAAGCCCAGTGGTCTTGACAATAAGTCTGGACTCCACACCGAGGTGCACAGACTACCAAGTCATAGGGGAGTTTAGCGAAGGGAAATTCGATGAGAGGAATTTGGACAAAAAGATTGACTCCCCAGTCAAGTGTATTCAGCTAAAGGTGACCAAAAGTCAACAGTCTTGGCTACTGGTCAAGGAGATTGCCGTGTGGGTCCACAGATGAATTTCTGGTCCAAGTTAATTTTATGTAAACCTAGCCAGTCAGTCATTGGATATGAAGCACTATGAAATACAATTTGTGAGATTTTATATTTTTCCAGCTTTAACAGGATCTGTAGAAAAAAGATTAATGGGTTTGGGGTGTCACGTTCCATACAAAACAAAAAAACATACTCCCTTAAAGTGAATGGAAAATAAATTTCTTTTGTTTAAACTGCATCATGGGCTTTTAATCAAATTATATAATTTAGAACATTTGGTAATTAGGTGTAACTGTGGCCTTAAATAAATCTTCAAAATACAGTAAAGCAACCAAATGTGAAATAGTTTGTCTTTCAAAATTGATAATTATATCATGTTATGAAATGGATATAAATCATAAATTATATTTTTTACCTTAAATTTATGTGTATATGTTGGTGAAGTACTCTTTCCCTTATGAAACGTGTAAAATGTGTGCATATCAGTTCCCTCAATGTAGTTAAAAGTACACTGTAAAGTGTACCACTTTGCATCTGCCACGTTAAATTAGAATTAAAACCAATAGACTCGTTAGAAGTGTTTAAAATTAAATTAAAATCATACTTGTTTAGTGTAGCTTATTAATGCATTGGTTGCGTGTATTGGTTTGCTTAAGTTTTTCCTCAGTTTTTTCCTTTCTTATGCGCCTCGGAATAGGCTACCTAGATAGATGGCGCTTTATAAATGCTTGATATTATTATTATTATTAAATACATGATTGGTCGAGCTGACAAAATAGTCGCACACAGTGTTCATGTCTTGTGTGATCAACCATTGTAAGCATGAACAAACAAACCTGTGAAAGTTTGAGCTCAATTGGTCATCAAGGTCACAAGAAAATAGTGAAAAAAAGTGAAAAAAGACCTTTGGTGTTTTCCGTTTTTCAAACGCGTAATAATAACTATTGTTTTACTCATTTTCTCAGAAATATTTTAAGGAACCCTTTCTACCATTACTTACTTTAAATTCTGTGAACATTTGTGTTTTTCGATCTTACCAATAGTGTACAGGGCCTTTAAAAGCAGTTTTTCCCAATGGTTGTAATTTTTTTTAAAAGTTACCTGAAACCATGGAAAGAGTAATTTTAAAGTGTGAATAGATATGCAAGGTTATACTAAAAATAACCCTATTTGATTCATTAGATGTTTGTTTTTCTGTTCGTTTTGTATTCACCATCAAATTTCCTTCAAAGATGGACAGAAAAAGTAACCTGCCCTTTCCCTCCACTTTTTTGATTGAAATTTGAGAGTAATTAAACATAATAATTCATTACACAAATCAACTCAAATTATTTCCAGTATAAGCCTGCGTGTCCATTCACATTTTGAAACACTTTTAAGAAAAGTTACGACCATTGGAAAAACTGTTAACATCATACATGTAGGTAGAACATTGTAAGTTTACTGTGTTTCCTGTCATTTATTCCTTCTGAAATGTCACCCAGTTTTATGATTGCACAGGAAGTAAATTAAAGCTGATGACGGCGTTTTAATTTAAAAACATTTCTGGCATTAATAAATTTGTATTCAATTTGTTTTTCATGTCTTTCAGCAATACAAATTTGTAACAATATTATTTTGAACTTTACCCTTAAAGGTGTGTACAACATTGTTAATTGCCAAAGCCCTGTATCCAAACTTGATGTGACCCAACATATACATGAAATAACAAACCCGTGAAAGTTTAAGCTCAATCGGTCTTCGGAGTCATGAGAAAACAGTGAAAACCCCCATTGTATGTTAAAACATGTTTTCAAATATCGGATTTTATCCTGTGCAGGAAAAAGACTATAAAACATAATATTTAACAGTGTATTTATCATTTTGATTGCCAAATAAAATCACTGTGTTGTATTTACACTTTATAAAAGTATTAACTTTGAATATTATATATTGTTTTCTCCTTGGAGAAAAGATTTGGCCCCTTTTTGTCAGAACTTCACCTTGGTTGAAGTAGCCATATTATACATTCAGGACAGAATTGGTGAGCAGTTGTTTTCCTTCCTCTAGGAATGTATTCGTCCCTTGTACTACCTGGTTTTCATTACTGGCACAGATAGTAAGGAGTTGGAATGTTTACTCCTAGTTCTTTGTAACTTTGGTGTCTTCCTACTGCCGCTAGTGTCTTTCATCATGGTGTTGTCCCTCTTCAAGGTCTTACTCAAGGATTTCACCATCTTGTCTTTGGAAATGCTTATTTGATGATGATTTTGGGTAAAAGCTGAAGAAATCCTGTAAGGTGGAGGGGTAGATGCCGTATCAAAAGGATTCATAGATATTTGAGATTGCGGAGCAGTGGCTACTTTTCTTGGAACATCTCTGGATGACGTGAGGGTTTTGGAGAGTTTAGGAGCAACCAAGCTAGCAGCAGTAACTTCCAGGGATGGGAAGGCTTCCTGTTGGTACTCGGCAGCCATCTGACGATTCGCCTCCTCAACACACCGGTAGCAAGTCCGCTGGCCCAACACCTCACAGTAGTGGAGGCGAGAGTCGGAGTCTTGGTGGTTGCTTAGCGGTGGGGGTAAGACATGTTTGTATCTTTTATTGGTTAGGGTCATCTTCCCGTTGAGACCATTGTGAATCCAGCAGTACTCATGACTGATGGTGTTTGCTGTTGGTCGACGGAGGAAAGGTCGACCTCTTCGATGACTGGCACTGCCACTAATATGAGGAACCACTGGGTACCCTGTGACGTTTCTCATATATCCCTGCTCCTCTCTTAAGGTTATGTCGGTTGCCTCTCTTGTGAGAAGATCTCGATGGCCAGGTCTTGGTAATCTTGAGAAGAGAAAAGAATCAGAACACCTTGTCAAACTAATAAGTATATTTTCTTAAAAGTTTATTTCGCTAGAAACCCTCTGAATCCTAGTATAATTGTTCCTGTCTGTGGTAACCTACAAAGTTGGACTCTGATAACATAGGCTCCACACCCTAAGGCCACATCCTTCAAAATCGGACAAAGGATAAGTAATATTTTTGGATGTAAGACTTTTTAGGGAATGAAACTTGTGGCAACTCACCCAGCTGTGGTTTTCTTCTTGGCATAGATGCTGTTTGTATCCAGCCAGTTCTCTCTTCTCTGTTGATTGGAAAGAAACTCCCATGACTTTGGGGTCTTTATTTGGACAGGCTTACGGGAGTAGTAGGGCAACTCTGGGAGGCTTTGGCTTGATGAGATCATCTCAACTGGTCACAGAAAAAGACATTGTAATTAGTTTTGTTTTATAGTCTCTTTAAAGACAAAGAATACAAATGAACAATATAAAATTGGATGTGGTTCCAGTATGAAAACACCTGATAGAAGTTCATACTCGATTTTCAAGAGAAATAGATCCTTTTAAAATCAGAAAACCTTGCTTGACTCTTGGAAATGTCAGTCGAAACCAGTGAAACACTACGTATTTGGCACCAATGCTAAACTGCTCTATAATTTGTCAGCTGTTGTGGGATATCATATAAAAGCTGATAAGATGCATTGAATGCGGGAGATTTAACTCAATACAGACTGATATGTTGGAGCAGTTTCCAACCTGTAACACAAATGTGCCCAAGTTCTAACCGTTTGCTGTCAGTGAATAACTAATACAAGAATAAGTAAACTCCCTTGATTGTCATCATTAAACAGCAAACAACCGTATATTTGTTTCCACATATATAAGTCAATGAATTCAAACTGAGGCTGAAGGACAGAATAGTCTGGTCTCAACATAGGTAGTTTATAGGAAACACAGTCAAGATGCTAACAGCATTGAGGAACCCAGACCGCAGGTCATCGTCAGAGTTTGGATTGAACTTTACATTGGAAAAACGTGGGTCGTTAAAATTTACACAATGGTTGTTACCACATAATACAGAGCAAGGAACATATCCATGAGAGAATCAAAATTAACACGAAAGGGTGTTAAATTAAAACACCACCAATGCAAGTGTTTTGGCAGAAATTAGTGTTTTTTTAACACCCTGGTGTAAAGTTTTGATTCTTTTTTCGGTATCTACACATCATGGTGTCAATGTTAACAATCCAGTTTTTGCAGTGCAGATCTGGTACTAATAAGAGGATTTAATACAAATGGAATGCCTTCATGGACTGATATTTCGACACGAGAATAGTCTTTCTCTCGGTTAATGGTAGAAATTTTAGCTTATTGACCATTCATATCATAGGTCACATCTCCGTGGTCACATTTTGGTAAAATTAATAGGCAGTTTGCATAAGCTATCTCCCCTTTTTCATAAATAAACATGGCAAATAAATAGTCAACATAGTACATAATGGTAAATGATTGCACAATGAATTAGTTGTCCCTGCTCACCGTTTGCAACTTCATCGTACAGCAGAGTCACTTTGGTCGAAGGCTGAGGGTAAAATAAAAAGACAAGAAGGCAATCAAAATAAATTCTTGGGCCCTACTTTGGCACTCGTGTTTTTTAGTCAACAAGCGGTTGTAATCCAAACTATGTGGTGACTTTATCCGACTGTTTTCTCTGTAAACCTTCTATACCCACTACAGCAGTGGCTAGTTTATCCACACGGCCATACAACTATGGGATTGATCCAACAAAAGAAATAATCTATCAGTGGTGCGATGTGGAGATCGCACAATACACTGTCACCTTGGTTTCGATCAAAGCGATCGATCAGGCGGTAATCTATTTCATTCGGAGCGGTGTTCATGATGGTGAGAGTCGTGATAAAGTTGACGGCCTCCCACTGCCCGGTTAAAGTCAATCACTCTTACTAATCAGTAGGACTATTTTAGTCGAATTAAGGTGTAATTAAGTTATGTAACCGCGGCTGTAGTATGATGAAGATGTTATTACCGACCGGACATTATTGACGTGTTCCCTATGTGCATTAACATAACATATACACTGAGTTTTCTCCATCCCACGGAGTCCGACTATTACCCTTCAAGCCTCGGTTGGGTTGAAGTTAATTTTGAATATAGCCTATAGGGGAAATATGGCGATAATTCAATGTCATTGTGCTGTTTAACAGTTTGTGGCCGGAGTGTAGAAGTTCTGGATTTAAAATTTGAGCACTTTCTTCAATATCTGTATCTCTGATAGACTAAAAATTAAAACAATAATACGTAGGCCTACAATAAAAACAAACACAGTATTCAGTACGGCGACCTAATAATGCAAATGAGGCATTCAAAAAAAACGTTTTAATAACATGTATAATATAGTCAAATAAATATATAGGCTAAATAACAAAATGCAGACCTAATGCAAATGAAGACCTTGGCAAGATAATCATTTCAAAACATCACATTGTCAGTGTTCAGTTAGTTTCTGACGCATTCGTACTGATAAGTTAGGCCTAGTTAATGCTGAAGAATACACCGACACGCTTCGATCTCAGTAGTTTTATTTTGAGAAAGAAAAGATTTAAGTTTTGATATTAGCCCTGTTAAGAATTATTTCCTCCTTTTTAAAGAAAATTGAACAGCTTTTACGTCACAGCTCTTAAACGTAGGGCGTAAAAGGAATGCTGTAATATATAGTGGGTGCGTTCGATTAGCTTCCCCGGATCGACCCAGGTCTGACCCAAGTTTGTTCGATTGGCTTTGACGTCATTGTCGTGGCTCACCCGGATGAGACCCAAGTGCTTGTGGAGCGGGTTATACTTGGGGTTGACCCTGACGTCACGGCGAAACTTTCTTTCTCAATGACCACCATTTTGTTTGTAATTCAGCGGGACATTTTCAGTAAGTGTGACACACATTTTCAACATTAAAAGAGCGTTTTTGTGAGCAATAATTTAGTTTTTGTATCGCTGTGTGTTTGGTAAATTATTTAACGTTACAGTTTTACCTTGAGAATAATTATTTTACGATCTTTTCGTGAATCCACGAAAAGTTTCGGACGCAATTTACACAAAGAAAGTAGTTCCGGTCGGCTGTCCCAAGATGCAAAATGTCGTTCGATTAGCTCATGTCAGGGCGATCCCCTGTGTGAGCACACGAGGGTCGACCCGGGAAGCTTATCGAACGCACCCACACAGTGGCGTAACTAGAGGATTGGGGGAGTGGGGCGGCACATGTCCCACCGCCCAAGACAAGATAGCCAGGATTGTTTGGTTTGGGTGATTAAAAGATGTTTGTACCTGTACACTAACAAATATTTAATTTCCTCAAAAATAATTATTTGCCATGCCTGTCTCACCCCCTCACCATCGCAAAAATAAAATGACAACAAATATATAACAAATGTTCCAGTTATCGACGCATCTGGCGCACCGAAAATTGTTAACGATTTTATAAATAGGTAAGTTTTCTGAATACTGTTTCATGAAAAAAAAATAAAAAATCGTTATATAGTGCAGTTATTAAAAGAAAAAAAAGAGGGGGGAGAAGACATTTATAAGGGTACAAACAAAAAGTAAATCAATATGGAAATACATGAGAGTTTTTAAGTTAACCATAGGCCTATTGAAACAATATGAGAATTAACATACAGTTTAAAAAAACACCTACAACTAAATAATCGTCATGACAGCCACATGTGACATGATATCCGGGTTTATGTGTGTCTGACCTCACAATTTCTGGGTCAAATTCATGCCCCGGGTTATGAACCAGTTCGGAATGGAATGCATTTTGAGAAAATAATATGTGAATACTATTACATCAATGAAGCCGTTAAATTGTGGTCTTCATTTGGTTGCAGAATTTGGTATTTTGTTGGCCCTTCACACCGGACTTGTGCACGCTATACAGATGAGGCCACTTAAAAAGGAATGTTTATTTCTCGTCTACAATTAACAATCTCTGAATATTGAGTATTGAATATAAAGTATTGAACATTGAGTACATAAAGTGTTGAACATTATAATTGTAAATGTTATATGGACAGCAATTTGCAGGCTGCAGATATTAAAACATGTATCAAATAAAATACATACCTCAATGTTGTGTGAAGACTAATTGTTAAGCCAGGACTTTTATTGATGACGGAAATTAAAGATGCAGTGCACAATGTCCTCCATCGTGGTTCATACTGCTTTCGTTTACATGTGCTATATTGGGAGGTGTGCCAGTCATAGCTGAAAATAGCAGAGAGACCGGGAAGTCATTCACCCAGCCCTCAAAGAGTGGCAGTCCATGCAGCAGCAGACACAGGTCATAAAACAACAAACTCTCGGCAAGCAGCCTCAGCAATGTGATGGTTGCTACGCAAGTGCCAGGGTGAAGAAACGCTTGAGTGGACGCACCGTGTGCCGGTCACACTCTATTGAACTTTGGTTATTTTGCAAACTTCTTACACCCTTTTTGCTTAATAAATGAGCGTTCTGGTTTAATTTAGCTACTTCTGACTTCATCGGTTCCAGTCCCGACTTCGTCTATATAAGGTGTCCCATGAATGGCATCGTAGCATCTAACGCAATGTTTGCCAGCAATGCCGTCGGGCTATTTACCGACCATTGTTGACAAAGCGTATGGGTTGGACAAGTCGACCAATTTACCTTAACAGCTATTGACAAAGGCTATTTTAAGACCGTCACGAAGATCTGACAACATTTGGACGACCACTTTACTCTGAATGCTTAAAATGGTGTTTACAACTACTTTGTTTGTTCCGCATTCGTTTAGGCGAGAATCCAACAAATGCAAACTGTATTGCTGCATTTGTATTGCCAATACGACACGGTAATCAATGTGCAGCACGACCAAAGAAGAAATCTCCAGTTGCTCCTTCCGTTCATGAAAATGAAAGTATTGGATTGTTGTTCACAACAACGGTTCGAGGGTATTTTGGAATGTCTTGCTAGATCAAGCTTCGTATGACGAATGACGGCCATGTTTGGCATTATTGTTTTATGAGTCTCTGATATGAATGTATACCGGGAATGATAATAGAAAATAACAAATGATGAATTATTCATGATTTTGGGGTAGAATTCAGGTCTTAGTAATATAATAATAGTTATTTATATACTGCACTCTATTTACTGATTGCACTTTCACTGGTGAAAAATTATTAGAAAATGTACAAAACAAGCAAGTTGTAAATATTATTGTAAAGAGGTGAGAAAGAAAGAAAACCCGAGGGGGGGATGGTTGAAAGAGGAAGAATGAAATGGGTGGCGGGGGGGGGGGGGGGGGGGGTCCGAGAGGAAGGAGAGTACTACTGAGACGACCTGGAAAAACAACAATAGTACCCTCATCTATGCTTTATAAACACTTATGTAATTACTTGGAAGCCTACTCATATCAAAATCTCAGTAACGCGTTGTAAGACACTTCTTTGGCTGCTTTCTACTTCAAACCAGGATTACCGTTTCCAAATGAAACCCATTCTAATTCGTCCTTACGTACAACAAAGCAAACGTTATTATTATTATCGAACATGGTGTACAGAAAGCAAAATGCTTCCTTTGTGGACGTACGTTTTCCACCAGCCCCCACCGGCTCGGGACCGCGTTTTAAGCAACTAAGTTCTGTCAAAGTGAGCAGTGCAGTGTGCAGGTATCACTTAACTGAGTAAATAATGAATGACACATATGAAATGCAGCCCCATATTAATTGTTTGGAAGACAGTCAGGAAAAAAACGAACAATAATTGTTTTGTAAATAATTGTTTTGTAAATAGCACACATATCACCATGGCAACATGTGGATACAAAATGAGAAGTAATGATGTAACTAATACCCAGTGATATTCATTGATCCATTATACTGGGGGGGGGGGGGTAATATAATACTGACATAGTATTACCAGGTAGTTATTGTGTATGTGCACAAGTTGTTTGATAACATATCAACTTGACCCTGAGGTAGTGCAACAGTAGATTGTGACTTCATTAGTATAAGTTAGTAATTTGTGATCAGGGTCAAATTTTATGATGCATATTTTTATGGGCCACAGCGCTTTATGCGCTGGCTACCCATGCAAGCCTAATGATGATTGAGATTGAGACTTACCTCAGTCTGACAGTGTTTGATTTAAAGACAGCCAGCCGATTGACATGGGTGTGGATGTTATACCCTTGAGTGCTATTCCATTCCTCTTGATGGCAACGAGGGCATCCTCAACCCCTTCCCCTTCCACTGCCTCTCTATCCGCACTAAGCATCCAACTCTTCAAAGTCAACTGGTGCCCCAGCTTGTCTGTGGATAGATTAGATTAATTCATAATGAGGTGAACAATAATAATAGTTGTGTGCTTTCAGTACAAGGCTTCAAGCAATTGAATGGAACCAAAGGTGTAGCCAAAGTTTTGAAACGGATCTAAAAGTGGTAAGCTGTGGAAGGGGAACCAGTTTATCTTGACTTTTTACAGCTATGGAAGGGGGACAAGCTCTGGAAGGGGGACCAGCTTATCTTGACTTCATACAGCTTGGAAGGGGGACCAGTTTATCTTGACTTCTTACGGCGTATGAATAGCCGAGCCATCTAGCACTCTCTTGTCACTTTTTTAAAGTCAAACATAAGAAAACATATTGTCAGATAAATGTTGAAGTTGAACATGCAGTATGTATTTACCTGAACACCTCTTTAACGCGAGGAATCAGCTCTTGACCATTGCCATCCCCAGGTATTAACATCACTGAATGCCAACCTCCATAGCGAGCTGGTATTGGCTAAAGGAACAACGAAAAAAATGTATGTGAACATATATGTCAAATGAGTGACAAACCACCAGCTTTTAATAATCAGCTTGATAAGACAACCAAACTAGATCCTTGTTTGCTCACCCCAGTGGCTAGATTCCGCCTCTGTTTTGACAGTGAACACACACCAGCATGCCAAAGAAAGATCACATTTTCCTTCGTGCCAGTGTGGCAGAAAATTGTTGTCCCCCGTATGGTGAACTGTGTGCGAACTTCTTCTGATAGCGCCTTCTTTTAAATCCTCGTCCTCCCGCCCACTGTTATAATTTCCCATTATGGGGGGCACAATCTGGGGGGGGGGGGGCAGATTTCACTTTGACATCCAGTAACTCCTACAGTCAGGCTACGACCCGTAGCCTTCTCAGGGGTCTTTCTCAAGATCCTCCCTGTTCCCACTGAAGCGTGTAATGGTGACGTCATGTTTGGGAGAACTTCGCATGAACAAATATAGGGCATCGTTGGTTGTTTGTGGGTTGGGAATTGGTAGTTTCCAAAGAGGTTTGTTACCTTGAATAATTGCCGAATTTGCCGAGGCACATTTTCCTTTGTCCTTTGACAAAACACGGTTTCATTTACAATGCACAGGTGTTACACAATGGGATAATTCTACACTAATGTTCATTCTACGTCACACAGTTGTTTCTCGTCTCAACACCACATTATAATGTGTATTTATTTCACATTAAAAGCCATACATGTATAATGTTCAATTATCTGGCAAAAGAAATTGAACATTTAAACTTACTGTACTAGATTGATACTAGTTAATGAGCATTGATAGCAATGAAATACAGATACTGAAAATATGTTAAAAGACAAATAGAACACTATGAAAGATAGCGAGTTGTTACATAGATTGGTTTGAGGACATTAGTCAAGAACAGGGTGGACCACGTGAAGGTTGTCATCTCCCACCCCACAACAGTTACTTATAAATAATTACAATAAGAGTAAAATACTGACCCCAGTATAGCACACAAAATAATGACCAGACATAACTAATTAACACATTTAAACATCATGTACACGTCATGAACATTTGTATTAAAAAAAACCTTGTTAATGAGTACTCGAACACCTTAACATATGGCATACTATAAACCTCTGCACGTCTCTTACAAGAATCTATAACAGTAACCGATCCCACTAGTGTGCCACACAATATTTACCACATATAATATAAATTAATCTAATTCAACACCAGGTACCGTTCATTTCTCCACTTTACACCCCAGAATAAACCATAGGGGCCTACTACTTTTAATTACAATTATTTCGCACCATTTCTTGTCACATTTATGCAAATGACAGTCTTCTGTGTGACAACCTTTGCACCTCTATTCTCCGTTAAGAATGTTAAGCATTCTTTACCCTTGAGATCCAATCGTGATAGTAGCCGGTTACGCAAACTCGAAAAACCCGTTTAGGGAAATGAGAACGTAGTTTGACCCCATGCTTGCTATCTCATGCCAACCTGATGATTGGATTCTCTACATGCCTACTTGATTACGTAACGTGGATAAACCAAATAATATGCTCATTCACCGATGGCGCTCGACCGCACATATTGTATTTAAACCATGATTCAAGTTCAGTAATAATAAAATGGATCTTTATTAATAATAACTAGCACACAAATACACCACCTAACAAGCTTGTTGTCTTTATATTTGTAATGAGTTTACTTAATTATAAATTACCTAAAGTTGTTTCATATTTTGTAATGAGTAACTGCATTACATAACATGTTTCATGCTAGTAATGAGGTACTTCATTACACGCAGGAAACTTTTACATACTTGCAAAGAGGTACTTCAATGCAAGCATGTTAAAATTGCATGACTGTAATGAAGTACCTCATTACAAACATGCAATCTTTAAATGTAAATACATGTTCTTGTAAGAAAGTACCTCGTTACAAGTTGTACATGTATTCTGTCTACATACTTGTAATGAAGTACTTCATTACAAGTAAGTTGACAATTGTGAATGAATTAGAATTCATCCAGAGTTGAATATTTCAGCTGTGGGACATCCATTGTTACAACTTTTCAGTGCGATCTATTTCAATACTGTTTTATCTCAGCACAAATCAACAAATCAACTGACTGGCCAAACAAGTCATTTTTAATTTAACCACAATCGCTTCCAGTTTCTCACTGATGCTCATTGCAAAAACATCAAGTTACACATCCACATCTTTATTCAACAATACAACAGTTTGCTATTTTACATTTTAAGTATAAGACCTCAATGCATGTCTCAAAATTGCCTCTGATTATCCGGCAAATAGCCATCAACGACTTGGTAAGATGAATGATGTCGCTTTCCTGAACAAATCATACTCGTTGTGGTATAATTATGCTGCTGTGACAGTTGTAGCTGGAGGCAGTCATCATAAAGAAACAGTCCTTCAGAAAAGTGGTGGTAAAGAAATAGTTGCATTGGTACTGCGTAAGGTGGCTCATAATCTTCACATGACCAACTGCAAATTGTTTGAATGCGTTCATCCTGTAAAGATCAAGAAAGAAAAGAAACAATAGTTACATTTAAATTGAAGTTTTTAAACTTTTATATCTTAGCAGACTTTAGAGACAAAACAACATTTTGATGTTTACAGATTTGAATTACAATACCATTCTATCCAAATGTCGTTCACCACCAAACTATTTAACCTTAAAACAAATCAGACATTTTCACAGCTCAATTTACATGCCAACAATTACCAGAGCCTCAAAAAAATGTTTGTGTTCAAGTTAAGATATAGTATCAAAGAATGCACATACTAAGAATCTGCTTAAACCTTGAAACACTTACACTGGTGTTTCTGTGGTCCAGGTTGACAACACATTGCTGAATTGGTGTGGTTCATCATCAATACATGTACCTGTGGTATATTATAAATAGATAAGATCACATTATTTCCATCACCACCAACTTCACAACTACCACACATTGTGGCCCACTGTTTAAATAACATGTCCTTTTGCTAACTGAAATATAAATGTCTAGCCTGTGCATGTGGTCATCCCATTGCAATGGCAACAGTCCGTAACTCCTCATGATGTCACATGGAAAGAACTTTTACAAATTATAAGGCTAAAATCTAACAGTGATAAAAAAAAAAACATAAAAGAGAAACATAAATTAGTTTTGAGCTGGTGCTTGTTGGTGGCAGTGGATGCCCCTTCCCTAGCAGCACCAAGCTACTTGGTCCACATTTCAGGGGGAAAACAAATTTATGTGGATTCTTGAAAAAAAAGTTCACATCAGGGCAAAACCATAGTCAAAGGCCTACAGGCTATCTAACATAAGGCCAATGTTGGCGCCTTCAAAGATATGATTCTAATCATTTGGGTGTGAAAATTTTGACAATTTTAACTCCAATGAAAAAAATCTCACCTTCAAGTTCCATCAGTCACCCTGGTGATATGAATCAGAAGTGTAGATACCCGGATGTCAGTCTCCTCAAGCTGTGATGTCACTTCAATCTTCATGGTCCATGTTGATAGCAAAACTAAATCACTCTGCAAGATGGCAGAGTAAACCACAGTCACAGTAATCAACCAGCCAAACTTAATAACTTAAAATAAATGATGAACACAAAGATTCGAAATCAAACATGGCTTTTGGAATGTTGGGAATAAATATATCAAAAGTCTTCCCAGTTTCCAACACATGAAGTTCAAGTATTGTCATTTTAATGCACGTCCTCACTGGCAGTTGCGTTTTTAGTTGTTCAAAACCTTGAGGTCGGGGCATAACTTTTTTATCAATATTTTTGAAAAATTCAAGATAATTTGAATTAATAGGCAGGATTGTTTTTAGGCGGTTTGAGGACTACAGGCTTCTTTCATTAAAATGATTTGATGACTTGATCTTCACATTACCAGCTACAACTGTTGTGTCATCTATCAGACTGCAACACATCTTTTCATCCACCATGGAGACAGGAACGCTTCGGTGTGTAGCCTTCTGTTGTCATCTTGACCCTTACTCATCGGAGCACAAACACAGACTCCTGAAATACATGTCAATCAAGTCAACAAGTATATTATTCTCTTCCAATATGGTCAAAATTGGGGCAGTAATACAACTTTGAAAAAGTTTTCCAAAAGGGCGTAACACTTTTCATAGCTCAAAAATACTTGAGAAGGATGGAACTTTGTAAAAAGATAACATGAACAAAATCTAACCTCTTGAAGTATAGACCGATTCATCTGGATACAGTGACGGTCGATCCGAGCAACTCACTTTTGTTGGTCAGTCAATGGTTCAGTCAGACATCAAACAGCCAATCTGAATAACATCAAAGAAAACTAAGAAAAGACAAAAACTGATTTAAGTATGGCTTTAGCTGACTGATGTTTTCAACAAACTAAGAACTACACGAAAAAGAAAATAAACTTTGATACTTTCTCCCTTGGTGACTTTATCTCCAAGACGTCACGCGTCAGCTCCAGATCTCTCTCGATGCCTTCCTGATTGCTCGCAGTACACTGTCGATTACAGTCATCGAGATACCCTGGAAAATCAAAAAGCAAAGTTGTAATAGTTGTGAACCTTCTCATTAAAATGCAAGAACATTGTTCTGGATGAGCACGACGACATCCCAGGTTCTCAAATTCAGTCACAGCCATGTATGTAAAAAACTTGATACTTTCAGAGTTGTGAGATATGATTTACAAACAAACAAAATCACTCCGTCAAGATGGTTTAGTTTACCACAGTCACAATAATCAACCAGCCAAACTTAATAACTGAAAATACAATGACGAACACAAAGATTTGAAATCAAACAAGGCTTTTGGAATGTTGGGAACAAATATATCAAAAGTCTTCACAGTTTCCAACATGTCGTCTGCTCAGTACTATAAGGTAATTAGTTGCAATTTCATATTCATAATAATCAAAAGGTCACTTAATGAAAAATGCGTATAAGTTTGAAAAAAATAAATCAAATGAATGACTTCCTTAGACATGCTAAGGTGAATGTTTTATTTTACCCCCAAAAACTTTGAAGACCACTCTTGGTCAATAAACTCCATTTACCAGAAGCTCCAAAAATATGCAAAAGCAATTTTATGAAACCCAAACAAGATGCACTAATGACCTTATAGTTCTAAGCAGACGATGTGAAGTCAAAGTAATGTCATTTTGATGCACGCCCTCAAAGGCAGATGCGTTTCAATTTTTCAAAACCTTGAGGTTGGAGTTTTAACGTTTTTATTAATAATTATATAAATTCAAGATAATTTGAAGTAACAGAAAGGATTGTGTTTTGGAAGTTTGAGGACTACAGGCTTCATTCATTAAAATGATTTGATGACTTGATCTTCACATTACCAGCTACAACTGTTGTATCATCTATCAGACTGCAACACATCTTTTCATCCACCATGGAGACAGGAACGCTTCGGTGTGTAGCCAGGCACCCTTCTTCTGTTGTCATCTTGGCCCTTACTCATCGGAGCACAAACACAGACTCGTGAAATACATGTCAATCAAGCAAACAATTAAATTATTTACATCCAATATTTTTCTTTGTGATTATGTTATTACAAATCATTTACAGACGATTCTAATTTGATCATCTGATGATCACCACAGTAATATGGCTTTGAATGTTTTTGTCACACTCCTCATAGCTCAAACAATACTTGAGAAGGATGGAACTTTGTGAAATGATAACATGAACAAAATCTAACCTCTTGAAGTATAGACTAATTCATCTGGATACAGTGACAGGTCGATCCGAGCAACTCACTTTTGTTGGTCAGTCATCAAACAGCCCATCTGAATAACATCAAAGAAAACTAAGAAAAGAAAAAACATGATTTAAGTATGGCTTTTTTCAACAAACTACGAATTACACAAACAAGAAAATAAAATTTGATACCTTTTCCCTTGGTGACTTTATCTCCAAGACGTCACTCGTCAGCTCCAGATCTCTCTCGATGCCTTCCTGATTGCTCGCAGTACACTGTCGATTACAGTCATAGAGATACCCTGGAAAATCAAAAAACAAAGTTGTAACAGTTGTGAACCTTCTCATTAAAATGCAAGAACATTGTTCTGGATGAGCACGACTACATCCCAGGTTCTCAAATTCAGTCACAGTCATGTATGTAAATTGAAATTTGGAGAGGTGGTCAAAATAGGGGGCATCGCCTTTCTCCACCAATTTTCACAAGGACTCCATTTGTCGGAAAATGAGTACATCACAAAACTTAATTTGATCTTAGAGCCCCTCTTTAGCAAAGATCAACATCAAATATTAATTTCAGGAATAATCGTAACAAATTACAGTCATGCATGAATATTCAGGTTCTATTCCTGAACTTGAAATTGAGTAGATGTCATTTTCCTCATTGCATACACACCTTTGATGTCTTCATGGTTCTGGGAAGGTCAATGTGTAGTTTGCACTGGACTCCGTATTTCCAAGGAATACATGTACTTGCTCATAGGCAGATGGTTCGGCATTTCACCATTGCAGTAAAAAGAAAACACAAAAAAACGACAATCAGAAATTGCAATTCGAAACATAATTTTATTTAGGTTGGGATTATTTGAGGTGCATGAAAATGGTGTGAGGTGGTTGTTACATGACCCAGTAACTGAGTAACAATGATGATGCCAAGTTATTGATGAAATATTAAAATGTTACATGAAGATGAAAAAATGCAATTATGATGGGAAGTGAGTTTAGTTCATGAAGATGTTAAGTGATGGTTAAGATGGAAGTGAGCTTGTTAATATATGGAGGGTGGTGCAAGTTTAGTATTAAAGTAGTTTAGTACTTCAGAAAAGATTGTTGAAGTTACAGAAACAACCTTACCTTGGTTACATAGGAGTCAAGTAGTTGCAGGGTCTATCCTGAGAGAGCATGTTACAGATAAGGAATCCGATCCAAAATCCACACTCAGTCACCAACACAAAAATCAGAGTACATGAAGGTAGCTCCTGTGGTGTGGAAGCAATAGAATAAGTTTTGCAGTATTAAGCAATCCTGAATGAGTCAGCCCCAGGTGGTTAAGTTCCGTTAATTATAATTTCATATCCTCTGACAAGATGGAAAACAGTAGACTTTTTATTTTGGTTTTAAAAGTCCTACTCTGCAATCCGGGGCGTTATATATTGTTTCATTTTAACAATTTTATGAATTTGATCTCAAGTAAAAAAAATATTTAAATATGTATTATAATTATATAATAAATATTAATTAAAAACAAGGGGAGGGGAAAAAAAAATTCGAGGGGCAAAAAACCCCAAGATTTCTGGTTAAAAACGATGAAATCACATCCCTGAGCAGACAAATTTTTAAGGATGGACAAACTATAACATAAGCTGCGTCTTCACATCAAAGGCCAGGCTGAACAAATATTAAATATACCATGCTCAGACTCGATGAAGTAAAAACAAAGCAAGTGTTCTGAATTCCTGTCACAGTCTAAACGCTGTTCTTATTCAAAGTGCCGGCTACCGTTCGGAAAGCCAACCAGGCAGAACAAATCAACCGATTATCATTAAACACGTTATCATTACATACTAAGTACAGTTGCGTTTCCACCGATGAAACGTTCAGTTGGAATTATCGCCTCATGATACTCATGATCGCGCGCTTTGGCAACTGCACCATATACTAACACTTTTACAATAACTAAAGTCCCATGAAGCCCTCTTTACAACAACTGCCTTAATGATCACAAAAGCGCCTTAAAGTGTTGACTGTCTGACCGAAAAAAATTGCCATTTATGCATAACTGATTTCTGTACACTAACTAAATACACACACACACTGCCGTGCCTGGAAGTATTAAAATAAATAAGGACTCACAAAGTTTTAACCATGATATTGAGCCCTTGACGGAAGTATCATCCGCCATAGCATAAAGGCTCACACAAGAAAAAGTATCATCAAGCCACCAAGTCTCTTGTGTAAAATTTGCCGTCTCTCAAACCCACCCCCCCCCCCCCCCCCCACACCACATCAACTTTATTTGTGACTGCAGGTAATAAAAACAGGTGTACAGTGTAGTAAAAATGATAAATCATTATGAATGTGTTTTGTACCTTGTCATCAATGAATTAAAAGAATTAAAAATATCACGAATTCTTTAAAAAAATACAAAAAAAAATAATCCATGTCATAACAGGTCACTTTGTACAAGGAATTTTTTGTATCAAGTTCTTCTTCCCTTCCGTGTGACTGGGTCGAGTGAAAAGGAAAATGCATTCAAATATTTTACAGTTTTGTTCACTTTATTCCAACGAATACCACACCTATGCAAGGTATAAGCCAGCAATGCATCTGGCGTCTTTTGGACGCCCCGTTTTATTTTGAACAGCCTGAAAAACTGTTGGATCTAAGCTTAGACATGTTTAGACAAAATCAAAGTATGGTTAAGGAGTACGTAGTGTAAAAAAGAAAGTGTTGATTTAAACTTAAAGAAAACAAATCACCAACTTCCCTATTCTCTGGCCAGTTACGCCATCAAAGTTTATTGCCTATAATCTTTAAAACATGTACTTCCTTAGGGTGTATAATGTAAATATTTTCCAAACTTTCCCGCCGGGGTTTGCATCCCCTGGACCCCCGTCAGAACCAACAGCTGAGACGAGTTGCCCCCAAAATTTGGACAACCTGTTTTACGATCCAGTAAAATGTAGACACCTTTTTCAATTCCTGACTCAAACTTAAAAGCCTGCAGCTAGTGCACATTTTGACAAAGTTTCTTCATAAATGACATCATACGTACATTGAGCTAGACTGAGAATAAGGACGATTCCTTTGCTAGATGAGCTCACGAATTCTCAACACCGAAACAGCAGGGAATGGAGGCATGATGTTGTCTTGAAGTCGCTGTGTTTCTCAATACTTAACCCTAGAGCGCACGACGACGTCTTATAAAGAAAATCATGACAATGGGACAAAAGACGCATTCACTCGCTGCAACCGAAAAAGCACATTCCTTACGAGCCACTCCCTTCAACAGTGCAGATGGGATTAACAGCAGACTTATATGAATACAAGTGTTTTCAAAACGGCCTTCCATTCTTCAAGAATATACTTGTGAATAAAAGCATCAAGAAGTTTCCCAACAGAAATAATACTACAGAATTATCTTTCACACAAGAGGGCGCACGTTAAAGTTCTACTTTTACTCAAAACCGAATAACCGATACCCGATCTATTTCAAATACTCTAAAGAGTAATGCTAACAATTATACATTTATGTAAAAATCTTACGAAATATCTAGTGCATGATGCCGAGTAAAGAATTAAAGTCTTGAGCTCTTTTCTTTTGATAATTGTATTGAAAATAGTTAGATGGCTTACAGTTTCATTCTTCAGATACGAGCCAAAATTTGTTGTTTTTATGAAAACCACAGGAAGAAAATGTGACCAACTTTTTTAATTATCTCACTCAAAACAGTGAAACGACATAATGAAGCCAGGGGTGATAATACTGAAATTTTCGGGGTTTACTGCGGCGTACTGATTCAACAAAACTGTGGGGAAATACTCACAAAATAATCAAAGCACATTAAGAAACAAATATAGTGGGTCTAAACAGGACTTAACAACTTTGCTAGGGGTACAATAATCACCTTTACGTACCAATTATTAACCGGATCCATTGAGTCCTACAGAGATTCAGTTCTGCTTATTAATAAATAATATAATAAAAAATAATAAAAAAGGCCTATGTAGAAAGGAAATAATTTACAATATTAAACCCACACATTTATACAATGGAAACAAGTGATAGTAAATCTTGTATAATTGAAGAAATATTCTACTTACGAGCTTGCCAACAAAAAATATCCTGGGTTGACTACAGAAGATAAGGTGAACTGAACCAAACGAAACCAGAAACAGAATTGACTTAAAATTCCTGCACCCAGGTACCTAGATTGATGGAACAATGAGGTACGTATAGAGGTATAGGTCTGCCACACCCTAAACAAAATTCCTTAGATGCCAGCAGGAGATTGGTCGAGGGTTGTGAACTCTGACATTATGCAAATAGATTAACGCATAAACGTAACAGAAACGTTCAAAAGATGAACAACATACATCATCGGTGGGAGATGACACTAATGCTTGTTATTGTAAAGTGCCTATAGGAGCTTTTTAACAAAAAAATGTATCACAATAAAAATGTTATTCTCTCTATTGTCAATAATGATTATCATTAACAAATTTTTAATGATGTATTATTAAAAAAACTTTGTTACTGAAAACTTCACTATTACCTTCTCTAAGTGTTTCTGGAATTGTTTTAAGAACACAATTTAACACAAACCCATTTGTTTGTGTACAGTCATCACCAAGATTATACTATATTCATCATTGTATAATCATCATGAAAGATGTCAGTAAAATTCTTAAGAAATAAAAACTCTAGTTGGGAAACATTTTGTTTGAGTGGTTTGAGTGGTTTGTGGCTGCTCATGGCCATTTTGGTGCAATCTTCTTGTGGCCACAATGGCCTCTAAAAGGTAAACACACTGTGGATATTATAGGTAATTTATTAAAGCTGTACATACAGTATCCTAGAGCAATATTGCACCAACAAATCAAATGATCTTTAAAACCTTTAAAATGAACTTCAGTTGCATAAATATTAAAATCACTATAAACAGATATACACATGATCTTTCTCAGTGTGTGGCAGAATGCAGTTCCCTGATGACCCCCTCAACCACATCTGGAGGTGGTTGATGTGCCTCCAAGATCCGCTGTGTGCACCTCTAGTCAGGAGAAACCAGATGAGAACAACCAGATTGATGTCTTTATTGATGCGTGACGAGTAAGACGTGTACCTTCTGCGCTCCCTCAAATTTAAACATGTTTGCGTCGTTTTGAAACAAATATTGCCACTGCTGTTAAAACTGCTGTTAACAGACAGACTGAAAATACTTCCTATCATGTCTTAAAACGATGTAAAAAAGAAAACAACTTGAAGTCGTCGAAAACTGAGCTCAAAAAAAGATTTCCTGAGCCCGAGTGACAACGAACAAGATGGCAGCTGTGTTGCCTCATGTTCTTGCAGTGACAAGCTGTCAACCATTGACGACAAGCTAGACAAGATCCTGTCGTCTATTGGCAACATAGATGCCTGACTGGGCTCTCTAGAGATGACTATATCAACAGGTCCACACACACAGATGTCCTCGAATACCACAGATATAGCTGACATGAAAACATCCGTGTTGTTAGCCAAGAAACCCATGACTCCATCAAATCACTGATCAACAAAAGAAATTAATATAACTTACGGATCATCAAGAACCTAGAAGACAAGAATGATGACATCCAGAACCGAAGCCGCCGTAACAACATTGTTTTCCAAGGGGTGTCTGAAGGAGCTGAGGCCGGATCAAGATCCTGCGAGGAGTTCGTCCAAGAACTGCTGACCAGTCACCTTAAGCTCGAGGGTGCAGACGAGGTTGAGATCGACCGTGCACACTGCACGGGTCAACCACCCGGTGTTAGCGAAGCTGCAATGCTCACCAAATCCCAGACCGATTCACTGCCGGCTTCTAAGACACAACGACCGCCAATACATCTTGAAGAATACATCTTGAAGAATGCATCAAAGCTTCTCAAGAAAAATTAAGTTCAAGTTGAAGAATGTGTTCATAACAGATGATGTCACCCCTAAAGTCAGGGCCCAACGCAAGGAGCTGAGGGAAACGCATCTACGACGCATTCAAGGGGAAGAGCGGGTCCATTTAGCCTATATACCTTGGTCAGTTCCAGCTTTGATCAGGTACAAGATCCGCGATGGCCCGTTCAGATCTTATCGTCTTGAGGGAGACGCCTAAGTTGACGTTGCATCATAGTTAAAATAATTAAACATAACTGAGATACGTATTTAATGTTTTCTATTAATTCGTGTTTTCTGTTGTGTTTTCCTTTGTTTGCTGTGCCAGTGTGAGACAAACTGACACAAAAATGTAATTCTGTTCGCTCCAACTGGTGCGTGATATGTTGGGTTTCTTTTAATCCGATGAATGACCTACACAAACTGGCATGAATTATAATATAGATCCTGATATATATTGTTATATCCCCGACAAAAATTGAAATTATTACGATCAGAATGAATTCCTTGATAATTTTATTACGAGCTCTGAAATTAAATTGTTGCATATTAATGCTTGTAGTTTGTGAAAAAACCTTAAACACTACCCAGTATATTGACATGTTACAAAAAAGTTTTGGGGTAATTTGAATATCTGAAACCTGGTTGAACGATATGCACGATCCTCTTATTCAAATCACAAACTACGCTATTGAGAAGACTTGACACGCTATTGAGAAGCTATTAACAAGGCAAGAGGGGTTGCACTTTATATATACGGGAGGATTTGGTGTTTAAAATTAGTACTGATTTATCAATTAACAAAGCTAGTATTATCATTGGAATTGTATACAAACCTCCCTGTGTTTTTTGTATTAACTTTACAGACTCATTTAATAAAATTGTATCCCTTGTATCCAATGAAAACAAAACGTGCTATATCATGGGTGACGTTAATATCAATCTACTGGAATGTGATACTGAGAATAGTGTTAATAATTTTATGAATACTATTTTAGCGCAGTCATTTTATCCTACTATTGATAAACCAGCAAGGATTACTGCTGAAAGTGCTACTCTCATTGACAATATTTTAACCAATGATTTAGCGAATCATTCCAAAGGTTTTCTAATGACGGACATTTCAGACCATCTTCCTGTTTTTTCAGTTACCAACAATTTTAAAGAAAGTCCTAAAACTGACAAATTCCAAAAGCGTAATTTTAGTGTCAGTAATATTGAAAACTTCTTTTAAGATCTTTATGTGATTGATTGGGACTCATCAACGTCAACCATATGTATGACCCTTGTCTATTACATGTCCAACAAAATTATGATACAAATTTTCCGTTACAAGAAGTTAAATGTCGTTACAATAGATGTGAATCCCCATGGTTATCTGATGGTATGTATAATTCTATTAGACATAAAAATCATTTGTATACAAAGTTTTTGAGACATCCAACTGCAAACAATAAATCAATTTATAGGCCTATTCTGTATAAAAACAAACTTAATTTTTTAATTAAAACAGCTAAGAAAAAACATCACCACACTAAATTTAATCAAGGATACATGGAAAGTTATAAATTCTTTACCAAGCGCAAGCAAGGCGTTAACCCGTCTTACTTCATTCAGGATGGTAACCAAGTTAACAATAGCAAGGAAATTGATGAAGCACTTAATTGCTATTTTTTTTTAAACATCGGGAATAGCCTTTCTATAGTGAGCTTCTGTTATATGCAACACCTCCGATTCGTTCTTAAGCAACGCATGGTCAAATTCACTCTTTTTTATATCTATTACTCAGGAAGAGGTCGTTGATTGCATCACTGCCCCCCCCCCCCACACCACATCACAGGGATATGGGAGCCGAAGCTCAAAATGTCTCATATCAACCTGTTGGAGATGTGGGCAGTTTTGAAGGCCCTAGAGTGGTTCAGTAAGTTAACTGATCAGGGGACGCCATGCCCGCATCAGATGCGACAACACCACTGTAGTTGCATACATCAACCACCTGGGGGGGGGGGACTCGGTTTGCAAGCCTGTATCTTCAAATGGTGCCAAGCTAACAGGGTAGTGGTCTCAGCGATCCACATCCCTGGCAAGTCCAATGATTTTGCCGACGCTCTGGACCTACGAAGTGGACATTACTTCCCAGCATCGTGCAGCTGCTTTTCACCCAGATACAGCCACCCGGGTAGACCGTCTGCACCATCGACCTTTTTGCATCAGCAGCAAACGCACAACTCCCGGTGTACTGCTCCCAGGTGACCCGACCCGCTGGCATGGCACACAGACGCTTTGTCGATGGCATGGGACAGATTGCTGGCATACGCTTTCCCCCCAATCTCCCTGTTGTCGGGATTGCCATAACAAAGATAGATCGCAACGACTGCAAGGTTCTGCCGACAGTGCCCTTCTGGCCCCGACAACCCTGATTCACCAGGCTAGTCAAACTGCTAGTAGCCCGCCCAGTGATATTGCCTCAGAGACCCGACATCCAGTTCAAACCATCATTGGGTTTTCTTCACCCAGCTCCAGGGGAGCTGCACCTGACTTGTCGAATGTTATCAAGAGATCTCTGTCAGCAGCAGGCCTTTCTGAGGACGCGGCCACTGCAGCACACAGCTGCGAGCATCTACCAGAAGAGTATACGCCAGCCGACTACGTCATTTTTACAAATGGTGCACAGGGCAGGCTACTTATCCCACCAGTGCGCCTGTATAAGTGGTTGGGGATTTCCTTATTTACCTGTTCCACAAACACACTGCCATTGAAACTATCCGCAACTACCGTTCAGTGATCACTGAGGTCCGTTCAGTGATCACTGAGGTTCATTCAGGATTTGCGGACGATTCCATGGTGTCGGACAACTGAGCCCTGTCCCAGCTGATCCAGGCATGTTTGTCGAGCGCCCCTCCTACCCAGAAGTTAATAAAGCCTTCCTTCGAGCCTCTGGGTCAGGTTCCTCTCACCAAGGCATCAATCAAGGTAGCCTTTCTTCTAGTGGTAGCCACCGCCTGCCGATGGAGTGACGATCGATCCCGGGCACATACGTTGGGAACAGGGAGGGGTGCGACTGATTCCCAGGATGGGTTTTCTATCAAAGAATCAGTCACCATCTTTTCACCCGCCAAACATCTTTGTGCCAGACATTAAGTCCGTGTCTTCCGTCCTAGCAGATAAATTCTGGTGCCCGATACGGGCGCTTAAGTAGTACTTGAGCCGGACAAAACATCTGCGGGGAGATAGCAAGCAGCATCTCATTACATTCACTTCCCCACATCGAGCAGCCTCGAAAGACACGATCGCCCACTGGATAGTGCAAGCAATCAAGGTAGCTTCAATAGATGCTTGGCCTACCCCTCTCGAAACCCCTGCCCATGCTCATGAAGTTCGGGGTATGGTAGCATCATGGGCATTCTTCAAGGGCGTGCCCACCATTGATATTATCCAGGCAGCATGCTGGAAGATGTTGAGCACCTTTACATCCTGCTACATGAAGGATGTCCTCCAACAAGACGGGGCGACGGAGAGAGCGGCGTTGGTAGCACCAAGGCCCACCGCCGATAGACCTGCAGGCCTTTAGGCATAAAGTACAACTGGTATTGTTTATTTTATGCTTCAGACTTCTAATTTTTTGCTACCACAAGATTTGTTTCTTCCTTTTTATGCTTAGTTCTTACGCCAGCATCTCGCGCCCCTCCACCTTCTCACGGTGCGAGTCGATGCATTAGTAGTGGTTCTACTGGTAAGTTGAGTGAAATAGACTCCCCCCCACAGTAGTGTGGTAGGAGTCTACAAACGAAAACTTACCCGTAGAGCATCCCTCCCTCCCTCCCGACAGCTCGATCCTCTGGAGGCACCTTTGGTGGCCTTTGAAAAGAGAAATATGGTGGCCAGCCTTCGGGCTTCGTGGCTGGGACAAGAGAGGCCGCTAATGCGTATTTAAACCTGTCGGTTGCATTTAGTAGTGGCTCTACGGGCAAGTATTCGTTCGTAGACTCCTATCACACTACTGTGGGGGGGGGGGGGATTCTCGATTAAACATATGATTAAATTATTTACACTATTGACCACTTTTGTATTACTGTCATAGGCCGCCTATAGTTTTCGAGATATCAACGAACAAATTGAGTTTTTGGCAATTTTTTCGCAAATTATGATGATAAATGAGTAACTATACATTTTCTGGTCCTATGAAGGTGTTCAACCTAAAGATTGACCATGAAAACATGGGTCTAGAGACCTCATTTGTTTTTGAGATATTGTCACGTGTTTGTTGGTAATGGCGGCACTTATTACGTCATTTGGGATCTTAGGCCACGCCCTAAACCCGGCAGCAATGCATTTTTGTGATGTCCCGGTATGACCCTTTCACCCAATGAGGTCGACTGCTTTTCGCATGAATAAATGTTCTGGGCTCCTGGTCTATTTCCAGTCGCTCCGCTGTTTACAAATCTGTCCAAGCCACGATGGCCTTGTCAAAAGGCTAATTACAATATAGTACATATCCCAGTAACTAGATTAAGACGCTTTACAACATTATCCCTTCACAGAATGTATTCAGAATAAAGAGTGTCCTTGAGCAATAAGTCAGACATGTCACAAACTGAAGTTAGGTATATTCTGAATCGAGATATAAGTGCTTTGTTACTTAAAGGTGCTGTATTTGTTTGGTAATTGGAGCCTACTGATTGTGTTAATCCTATATAAATGTAGGTATATAAAACTAACCTGTGAAAATTTTACTTCAAAAGGTTGTGGCGTTTTTGAGATATCACCGAAACACCGGAGCGAATATATCCACGCAGGAAGAATATCCCATAGGAATACACAGTCTCAGATAAAAAATTTGGGAATAAAAAGTGATATATTTTTCCAAAACCATAGTACTTCGAAGTTAAAAGTTTCTCAAAATTCATTATACTACCCAAAGCTGCTGTACTTCTTACCAAGTAAGTTTTTATTGCCAATAATTTTCAGAGTCATTACCAAACGTATACAGACCCTTTAACAAGAAAACGGACCTTGTGTTGTATTGAGTTGCCGGGACAATAATGTCCTAGTTTTGCATGGTTTGGATACTGTTTTACTACTAAATGTAGCAGCTTGCTCGAGTTTGCACGTGTGTGTACATCAAGCATCACGATGATTTACTTTTATTGCAGTGGAAATTAAGGTCTACTTTAAAAATAGTTTTCAAAAATTTGCAACATTGTTTACAATTTCTGAATTAAGGTTTGTTTTATTCATATGGATGAAATGTATTAAAACAGCCAATATAAAGTTTGTTTTTAAACAACTGCTGCCATACACGCTGTACAACATAGCTGCTTTTCGAGGTGCCCGGAAGACCAGATTCTCACAAAATCGTGCGCTCTGGAGGTCAACTTACAGCCTATTATATCATTGGTTGAAAAGCCCCAAATTTATGGTGCTGTTCACCAACAGAATCACATAATAAAACAGAGCTTTTTATGATTAAAGCTGCACCCCCATAGATATTTCTTGAATAATTTTACCTGCATGCAGCAGTTGTCAACTATCAGTCTCCAAACTCTATCTTTGGGTATAGCTTGGACACCTCTCTGCAGCTCTCCAAGAACAGACCATCTCCCAGCTTCCTGAAAGGAATAAAATCATAACACTTTAAGTTCAACCATCCCACTGCCTGATCACCCACTGTGGTTTATAATGATAGATAAACTATTCCAGCTTGCAATCATATGATATCATGTAGTGAATGCATCTAAATAGTACACAGTCAACCCTCCTACTGTCTGACTTTTGAACATTTTATACTTTTTATACGTTTGGTAATTACTCTTAAAGTTAATGGCAACAAACACCTATGGTTAGCAGCCTACAGCAACTTTCCAGAGTATAAAGCATTTTGAGAAACATTTCACTTTAAAGTTTTGTGGTTTTGTAAAAATATGTTAGTTTTTATGCCCCCAAATTTGAATCTGAGAAACATTTCTGTCAAAAACAGATTGTGTATTCCTATTAATGAGGGATTATTCTTCCTGCATGAACGTATTCGCTCTGGATTTTTGGCGGTATCTCAAAAACACGACCACCTTTTGAATGAAATGTTCACAGGTTAATTTTATTATTTGTATCAACATTTATATAAGTTTACAAAAATCGAACACTTCCAAAAAACCAAAGGTCTACTTTGCCTTTAACGGAAAATAAAAAAATAACATAAATCAAACAGATGTTCAATTTAATTTAATTTCATACGTCCTGCACAATGTTTACTGCCATTGCTGGGATGCTTTTTCTGCTCATGAACAAGTCAAGTGCTGAATTTATCTTACACCACGCTGTAACACTGGTCAGACATACCCCATAGTGCGTTTAAAATAGAAAGTTACACTGGGCATATTTGCGTCCCAGTAATGGCATAACTGGTACAGGACATCGTAATGGATTTCTCAACAGAAAGTCTTACATAATATTTGCCTTGTGTATTGCAGTAACTTTGCTTTGGTTGTGCCGTGTTGCAAAGTCAAAAGCATACTTTGAAATACGCTTAGAGCAATCTGCTGTGATGATCTTTAGGCTTTCAACGACACCATAAACACTCTGTAAAAAACAATTAGTTTGACTGAATGTTATCTTTCATTTACATGTGATGGGGTGATCGAGCTCACGTATGGTACTTTGTGGCAGTCTGTGTTACCAGTGTCAGCTGCACAAACAGAAGAAACCCAAGCACCCAATGCTAGCCTGGAAGGTATGGTACTTTGTGGCAGCCTGTGGTACCAGTGCCAAATGTACAAACAGAAGAAACACATACACCCAACGCTAGCCTGGAAGGTATGGTATTTTGTGGCAATCTGTGGTGCCAGTGCTAGCTGTACAAACAGAAGAAACCCACCATGCACCCAAAGCTAGCCTGGAAGGTATGGTACTTTGTGGCAATCTGTGGTACCAGTGCTAGCTGTATAAACAGAAGAAACCCACCATGCACCCAAAGCTAGCCTGGAAGGTATGGTACTTTGTGGCAGTCTGTGGTACCAGTGTCAACTGCACAAACAGAAGAAACCCATGCATCCAAATGCTAGCCTGAAAGTTGGGGTACTTCATGGCAGTCTGCTAGCTGTACAAACAGAAAAAACCCATGCATCCAATGCTAGCCCAGAAGGAATGGTACAATATATAATTTAAAAGCAAGACTGGTATAAAATCACACGAGAGCAATGCAATATATTTGGATCCTGAGAGTCCAAAATCCAATGTTTGAAAACAGTGATATTTTCAAATCTATTGTCTTGTGACTCAAATGACAGACTGAGCTTAAACTTTCACAAGTTTGTTATTTCACTTACAGTGCATTACACAAAGTGAAGATACTGGTCATTGATTATTACAAAAGTTGGTCTCATGGTTTAAACTAGCCTGACTTACCTCATGTTCCAGGCTGGAGTATTCTCCCTCTGTTTTTTCTCTGATAATAGCAATATCAATGTTACTATGCCTTGTATTGAGTCCTGGCATACTCTTACAGTGTATAACATTAGAAAAAGGTCCAACTCCACCCTGTACACAAAATGGACATGACTTGGAGATAATTCACAATTTTTTACAGAAATACAAACCATAAACTTTATCAGGAGATGAAGCTACCAGAAGAAATAGGATAAATATATTTCAGAGGTTTATAGACTCCGATCTTTATATCAAATTTATAGGTCTGATCATAACAAGAGTTGAATTGAATTACATTTTATTGAAATGGTTTCAAACAATAACAACCTCTTTTACAGCCGCTAGGATGAATAACATGATTTGTACAAGTAAAAAAAAAAAACTACAAACCACCAACAACAAAAATTACCCTTACCCCAACACCCCAAAAAGGGCAAGTTAAAACTAGACGTTAGGTGTTTGTGTACAAACACAAAGCTGTTCCGGTTTTCTGATTCATAAAAAAAAATAACAACCAGAAATAAAGGTCAACATGGGGTCATGGTAACCCTTGTCTAACATTTAATGCTCAAAGGGTTTATAACTGAAAAAAAGATGAAAATTGGTTTTGTAGTTCTTGAGATACGTCCCACTTCCGGTTGACCTAGAAGTAAAGGTCAACATGGGGTCACGGTTTTACCCAACGCTTATCTTAAATGCCCAAGGAGTCTATAACTGAAAAGTTAGAAAATTGATTGTGTATATATAGTTCTTGAGATATGGTCCACTTCCGGTTGACCCATAGGTAAAGGTCAACATGGGGTCTCAAGATTGGCTAATTAAATATTCACCTCGCTGTAAATGGTCTAATTACTTAAGAATTTTAAAAAAAATTGATATAGGATCCAACTCTTTCATATTTTTACGCTTTAGGATATTAGGTCACATGCACGGTTGTGTAAAAAGGTTTTTTTACTTGAAATTTTGTTTATGAAACTGCTGTTACAACTGCTGTTACATGGGTCACTGTTTCAGAAAACAGAGAACACATATTAAAAAGGAGAACTTAAACAAAACAAGTAAAAAAATAAACTGATGTGAGCAGGAATAATCCTTTTAAATTGCAGGCCTGTAAATTCCATGATAATATTATAATAATTTGGGAGGCTAATCATCCTTACTCACAGCAGAGAAGCTGAATTGCAATGGATGCAACTACAACGTGTTCAAGCTGCTGGCATGTAAAGGTGCCTTTGTCAGCCAGCCACATCAACACATTAATGACCATAAAGTGCCAGAGATTAAAAGTGTTTATCTTTCTGGAGGGAAGAAAACCAGTTGAGGGCCAGAAGAAAACAAATGCACAAATCTACTCACATATTGCCCTATAACCAGAAATCCAACCAGGGCCACAGGAATGAGAGGCGAGCACTTTACGCACTAGCCACCCACGCCACCCTCTGGGTGTTTTGTGGTATTTCGACGTTGTGATGCCATATCAACCAAAATTCAACGTTGAAATAACGTTGTGTGCCCACTGGGTTACCTCAGTCTGACATTGTTTGATTTACAGACAGCCAGCCGATTGACATGGGTGTGGATGTTACCCTTGAGTGCTATTCCATTCCTCTTGATGGCTACGAGGGCGTCCTCTACCCCCTCCTTTTCCACTGCCTCACTATCCCCACTAAGCATCAACTTTTCAAAGTCAACTGGTGCCCCACCTTGTCTGTGGATAGATTAGATTCATTCATAATGAGGAGAAACAGAACAGTAATAGTGAATTGTCATACTTGGACTTAGGTTCGGTCAGTTATTTTCTTTAGCATGCGCTTTCGCTACAGGGGCTTCTTACAAGCAAGCGGATGGAGCCTATGCCAGAGCCAAAGTTTTGAAAAGGGTTATAAAGTGGTAAAATATTAAAGTGTGTTTATAGCGTCAAAGTGAAGTGGGAAAGAAGTATAACTATATTATAAAACAAGTTCTACTGATTCTAAATAAACTACTACCTTAAAGTTATCTGTTTGTTTTACACCGTAAAAGAACTGACGAACCCAGCATTATTTTAACTCGCCCCGAGCCATTACGAAAACGTACACATTATGATAATGATATATGCGCGTGACCCCGAAAACGTCATAAGCAGGATAACAACGAAATCACGTGACGCGGAAGTAACTTAGCTATGCTGTCGTCTGACTGTACTGTTTCGGAGTTTACTCGACACACAACATATTAAGTCATTTTTGGGACTGTAGTACAATTTGAAGTGTCAATTACTGTAGAATGAACGATCGATGTTCAAACACGGGGGTAGTACACAACTTGATTGGGACAATACACCTCCACACCTTTTCTATGGGCTGTTTGTCTTGGGGTCAAATAATGGGGTTATTTCTTTATTTACTTATTTTATTTCTTTTATTAATTTCTTATTTATTGTTATTTTTTTATGATGTTTATTTTTGTCGGGGGGGAGGGAGGGTGAGTGGTTATTTACCTAATATTTCAATATCATCCACAACCGTCCCGTTGACATGGATACATGCTACTGCATTCCAGTCTCCCTTTAAAGTTATTGTCAATTGAAATTTATTGTCAATGACAATTGGAAGGGCATTTTAAATCATCAAAGTTTACCAATTGTTGAAGCAATTCCTCTTGAGAGGTAGTTGAGCACAATGGATGTCTTGTCCTTACGGTACATGTATTTATTTTATTCTAGATTTCAACAAGAAAATCCTTGACAAGGTGCTGGCACTCTGTGAAGCTTGGGCATAGCCGGCAGATACCAGAGCAAACTACCAAGAACTGATGGCAAACCCTGGTGATCTAACAGCCAAGGTAACTCGGCCTGATAAAGCAGAGGCAGTGAAATCATTTGTTTCACGGTTTGGGAAAGCTATAGACCTGTGGGAAGGCACTGAAGGTGTTGTTACGCTGGCAAGAGTCAAAGAGCAGAAGAAGAAGAGCAGCGGTCAAAGAAAAGGCATGCTGAAAGCCATCAAAAGGGAAAAACTTCCTCTAGCAGTAAGCACAAGAAGTAAACATCATCAAACTCTCACACCAAATTTGAGAATTTCAGTTATCTTGTGTTTATTTATTTTGTTCATAATGTTCCAATTTCCTCAGCCAATATTATTATTTTTTTATACTTTGGCTGCGCACAAAATAAACTTTCCATTTTGGTAGCAATATTTGCACAGTCTGGTTCAATTAAACAAGCAAAATACCAATATTAGTGGCCATGTCCACCCAAGTCTCTGCACCTTGATCATGATGCCACATTCACTTTCTGCATAATATGGCAAAAAATATAATTTACCAGAGGTCTAGCTCTTAACATGTGCATGTAGTTGCTATTAAAGTGGTATTTGACCTGTTTTATCTTAAATACCAATAATATTTGTAATGTCAACGGATTAATAGATCGCCTTTGGCAAGCATGAAATTGCATAGTATCAACAATTATGCAAAAAAGGAGCGTAGACAGAAATTCTTTGTCTAACCCCAAATCATTTGAAAAAAATACACGTTAAGTTTATGTTAACTTGATGTTAATTATTTATAGGCATTTACTTATGTTCATTTCAGTAATTGCTGGAGCAATAAATCACGAGAGTCAGGGACACAATGGTCGAAATATGATTTTTCTGAAACATTTTAGTCATGTCAATGTTTAGCATGTTTATTCATCACTGATACCTTTCATTTGGCCTGAAATTATTAGGACTGGCTTTTCCAAAGTGACGGTTTCATCTATGTGTGGGTGTGTGACCCCATATCATACAATGAATTGTTTATGCGTGAGATTTCTAGAAGTGACAGAATGGATCACACCATAGGAGAGTAACGTTACACGAAGTACACATTTCCCTTTACTTATACAGAAAAGAAACAAAGGCATGTAATATTATTGCCTACGTTCTGCTCCCTGACCCTGCAATGTTAAGTTTTTGAATTGTGCACCAGCGTGCTGGTACCCGTCACAATTTCACGGTCCTGCAGTACAGCAATATTCCCTGACAACAGCAGGCGCCTTTTATTTATTTTCATATGTTTACCCAGGGTAAGTCAGAACAGCAATATGCTGGTTTCCACCGACGCCCTGCGTGCAAGCAGGTCTAAAAATTAATTTAAGATAAAATATTATCAAAAAACACAACAGATAAGGAAATATATACAAAAATTATATACACACACAAAACCTAATGCTCAAACACATACACATACATATACACCCATACATGTGCATGTACAAACATTAAAATGAGAATATACGAACTAATAAGCCATATATGAGTTTAAAATATTAATATTCCGATTTATTAATGTAAATTTACAAGGAATGCACTTAATTCTAATTTAAAAGAGTTGATTGACGTCATCATTCTGAGGTGTACAGGCAGGGAATTCCACAGTTTGGCACCAGAGGTAGCAAAGCTTCGCCTGTAATGTTCAGTTCTAGTCATAGGAACTTTTAAAGTTAGATTTGTGCTCTGCCTGGTTGCCCTGTTTGACGTGAATTTAGTAAAAAGATCTGTTATGTAAGGAGGGGCTATACCATTCAGACATTTAAAAACAAGAATGCATTTTCTAAGCATGACTCTTTGGTGGTATGAAAGCCAAGACAATGATATAAACATGTCGGCTGAAGGCGTTCGAAAGGGGCAACGCAGAGTGATTCTAGCAGCCCGTTTTATTAATTTGTTTAGTTCGGCGTTTTGGAATTCAAAATGGCCACCCCAGACTGTGTTACAGTAATCCATAATGGGCATCACCAAGCTCTGAACCAGACAGCTAAAGCTTCTTTGAGGAATGCAATGTCGTACTCTCCTTATCATTCCCAATTTAGATGAGACACACTTTTTTACATAATCAACGTGTGGTGTCCATGATAATGTTTCATCAATAATCACTCCCAGGCACTTAAAAGAACTCACTTTTTCCACAGGCACGTTTTTTATAGAAATGTCAAGATTACTCGATGAGATCCTTTGTTTAGAGCCAATAAGCATGCATTTAGTTTTTGAAGCATTTATAGTGAGTCTGTTTTTTACTGCCCAGTCGCTTATTTGATGTAGTGCATTTTTTAAACAGCATTCAATTTCTTGTACATTTGAGGACGTACACGTGATTGTGGAGTCATCAGCATACATGTACAGATTACAGTTGTCAGGAATACTATGTTCAAGATCAGTGGTATAAATAATAAAGAGTAAAGGGCCTAGAATGGAACCTTGGGGTACCCCAGTATTTAGGGGACGGCATTCTGAGTCCATTTGTCGAATACGGACCGTTTGTCTGCGGTCTGATAAATAGGAAGTAAACCATTTCACAGCTGGTGCAGATAGATTCCAATCTCGTAGCTTATTTAACAACAGTGTGTGGTTCACAGAATCGAAAGCTTTACTTAAATCAATAAAAACAGCACCAGTCAATTTTCCGTGTTCCATTGCTAAAGTACAGTTGTTAATGAAATCGTGGAGTGTAGTTTCAGTTGAGTGCTTTGGTCGAAAACCGGACTGACATCTAGATATTAGGTCATTTTCCTCTATGTACGAATACAGAGCGTTATGGACTGCTCTTTCTAAGATTTTAGAAACAAGTGGCAAAATGGAGATTGGTCGATAATTATTTACACATGAATGATCTCCACCTTTATGAATAGGTACGACTGATGCAGTTTTCCAAACAGTGGGATATTTACCGGTTTGTATCGACAGATTACATATATGAGTTAGAGCAGTGATGGCACGTGGACAAATTAATTTCAAGAGTTTTACACTAACACCATCAGGGCCTGTGGCTTTCCCTATGGTCATGCCCATAATCTCATTTCTGACAAAGTCATCCGTTATAACAGGTATTTCAAATGCACTGGTATCGCAATCACCACCCTGGTGACCGTCATGCAACAGCGATGTGCTTTCTTCTCTATTTGGTATTTCATCGGCCATTCGTTGCCCAATGGTGGAGAAGTGTTCATTCAGTGCATTTGCAATTGCCACAGGTTGGTTTATGTATTCTCCATCTTTAGAAGTGATAAGAGTAGGACCAGACTTGCGCTGTTTTGGGAGAATTTTACTTATTGTCTTCCAAAAGGCAGCCGAGTTACCTCTATTAGATTGAATTTTAGTAGTGAAATAATTGCTTTTTTCAGCACGAATTTTAGAGGTAACACAATTGCGCAGTTTTTTAAAATTCTCCCAATCACTTTGCAATCCGGAATTTTTAGCCTTCTTGTGGGCATAGTCACTGAACTTTGCCACAGAATGTACATGAGCTACAAGCCATTTATTTTGTGAGTTTACATTTCATCGAGTTCTGGGTATCTGAACTCTTCATAGCTGCCATCTGCATCTGGGAATGTTGACCGCGTTTTATGCATGATGCATGATGAGACGGGTACTCAGTTATGTGGGTACTCTGTTGTGTCTGCCGAAGTATCCATATGTCCATCTTATGACCTGCCGATCGATATGAAACATGCCTGTACTTCCTGTGATCAAAAATAAATAAGAATGTATTTGATTATCAACAAACTGTACACAATGAATAACAGCTATATTATAAAGAAAGTCTAATTCCATTTAATTTTGAATGATTTTGAGTTGAACAAAGAAAAATTTACAAGAGCGGGATTTGAACCAACGACCGCCGGATTGACGTGCCGGCGCTCTACCAACTGAGCTTTCTTTTCTTTTTTTCTTTTTTTCTTTTTGGATCCCGGGGATCCTCATTTATTGTACACTGTCTCTTCTCATAATATCAGTACAATCCTATTCTTATAAACAACTTATATACGACTTAAGCCTATATTAATTAAACGTCTATTTAGAAAGTAGGTTACCAGTCGGCCTTGACCTAAAATCAAAAAGGAGTCCCACTTCTGATATAATTTGAACCCGTCTCCGTTAGAATAGAACATACATTTTTCCATCGAAAAATAGTTCCTCACTTCTCTTTTTAGAACTAAAAGTGATGGACGCTTCCCGTTCATTTTCATTTTATACACATGGAATCGACAAATAAGTAGTATCAGGTTAACAATTTTGCTACTAGCATTGGTGTTACCAAATAAAAACGCTTCATTATCCATATTTATAGACGTATTGGTCTCTTCCTTAATCCATGAAAATACCGAGGACCAAAAAGAAATTGTGTGGATACAAAAGCAGAAAAGGTGAATAAGTGTTTCCTCCTCGTTATTACAAAAAGTACACAGATTACTACCCGTTTTTTTAATTTTAAACAGGAAGGAGTTAGTACCTAAGATCCGATGAATTGGAACCATCTTAACTTAATATCTACAGTACATGAGTAGGGAATGTTAAAAATCAAAGACCATTTCGGGAAATCGTATTCAGTGTTAAGTTTTGCATTCCACTTGTAAATAAATTTCCTTTGCACATTTTTAGAGGAAACTATACCCTGGTATATTCTTTGCGACCCCTTTTTATCCATTAACAGAATCTCAAAATTGAAAGGTATGAAAGGTAGATTAATGTGTGTGTATTTTGACGTAATGTCCTGGAAGGATGCCTTGATAGCTCTCAACACTCCGCCATATTCTAAAAAATTGGTGTGGACGTTAAACGTATTCTTAAAAGCGTTAAATGTAAGGAAATTACCGTTCTTGTCAATAAGATCACAAATAAAATTAACTCCTTTACTTTCCCAATGCCCATAATAAATACACCTCCCGCCAACCTTAATTGAGTCATTGAACCAAAGTGTATTCCTCAATATCTCGACTTTAGTAGTAGGCATATGGACATGAGTAAATTTAGACCATGCCGTGAAGTTGAACACATTATGCCAAAACATGTTATGTATTCTATGTGTACCCACGAGTTTAGAAGAACCACCTTCCAACAATAAAAAACGAGAAATATCACAAATGTATCTACATAACGTGTACCATTGTAAAACATATTGTTTAATTCTTTGATCGTGTTGAAGGGGGGATCAGGAATGGCTAGCACAAGGTAGGTAATCTTGGACAAAAGCAGAGAATTGACTACCGCAATTCTACCCAGTACAGTTGTGCCTCTTTGACCAGTTAAAGATTTGGTTATTTAGGACAAAATAATTCTGTTGTAGTTCAGCATGACCATAGAATCAAGATCAGTAGAGAAATCAATACCAAGAGTGTTGAAAGTATGCCCGGCATCTACCCAGTTAACGTTAATCTCTTTACAAAGTTTCTCTGCACTGCCCTTCTCAGAACCGACCCAAATGGCGTTTGTTTTCTCGGTGTTAACTTTCAACATACTAGCAAATGTGTCCAGAATCTGAAAAGCCTCCTGCATTGATTTCTTAGTCCCATTCAAAAACAACACAGTGTCATCTGCATACTGAGATATTCGAAATTCCGTTCCCTCAACCTGGATTCCTTTAAGGACTTTGTTGTTACATACCAACATGGATAAAACTTCTGCACATAAAAGAAACAAATAAGGGCTCAGACCATCTCCTTGTCTACATCCTCTCCCAATTTGAAAAGATTCTGAAAGAAATCCATTAACTAAAACGGAGGAGAAGCCCTGGTTGTAAAGAACCCTTATCCATTTATTGATCGAGGGACCAAAATTGAATTTCTCCAGAACTCTAAAAATAAAATCGTGTGAAATAGAATCAAAGGCTTTTTCAAAATCAATACACATAAATAAGCCAGGGATGTTGTTAGAATCCGTAATATTCATCAAATCATACATCAATCTAATGTTTTCCCCAATAAAACGATCTGCCATAAAACCCTTTTGGCTTTCATTAATAATAAACGGGAGACAAGATTTAATTCTCTCGGCAATAATAGCAGAAGCAATTTTGTAAGGTGTTCAAAAGCGAAATGGAGCGCCAGTTTTTCAAAAACTGGCGAGGCTTGTCCCCCTTAGGCAAGAGGGTAATTATCCCATATCTCTGAGTGACCGAAAGTTGCCCCGAGACATAAGCACCATTTAAAGAACGTAAAAGGAACCAGGAGAGTTCGGAAGCAAAACAGTTATAGAATTCAAAACTGAAACCGTCGGAGCCAGGGGACTTCCCCTTACTGGCCTTTTTTAACACATGCATCAGCTCATTATGGGATAGAGGCCCCTCAATGCCATTCCGTACATTATCGGAAAGGATAGTTTTATCTGCAAAAATAGGATTAAGATCAATATTGTCATTGACTCTCCTTGTGGAGTAAAGCTTCTGATAAAAACTCCTAGCTTCTTGTAAAATGTCTTTAGAGCTATTGAGGGTACAATTAGCATCATTAATAATACATTTCATAGATTTATTAACAAAGTTACGCTTCTCCATATTTAAGAAATATTTAGAGGGTTTTTCTCCACCCTCCATCCAGCGAGTCCTAGATCTAATTAAGACACCATCCATTTTAACTTTACGGAGAGCAACAAGATCGGCCTGCCTAGCATTAAGAAGATCGACTGAGTCAATATTGCCCTTGGAGACTTCATCCGACAGAATGCTAATTTTTGTTCGAGCATGACCTCTGTTTTCCTAGTTTCTTTGTTCTTCCAAGCTGAGTATGAAATTGTTTTCGATCTTATATTCATCAATAGCAATTCAAAGAAAACTTGGTCATTAATAACAAAATGAATATCCCTTGTATGCATGTTCCGCAAGTTACAACGAAGATATGGAGTGGCGGGCGTATTCTTCCACCAGCTCCCACACAGTAAAAACGCTGTTTAAAATAGCGCTGTTTAAAATGAATTGTTTAAAACTTTAAACAACGTTGCTCAGAAAGAATTCTTATTATTTAAACACGCGCTGTTTAAAACGCAATAGAGTGAATGAGTTATGTTTTAAACAACATTGTTTAAAATTACGTCAAGCGTCGTCACGTGATGTAGGCCTATTTCCCGCCGATTGTATCTCATGTCATGGCGGCGGACAACGAGTTCTGGAAATCCTGGCAGATTGGGGTTTTGACACATTTAGAGGTAAGTTATTCGACATTTGATGTCATAAATCTATTGTTTCAAGAAATCTGACAAGAACTTTCCACTTTCGTTCTTCATTACGGGTTTGTTGTCCTTTAAACTAGAGTAAAAAATAAATAAAAAGTGTGGGCGAAAGTACAGGATCACTGTACAGTACTACTACTACTTACCACCCCGCCTCATGGGCTCTGAGCTTTTTATGGGGATGAATGAAATATTACTGTTGTATACATGGGCCTACCACTGCCGTCGAAGTCATCTGCTTACCTAAAAATTTCAGCTTATAATTTACAGCTGCAAGAATCAATTGTTGTATTATTGTATGAACAATCATTGCGCTTCAAATTCAAAGGGTCAAAGGTTACAAAGTTTAGGGCTTGTGTACGGTGTACACACAAACGTCCTGTGTGCATAATATCGACTGCAATGTCGAATACGTGTACATGTAGTCAAACCGACAGAAGCCGTTCAGCGAAGACTTGTTGTTTGATCATTCATCTTTCATGGCTTACATAACTTCATAAGACAGACTTGGAGTTTCTTGTTGTTATTTGTTTAACGTTCAGCCTACTTTATTTTGTTACTGGCAGGCTAGCCCCACTCACTCACTGTGTAGAGACTGGAATGCCTAGCTGCATATGCTTAGCCCTCGCACTTGCTGGGACAAGAAATCTGAAGAAATTCTCTCTATTTGGAGCTGTTAAAGAATAAAGGTAAACTGTTTCGATACTTTATTTGTTTGGGCATTCTAATGTCCATATTTCTTGACATATGGAGTTTGACTCTATTACATACAGACATGAGTCAAACACATATTATATCCTAATTTTGTCAGATTTCTTCAACATGTTTTTTCACATTTTTCACTTTTGTTTGGGCACTGGCTTGGTGATCAGTCTTTTTTCTTTGTCGTTTTCTTCCATTCTGTGCTTTTTAACATGTGTCTGCGCCTTTGATTATTTTGTATGTAAGGGGCGCAATATAAATTTTAAATATTATTATTATTATTATTTTTACAGGAGGGGACTGATATGACATTACTTGAGAACTATCGACAAGACACAGTCATCACAACCTTACATCGTGGCTGTATGATCGGCGCATCTTCCCCAGATGTTTGTTATCAGGAAAAGACAGGCTATTGAAATACAAGCGTTGACAAAAGCAGCAACTTTATTAAGGTTTAAAAAAAATTATTTCATGTTTCAAATAGTTGAGTGCAAAAAAGCTTCACAAAAGAAATACAACAATGTGGTAATAACTGTGAAACAGATGCCTTGGCTAGAAAAAGATGAAAAACCTTGGTCTATTCTCTATAGGCCTTATTATTCAAGATGATACTCTCTTTCAGCAATTATCACAATGAACACCTTTTTTAATATTAGGAAACTTGGGTGTTTTTAAGACCGAAGGACTGAATTTGTTTCTTAACCTTCTAGTCACTGCACCGCCCGGCGAGTTTGCTGAAACGATGTTTAGTTTTCCAAGACTCTTGCAGTAAATTACTAGAACCGTGGTTCAAATTTTCAAAAGACACCAATTAAAAGGCTAATTATGTAGGCCCTTTGTACAGTTTTCGTCTATTTTGTAAATATTGTCATTGAATAACATTATTATTTCCAATTCGAAGGTGATAAATCCCTAGGGAACAATAAATGCCTCTCGTTAACGGATACCGGGAATTTTCCTGGCGATTATTTTTCATAAGGTTAACATGACACAATAGTTTTTGATAGCCTTATCTGGCATCAAATGCTCATAGTGATTAATTGCTAAGTCATTAGTTTTTGATAGTATCATCATGATGAAAGAAAATTTGTTTGTTTTTTGTTACAAATGAGCGTGTTGTTGGTGAAAGCTACACAATTTCATCATCATTAGGCGTTACCATCTTTACAAGTCATCCGTGAAGGGGAGTGAATTCAAAATTATTATCTAAACATATAGTGCCATTGACTTGGCCAACTGGCCATGTATATTTTTATTTTTATGTTTTGGGGTGTTTTTCTGTTCTTTTCATGTTTTATCGCAATACACAAGCTTGTGAGTTTTTCCTTCTACCGCATGTTACGGTTTATCGCTTTTGGCGGCTGGGCGGTCCAGTGGCTAAAAGGTTAAAATGGAACTTTATCTGAAAAGGGAAATCATTTTAAAGACATGATATTGAAATGCTTATAAAAATTACAATATGTGGTTGTGGAAAAAATAATTAATTTACAGACCCAAAGGTAATGTACAGAAATTACAGTATGGAAATTGCGAACAAAAAATATTCACATATTTGTGGACCCAAAGTTTCTCGTTTGGAATTAGAGCTATTCAAGGCTGTAGTAGATGAACAAACTGCTGTTTGACACAGGTAAAAACCATGGTTTTAGCAGACATGAAGCTTAAAATGTTTGTTTGACTTTCAGTGTAATAGTCGATAATTCCATAGAAAACGATTGGTTATTGGCTGTCAAAAAGTTACTGCAACTATACATGATCACACATACATTATTTAGACCAATAGAATCACCACACAATGTCTCGTAAAACATTTGGATGTAAAGAATTATTGTGAAAATAAATTTGCAGAGTTGCCAACTCAAGTACGTTTCTGTGTGACAATTGTTAAGTGTAATTTCGCCTTTTAAAATTACAATTTTTATGAAGTACTGCTAGTACGTACTAAACAACCTCATTTAAACAACCAAAGTTGTTTTAAACAACCTCCAGTTGTTTAAAGGGAGTTGTTTAAGAAAATGTTTAAAATTTTGAACAACTAGATGTTTAAACTCTAAACAACACAGGTTGTTTAAACAACCATCTTTAAACAACCCCAGTTGTTTAAAAGTAGTTGTTTAAAAGATTGTTTAAAATGTTGAACAACCTGATGTTTAAACTCTAAACAACCCTGGTTGTTCAACAGTTTGAACAACAGTTGTTCATGTGCCCTGGTTAAACAGCGGTTGTTTAAAATTTTAAACAAGTTGCTTAAATATTTTTAACTGTGCAAATACAAACCTTAACTGAATCCTTGTACACTTTATCAAACAGTAACGAATTATTGAACTTCCAATAACCTTTCCCGCGTTTCATATCACTGAAATCAAATTTAATATCGATCAGAGAGTGGTCAGTCCTGTACCCTGGTTTAATATCACTGGTAATAAGTTTAGAATTAAGTTCCGAGGAGATTAGAAAATAGTCCAGTCTGGATTGTTTAAAAGACTGATGTTGTCGCCAAGTATATCTACGTAAATCAGGGTAGTGCTCTCGCCACACATCCATTAGGTCAAGATTATTACACATACTGAGAACTTTGTTTCTAGCCTGGGGATTATTCAAGGTAAGGTAATTTGCACAATCCAGAGATTCACTTAAAATCAAATTCCAATCACCACAAAGAATTATATGAGTGTTATCCAGATCATTCAATTTGGTACAGGTATCTTCGTAAAAACCAGGGTCATCATTGTTTTGTCCGTACAAGTTGACCAGGGAAATGTTATATTCCCCAATGCCCAAGTCCAATATTAACAAATTACCATTGTCATCACCTTTGACTCCCTTAACTTTATACTCAAAAGTATTATTAAAGAGAATAGCAACTCCCCTGGAATTACTCCTAAAAGAACTGAAGAAACACTCAAAACCCCATTCACATCGGACAAGATGTTCCATGTCCTTATCAAAGTGAACGTCCTGTAAACAATAGACTGAATAATTCTTGTTTCTAATAAAATGAAACACATCTCTTCTTTTGGCCAAGTTACCCAACCCTCGGCAATTCATCGAGGCTAACGAAAACTGACTATTTACCATCACTGTGCCGATTACACAAAATAAAAAAAAGAATGTTCACTTCCATCTTATAAGCTTATTTGTTTCACGTGGCCTTAACATGTCTTTTGCATAGATGAGTAAATGTACACAGGATCAATACATTAGGATTTATACAGTGTAACAAAAAATTGGGTGAAAAGCTCGATAATATATTATCCCGGGTTTTTGCAAGCCCACCCTCCCCCAAAACCGTGCACCGTTTCATCTCCCCCCGAAAAAACAGCACACAAGACCCTTCCCACGAGGAAAAAAAAAAGACCAAAAAAGACCCTCCCCTAAAGCCCCACAAGAATATAAGTTGGAGAAAAAAAATGAAAAAGACAAAGAACCCGAATGCACCATAAAAAAAGAACCCACTGAACTTCACTTACTACGACCAGAACACCGTACACTAAGGCAAGATTGGCGTTCCACTGGACTCTCTCTCAAAAAAAAAAATAATTGATTGAAGGTAGCTAATAAAGTGAAAATGAGAACCCAAAACAGGAAGGAGAAGGGACGGAGTTCAGAAAACCCATGCCTCCAACGCTATGCTTGTTTCTACCGCCTGCGAAGTATTGTATCCCTATGAGTCGGGAAAACCAGAAACAATTTCGAGAATATGGTGACGAGGGCTCCGCACTGCATTCCTTCCAACAATAAAAAATAACCCATTAAAATGTTATAAACCATTAAATATGTATGAAGGAAAAACACCAATAATTATCAATCAATTAAAATCGTGGGGAACTCCGTTACCAGACCTCCATTTGCCAGCAAAAAATTTAAGTTTCGTGCCATTGTCATATAAGTTCTTGACTTCTTTTCTCCACCTTGACTTTTCTTGCCAGTCTTGAGCCGTCAGGTCTTCGACTATGTAGAGCGGCGACCCCTCCAACGATCTACGGCGTTCTTTCATGATCTTGATTTTGTCTTGGTAGGAGAGCATTTTTACAAGGATGTGGGCTGGCTTACCATTTTTGTCTTTTCCGTCACGATGTGCCCGTTCGATCTTCGGTGAACCTTCCCATCCGAACCTCGTTGACAAAATATTTGCTACCATTTCTTGGCAGTTTTCACCTGGTATTCGGGCAACTTCTACCACTCTAACATTATTTCGGCGGGAAAATCTCTCCTGGCGGTTGATTTCTAGTGCCTGCTTTTCCAGCTGATTCTTCATGGCTAGGACCTCGGTCTTCAGGGAACTCACTCTGAGCTTTCTAGCCCTATGATGGCGGTCTCCCTATTTTGTCAATACCCTTGTTCAGTGGGTGCCAGTCAGAAGCCATTCAACCGTAAACTGCTGTGTAGCCAAGGATCACACCCAAGTACGATACAAACTGGGAAGGGGCAGCCAGGGGATCACCATAAGGGGATGCGACTTTTTATATCAGATATCAAATAATAAACCACAAGGGAAATTTACTGGGTAAATTGTTAATGATTTGGGGTTGAACAAAGAAATTTAATTTTGTAACAAAAATATGCATAAGGGGTGGGGGACATCAGGTTTTGATTTAGTTTCCTCACATGGCCAACAACTATGCAAGTTATAACAATTTCTCCAATCTTACCTTGAAAGGTCACCCTCAATGGCTCTAGCACCATACTGTTGCTTGTAAGCGAAGCAAGGGTTGAGCCAGGTAGCGTCATACCAGGGATGGTCAGTGAAGCAATTAAAATCTGGATTGACTCCAGTGTGCCAGATTTTCTCCTGTATTGTCTCAACCTCCTTACAACACAAGCAGTTGTGGACGAAATCTCAGTGACCACACTTTTGCCACAGGAACACCTTCAAAGCAAGAAAACAACATGCGTTGGAATTTATTAAAAATATGTAAATTTGTTTGAATTCTAAAAAAGACAACAACAAAAAATAAAAAATGTTGACACAAAAAGCAATATCTCAGAACTTTGAGTACACCTTTTATTTCATATGGATGAAAAGTGGCAATGGGATGTAAAAATGTTGCAATTTTGTTTGCAAGTTTAAGGAAACCAGTCACAACCGTGAGAAAAAAATATCAAAATATTGTTTTCAATTAATAATTATTTATTATTTATTATTTAAAATAAAAGTACCCTTAGTACTAGTAGGCTTAGCAATTCATGGGTAAAATACACAGGACAGGACATGTACTGTAATACACTATACCACATCAGTAGTCAGTATGTATGGAGTAAGTGTACAATGTGCCCTCGGTTTCTGTGTCAAATAACACTGGCCATGGCTGGCAGAGAGATCCACGACCACGTAGGTTCATGTTTTCTTCTGTCACATTTTTGTGAAAATATTGCCGAAACCTAAACCGGTTATGTAAATTCAGCATAAAACAATATATGTATTTATACATATGTAATGATTAAGAAACTAAAAATTACCAGTCAGTTATATTCAAGCGGTCATTGGCAGCTGGTGGTATATTTGTGTCGCCTTCGTTGTCTTCGACAGCAGCCTCGTCGTCTTGCTGCACGTTGTCTTGCCAATAGCTCGAACGTACGGCTCAGCTCCGCGAACAACTTCTAATTCGTGTCATTTTCGCTATCAAGCTGAGGCCCTCAAAACTGTCACTGTCTACGGATGAACTCCCAGATATGTCACTAAACCCATCAGAATCTACGCTTATTTCCTCCAAATATTTTTCACCAGAGTTTTCCCCGAGTCAAAATGCTTGCTTCTTGTGAACTATCGAAAGAACTATCACCATCAGCGAGTGATCGTGAATGCGTACAATTGTGCTTGCGGGGTGTGCTTGATGAGTCTGGGTATTAGACATAGTCAGTCGTTGTTTTCCTGCTTATGACGTCACGTAGCAACAATCGTGACCTTGGCCTTTTCAGATTCGCGACGCGCGGGCTTTTCAAAAAAGTGTTTTTTGTGGGTTTTTTGAATTCTTAAAATCAACAGTAAGTACTTGCATGTTATCTAAAATGGGAATCGGCGCTATAAACGCACTTTAAAGCTATGGAAGGGGGGGGGATCAGTTTATTTTGACTGGTCTATCTCCATGTCATGGCCGAGCCATCTTTTTAAAGCAGAAATACATTGTAAGATGAATTTTGAAGTTGAACATGCAGTATGTATTGACCTGAACAACTCTTTAACATGAGGCATCAGCTCTGGACCAATGCCATCCCCAGGTATTAATGTCACTGAATCTGCCAAAGATACGAGAATGCTGTGCTGCAAATCCAGAAAACTTTATTGTTGTAGTACTGACTTCTGATTCTGTATAAACTTTAGTAGCCGTACATGGTGACTATGGCACAGATTAACTACAATGAAAATAGAAACAAAATAGATATGTCACAAGAAATTACCCAGAGATTGTGAACCATTTAAATTTAACCAGAATTAGCTCAACAGTATGCAAAGGAAGGAATGAATAAAGCAATGTTTACATTAACCCATGTGCATGTAAGTGTGGACTGATGCGAGTCTACCAACTCTGACCTATGAACTCTGACCTAAACCTTGTGCAAATACAACATAAACACATTTAGCAACTGTATCATTTATAGAATATGTGATGTCTAAATGCAGGAAGGGCTTATACTACACCCTGTTATATCAACCAACAGTAATATGCATGTAATTTCCCGAATAACACATTCCACAATTACATGTGCAACCAATAAATGCATTGTCAAAAATACACTAACTATTTTAGACTTCAAAACAGTACTTAATAGAATACTTATCACTCAATCAGTTCTATAACTTAGTGACAAGAAAACAAATGTACTAACCGTTTAATAAACCTTGGCGGGACTGTTACTTTGGGCGACGAAATATGCACAAAAGATGCGACAAATTAATTATGAAGCTGACACCATGTTGTTTTACCCTAGTGTTATGGTCACAGTTTGTACCATCTGATTTATCTTTGGAATTCCTTTCAGCCACATAATTGCCGAGATGAACAATCCTAGTTTAGCTGTTCCTTTCTGTTGGATTGTTCTCGGCTGGCTGCACTCCTTAGTTTTTTTATTTCTTTAGCAAGAAGTGGTTGCATTTATTTAAATTCTAATGTACATATATAAGGCATGGTATGCCTATGCTGCGGCCTCCTTCGGCTCAGAGCTCGGGATGGGATGCTGACCGGCCACACCACACGGGAATTGACGGCGCTACTACCACTGGCAGTACGACACTTGGGGCGTGGTCGTTGGCTATCGGCTCAGATTGACGAGAAGCTCCGCTATGACTGGGACTACCCACTACCCCCTCTGTGTGGCTGTGTGGTTGGCGCCGGACTCCCCATTCCCGAGACCCGAGTTGTTTGAGCGGGCGACATTATTTAAAGCTATTAAAAGCTATTATTTTGGCCAAATAATAACATTCATTTATGTGTACCAAGTCGCTTTAATTCATGATTTTCAAGTACTGATTGTAAGTTTCCTTGATTCGCCTTTGTTGTTTGTAAATAAATTCATATATTTGTTATTTATGATTATATACAACGTCTGGACGTGTTCCCATTTGTTTGTTGCTGGTTTTTTCATATTAATCTTCATTTAGGTATTCCCATTGTTTGTAAAATCGCTGTGCTGCGAACCACCTCATCACTTGGTCAAATCCAAATGAGTTGGGCGTACGTAACACTAGTAACCGCTTATTAACTCCAACAGCGCCCTCAATAGATAAAACAAAGTACACTGAGTTTGGGTGTTACAGTCACTATGTCTGCTTTATAATTAATTCATAATTGTACATTTATAAATTTTATGTTTAAGGCCTGACCTGACAAAAACATCTTTGTTGAAATTAGAACAAACAAAATTGGTTCTGTGTGATAGGGTTCCAGACCTCAGACCTTGAACCCCGGGACTTTATCTATCTCCATTGACTCGATATCTGAAAATAGGGATGTGCATCTAGATTTACTGATCTATATAAAGAAATATGTCTACGAAACTGCAGGTAAAAATAAATTGGTTATATCTAACTTTTTATGAAGGAAGATTGACTGGGATTGTACAAAACAAAATGGTCACAGAGCTTGCCTATTATCACCTATTATCACACCTACTATGCACTAGCAAGATTCCTCTCTTTCTACCACAGCGCAAAGTCCTGTTTAAACAGTCAAAGTTCAATATTTACACTAATCTTCAAAGTCAGACAAATTTTTTTAGAAAATTAAAATATGTAAACTACAAAACGATTAATAAATAACAGAACATGGACAAATGTCGCATTGAACATTACACAATTGGTTGATAGGTATCACATGATTGATACAGCTGCTCACGTGACATGACTTGGGAAAACCAGAACGAGACAACGCCCTTCCATCAGTTTGAACACACAGGTTATTACAGAGGCATTATGTTAGTAGGCCTACTAACGCTAGAAGGTTCATTCTTTGATACATTGGTTGATGCTTTCCTTTCTAACGACGATTATTACAAAAGTTTTGCCAAAATTGTGTAATGCACGTAAAAGAACCCAGTGCACTTATTCCTGGTTTGATTGGCTGCATTATATTGCGCCACAGCACCTTGTAAACCATTACATGGTGCTATGCAAAGGAATAGGTCTCGTACTTCCAACACGTAACTCCACATACCTTGTAGGAAAAATACTGGGCGCTTTGAGACACCCATCGGGAGTATAAAGCGCTATATAAGAACTGCATATTATTATTATATTATTTTGGTTGTACAGAGTTTACCTGTAGACTGTATACAGATTCCTTGCATGATTGCATCTTGACATACAACTGTTTTCAACTATCAAAATATAAATGTCAGTTCAATCATTTTCATAGTCATTCAAAATGTTTATGGGAAATAAGAAAGGTGTAAATACCAGTGTTAATAAAAGAAACTCAACTAGTGGAACATTCTGCCCCAAGCTATTCAAACTGAATGGTCGTTTTGTATATCACTATCTGATGCAGCTCCCCAAGGGACAATAATGGGATACAAAAAGCTTGGGAAGCCCAGAACCTTGCACCCCTACCCCCTCTTGCCCTGAGTGAGACAGAAAAAAAGATGTTTGGTGTTTGCAATTAAAACATGTTTTTGTGCATTCATCAAGTAAACAACTAGAAACTAAAATAATTAACTCAAATAAAGTAATTAACAGTTTGAAGGGCCATGTCCTGCACTTCTTGCAAGTGTTTTCTTGTGGTAAAGTATAAAGCCACCTCCCTCAGGCTAATTCTCTACCCCGCCCTCCTTAAATTGTCTATATTTTACACCACTTGAACTGCAGGGCTATAACACAATCTTCCATAAAATGTACCTTTGAAACCTTGTAGAAATTTCTCAACATTTTACCTAACAAGCCAACATAGAAAGTTTTCCAGTTTTGCCTTACGAACATATTTGTTGAACTACGGAACTGAAAAAGATATGACGACAACAAAAAGGGCACTTAGTTCACTCCCTTTTAGTCCCCAAGTAAAGCTCGGGACTGTATCAAAGCTCGGTGTGAATGACAAAAGAGTCAAAAATAGAAACTTGCCTAATGGAAAATTCTGCCCAAGCTATTGAAAATGAATGGTTGTTTTTAATCACGTGGTCTACAAAGTCCATGAGGAAACTGCCAATACATACCACTCCCTAAAATTAAGCTCACAAGCGCTACCTGGGCCATGTGAGTGCCAAGCTTCTTTGAGGATAAACCCAGAGAGATTTTATTCTTATCCAGCGGTGATTGTTACCACCAAAGCAGTTTACTAAATTGTCTAAATAAAAGACCTTACTTTTTCTGATATTTGAAATAGTGAACCCGGATAAAGTTTAATTTGTCTACTGTATTTCAGCTTTCATTTGAAGTTTCACAGCGTTTAACAGTCTGCACAACACTAGCATCATCAGGTCTTTGACTGGTAAGTAACACTCGATTCTTGGTATTTCATTTTTATTCATTATTAGCTGTTCCGACGTAGCTGTCGGAACAGCTATTGTTTTCGTCGAGATTTTTATTAGCTGTTCCGATGCAGTCGGAACAGCTATTGTTTTCGTCGGGATTATTATTATTTTTATTATTATTATTAGCTGTTCCGACCTAGCTGTCGGAACAGCTATTGTTTTCGTCGAGATTATTATTATTAGCTGTTCCGACCTAGCTGTCGGAACAGCTATTGTTTTTGTCGAGATTATTATTAGCTGTTCCGACCTAGCTGTCGGAACAGCTATTGTTTTCGTCGAGATTATTATTAGCTGTTCCGATCTGATCGGAACAGCTATTGTAATCGTCGAGATTTTTAAAACGTTTTACAAACGTATTTTTTGTTTCCACCAAAACGCCATAGGTTTAACACACGATTTTTCTTTATTCGTAATCTTAGAAACAGTATAAATGACAGACTTGAGTCCTATATTGAATCGAAGCTTAGTACATAACTTAATCACTAAATGTTATACTGTTTAATTTCTTAATCAATTAGCTGAGTTATAATGACATGAATATTTAATTAGGCAATCAATTGTTACCACCATATCTCCCAAAATTAAACGTCAAATTTTCAAATTTTCTTCAGATGTTGACTCTCTGGGTATTGAAGTTGTGCACAATGACGTAATTTTGTATGTCACGTTATCGTGACATCATTTATAGCGTGTTTCGTATCCGTGTACAAAGTAATGAAGAACAGTGCATCTGCATCTGCATCTGTTGTTTACTGTACAAACTCCTTGAGAGGATATCTCGCACAGGGCGCAGACGCGGCTCGCAGGCAATTAAACTTGTTTATTTATGAAGAGCTCCCCTTGTGAGATACGATACATTGCTGAGTTCTAAATGGTTCTTAAAGGATTCGAGTGTTGGTGAGTTTCTAATTGTAGTCGGTAAAGTGTTCCATTGTGCAACAGTTCTTGGCAGGAAGGAATATTTGTAACAGTCCTTACTGGTCAGCGGGTGCTTGAATGAAAGGGCTGATGTCTGTCGTGTTATTCTCCTTGACGGTACGCTGATATTTTGATATTTGCTAATATCAATGACTGCTAGTTGGTGCGATGCTTTATAAAGAAGTGAGAGACGAGCAGTTAGTCGTCTCTCTTCCAGTGACTTCCAGCCCAGGTTCTCAACCATTGAAGAGACACTGCTATCCCAGCTGAAGTCTCTTTTGATAAATCTTGCGGCTCGATTTTGGACTGCCTCTAAGGAATTAATGTAAACTTGGTGATGTGGATCCCAGACGGTTGAGCAATATTCCAATTGTGGACGGACCAGGGTTTTGTATGCAGTAGATTTAACAGATTGGTTGCAGTGATAAAGGTTACGACGTACAAGACCAAGGGTTTTGTTGGCTTTAGCTGTAGTTTTGATAATATGATGATTCCAGTTTAATTTATTATTCAGTTGAACTCCTAGGTAAGTGTGATCTTCCAAGGTTTGAAGAGCAGTCACCCCCATCTTGTAATTAGTTTTTATTGGGTTCTTTTTATGTGTGATTTGCATGGCGAAACATTTCTTGACATTAAATTTCATAAGCCAGCGGTTTTGCCAAGTGCATAGGGTGTTGATATCCTCTTGCAAAATGTCTGGGTCGTTGGGAGTCATGATCCTCTTGTACATGATGCAGTCATCCGCTAGGAGTCTCACTGTAGAATTCACGTTCCTAGGGAGGTCGTTGATGTACAACAGGAACATGGCGGGGCCAAGCACTGTTCCCTGAGGAACTCCAGACAACACATCTATTTTATCAGAGCTCAGGCCATCAATGACTACTTGTTGAGTTCTTTTGGTCAAAAAGTGGCGCATCCATTTTAGGAGGGATCCAACGATTCCACTATGTTCAAGCTTTGCCAGTAGTCTTTGATGGGGAACTGTATCAAAGGCCTTGCTGAAGTCCATTATGATGCAATCGACTTGGCCTTTTTGGTCGAGTTCTTCAGCAAGGTCTTCGGTAGTTGCGGCCAGCTGTGTTTCGCAGGAACGTCCTTTGCGGAACCCATGTTGGTTGTCAATTAGAACTTTGTGCGATTCCCAATGATCCATAATTGTGTGGGAGATGATATGTTCAAGCAATTTACATACCACAGATGTAAGTGAAATAGGGCGGTAATTCAATGGTTCGGAGCGGTCGCCACTTTTGAACAAAGGAACGACGTTTGCATGCAGCCAGTGTAAACTCGTACTAAGTCCTGAGGCCGTGTGCGCCAGATGCTGTCATATTCTTTGTACTGTTGACATGAGACTGCAACGATGGCGGACTTTGAACAAGTATATTCAATATATAAAGTAATAATATAAGGAATAAAATCAGAGCTAATGTCATGATGGTCTGATGGCACCAAGCCAATGGTGGTTTAATACCAAGCCAATGATCGCAGGTTCGAGGCCCTTCGGGATCTCGACGATTTCAATATAATGAAAGCGTACATTTTACTTTTTTTTTAACAATGAGAAACTTGTACTTACATTAAAACGAACAGTACCACATATTCTTTTTCCTATTTTTGGCTCCTGAGAATTTCATTTTCCCGGAAAATAAAACAGAATTATTTTGTGGTATGTATGGTCATGGAGGAAGTGGTATGGTTAAACACTAAAGAGCACTTGCAAGAGTTGATTATAATTTATATATCATGGTCTATTTCTACATCGATGATTATAATCTATATAGCCTGAAATACAACGATTTCACAGAACGATTTGTGTACGCACAAAATCATCTTGCTTACGAAGTCAGAATTATTTTGTTTTAATACTAGCAATCACTGCTTATTCTGATTTAATATGCTTACTCAGAATCATTTCAATCAAGTGCAATGTGTGTGCTTCATCTGCCTCAGCATAGGTAGTACGTTGTACAACGCACCGGGTTAGGCAGTCAGGCGACAAAAACTTGTTCGAGTAGCGCTATTTTTGCAGTTTTTCGCTTTACATGTGTTGTCAATCACCACAAAGTGACAGCAATTTCTTTCTGAAACTTACTATCAGAGAAGACAAACCTGTGTGGCTTCGATAGGCATTATAATACTCCGTCTACGTAAAAGTGGACCGTGCACGGACGAATACACCTGCCCGAGATTTGGAAGCTTATACGGCATACACATTTTATAAATGAACATCGAAATGGTGCTATCAATGTATGTGTCTTGTGGTGAATCATGAGGATTCAGAGACTTCACAATCTTTATCAACAAGTGTAATGGTTACGAATGAACGAAATGGTTACGAATGAGCAAAAGATTCAGATAAAAGCAAATTAATTCTGAATAAGCAAATTTTATGAATGCATGAACATTGACACGGTGCTATCATTCATGTTGCTTGTGGTGAATCATTGAATGATATAGTGTTAAGCGTAATGATTACAAATGAGCAAGACCGTAACGAATAAGCGAAATGGTTAAAGACTACGAGCCTGATTGGAAACGACAAGTGTGTTTGTCGCATCTGATCATGTGCTTTGTAAATCGTGATCGCAATTATTATAGTCAGTGTTTTGCAGCACTTTTCGATTGAATTGTTTTACGCTTATCCGAACCGTAAAAATGTAAACGTTTAACAGGCTTAGTATACATGCTTACTTGTAGAACCTGTTCCTGGATAACTACATTTCGAGTAAAAAAAAAACTTTAACACAAATGCGCATGAGATCAAAAACATTGCCTCTTCAGTGCAACATTTTTGCCCTCTGCGCAATCACCCTGCAAAATAAACAAGCATGCACAATCAAATTGTTGTGGAACGCCCTCTAGCGTTCAATGTTTCTTGCATTTATTACCTCAAGCAGTTTTGAAATAACAAAGACTATGAGCCTGATTGGAAACGACATGTGTTTATCGCATCTGATCGTGTGCTGTATAGATCGTAATCAAAATTATGATAGTCAATGTTTCGCGGCACTTTAAGATTGAATTGTTTTACGCTTTACGCTTATTATGCATGCGCAATTGAATTGTTGTGGAACGCCCTCCAGCGTTCAATGTTTCTTGCATTTATTACGCCAGTATTTAATTAGCCCGAACATCTGACGTCACACTTCGAGGCTCGTTGTTTATGCCAGAGACCAGCTTCGAGCGTTTCGAGGAAACCTGACAAACGCACCTTTGACCTCGCATCCCATTCAGCCGACAACCACATTTCTTCAGACCAATCATACCACAGATATGGAAAGCTTATGTCACTGCATGTCTGTCCAATAGAAGCACCGGATTACTAAACCGGAGCCTGTCCTTATCCTTGCGGATAAGGACAGCAGACCAGTCTAATATTTAATTAGCCAACCTTCTGACTACCATATCTCAAAAAGTCACTAGAGGGCGCTCTCATCAGAGACCTTTATCTTGGGAGTAATTATAATAAGTCAATCTTTGCAGCACCATATCTTAACAAGTACACAACCGATTTTCAAACTTTTTTAGTAATAGACCCCTTGGGCATTGGAGATTAGCCTTGGTTTACCGTGACCCCATGTTGACCTTTACTTCCGGGTCAACCGGAAGTGGGACCATATATCAAGAAGTACAAAGCCGATTTTCAAAATGTTTACAGTAACAGACTCCTTGGGCATTGGAGATTAGCCTTGGTTTACCGTGACCCCATGTTGACCTTCACTTTTGGGTCAACCGGAAGCGAGACCATATCTCAAGAACTACACAACCGATTTTCAAACTTTTTCAGTTATAGACTCCTTGTGCATTGGAGATTAGCCTTGGGTGACCGTGACCCCATGTTGACCTTTACTTCCAGGTCAACCGGAAGTGGGACCATATCTCAAGAACTACACAACCGTTTTTCAAACTTTTTTCAGTTATGGACTCCTTGGGCATTGGAGATTAGCCTTGGGTAACCGTGACCCCATGTTGACCTTTACTTCCGGGTCAACCGGAAGTGGGACCATATCTCAAGAGCTACACAACCGATTTCCAAACTTTTTTCAGTTATGGACTCCTTGGGCATTGGAGATTAGCCTTGGGTAACCGTGACCCCATGTTGACCTTTACTTCTGGGTTAACCGGAAGTGGGACTAAATCTCAAGAAATACACAACCGATTTTCAAACTTTTTTCAGTTATCTAGACTCCTTGGGCATTAGAGATTAGCTTTATGTAACCGTGATCCCATGTTGAACTTTACTTCCGGGTCAACCGGAAGTGAGACCAAATCTCAATAACTACACAACCGATTTCCAAACTTTTTCAGTTATAGACTCCTTGGTCATTGGAGATTAGCCTTGGGTAACCGTGACCCCATGTTGACCTTTACTTCCAGGTCAACCGGAAGTGGGACCAAATCTAAAGAACTACACAACCATTTTTCAAACCTTTTTCAGTTATAGACTCCTTGGGCATTGAAGATTAGCCTTGGGTTACCGTGACCTCATGTTGACCTTTGCTTCCGGGTCAACCAGAAGTTAGACCATATCTCAAGAACTACACAACCGTTTTTCAAACTGTTTTCAGTTATAGACTCCTTGGGCATGGGAGATTAGCCTGGGCTAACCGTGACCCCATGTTCACCTTTACTTCCGGGTCAACCGGAAGTGGGACCATATCTCAGGAACTACAAAACCGTTTTTCAAACCTTTTTTCAGTTAAGGACTCATTGGGCATTGGAGATTATCCTTGGGTAACCGTAACCCCATTCTGACCTTTACCTATGGGTCAACCAGAATTGGGACCATATCTCAAGAACTAAACACGTGATTTTCATTTTCTTTTCAGTTATAAAACCTTTGAGCGAAACAATAATACACGGAACAGCTTTGTGTTTGTTCACAAACGCCTCATTACTAGTTATTATTAATTTTTTATTTTGTTTGTTTGGGGGGGGGGTCTTTTGATGGATGTGAGAACTTACATCTCCAGACCAAAGGCCAAGAGCATCAGACTAAAAAATGGGTGTTTTGACAAATTTGACAGAGCGAGGACATCCTCTTGTGCTTCTCTACTCTGAGCAATTTGGGGCGTTGCTACACAAAAACTGCTTTAACATTTCTATATTTGATTGCCTTTAGACAACAAATACAGAATTTGGTGGGAGAATAAGAGTAAAAAAAAAAAAAAGGGTTGTAGAACTTGGTAAAATGAACATTTGTGGCAAGTTCAATAAATTTGCTCGAAAAATTTATAAAATATCTAGGGGTCACACTAGGTGTCTCTCCCCCCCCCCCCCCCCCCCATATCCCTATATTTCCCTCCCAAAAAGCCCAGTCCTGATAGGGTTAAGTTAGCTCTGCAGACTGCACAACGCTAATTATGTGTTGTACCTTTTTGTCAAAATTTCATCACACAGAGTAAAGTTCCCTATTGTACTTTACGAGCATTCTAACGACGATTATTACAAATGTTCTGCCAAAATTGAGTGCTTTTTGCATTTAATGACTTTGATGACTTGAGCCAATTTTTTACAGATTTGTTATTTATTGCATATATTGGGATACACCAAATAAAGATACACATGTACTGGTATTTGACAATTACCAAAAGTATACCCTGCCTTTAAATTTTCATTTCACTGGTCCCCCAGCTTTTGTACTGGTCAACATTTCATATCAAAAAGAGATTTTCAACACTGAACTAGCCAGCTTAACGCCTTGCAGTGATTTTGACTGGTCCTCGGGCGTTTTAATCGACATTTGGCCAGTAGATCACTGTTAAGGGAGAACCCTGTGTACTTGATGAATTCAAGATGAAAGTTTGCACAAAAATATGAACAAAAGATGCACTCTCTTTACGGTTAAAACAAACATTTTTCCTGATGTGCATTTCACTACTTCAGCGGTTAAGTAATAAACAACTTGTAAAAACAATGTACATGTATGTACTAAATTGTACAACCCTGCTGGATTACATGGCAAATAAGGTGCATAAGTTTTGCTTAAAGTCTTCTTAAAAAACAAGATTTTGACAAAAATACTTCATGTACAGTAAAAATCAAAGAGGTAGGACCACTGAAGGAGTTCTAAGCAAGCTATTGGCGGCTCATGTTTCCTTTGAAGAAAGTTGCAAATCCTTCAATGGTCCTTCCTCTGTGGTGTAATGTATTAATTTTAGTCATGCCATGTTAATAAAAGCCACTAGGTCTTTCCTACACACGTCTGATGGAGTCTGTTACTTATGAAATGAAAAGAGTACTTTACATAAATACATGTTTTGTTTCAGCTACGGATTTTTCTTTTTTGACTCAGTATAATCAATTTAATGCAAACAAAACAGCTGAATGGACAAACAAAACATAAAACCCCTTAAAAAATATTGATGCAAGAAATTAATCCAAATCGGCATATTTAAAACCCTTATATTCGCCCTCAGGATTAGGATAAGTTGATCTAATAGTCTCCATCACACAAGATGGAAGGGGAACACGGTTAAATCGGCCCAAATATCCCCAGCACCATCTCACGACCTGACGGAACTTCCTAAGAAGGATATAGAAAAAAAAATCCTATCAATTTTAATTTCTAAGAAATAAATAATGAATTAAAAAGGCAGATTTGTATCAACATTATTATGTTTACAGTGGAACAATGGGCATATTCAACCATGGCCTCATTTTGCATGGATACTATAAAGACTGTTAGTTTTCAAAACAACACTATAGTTAAATAGTTAATTAGGTTATACGTAGGCTTTCTTTAAAAAAAAATTATATTCTTTTAGCAATAATAACCGACTTACTGGTCAACTGTCCCCTGAACTGCGCGTCTCCCATACTGCGTTTGGTACTGCATGTGTGCAGTTTGAAGTACTGCCGGGTGTAAGCAGCATGCCTCAAACCAATCGTGCCTGGTTAGACACTGCTCGGGATCATCAATGTTTAGTTGTAGCTCTAACATCTTGTTTGAAATAGCGTCTACCTCCTTGCAGCACTTGCAGTTCTCTATATTAGTCTGGACAACACACTTCCCACAGGTGCACCTGTAAACAAAACCATTTTAAAACATAAATAAGTTGCTAGTGATTGATTTTGTACACAATCAATACATAATTAAACCCTAACTTGTTTATTAGAAGAAGATTGTTTTGCATTATGAATACAAGCCACATTTTCAACTTTGACAACTTTACAATTACATCTAACCTAGACCCAGTAACTGGGGCGCTGTACTCCTTTTTTTGAAATTTTGACATCATCGGTTGTACTACTACTAGCGCCCCAGAGGATTATTGCATGTTCATACATGATCCGACTCTCAACAATATCGATGGGTGCCCTGCCTCAAACCGCGTAATCATCAAGTTTGAGACATGGCACCCGTCTAAAAAAAATAGACGGGTGCCATGTCTCAACTTTGACGATTACGCGGTTTGGGCACCTGTCGATATTGCTCAGAGTCGGATCGTGTATGAACATACAATAATCCTCTGGGACCGACGATGTCAAAATTTCGAAAAAGGAGTACAGCGCCCCAGTAACTGGGTCTACATCCTACCATGATCTAATCAACTCACATTGAACTGGAGTGGTGATATAATTATGTTTACTATACAACTGCACATACAGACGAGAAAATCGAACCATGGTCAAACTAACGGTCGTGTGCAGTATGTTTAGCACCAGCAGTCGACTTCACCATCAAATCACGGAGCGAGACACAAAATAAACATTCTTGATTCAATCAAAAAGGTTTTTTTGGTTTTTTTAAAGTAAAACTCACCAATCGGTATTTAAAAGCCTGTTCTGTTCGAGCTCTTATACATCTCTCACATCTTCGTCTTCGTCTTCGCCGCGATGGCCTGCGGGCATGACCGGGGCGACTGGCTCAAACTGATACGGTTCAGCCCCACGCACTTCCTCCTCGGGTTGATCCTGTTGGTCGTCATCTTCGGGAGAGCTGAACTCGCTGTCCGAATTAGTTTCACTGCCACTGGATGGGGCCAGTATCTCCTCGGTTATACTGTGTGCTTCCCAAGAGCTGTCGCTATCCATTTGTGTACAGTTTTGGAGTAATTTGCAAGAGTAAACGATGAGAATGCAACCGAAGATCTTGCAAGTTGCTTTAATGTGTGTGTACAACATGCTCAGGTCAACGGCGATCACGTCAACGTGTGTATACACGGTGTGACATCACGCGATTCGACTTGCATTTATAATGAGCATGCTAAATGCTCCACTCACTAAGAAATTTTTCCGAATTCACTGTGCAGACGCCCGTGAACAAGGCGCAGAAGATTCGCTTTTACGAGTGAATCGAAAGACCGTTCAGTATTAAACTAGAAGTATGTCACAATGGACAATGACTAAGTATATTACCACAGTATAAAGCAGATTCCCACTACGCATTTTATTTACCCTTTAAGTACATGCATTTTCATAGTCATTCAAATATCTATGCAAAGTACCAATAACAAAAGAGTTGATAAAAGAAACTTAAATATATGGAAATTCTGCCCAAAGCTACTTAAAATGATTGGTTGTTTCGAATCACATGATCAATTCTGCCCCACAGGGACACTAGGGAAACCCGAAAAATTAATTGCAATACAAACCACTCCCTAAATTGAGCACAATGGTTATATACAGACCCTAAACCTAATGTTAGTTTTTAGCTTGGAGGATAGTCTTTGGTTTATTTGTTTACTAACACCAATTATTATATATTTGGGGGTTAATTTCAGTGCAGTTTCCTAAAAGGTTCTCATGTAAGGCTCTAATACTTCTTGACTGATAAAGGAAAGCAAGTATGTCTGCATTTTACTGTTTAACTTTGATCTGGTAGTTAGCTCTAAAGTCTGCACAAAACTTGCATCAACAGTTATTTTTTGTTGTACTTGTGTTATTCACATGGGCCATTATGTTCTTCATGAATTTGAACCATTATGTGTGACCGGTTGTGTCTGACAATCCATTATGTTTCACCCACAGTGTCCTACGTGGTCTTTTATCAGACATTTATCGAACCTGATCTTCAGCAACACCGAACTAGCCAGCAATCGTGTCATGTGTATACATTGTGTCTCAACCAATCACAGGCTAAAGTACAAAACTTGTCATCTAGGGATCACAGTACTGTCATCGTTTGTCCCAAACAGGTGCCTTGTTTGAAGGTTTTAATGTATTCAAAGCAGTTGTAAATCTTGTGGTTTTTGTCAAGTGGTGATATTTGGTTAGATGTTACAGATAAGGTTAAAGTCTAAAAACTAATTGAAGACATCATAAATGACTACAGGTAGCCAAATACAGCTGATCCCATGGAAAAGTGAAACCACATGGACATCTATCTATACACTTAACTGTTGACAAGGTGGGGAAAATTCACACAAAAAGATTAAAATGGAATCATGTGAACAGATTTTTCACTTTAAGACAAGAAAGGGTAATCCAATCAAACATACTGTAAAAGCAGATCAGCAGCAACAGGGCACAGGCAAATATTGCTTGCAAAATAACTTCAGATTGGGCATTTGGTCAAAGTGAGACACTCAATGACTACAAATTAGCAACGAAAATGCATTCATTTAAACAAAATGGACGCTATCTTTGATCAGCTCTTAAAAACACTCTGTGAATAAGGCTTAAACTTTAAACCACTATGCTTAACACATCCTCATTTGGTTCCCTTCTCAAAGTTCTTAAAATTGAAAGAAGGGCACAGAATGTTGGATAGCTATTACAACTTGTCCTCTCCTTGACAACCTAGCTAGCTCATCATCATTTGAAAGCCCTTTACTCATTTTGAAATTCAAGAGTTTTTAAATATGTACATTGAGGAATGTTTTTGTTTTGGGAAACACAATTAGTTTGTGGGTAATTTGATTTCTTTATCTGTAATTGTATCTTTATCTGTATTTGTACACGTACAACCAACAGTCGCCATACGTGGTCAGCGTGGGCCATTGACAATGAATTTGCCATGATCAGGGTGTCTTAGGCATGCTTGAATGTTTTGATGTCGGATGCAGAATGGAAGTCAGGATAAAGTCAATTCCATTCCGGTACAGTTTTAGGGTACAGTGATTGATGATAACAATCTTTGTATGAAGTGATGACTTTGTAAGAAAAGGGTCCAGATTGACAGGTTTGATAACTGAATGATAAAACAAATATTTATTATTATTTTTAAGTTACATAAATTATGATTATTTCTTTTTGCAGTAAAGGCTAACTGTACACTGCTTGGCAAAACTCCCGACTGCATTACGCTCATTTGATTGCTTTATTGAGTATTGCATGATCGGTGCTGGTCCGGGACATGTAACGTGAAACCCGGAATGACACAATTTTCCTGCCACTCTCTTGCGAGGCAGAGCCGAGTGAAACAGAAAAGCCACATTTTACAGGGCAATGTACCATAACTTCATTTGTTGGGTGCTAGTAGTATGAAAAGATTCCTTAACTCTATTTATTTTCTCATTGAACAGATCCATCATGGCAGCATTCACAAATAACACAACAGATTTGCCAGCTACAACTATTGAAGGAGGAACTACATTAAAAGATGAAACATACATAGTCATTTTCATTTGTTGCACCGTAGCTACATGTAGTATAATTGCTGGTGTGTGTGTTTGTGTAAAAGGTAAGTCGTTTTTGTTTTTTTAAACACTGACCTGGCCTTTTCTTCAGGGACACAGCGAAAATAGTTCCGGCGCCTAATTAATGACCATTTTATTAGACAAGTGCCCCTAGTTTCTTTGTTTGCCCCCTACCCAATTTTGCAAAAATTTTACTGTTTATGCACTCTGATTGGTCATTGGGTGTATTTACGTATGATGTAAAGACTGGCTCTGTGAATTCTAACAAAAAAAGTACCCCCAAACAAGTATATTGTTGTGGAAAGGTTCTGTTTGCACTGTGCTAGTTGTGTGAATTACCAAATCAACTGTTTTTATTGTGCCTATTATTTTTCATACACAAGCGCATCCCAGGCCTTTCTGTGAACACGCACATAAAAACAAAGCATAAAGCCTAAAACCATCCAATGTATTTCTGTTAATGATAATGTTGATTTTCAGAGTTCATAAGTCTGGGTGTTTCAAAGTTGCATAAATAGTTTAATTAGTAAGAGCTTAGGTCCCCTGCAAAAACTGAACAGCCAAATGAATGGCCCTGAGACATTAATAGAACAATTCTACAGACATCAACAAAAGAAAAATATCATTAGTGAAAGAAAAACCATAAATTCTGATGATATTTACTGTTTTTTGTCCACAGTGGCCAGCCACCAGCCACCAACTAAGGAAGACAAGCTCCTCACACTGTTATTGCCTAATTAAATAAGATTAACACCATCCTAAAGCCCCACCATCGCTGGCGATGTTGATATATGTGGGTTTAATTTATCACCCTAAAATTTGAATCCGAGAAGCAGTATGGCCATAACGCTTCTCAGACTGTGTATTCCTATAGGGAATATTCTCCCTGCGTGGAAATATTCGCTCCGGTTTTTCGATGATATCTCAAAAACGCGCCCACCTTTTGAAGTGAAATTTTCACATATTAATTTTATTGTATATACCTACATTTATATTGGATTAACACTTGCAGTGGGCTTCAATTACCAAACGAATACAGCATCTTTAATGTTAGTCAAATAAAAAAAATTTAAACGTGAAACCCACATTGCGCAATCTAGTTTATCATGCTTTCTTATCAATTAGTCTCTTTTTCTCAGTTTTAAATTACTTTTTCTCATTTTATGAAGTTACACGTTTGTCGCTTATTATAGATTTTTGATGACATTTTTATCAATAAATTAAACATGGAATTATAATTTGATTCTATGTCAACACAAAAGTATTAGTTCTTTCGACTACTGTTGTGTGCCACTGAAACGTAAGTATTGAATGGAACTGGAATACAGTCTGTTCTTTAACGGTTTGTAACTATTATCTGTGTTACCTACAGGGCTTCAACAGTATAATCAGATGAGACACAGAAGAGGTAATTATTAAAGTACTGACCCTTGAGAACAGAGGATGGGAGCTCTTTTGAGACACTCCATTCTACAATATTTTTACTAGTTCGAATTCATAATTCAGGCAGACATGACTCATGATTCAATTGTTCTGAAATGTGTTAGTAGACATATTGTCTGCTGGTGGAGTAGCCTTACAAAAGTATCAAATTTAATATTTACTTCTTACCATCAGCCAAAACAAACTCGAACCTTTCTCAAAATCTAATTCAAATGCGCACAAACATGTGCTGTCAATGCTAGATTGTTTATGAAACAGATCAGGGTCCTTTCTAGTGTTCCTACTGTTATTCCCAGTGTGGAGAAGTCTCCTAACTGGCCCTCTCAAGGAATGCAACTGATTTGTCTTACTTCCAAAAACAAAGCCAACTTATGGATTGAAAAGGCAGAAAAAATTGCAAAGTTGGCCTACACCGCTACTAATGTGAGACAAGTTTTAAGTTCGGCCCAGGATTTAAAATTACTGCAAAAACCATTGCAGGCATCCAGTACTATACATGAAAGCACAATGCTATACTATATTTTGGGTGTTGAAAAAAAGACGACACGTTCATCTGTTAACGAAAGAAAAAGAAAAATTGCTCCAAACTTTCATTCAACTTGTTTCAGTCTTTCTGTTTGAATATAAGAAAATGTATACAACGTTAAAAATCCAAGCTATCCTCAACCGGTTGACCCAAGCCATTGAAATACAGCCTGGGAGTCTTCATTCATGCGAGTCCATACCTATGAACTAATAAGCCATTTGCGAGTTACATTTGAATAATGTCTGGTACAATGACTTGTTTAGTCACAAGTTACCGCTTAAATTTGAATTCCTCAGACTATCGAGACAGTTGCTATGTCACATGATTAGGGGCAAGCTTTTGTATAGCAACCTCCAGATGAGCAAACCCTGGTACCATTATGCCATACACATCCATTCAGAATTGTGTATGGGTGTTCACCGTCTCTTACGTAACTAAGCAAAAGCTTGCCCCTAATCATGTGACATAGCAACTGTCTCGATAGTCTGAGGAATTCAAATTTAAGCGGTAACTTGTGACTAAACAAGTCATTGTACCAGACATTATTCAAATGTAACTCGCAAATGGCTTATTAACACTTAACACTAGATTTTTTCCCCTTTTAATATTCAAAGATGCTCAAGGAAGACATCGAGAAGAGGGTCTAGAGTTGTTACCACAACCAACAGAAGGTGAATGCCAAACATTACTTTGACCCATTACAATTAATACATGGCAAGTTTTAATGAGATATTAAGTAACCCATGAAGGAGTAGAGAGTCAATTTTTGTAATTTCTCACACAAGTAGACTGGAAACAAAGTATTATTGGGAAAAATTTGTAAATTTGTCAAATAACCACTTGAAAAAGGAATTTTTTTGCATTTTTACAGCCGGACCCACATTCAGACTCCTGCCAAATACCCATCCAAAGTGTTATTGGTCTATCCTTATATCAGGTCACACAATACACCTAGTTTGTAACCAAATGTAAAACAAAAACCATCGGAAATTTCACTTGGGAGGGGTCTCAAAAAATGACAAAAAATCAATCCGACAGCTAAAATGTCAGTTAAGTTAAAGAGGGCACAAAATGGTCCCAAAAAATTTCACCAGTTTGAGCATTACACATTTATTAGTACAAAAAACCCAAACATAGTGGTTTCATAATTTTTATTTACCCCGAAAAAAATTATTTAAAAGTGCTTCGCATGTGCCTGCGCGCAGCAGAAAATGAAACAAAAGCCGTCGGGGACACTTTCCGAGAGGCTTTCAGGATGACGTAGCTGGACGTGTGAAACAACTAAACGACTGTTTACTGCGCCGCGTCGTGTTGTGTATACAAGAAAATAGCATGGGTGTAATGGGGAATGTGAAAGTCGTCACACAACCGACTTTTAGCAGCACAAAACAACAATAACTTTCCTAATTTTCATGTGAAACTTACTATACAAAAACTTACATTCAGTGAATGAAATCCTTGAGTGAATTTAACACAAGTTTCATGGTGTTCTAAAAAATTGTGTCGTTAAAATTTAATACATTTCTGTGATATGGGCTGGGGGAGAGTAAGGATTCGGAAATACGCTCTGATCCTCCTCATCATCGCACCGCGGAAATTATCAAAATTCCCGGCCGTACCTATAAATCCTCAGATAACTTTAGTTGTGATTATTTTCTTGCGTTACTTGTAGGGCTTATTTGGGGGTTTTCCCCCCAAATTGATTAGATAGATGCCTTGAAGTTGAAAACAAAACAGATCAACACAAATTAAAAACATTGTTGTTTGGAAGGACATGAAGGAAATGTTACGTTGCAAAAGTGATTAAAAATAATCACTACATACCTTTGGAATTGAAAAAAATGCCTCTGTTAACAACAGATGAAGTCTGTACCTAAAACTCTTGGTAAAATCCCTTCAAATTCTGATATTCCATATGTAAAAACACACACACGTTGATCGCGAAAAGCGGAACGTTGCCATTTTTACTGTGTGTACATTTCACGTGTGAGAGAATGGTGGTGGTCGTCAGGTGTATACAACTCACACACGTAACACACGACGACGAGTCGTACATGCGGCGCGGGCACACACAGAACGTGGGTGCGTTGGTGATGTTGGTGATATAACTGCTGACCTTTCAACCTTTTGAGGTGCACAGCCACGTGGGAACCATGTTTTATTTTAAGACTAATGTCGTCTTTAGATTGCGCTCTATCTACGACTGTTTACTGTGTTTTAATCGGATGTGTAAAACTTAAAATATAACTTGTCAAACTTCCAGCGCGGTTGCAGGCAAGTAATGGTCGTGTTACTGGCTCACACGTCTAGCTACGTCACTATTTTGATCAATATGTTTGCTGCCACCATCGGTTACAGGCGCTTATGTTTCTGGACGGCTTTTCTGTGGAGTGTTTTTTCGCCGCGAATTTCGTTTTTTTTTTACAATACAAAAAAATGTTAAAAATCCGGCATTAAGGTAATGTACTAATAAATACACGATGTTTAAAATGGAGAGGGGTGGTGGGGGGCATTTTGTTTGGTCTTTAAGGAGTAGGTTTCTAAAATTTGGTGTGTGTTCATGGCACCCAATGGGGAATGTTTGGGGAAAAAATTAGCAAAATCTGAGACGGAGCCTGCCAACCCATCAGGTGAGTTGGCACGGAATGACCCTTTTAGCAGCACAAAACAACAACTTTCCTAATTTTCACATGAAAATTAAAAAAATAAAAAATTACATTCAGTGTATGAAATCCTTCAGTGAAGTTTACAAACGTTGTGATGGTGATCTAAAAAAATTGTCTTTCAAATTTAACACATTACTCTGATCATTGGGATAGAGGAAATTGGGTTTTGTTCGGTGGGAGGGCATGTAGCTAGCAGCAAAGTTCAGGTGGGGACCATGTGTTATTTTTTGACTAATGCCATTGTTGGATTGTGCTCTATCCATGACTGTTTGCAGCGTTTCCATTGCATAAGTCAAACAAAAAACACAACTTTTCAAACTTTGAGGGCGGTTGCAGCTGGGTAATAGTCATGTCCTTGTCTCACACTTCCAGCTACGACACTATTTTGAGCAATATGTTTGTTGCCACCAAATTTTCGCCGCAAATTTTTTTTTTTTTACATTACAAGAAAAAGATACGGCATGAAGGTCATGTACTAGTAAATACTTAATGTTTATGATGGAGAGGGTTGGTGGGAGGCATTTTGTTTGGTCTTTAAAATTACCACTCAAATATGTTCACTTGAACTTCAAAGATGAAAATCTGCTGGTGTGGATGTGTCGAAATTACAGAATCGCATAACTATTTGTGATTAGAATATATTCAAAACATTTGTGTTGTGGGATCAGTAATGTAAGTAATATTTGGTTTTGTTTCTATCTCCCAACAGGAACACTTGAACCAGATCGAGTTCAAGCTGCTGCACTAAAGGCTAAAGAGGCATTGAAGAAAGTGTATGAAACTACAGGTAGCTATGTACAGATGCACCCATGGGTTGATGACAATAAGAAACACATAATGGACATCTACACCAAGCTACGTCTAGTTGAACAAGTTGACATGACAGGGAAAATTCAAAAAGAAGAAAATATTATGGAATCATATGAAAACATTTTCCACTTTAAGACAAAAGGCGGTAATCCAATCAAACGTGTTGTCATAAGTGGTTTAGCAGGAATTGGCAAGACAACTTTTATTGAAAAAATTGCTTATGATTGGCAATTGGGTGACAGTGAGACACTCGATAAGTACGAACTTGTGTTTTTACTAAAAATGCGTTCAATTAAACACAGTTCAGGCTTAATGGAGGCTATCTTTGAACAGCTCTTAGACCAAGACTCTCTAGATTACCAAGCTTTGAAAGAGTTTATTGACGAGAACCAAGACCAAGTGTTGATTCTCTTGGATGGGCTTGATGAGCTTAATACATCATTTTGGGGTTCGATTCCCAATGTTCTTAATCGAAAGCAGGGCACAGAATTTTGGGTAGTTATAACATCTCGTCCTCCCCTTGACAAATTAGTCAACTCATCATTGGTTGAAAAGCCTTATACTCATGTAACAGTTGAGGGGTTTTCTGATACGGATATAAAGGAATATGTGAACAAATTCTTCCCTGCTGATGGCAAGGCTAGCAAGCTTATAGAGAGGATAGAAATCTCAGATACCTTGTCTGATATGGCAAAGAGTCCCATGCTACTGCTGCTGATATGTTTGCTATGGGACGCAGAGAACACCCTCCCAGACACAATGACACGACTGTATCACAAAGCGCTAAAATACATATTCAAAAGAAAAACGAAATACATCAGAGAAGATGCAATATCTGATATTTTGATTGCCATTGGAAGGGTTGCTCTAGATCGTCTGATTTCTAAAGATCAGTCATTTGCCTTTAGAGAAGGGGACTTTGAGAAGAGTGCGTTTGACGCAGCGATGAATGCAGGTGTCCTCACTAGTGAGAGGGTCATTCATGGGCTTGACACTTACCAAAGTGTGTCTTTTATAGACCACACACTTTTGGAGTATTGCGCAGCAATGTACTGGCAAAGCTTGATAAATACTAACAAGTTTGAAACAATCTTAAATCGTATTGATGATAATTTTCCTCAGTATGATGTTGAATCAAATGAGGGTCCCATGTTGAGACATCCTCATTCTTATGAGTACCTGTTCCGATTTTGTTGTGGAGACAATGAGGCATGTACACATCGCATTTTAAAGAAGGTGCATCAAGATTCGAAACTTGCCCTAATTTGTTATTTCGAGAGTCAGTCAAAGGAACTGCCACCAAAAGATATTATCAGTTCAGTTCTGTCTGACGAAATTATTTTTGGGTATAAGGATAATGATAGTACAAATGCCATCTTTTATTTTCTGAAGCAGGTGACAGCCCTAAGCAGAGAGAATGATTACTTCACAAATGTTAAGAAACTGGATATGGCTGGTTTTAACTTCCAGAGGTTAGGTGAAGATTTGGCAAAGTCAATAAAGCTAATGACTAATTTGCAATCTCTTTTTCTGAGAAGAAGCTCATTAACTACTGCCAATACTCAAGAAATCCTATCATCATTGGCAAGCTCATCAACATTGGCTGAGCTAGACCTCTCAGAGAATGAAGCCTTGGGTGGCTCTGTGTCTTTGTTGGCTCCTCAATTTAAGAAACTGAAGCGTCTCAAGAAGCTGTGTTTTGTTCAATGTTCACTGGTAGCTCAAGATATGTCACCCATTGCGGAGTCAGTGGGTGACACTCTGGTTGATCTAGATGTATCAGATAATCCAGCATTGGGTGGCTGCGTATCAATTTGGGGTCCTGAATTGCAGAAAATGGAATGCCTTCAAAACATTCACTTGGAAGCCTGTTTACTGGAAGGTACAGTTATTGAGCCCATTGCTGTGGCACTGAGTTACATTCCAACTCTGGTTCATCTGGATCTGACAAGGAATAATGATTTGGGCGGCTGTGCGTCATCATGGGCTGAGCATTTAAAGAAAATGAACCACCTTGAGAAACTTATTTTGAAATATTGCAATCTGAGAAATCTAGATGTGGAGCCCATTGCCAAGTCATTGAGTGACACATTCACTCTGGTTCATCTGAATTTGTCTGAGAATGGAGCATTGGGTGGCTGTGCACAGTCTTGGGCTCTGCATTTGAAGAAAATGAACCACCTTAAGGAACTGAAATTGGAAGCTTGCAATCTGAAATTTGGCGATATGAAACCCATTGCTGAGTCAGTGAGTGACATGCCCAGTCTGGTCCATCTGGATCTGACAATGAATAATGATTTGGGCGGCTGTGCGTCATCATGGGCTGAGCATTTAAAGAAAATGAACCACCTTGAGAAACTTATTTTGAAATATTGCAATCTGAGAAATCTAGATGTGGAGCCCATTGCCAAGTCATTGAGTGACACATTCACTCTGGTTCATCTGAATTTGTCTGAGAATGGAGCATTGGGTGGCTGTGCACAGTCTTGGGCTCTGCATTTGAAGAAAATGAACCACCTTAAGGAACTGAAATTGGAAGCTTGCAATCTGAAATTTGGCGATATGAAACCCATTGCTGAGTCAGTGAGTGACATGCCCAGTCTGGTCCATCTGGATCTGACAATGAATGATGCTTTGGGTGGCTGTGCATCATTGTGGGCATCTGATTTGAAGGAAATGACCAAACATCTCAAGGAGCTCAGAGTGTACCAGTGCTTGTTGACGGATGAAGATATTGAGCAAATTACTGCATCAATTGGTTGTAATTCGCCCATATTGAAGACCCAGTAGCTCACAGCGTCATGACTCCTCAGTTGGTATTGATAATTCCATTTCCAAAAATTTGGACGAAGCCTTGAATGTCATTGTAGACTCCTCATTCTATCAAATGAAACTCATTGAAAATTACTAACAGATGTCAATCTGTCATGTCATTGTGTCTGTGATTTCTCTGCACAACTGTGCACTTCCTTTATTTGAGGCAAATGAAACTCATCTTGTTTATTGGAAAATGTTGGATGGAATAGAATTTACTCCCAAAACCAACGATGTATTATCCCTTGAAGTCTTTGGTTGTCTCTTTCAGAAGCTGGACTTGAGAATACTGCTTAAGTATGAACCTCATCACTGAGTGTTATGCTCCCTCGCTGGTTGTTCTGAACATTTAGTTTGATTCAAAGCCTTGTTGATTTTACAGTTTACTGTGGGCTACAATTTATCATTGGCAAATTGTTTCATACAGTACCTTAAAAAGAAGCTTATAACATACTTGAATGAACCAATAGCTGTTTAAATTTCAAATCTGATTTTTCAGGTCAAATCACCCAAAATTCGGACCTAGCATCTTCAATGCAATGGAGTTTAAATGAAAATTACATCATTAGATTTTCAAAGAGTAGACTTTATCCCATGCTTTAGTTCCAAATAAAGACACCACACAACCAGCCTATGAAACTTTCATCATTTTATTAAGGTGGTCCGTTTTACCTGATATCAAATTGATTACTTCTGGTATGGTACAGGAAGTTTATTCTTCAAAGTTCACTTAAGGACATCCAAAGGTCAAACTGAAATACCATTGCAATTTGCTTTGGTTTTGGGGTTTTGTTTTTTAATTACACAATCATTGTCTGTAATCATTCCGAGAAGTTGACTGAGCTGAATCAGTGATTGGTTTTAATGAACCACTTGATGTGTCAAATTGAGCTACCGAAGTATTCCTTTCATATTGCCTCTTTTGACAAAACCTTTACGTAATGTACATTCTAATCTGTCCAATGTGTTTACCTTCACATTGGGCAATTAACAGTTACTTTGGTCAAACCATGAACTGAGGGGCATACTGATGCTTATTTATATAACAAATAAGAAACCACATATTTTGTTTTTATTTATATAATTTCATTTCGTAATCCACTGAATATTGAAATATAGCATTCTTTTTGCATTATTAAAGTGCCACAGAGCCTGGACTTTCTGCAGGCACAAATTGTACATAGCTCACCATGGAGGAAAACTTCAAGTCTTGCATTTCATGAAGACTGGAAGGCAACGATTATTATCAACTTTTGGTAATGTTACGATCCAAAAAACTACAAACTATCCGTGAATATAAATCACTCAAAAAGCCTGAATTTCCTCAGATGCAACAAAGAAATCAAACAAGGTGACACTGATGTAAAGAACACAGAATCAAATGATAAAACTATCAACCACTTCAGTTACCGATTTGGTTTAACAAGTGTACATTAAAATGGTTCTTATACAAAATAAGTATCTTACGGCTAATACGTCAACCTGGATGAAATACAGGCGAGGATCACTGGCTCAAAAACGATCAACTCCAGGGGTGGTAAATCAGTTCTTTGCCGATGTGACTATGAGCTATCTCGGGGTAAACTCACTCCGACAAAATGTCGAGAAGAAGACGAAGCAACAACGGGTACACAATCTGACACCCGCCACAAAATATGGGGAAGAAGACGTCGTACTTCCACCAGTCTGAGTATTTGTGTCCCCTGTCGAAGATTTATCCCCAGCCCGTATATAAAGGATTTGTGATGTTTTCTGGAAAGTACTAAAACTAACTTCAAACCTCCTAGATCATTCTAGATCCTTCACAACGGATTAGCGTCGCCCACTAGGGTCAACGGACTTACACACAGAGAATGATTGACAGCGTGCGCTGTACCCACGTAACCTCATGTACACGCATTAGGGTCTCATAACAGTATTGAGAAAAGGATGTACATTTTAAAAATTTGTAGTGTACAGCGTTGTAGCCACGCCGGTCGGCGCCGGTCGGCGCCGGTCGGGTGTAACCAGCATTTGCTATTGCCGACCGCCCCACAGACTAGATGAACATCCTCCCGACCGGCACAAAATGCAACAAATTTACAATAAAATGAACTACCTCTTTTACACAGTCGATCGCTTGTTCAGTTTGAACGGTAAACTTGTTTTCCCCAGTTGTCAATGATTAAATAAAACACATTTTCAACTTAAAGCCGACAGTTGGATGTCCTTTTCTTTAATGTTAGCCCCAGACAGCTGGACACTATCCAGACATGTCAGGGAGAATGATTGACCCTCCAATTGAGACCCAATTACTCTTATCTATAATACTCTGCAGTTTGTTACACAATTGTTTTAGTTTGCAATACTCTTGCTTCACTCAAAAGACAAGCCGCGTGTGTGGTGTCTTTGTAGCTAATCCTCTACAGTTGTTATACAATTGTTTTACTTTGTAATACTCTTGCTTTACTCCAAAGCGAGCCGCGTGCGCGGTGTCTGTGTGTGGTGTTGTGACCTGGTTTTGTGACTCTTCGGAGTGGGTTTCGTGTTCTTTTAAACCTGGAAAGTGTGTTGACATCTGCTGGCTTTTAGATTTAATGTTTGTTTTTGAATAAGATATGATTTATTAACATTTTATTCATGCAAATTGTTCCATCGGGTTTACCACCCATGGGGAAACCACTGGCCAATTTTCAAAATAGTATTTTTTGGTAAATTACTTTTTTCAGAGTACAACTAATAGTTTATTTATAGCCTTCAGGCCTTTGTTAAAATAACATGTTTGGCCTTTGTGCTCTATCTACTGGCTTTGGAGCCCTCCAAAATTTTGTTTGCTCCAAGACCAAACTGTAACTGAAACTGTAATGAAGTTTTAAATAACAGATTTAAACACCACTTAGATTTACATACCTTAAAATGCATTACAAAAATCATGTCTCAGAAAACCCATACAAATCCATTTTTAAAGCAGTAAAATTAAAAGCTTCGCTCTATTTTGATTGTAAATTAGCCGGCACTCAAAAGGTTTTAGCTACAACCCTGGTAGTGTATTCAGTGTAATCTTTCACTATAACTAAATATTGTAATGTTTATTTTAAACCATGGACATGTAGAGTTAGTATTATTTGTCTCCAGGGTTTCCATAAGGGAGAACAATGGAATCACCGATAGAGTCAGTGAATAAATAAGACCAACAATACAATTATGATTAAGTATGTCATGAATCTTATATGAACAGTGAAACATCTTTCCTGCTAGAAAGATGCACTGGAATGCAAAAGGGTACTTATTTTGTAAACATTGTGACATTGGCTTTTTTAATAGCCAAATATTCTTTCATTCGTCATGGTCTATTACACATTACGTACATGAGATGAATATTTACATAAATTAATCAGTCTTTTCCTTTGTGTAATTTGGAATCTGTAATTATTCATACATAATTGTGCTCTTAAAATTATAAATTAATATTGTTCACTTTGTTTGATGATAATAATGACAACAATAATAACTAGACTTTCAGTTTTTGTCAAGTGACAAAAACAAGGTGTTCGTGATGAGTGATTGAATGAATTAGTGACAATATTTAACTCATCAATCCAATGACCAGTTCAGGTGTTATGAGTTTTGTAAAAATTAAACATCATGTTCCGGTATGAACCGGAAGTCAAGGGCAAATGGGGGTTACATTTTGTGTAGCGCTTGTTGAGATTTTGAAGACCTTTCTAATGATCAATAAATCCAAAAAATCAAATGTATGGTTCGGAAGTTATGATTTTTTTAAATATAAAGTTTAAACTTCAGGTTTTGAAAACCTTATCTGCCGACGTACAGAAAATAAACAACCAATGTCTGCTTATGATTTTTTCAGATACTAAATTATCAAGGTCAAATGGGGTCAATTTTTGTGTAACGTTTGTCTAACTTTTATTTACCTATCCGATGAATGTGTAGATTGAACAAATCAAATAAATGGTTCATGAGTTATGTTACAAAAATTAAACTTTCAGTTATTGTAATTTAATACCCGATGTGGTTATCATGACGTCATTAAGTTTGTGTCATCTTGATACTGAGGTTCAATAATTTTATGATTTTCAATGTTCAATTCAATTTCAATCTTAAGTTATTCTGTAGATAAGCCCGAAAACAATGTTATTAATTTATCAGCGCCGTTTTCTAAATTTCAAACGAAAGAGGGCGCTGTTGCAATTTTTGTTCCCTGCATTATAAAGATAATCAACACGACAATGACATCGCAGTGCACGGCACACAGTCAGCGCGTGAACTGGCTTGCATCAGTTTCAACAATATGTGTACATAATGCGTTGTCAATGAAAGTGGGGGGGGTTTACATTGTCCGGTTTTAACAAGATGTAAAAGCTTAAACTGTTGTTATCTCAATGCAAAAGTTTAAGAGGGATTGCTGTTCTACAATCTGATACAAAAATTATGCTGAAGTGATCAGTAGTTTTAAAGATATGAATAAGATAAGATATTATGAAATTTTCAACGTCCGTTAACCCTTTCAATACCATTGGCGACTTTCGTCGACAGCGCACCTACCTATGCTTCGTTACCATCGTCGACTTTCGTCGACGGCGCACCTACCTATGCTTTGTTACCATCGTCGACTTTCGTCGACGAGCGCAGGGCTAGTTTTCAAGAGGGTCCACTAAGTTTGTTTGCTGCCCTCTGTCTTTCATTTGTGTATAGCTGAAAAGATCACGTCTTCAGCTTTCCAATGATGCACAGAACAATAGGGGTCACCATTATGACCTTTCGAGAATACTGAGCTCAAAGTTTTTACATGCGCTAATTTTCCGAAGGTTTTTCCAACATTTTTGCACGATGGATGATCGAGATGCTCAGTTATTGGATGAGATACTCGCTGATAGTGATTCAGAGAATGAATCCAGTGATTCTGAGGAAGATTCTAACCAAGAATCGGAAGGTTTGTCGGAAGATTTGTCGTCAGAATCTGACGACAATTTGCCGGGCCCAAGCAATGCAGGACCGTAGACGTCAAGCGTGCCGTGCAGGGACCCGTGGCGGCCAGGGGCGAGTCTGTGGTGGTCGGCAGCGTGGAGGTGGTAAGAGAACTAATAATATAATCAACCAAAATGGCATGGAAATATATTCTGGTTGTAACCATTTGAAAGATGAGTATACATGTAACGAGGGGCATGCACAAAACTTTTCACTACAACACTGTCTTCAAAGTGAAAATTGAGCTTGAAAAGTGGGGTCTTCGGAAGCTGCCGTGGTTGCAAAACAATTCGGTTCTGGACTGTACACTCCACACAAACAATGTGGTCCCCAGTGGGCTGTGTGGTCAAAACAATTCGGTATTGAAAGGGTTAACTACCGAAAGTAAGTTAAAATATTGTACGGGTTCTGTGAAGCGTTTGTCAAACTTTTAACGATCTATCCGATGATGTGTAGATTGTCAAAATCCGAATTATGGTTTTTGAGTTATGATTTTTACAAATATTAAACTTTGATTTAATGTAATTCAGTGTCCGATGACGTCATCATGACGTAATTAAGTATGTGTTGTCTTGATACTAAGGTTCAACTATCTGGTGAGTTTCAACTTCAATTTAATCTCAATCTTGAGTTATTCCGTAGATAAGCTCGAAAGTTTTTTTTTTGACGGAAAAAAACAAAGGTGAACTTCGACCTAGGGTAACGACCTGGAAGTTAAGGTCGTACAAATTTGGCGTTAACTTTTCAAATGTTGCCCCTGTCTTGGTCTATCAGATGCCAAACTTTGAACATCATAGCTTTCATATTCGTTGAGATACAGCAAAAAGCAAATGGTCATTTTTTCACCTTAAAAACCTTGTAATTCGACACCTGATGACGTCATCATGACGTCATGACTACTGTGCCGTCTTCAAATTAAGGTTCATTTGTCTGATGAGTTTCAAGGTTCAATTCAGTTTCAATCTTGAGTTATGCTGTAGAGAAGAGTTCCGTGGAAGAAGAAGAGGAAGACTGGAGAAGAAAAAAAACAGAACGATAACAAAGAGGTGTTCGTGCTCATATTGCACGAACACCTAATAATGAGTATTTCTAAAAAATACATTTCTAAAAAGAAACCCAAAGTGCAGAAAATATGTTAACTTCAACCTTAACTCCAGAGGATAGTGTTATGGGTAAATGTATAAAGAATTAATAAACCAACTGTTAATGTGACCGGGTCTGCAAACATGGCCCTTATGTTACAACAAAGCATGTTTGAGCTTCATACATAGATGCAAAGTCAATATTCTAAACTTTACTTTAGTGCATGTTGGAACTCTTTGCAGTCCGGAGATATACCCAACTGTGTATACAAATTTGCCATTTTGTTTAAAATGACTTGAGGAGAATAAAGCCATTGAAACGTGCAGTTTACCAAGATATTGAAAATGATTAACAACAAAGTTTGTTGGAATATCTTCCAGTTGGATTATCAATCTAAACCTTTCCCCAAGTGTTGCTCGTGACTTTTCAAGCATCATGCATAATGTAATAAATCCTTCTTGTTAATATATTATTATGATATTGAGCCCGAAATCTGATGCTGTAAAAACAATGAAAACATATAAAGGGGTTTGTCGCCGTTTTCTCATGACTCTGATGACCATTCACAGGTTTGTTATTTCATACACTCGTACAAGTGCATGTTGAGCATGTTATATAAATGTATATATTCACCTTCAAAGTGCAAAAGTTATCTTCTATTTTGTATAAAATAGGTTTCTTTGAGCATGAAAAAATAATGATTGACACTTACCTCTACACTTAGTTGAAATAATTATAACTTCGTCCATAAACAACTTAAACAGTGGTCCATTTAAAACCAGGACCACTTTGGACTATTCAAGTTTCCAAGAGAAAAAATAAATCAGTTGAAATAAGCATAATTTTGCCTAAAGCATTTGAAGTTTTCTGTTTGAGCATTGTAAAAGTTTATAACTATTTCTTCAAAGGGCAGTTGGAACTAGCCACAAGAATAAAAGAAGAAAACATATTTACTTTCAAATTTGTCTTTTGTCAAATCATTTCCAAACTTATTAGGTGTTCGGGCACTCCGCCCGGAACACCTCTTGTTTTTGTTCCGTTTTTTTTTTTTTTCCTTACTTTTTAGGTGTTCGGAGCGGAGCGTAGCTCCGAACACCTCGGTTTTTTGTTTTTTTTTTACTTCTTCAGATTCTTCTTCTCTTCGTCCCTTGTCCGCTAACAAAAGCACACTTTGGTATACATGATGACCTTCTTGCAGACAACATATGTGTGAATTTTTAGATTGATGACGTCATCGTGTGTCACGTGGTATTGCCTTAAAGGTTTACTTTTTGAAGCTGTGTATCTACAAAACCACAAGTTTGATTGAGTTGAAACTTGGCATGTTGATAGACAGTTATATTGACTACTTAAAGCTAGAGTGACGACTTGATGACGTCATCAATTTTTTTTTAAACAAATTTTAGAAATTTTGACCAATTGTTACATATCTTCAGTACAATTAAGCAAGTTATAGTCAAATTTCATTTTGCATGAGACTTGGAAGCTTGGTCCTACAAGGATATAACGTGGAGTGACGTTTTCACGACGTCATCGATGTTCATGTTATGTCACCACCAAGGTAGTGTTTTACAAGATCTATATGTACAGAACAACTTTGGTGATCAAATGGAAACTTTGCATGTACTCAAGCTGGGATGTGTTACATCCAAAAAGTTTGGTCAAATCTTTAGAACCACCATTCTAAAGACTCTATAGAAGTATACAATAGTTAATACACACATGTTTATAACATTTCTTTGAAACACGAGGTCACACCGAACACCTCTTTTTTGTTTCCAACAAAAAATTATGGCTAGTTAATACTTCTTATTCTTCTTCTTATCCCCCGCGATTGTCCGCTAACAAAAGCACACTTCCCAAGCTCGTATAAACTTGAAATTTCTACCATAGTTAGATAACCATTAGGAGACGAAACCGGTTCATTTACGTCATGATGACGTCATCAGGTGTCAAATTACAAGGTTTTTAGAAAAAAATAAATTAATCTTTGAAATTCTGTAACAAATCACACTTAAGAGACCGGCGGTTGTTTTATGCGGGATCATACTTAGGTCATATAGGTCTTTATTTTTTGTCGTGTGCGTGACCTCACATGACCTCTACTTCCGGTCGTAACAGGAAGAAACAGGAAGTGCCTTGTAATTTAAAAGTGGCACACTTTTTGAAGTTTTTTTTAACGGTGTTATAGTCGAGCAAGAGTCTGGTTTAACAAAATAAGACAAATGACGTCATAAAAGTCAAGAGCGCCCTCTAGCGGCAGGTTGAAAACAATTAAAAATGCACTTTTCCTAGATGTTTGTGGCGAAGTTTAAGATAATCGTTTCGAAATTGGTATACATAATGACCTTCATGCAGACAACATATGTGTGAAGTTTTAGATTGATGACGTCATCGTGTGTCACGTGGTATCGCATTAAAGGTTTACTTTTTGAAGCCGTGTATTTACAAAACCACAAGATCGACTGAGTTGAAACTTGGCATGTTGAAAGACAGTGATATTGACTATGTAAATCTAAAGAAACATGATGACGTCATTCCTTTTTTTTATACAAATATTTGAAATATTGACCAATTATTACGGGTATTTATTGACCCGCTGTCAAACCACGGGCTACACACACACTACGCGAACTAAACCAGTTTACTGTTTTTTTATCACGTAGTGTGTGTGTATACGTTGAGCAAATCATCCGCAAGGTTCAAAGTCCATCAAACATGCTTGTGGTCTAGTCTCTGTTCAAGGTTCGCGCAACCTGCTTTTGACAATACGCTTTGTTAGTCTCTAAAACAGCCGTCCATGCAAACCTTGTTAACAATCAAATGCTATGCTTTCGATCGTGTGCTTTTTAAAACTTTTGCTAAAGCTGGTGGTGCTATATCAAATTATGGTCATGCTTTTACCACGCTCTGTGGCATTATTGGCTTGCTCTGTGACAGATCGGCTCGTTTTAGTCTACGCAAACACCAATGTGAGCATTTTTGTTGGCCAACAAAGACACACTTTGAGTCGTGCGTAGCACGTACACGCGTGCACTTTTCCATTGTTTTTCATCAATGATGGTGGTCAATGACGTGGTCAATTTGCTTTGATTTGCTGTAAAACGTTAATCGGTGACAGGGTACGCTGAATATAAGGCATTTCATCACTAAGGTGATAAAAGGAATTGTCGTGTGCTTATTAATACTAGCAGAAAACATGCAACGATCTACAACCACGTTGCAAATTTACAATAAATTTGCAATGTTGTGTTTTGCACTCGTGGGGCCCAATTTAATAATATTATGTACTGGAGCATTATTTTTGTGCTCCTATAGTAAATTGCAAGATTGAGCTCAAGCCGCGATATATTACATTTAACGCTTGTTTTCCTGATAAAAGACGTCATCAATTGTAACATGACTTCGACTTAAAGTTGCAGTTTTACCAGATTTGTATACACAGTATTACAATTGCTTGGTCAAGCTTAAAACCAAATTGATGTATTCAAGCTGACAATGAGTAACATCCCATATTTGAACGTCATGCCGAACACCTTGTTTTTGTTGTGTAACAAAAAATTAAGTCTAGTATTTTCTGTCTTTCTTTTTTGAAACTCCAGCATCAGTATTAGAAGTCAGGCTTTACTCAACATCAGTTTATTAATATTAATGATGGCTTTTATATGGCACTGGTATCCGCAAATTCTGACACTCATGACGCATGAATATTTATTAGCAACTGCAACATTTATTTCATTCCTTAAACCATCTCAGCTCCCTGGGAACTTGGAGTATACAGCCTGTACCAATCAAACATGTAACGCATCAAGCTACTCAAATTACGAAAATTACGAGAATCAAACTGATTTACTCCTTGGTGAAGAGAAACAATTAAGGTTAAGTGACTTCTTAAAGGTATTCACTGGAATTGTGGATTTTAAAATTGCTCCAGTCACACGTATACATGCAATATATGGGGGTAAAATTCCAGCCGAGACAAGTCTGGACACACTGTGCTCTGTTTGTAAGAAGGCGTTACACTTCACTTGTGGTTTCTTGATATCCAATAAAACAAAGTACAGAATTACACCAATTAAAGCATGAACAAAATTCCTATCACAATTTTTCCTATGATAATTATCATGACAAATTACTCATGCACCTTGCGGTCTTACAACAAGAATGTGACAACCAGTCAGCGATTTTGAACCTGTCACACTTCAAACCCATACTATGTGGCCCATGCCCTCTACTTGACCAAAGTAAGCCCAAGACTACCAAGACTACCAAGACTACCAAGACTACACAAGTAGTCTTGAATCAAAACGTTGGTTTTTCTGCAGAACAGACTTCCCCAGAGTCAGTGTTGTCCCGATGCGTATCACTGATTGCAACCAATAAGCAACCGCACTTATAACTAAAGGCAGTGGTGATACTAGAACCACTGAATAATATAAGGTATCTTTTTTGCTAAGATAACAAAGTGGATTTATCAGTCATAAGGGAAATTAATTTTGACAGTATTTATTGTACAAATGTTTGTATTTATTGCAAAGAAAAGCGCCGGCCACACATTTCACTCCGTGTAGCCGTACAGCCAGTGATATCACCCAAGCTCACAATACGCGGTGGCCAATAAGCAACCAATAAGCAACCGCACTTGGCAGTGGTGTACTAAAACCACTGAAAATAAGGTTTCCTTTTTGCTTAGATAGCACAGTGGAATTATCAGTGATAAGGTTAATAAATTTTGATAGTATTTGTTGTACAAATGTTTGTATTTTTTGCAATGAAAGCGGCACCACACTTTTTACTTCATGTAACCAGTGATCTCACCCAAGCTCACGATAAGTGGCCGTCACGGAATCACCTTAAGAGGATAAATTTCAAATATCAATAATCCAGAGGTCATTGGTTTAAACCCCACTGCATTCAGTTTTTCTTTGTTCAACCCCAAATTATTTAAAAATTACCCAGTCAGGTTCCCTGGTGTTTATTACTTTATATTTGAAATTAAAAAGTGGCATCCCCTTAAGGTGAATCCTTGGCTACAGCTTCCCACATTGTATGGTAAACTTGGGTGTGATCCCTGGCTATACAGCATAGAAGAAGCTCCCGAAGAAATAAGATGTCATATTAATTCAGAGGTTTATAGCCTCTTTACATGAACTCTACTGGTTTGACCATAGCATTGAGCCGAGTCTCTGTGGAGGTGATCTCACATCTTTCAAGAAGATCTGAAGGCCAAGGAAGGTCAACGAAAAATCTTCTTGAAATCAGGAAAAATCCTGATATATCACTGGCCTATAAAATTCATGATTGATACAATAATAATTTTTCATAATTTGGGAGGCTAATCATCCTTACTCACAGCTGAGAAGCTGAATTACAAGGCTACATTGCTACATTAGAAGGCTACATTACAAGGCTACATTACAAGGCTACATTGTGCTCAAGTTCAAACTTGCGCGCTCCGCGCAATCATCTGATGGCAAACAGTTTTAACTCAATTTTCACAGGCCATGTCAAACACTGTCACCACGTTCGTATCACACAATTAAACATGGCCCCATAATCTCCTCTCGACCAATCAGAACGGATGGACTATCCCAGGTATTTATGAAAAATAATTTATAATAATTTGGAATACATCATCCTTACTCCTAGCTGAGAAAATGAATTGCAAAGAGTTAGGCTGTGTGTTCCAGTCACATGATGTAAGGGCCAACTTTGGCAGCTAGCCACTTTGACCCATTTATGACCAACAGAAATCGAAAGCTCACCTTGTTGCCCCTGTAGTCACACTATAATGACAAGTTACTTATTATTTAACATCGATCTTATCATAAGACCAATGTAAAAATAGAGCCATAACAGCCCAACAAGGTGGGCTAGTACACCACAGACAAGATCAAATATCTACAGCTGTAAATGTTTGGTCCTACCCTTTTGACAGAAAATTTTGAGCAATCCTTGAAGTTGAGTTTAGTTTTGTCTAGTCTTAATTGGCGATGCTGTTTTTTTTTACTAGCTACCAATAGATGGCGCTACATTTACTGTTTGGGAGGCTGACTCAGAAAGACTGGGCAAGTTTATAAATCTGGATCGAAACAGCGTCTTGACGATTTTGGATTTGCTGCCCGAAAAAACCAGGCTACGGTGGCCCACAACTGTCACGGCAAAACCCAAAGCGCCACGGCAAAACCAAAAGCGCCACGGCAAAACCAAAAGCGCCACGGCAAAACCAAAAGCGCCACGGCAAAACCAAAAGCGCCACGGCAAAACCAAAAGCGCCACGGCAAAACCAAATGAGCGCCACGGCAAAACCCAATGCGCCACGGCAAAACCCAAAGCGCCACGGCAACACCAAAAGCGCCACGGCAAAACCAAGAGCGCCACGGCAAAACCGAAAGAGCCACGGCAAAACCAAAAGAGCCACGGCAAAACCAAAAGAGCCACGGCAAAACCAAAAGAGCCACGGCAAAACCAAAAGCATGCGGGTTAAAGGTCGAAAGGAGTCGCGGTGATTCATGGGGTAGGTTTATAAATGAATAGATATAAATATGGTCAGCACGCGCGGTGTGCAGTTGATCTGTACACACGTTCAGGTCGCATATTTACCAGGCTTCATGGCACATGGTCATGGTCATGATGGTATGAATAGCACTGTTTAGCATGCTGACGTAAACAAAAAGAGGAAGAACAGAAATCGATATGACACATCACAGGTTCCATCCTCGGCTCCACCATTATAGCATAAGACGTACATAACAATGGCATAAAATCTAACGACTTGATTTCAAGTTACTTCTGTAGTTCACAGAGTAATTGACCGAGTACCTTAACCCTATCAGGACCGGGGGGGGGGGGGGGCACAATGTTCCCCCAACCAATTTGTTCTTTGTAACTTTTTAACGCCAAGGCCGATCGCCAGGAAATTTCCTGACTTTCCCGAAATATATTTTATGTCATTCTATTTCAAAAAGTCAATGTTACTGGGTGTGAACTGTTACCGCGACAACCATTTGTTTGACTTCGGTTCACACACTTTTATTTAGTTTTTTCTGACTTTTCAAACAAATATTACCCATTTTATTTATTTTCTTGAAATGTCAGTGATGAATCCTGTGATAGTGTTAAGTGCAGAGTGGGAATTTAAAATGGCCGCCACATCCGGCGGCCATCTTGGATTTTGTGTTTTCAGCCTGTAATTAGAGGGTCAACTTATATCTAAATTTTTAACAATGAAATATTCTTACATGTCAATTTCTTATTTGATTGCCAAAAAAAATAATAATATCGAATTTTCATCCGAGAATTTAAATCCCTGAAAAATGGTGGCTGTAAGTGAAAAAAGCAAAACATTAAATAAAAAAAATAAAAATGATGTGGCGGCCATTTTGAATTCCCAATTTAAAAAAATTTACTCTGGAGTTGTTATTCATAATACTTTTTAATCCAATTTGTCATTTTTATTATGCAGGCTTGAGTGTCTACCTGATGGGAGGGAGAATCATTGTCTCATGCTAGCCCAAGGGGCTTGCCTTCTCTTATCTGTTATGTACAAATGATCTTCTCCCTCTTGTAATACGGAATAGGGACAAAACAAAATTGACAACAAATGGGCAAAATTTACACACAAATGCACCGTTGATGATTTCTGAATTGTTTATGAAACTAACATTTGTGACAAATTTCATGAAAATCGGTTCGGTAAACTTTGGAGGGGAACTCAGTGCTGTGCCTCCCCAATCCCAGTACACATTACGTGTGCATAAAGATCAACTCTGCACACCACGCGTGCTGACCATTTATTTATAACTTATCCCATGAATCACCGCGACTCCTTTCGACCTTTAACCCGCATGCTTTTGGTTTTGCCGTGGCGCTTTGGGTTTTGCCGTGGCGTTTTTGGTTTTGCCGTGGCTCTTTTGGTTTTGCCGTGGCTCTTTTGGTTTTGCCGTGGCGCTTTTGGTTTTGCCGTGGCGCTTTTGGTTTTGCCGTGTCGCTTTTGGTTTTGCCGTGGCGCTTTTGGTTTTGCCGTGGCGCTTTTGGTTTTGCCGTGGCTCTTTCGGTTTTGCCGTGGCGCTTTTGGTTTTGCCGTGGCGCTTTTGGTTTTGCCGTGGCGCTTTTGGTTTTGCCGTGACAGTTGTGGGCCACCGTACCAGGCAGATCAAAACGAGGCTAATTTGCATTATGCGTTCAGCGACACATATTGTGTATGGTACCTAGACGTAGGTAATGTTAGTACGCCTCGAGGCAATGGCTTTGAGAAATACTGCTGTGAATGTTGAACCAGCGTTAGAATTTGCGAGAATTAAATTGGGCCTTGAAGAGTTTAAAAGTCATCAAACCACCGCAGTTCGTAATTTTGTGGAAGGTCACGATTTAGTTGTAAATTTACCAACTGGATTTGGGAGAAGTGTTATTTTTTCAAGCAGCTACGTACTAAATAATATATCGGGAAACTACCGGGTATACAGTGCTTTATAAAAGGGACACACCGGCTTTGGGCTATTTTGGCTACGTACTAAATAATATATCGGGAAACTACCGGGTATACAGTGCTTTATAAAAGGGACACACCGGCTTTGGGCTATTTTGGCTACAAAATAGACTAAAACATGACTCCAAAGGTCTTCCAGGAATGGAGAAGAACGGTTCCTAAAAGAAACATCAATTTTGGTCGTTTTTGAGCATTTTTCAAAAAACGAAGGTCACTTGGAGACCGAACCACTTTTTTGGTTCAGATAACCCTCGTGATCTTCGGAGTTAGTTACTTCTAGCCGTATAAGAATTAATAACTGCACCGAATACAACTCTGTTTTTTAACAAGAATTCATGAGTATTTTACACACAAAAAAACGTATTCAAATTATGAATACAAGTTGTGAATAGTACAAAAAAGTCGAACGTAAGATTTTATTTCAGAGAGTCGGAGCAATGACGGAAGCGTGTCTGTGCACAGTGTGGGGACTATGTACACGTAACACGGGGCAGTCGTGTCGTCGCTTGCGAGCAGAGTATCTCGGCAGTGCTAGCACGACGGAAACCCACTATAACCAAGAGATAGCTGTACCTAGAAGCTCATGAACATGTGGGAGGGGTAGGGAGTCAGACCACCAACTACGTTGTTGTTATTGCGGGTTTGCTAGTCGGTACACCTCGCTGATCGAATCCGTTGTTTCAAAATCGCAACTTTTCAATGCTCTGTATACGTTCCTTGATTTGATTTGTACCGAATTTCTTGGAAAATAAATAAGATTTATGTCAATACATAGGAATACCACTTTTATATTGACGGTACAATTAGTTTAAACAAAATTTGTGACAAACAATTCCACAAACTCCCCCCCAAAAAAAACCCAAAAACAGAGCCCCTGAAGGGACAATTGAAAAATAAATTTGTATTGCATCCCTCGACACTTTCCTCAAAATATTATTAAATTCGATAAAAATATTATTTTGTTTCACAAAAAATTATTTTTCATTTTGAGAACGCAGTGTGTTTTTCTAGGTAACGAAATGAGATTATTCCTAGAAAATAGGTTCTCGTTCCCTTGAACACGCTTTCGTTCCCTTGAACACGCTTTCTTTCCCCCGAACTACAATTAAGTTCCCCAGAAATACGCTTTCGTTCCCGGAAGACAAGCATTCGTTTCCTCGAAATATGATTTTGTTTGCAAGAAATATACTTTCGTTCGCTCGAAATACGCTTTCTTTCCCAAAAATATGCTCTTTCCCTCGAAAGGAGATTTCGTTCCCTAAAACAAAGCTTTCAATTCCTCGAAATACGACTGAATTTTTTGCCCGAAATATACTTTCATTCACCCGAAATATGCTATCGCTCCATAAAAATACGCTTTCGTTCTCTCGCAATGAGATTTTGTTCCCCAGAATTCCTCTTTCATTCCCTCAAAATAGCTTTTGTTCCCTTAAGATAGCTTTCGTTCCCCTGAAGTCCAATCACACCAATTTGTTACATTCCTTTGTGAGGGGCGACTTTGAGAGGGGACAAGTTTGTATGTGAGGGGGAGAATTTGTAGTTGGGGACTTTGTGATTGGCGAGTTTGCTGGGGGCGAGTTTGCTGGGGGCGAGTTTGCTGGGGGCGAGTTGACTGGTTACCGTGACCGTTGTTTATACACACTTTCAGATGAATAACGTGGACTGGATCCTCATGCCTTGTCGTAGTAAAACACTTACATAAACAGAGCACAAGTCTTTTGCAACATTGCATAGCATGTACCTCGTAAATTTGACACTTGCAACGGCTGGTATGAAGCGTATACGGTGACTTTTGACCGCTTTTGTTCTTTCGGTCATTTCTCGTTAATTACGTTATATTTTTGTATACAAAAAATATAAAAACCATCTAGAAATAATTGTCTCTGATTCTACATAAATTACGTAAACAGGTAAACAGGTAACCGGTGTGTCCCTTTCACACATCGTGTAGGGAACAAAAATTATATAAATAATACATCGTTAAAGACTTTTTGAATGGACTGTACGGAAACCCTGATCAAGGTGACACCGTGAAGGAGAAGCCTCTTGTAATTGTACATAAAGTATTCATACAGCAAAAAGGACAGCCTTGCTATATAAACTATCATTATCAAGCACCCACACATTCGCCTTTTGTTAATGGCCAGCGATTATCGTTAGAAACTCTCCACCATTCCTCACGCGGTACGGGGAACAGTCTGATCACAGCCTGCTCACCGTTGGCGCGTGCGTTTCATTTTGTGAATATTCAAATTGCTGCCCGAAAAACAAATGTGGGCGGGGTCTCGGTCCAAAAGCGTCAAGACGTTCGTTTTGATCCAGATGTTCGTGTGATACAGATGTCTCTTCTCCAGTAATTCGTGTTGAGATATCGCACCACGTTAAACAAAATGAACGTCGCCAATCAAGACTAAGTTCTGTCTAGTTGCAACATGTAGACCACCGTTTCTGACAGCTAAACTTCATTTTTCTTTTCAAAACTTGGTAGGTTAGCTTTTAAGCTAGGCTCATTCAAAATAAAAACAACCTCTGAACAACTAAACTGGCCAGACTGTATCTTAGAAAAATGGGCCTACACCTTTTACAAAAATGGGCCTACACCTTTTAGCAATTGGGCAATTTTTAGAGAGCTAGTGTACCCCAAATGCTCAAGTTTGAAAGTCAACAACTCACAGGCAAAATATTGGTCCATTTTTCAAATATCCCTAACAACCATGACCTTTACATCTTTGATTTATGGCTGATAAGCTTGTACAGATTCTTGTACAGGATGTAGTGATGCATAATGGGACTGACTGTACTGCTGATCAGCACACTAGTCACACAATCAAAACACGTACATGTACAAACATGATATGATAATGCAAACTAACACAAGCCCTCAGCTTTATAAACCAAAGACTTTCTGTGAAAAAATGAAAGAATACAGCCTGTAGCATTTCTAGCCACCAGGCTAACTTGGGTGATCTATTGGTAAAGGTTTTGGGTTCCAATCCCACCTAAGGGAAAGTGATATCCCTGTGAATCATAGAACTTGGGAAAATAGTGAATATAAACACTTAACAATGCTTAATACACATTGGTGTAAGAGCAAAAACCTTAAAATATTTTCATTAGTCATTCAAGTGTTAGTCAATCAAAGTGTAAATATTCACAGTGGTGTAACTAGATAGGGGACGGAGGTGGCTTTATACTTAACTAACACAAATCCAGTGCAAGACAGTTTTTTCAAACTGTTCAGTACATCAGGTGATACTGAATCAGGCATTTTACAATGAGGTTTTATCTGAATCCCCCAAAAGACGCAACAAAGATTTATCAAGTGTGATGACCTCAGGTGAATTGGGTCAATACCAAGTTATTTTGGTTGTACAGAGTTTTGGGTACGCTGCATACATTCATTGCATCTTTATGTACAACTCTATTCAACTGTCAAAATATGTCAATGCACACATTTTCATTGTCATTCAAAATGTTATGGAAAGTACTAAGGTGTAAACGACAAAAGTGTTAATAAAAGAAACTCAACAACTGGAAAAATCTGCCCCAAGCTATTCAAACTGAATGGTCGTTTTGTATATCACAATGATTGATGCTCCCAGGGGAAAATATAGTGTGATATGGAAAGCTTGGGAAGCCCAGACCCTTGCAACATCAGACTCTGGCATCCATTCCCCCTCTTTCACCCCTCCCCTCTCTTGCCCCAATTGAGCCAGAAGAAAAGGAAAATTAGGCTCTGTTTGGTGTTTGCAAGTAGAACATGTTTTGGTGCATTCATCAAGTAAGTAACCAGAAACTAAATTAATTAACTCAAATAAAGTAACACTTTGTAGGACTATGTCCTGCAGGTCTTGCAAGTATTGTTTTTGTGGTAAAGTCTAAAGCCACCACCCACAGGCTAATTCTCTGCCCCCGCCCACCTTAAATTGAAGATGTCTTTATTTTACATCACTTGAACTGCAGGGCTAGAACACAATCTTCCATAAAATGTACCTTTGAAAACCTTATAGGAATTTCTCAACATTTCATCTAACAATCCAACATAGAAAGTTTTCCAGTTTTACCTTAAGAATTTGCTGAACTACGGCACTGAAAAAGATATGACAACAAAAAGGGCACTTAGTTCACTCCCTTTTAGTCACCAAGTAAATGCTGTAAACAAAATTTTTAAATCGAAAGTGATTAGTTTTCTTCAACAAGGATCTACAATCCCGGCCAAAATGCTTGGGCCACCCATTTGCAACAGGATAATAAACAGTCCGTTCCCCCTACCCCGTGCAATAAACGTTCAATAAACGCTACAAGAACGTTTTGACATGTATGTTTTGCGCAGGCACAAGACGGTCATGCCAGGAATCGTCATTGTAACGTCTCAGAGTGAAGAGGCAATAGAGTTTCTATCCAAACAGGCTAATTTTGGGAGCGACACCGGGGTTAATTTGTGTTATTTTATTACATTCATAGCCAACGTACCAAATTGACAGTATTAAAACCATATACAGTTTAATGGGCCCTCTGTTCTCCCAAGTTTTTGTAGATTTCTCACCAAAATACGCTCCTGGCGCTTAGACAGAAGTCTTTTTCGCCCACCTCTGCTACGGCGAGACCAGTCAACTTGCCCGGCACGTTTAAAAATGCGTTGAACAGAACTACGCGATACTTTGCACGTTGCTGCTATTTCTATCTGTGATTTTCCGCTCCTCCGCAAAAGACGAATATATGCACGATTTTCGTTTGAAATTAAACCACGAAACACCATGTTGAAAAATGCCTCTTGCTTTCTGTACTATCTATCAAATGCTTTGCTTCACTTTGATTAATTTTCTCTGCTCCACCAAAGATTGCAGTATATTTGTGTGCAGTGAACTCCACAAAATAAACTAAGCAAACTTTCAGACAATCCCGGCCAAAATTCTTGGGCCACCCATTTGCAACATGATAATAAACAGTCCGTTCCCCCTACCCCGTGCAATAAACGTTCCCTCCCCGTCCCCCCGCTCAAAGTTGATGGGAGCGCAGACCGCGCAATGAGAGCCAACATTGAAAGGGGGCACGGGGGCCGTGTTGCGGGGGCCCAACGAGATATGGCCGGGATTGTAGCTCCCTGAGCTAGCTGAGACAACGGGAAAAGGGAGTGACCAGAAAGCGATATACCCCGTGCTACGTCTCGCTGGGTTTCTTAGCCTGTTGGAATCTAAGAGGAAACAACCGGTAGAAGGGAACAACCTATGGCCGCTATACTCCACGATACATTTCAGTATCCTTAACAATCTAGAGTATGACTGCCAGACTGGGGCTCCATGAATGGAGCGAAAGCTAATCAAAAGCCAACACAAAAAGCAAAGAAATAACTCATAATAAGAGTATTTCAACTCAATACTGTTACTCTATCTACAACAGCAAAAACTCTACTAATATCAACCAAAAAAATGTAGGCCACGGACATTGCACAAAACAAATGTCATGTGATTTAATGTGGGGATCCCGCCAAACTAACTACCACTTATCATTTGGGGATTGACTCAACAATATCTTAAAGCTATTGTGAATAAATTTTCAGGTCAAATGAGCCAAAATTAAGACCTAGTTTCTTTAGTACATTGCAATTCAATGAATTTTGGAGGAACAGACTTTATCCCGTCGTTTAGTAGTTTAATAAAAATCCTAGAACCAGGATATGAAACTTTCATCATTTTATGTAGGTGGACCATTTCAGTGACAACAATACAGAATGGTGAATAGTTTGCCGGGGATTTTATGCATGTTCAAAATAGGGTTATATCTATTGCAGCAATCAAAATAACAGGCATTTCAGAGGGAAGGTCATTTCAAAGGATCTTGAAAGGCAACTTTTCCTTGACTTTGACAGTACTTCAGACGATTCTCTGGAGGATTGGTGCTGATATGAATTGTATAATAAGCAAGCTTTCAGATTGAAACTATTTCACTCACTCACTCACTCGGTCACCCACAGGCGGGCTCGAGTATGGCTTTTCCAAGTAAGTCGGTCTTGCATGAGGGAGGCCAGTTCGACTGTTGATTCCACACCGGTGTCCTTTTGCAGCACCCCGGTGTAAGACATTTTTGATCTTCCTCGTCTCCTGTGTCCGTGAGTTGGTTTCCAGAGAATGACTTTGTGTGCCTCCAACTCCGGGTGCCTGTAACAGTGGCCTGCTAACTGCATCCGACGGGCTGCGATTTTGTCTCCGACCCTAGGGAGGTCGCCATATAGGTCGTCATTTGTTACGTGGTCCTCCCAGGATACATTGAGCGCCATTCGGAGCATGCGTGTGTAGCACCCATTGAACGACTTCTCCATTGTGGGAGTTAGAGTCCATGTTTCGCATCCATACAGAAGCACTGACTCGATGGTTGCCAAGAAGAAAGAGATCTTTACGTTGCGGCCAATGGTGGAGCTCCACACTTTCTTCATGTCAGCCAGCGCCCTCCATGCCTTTCCTTTCCTGACCTTGATATCCTGGTCGCTAGAGTTGATCCATGCTCCGAGGTACTTAAAGTCAGGGACTTCATTCAGATCTCTACCATCCAGCGTCTTCAATGGAGTGTGTTCGGGCGTGTTGTAAGTGGAGTACTCAGTTTTCTTTGCATTGAGCCTGAGTCCTACCTTCTTGCACTCAGCTTCTACATGGTGCAGGAGCACTTGCGCCTGCTCGACTAGATCAGACATCAGCGCGATGTCATCAGCAAAGTCGAGATCAGTTTCAGTGACCGCTGGATGCCTTCTTGATCTTCTCGGAGTGATAGTGAATCCGAGCTTTTCTTTATGAATACCATTTCAGTACTTAGCCTTCCCTAAACCCTTCCTCTATGCTGTACACAGATACAGTAGTTATATGAAAGGGAAAGTCCTCGAGAGACAATTATGGGCAATGTCTTTCAGAAAGCTATCACCTGATTATTTTCAAGATGATGAGGATGATAAAACTACATATTTTAAGAGTGGATTGAAATGTTAAACTGAACAGGGGGATGAGTCTGTCATACACTCATTTGGATCAAAAGCTTCTATATTGATTACTTCCAGTTTAATACAGGAAGTTCATACATTAAAAGTTCACTGAAGGTCAACTTTTACATCAATAAGTCTTTACAGAATTGCAATCACAGTTTGCTTTGGGTTCTCAATTTGTGTCTAAATGTTAATCATTTCGATAAGTTGTCTAATCTGAATCAATGCTAACATCAGAATATCACTGTATAATGTATTTCGGTAATTGGTATCAGTGATTGTACCTTATCCAATTCACCTGACATGAAATTGATTACTTCTGATTCAATACAGAAAAATTAGTCTCGAAAGCTTACTTAAGGTCATCTCAGAAGGTCAAACAGAAATGCCATTGCATTATTTTTTTTTTTTTAGTTACACGATCATTGTCTGTAATCATTCGGAGAAGTTGACTAAGTCAAATCAGTGTCAATGCCAGTACATCGCAGCGCATTACAATGTCTTTAGGTATATCAGTGATTGGACCCAACTGATGAAGATACCAATTCATTAAAATGCAAATTGACTCTAATGGCAAATTACAGTCAACCAACTCCACGCAATCTCAAAAGAACACAACTATTTTCTAATGTTATAGTATTTTCTATTGTCACAGAAATGTGTCTAATTGAGCTACCAAAGTGTTCCTTTTGTATTACCTATTTTGACAAAGCCCATCAGTATTGTACATAAAAATCTGTCCACTATGTTTTACCTTCAAACCATGAACTGAGGGGCATTGCCTACTGATGCTATTTATATGATTTCATGTCATAATCCACTGAAATATTGTAATGTGGTATACTTTTTGTATTGATTATAAACTGATCTCCTTCCCTAAAAGTGGCAAAGTATGGACATGCAATATGACACAATGGGATGTGGATCATTATCTACCGGTCATTTATACCACATAAAACAAATAACATAAGAAGCATTGCTGTGATATTACTCATGACTTCACACGTTTACAAAAGTGCCACAGAGCCTGGACTTCCTGCAGGCACAAATTGTACATAGCTCACCATGGAAGAAAACTTCAAGTCTTGCATTTCATGAAGACTGTATTTAAGGCAACAATTGTTGAACTTTTGGTATTGAGAAAAGGATGTACATCTCAAAATGTGTTCTTCTCAATTATGATAATCTTCCCCTATATATTGTAATGTTCATTTTTAACCATGGACCATATTTTCTGTTGTATAGTTTTTATTGGATGTCTCAGGGTCCCATCAGGGAGAACAGTGGAATCACTGATGGAGTTCCTGAATAAATAAGACAAATATAATAACATTATGATCAAGTATGACATCTATATGAACAGTGAAACATCTTTCCTGCCAGAAGATGCACTGGACTGCAAAAGGGTACTCTTTTTGTAAACAATGTGACATTGGCTATTTTAATAGCCAGAATATTCATTCATACATCTACATGTAGGTCTATAACGAATTATATTGATGAGATGAATATTTACATAAAGTAATCAGTATTTTCCATTGTGTGATTTGGAATCTGTATTTTCATCCATTTGTTCTCTTAAAATTGTAAAATATTATTTTTCAATTTGTTTGATAATAATAACAATAATAATCATGAGTATTTCTAATGCAATATTCCATCTTAATAACATGCTCAAGGCACAGAAAATGTGAACATTTCAGCCTTAACTCCGAAGGATAGTGTTATGGGTAAATGTATACAAAGAATTAATAAACCAACTTTGTTAATGTGACCAGGTCTGCAAAAATGGCCCTTATGTTGCAACAATGCATGTTTGGGCTTCATAGATAGATGAAAAGGCCATATTCTAAACTTTACTTTAGTGTATGTTGGAACTGTTTGCAATCTGAAGATTTACCCAACTGTGTACAGAAATTTTTCATTTTGCATAACCCTTTCAGTACCGCCGTGCCATAGCGGCTCAAAACAACATTCCACTTGGTGACCAATGAGCCCGTATGGCACGGAATTTTTAGCACTCTCGGTGACCAATGAGCCTCTCTGGCACATCGACCACAAGTAAGTTATCAAAATGTAAATAGCCCCCTCAATCGCCTTTTGTCCATCCCCATGGTAACAAGGTGGTCACGTGTGCCCTGAAGCGTCGCAAGTTTAAAAATTTCAGCGGTATCGCCCATCGTTAAGCGTCCCCCCACGCATTCTTCAGTAAAAGATCATTCTAACAACATGGCCGAAGAAAATGATAAAATTTTGGAAGAAATTTTCGCAGATAGTGGTTCCGAAATGTCATCTGACGAGGAATCACCACTTGAGGACTCGGAGACGTCAGAAGACAGTGATGATACAGAGCCGAGGGCCTCGACATCAACAGCAACAATAACCTGTTCTAAGAAGGGTAAGAAAACCAAAAAAAAGCCGAATTTCAGGTGTGGCTGGCGTGAAGCCAACTGTTACACACGGCGACCGCCTGTTAAATTTACAGCAAACACCGGGGCTACAGAAGACTTCAGTTCGTTCTCCCCCATACAAATCTTCAAACTGTACTTTTGTGAAGCAGTGTGGCAGATGATGGTACAAGAGACTAATCGTTATGCTGAACAAATATTGGGAGCGGGGGCAGAAAATAAGTGTGCATGGAGACCAACTGATGTACCTGAAATGATGGCATTCGTGGCCCTACTTCTTTGCATGGGAATCAACAAAAGGCCTCGTTACTCCATGCATTGGTCCAGGTCTGAAATTCTACGAAGTCCCCTGTACTCAGCAACCATGGCTCGTAACCGATTTACTGCAATCCTCAGATTTTTTCACCTCGCCAATAACAGAGATGTCGAGGGCGACACTCCCCGTGACAAACTTGCTAAATTACGGCCACTGTTAAACATTGTACTACCATCATTCCTCCGGGTGTACCAGCCGGGACGAAGCCTTTCACCGGACGAGACGATGGTCAAATTCAAAGGACGGGTGAGCTTCAAGCAATACATGCCAAGAAAAGCCGCAAAATGGGGATTGAAATCTTTCTCATTGAACGAATCCGACACAGGGTACACATGTGCCTGGGAGTTGTTCACAGGATCGCAGCCCAGGTGCCCACAAGGACAGTCCTCTGTAAGTGATCCCGAGATAAACCATCCATCCGAAATCGGGGCACCAGGCAACGTAGTATTGAACCTTTTGCAGGGACTCGAAAATAAAGGACATTGCATCTACATGGACAATTGGTTTACTAGCCCGGCTCTGTTCTCCAAGTTGTCTGAGCTAGGATTTGGAGCTTGTGGAACTGTGCGCTATACCACCCTAGGGATACCCGACGTAGCAAACTCCAAAAAATTTCCTATGAAAAGCGGTGCAGATCCCAAATTTTTTCAGAAAGCAGGCCAACTATGCGTTATGTGGCAGGACACAAAACGTGTCACTCTCCTCTCAAACTATGGCGATTGCAGTGTCACTAGTAAAAAGATTCGGAGCCGGAAAACTTCAACAGGATTTCGTCATATCAAAAAACCGTGCATAGTCGAGGATTACAATAAATACATGGGGGGCACGGATCTGGCTGGACAATTATGCACGTACTATACTCATTCCCACAAAACATTCAAATGGTGGAAACGTGTTTTTATTACAATCCTAGACATATGTTTGCTCAATGCTAATGTCGTCTACAACAGCATCCATACAAACAAGAGCTTGTCTACTTTGGATTTTCGGGTCAAGGTGATAGAGGCACTTATTTCAAACTTCGAGAACAACCCAGTTCACCAGGCCCGTAAAGTGTCGAGTGCTTCAAACGCCCTTTCAACTCAGCACTTTCCAGGTCCGACTGTTGACGGGAAGAAACGTGACTGTGTTGTATGCAGTTCCACCTCTAATCGGAAACAAACTCGCACGATTTGTAAGCAGTGTATCAAGCCAATGTGTGTTATACCATGCTTTGAAAAATTCCACACCAAGCGATAAATTAGGTCAACAATTCAACTATTAAGTTAATTATGTAAAAAATTTGTAAAGCGGTTATACCATTATTGGAGAATGTCCACACCAAACTAATAATTTTCTAAACTTTCTGAATACTCTCCCCCCCCCCCCCCCCCCCCCCCCCGCTACAATGTTGAATCCCACAATCGCATGCCTGCCAACAATCAACATTGAGGCGGGGGGGGGGGGAGATGGTACTTAGAAAATACAAGTATAGCACTTTTGAAATATTTTATGTTTGTTTCTTCTTTACAGATTGGTGAATGATAGGTAAAACCTATATGTTATGAGTTATTTTGCCACCATGGCAATTAGAATTTTTGTATGTGAGGCTCATAGACGGAGATACGGACCAAAACCTTATTTCTTGGCGGACATTTATAAATGGGCAATATTTAATGTTCTTTTATGTCAGTTCCTTCTTTGTCATTAAATGTAGAAAAAAATTGAACTTTTGATATTACCAGTCATTTATTTATAAGTCATATTGTGCGTAATCCAAACTGTCTTGTTTATATTTAATGTCTTTTCCTATGAGGGTTTTTTTTTTGGGGGGGGGTTGCTTTCTAAAAAAAATATTAAAACCTTTGGTTTTTTGGAGGATTAATAATTTGCCAACAATCTAAATGGCAGCCTTAACCTATTGATCAACATGGCTATAGTCACCAACTCCCAGTATCGGTGAGGCTCAACCAATATTTTTGGGCAGGTTTGGGGGGGGGGGAGGATGCTGTTTGAAAAGTAATATCTTAAAACCTTATGTTTATTTAACGTTTCAAAAATATGTCTCATGCAGATTGGTATGAACAGCTACTTGACAAATGTTTAGCTTAAACATTTAAACTACTCAATTGTGTATTTAGTGGTCATAATACCATACCTCAAATATATGTTTAAGGCAATGATTTAGTCCAAGGCAATATGACAAAGGAAACAGTAATTTAATAGCTTGCTCAACTACCATTATCCTAGGCTAACCCCAATCTGCCTTGTGAGGGTGCTGTAACCTCAAATTTTCCTAAAATAGTGTTGGTCACCAGTTAGCCATGTCAAGGAAATGTCTCTGGTCACCATGGCATAAGTAGCCAATATGTGTTGGTACTGAAAGGGTTAAAATGACTTCAGGAGGAAGAAAGCCAATAAAACTTGTGCAGTTTACCAAGATATTGAAAATGATTACCAACAAAGTTTGTAGGAATATCTTCCTGGACTATCAATCTAAACCTTTCACCAAGTGTTTCTTGTGACTTTTCAAGCATCATAATGCAGCATAATGTATAAATCCTTCTTGTTAAAATATTGTTATGATATTGAGCCCGCAATCTGATGTTGTAAAAACAGTGAAAACATATAATGGGGTTTGTCACTGCTTTCTCATGGCTCTGATGACCATTCACAGGTTTGTTATTTCATGCACACCTACAAGTGCATGTTGAGCATGTTAGGTATAAACTATATGTACATGTATATATTCACCTGCCAAGAGCCAAAGTTATCTTCTTTTGTATGAAATGGGTTTCATTGAGCATAGAGAAATATTGATTCATATTTACCTCTACACTTGGGTGAAATGATTGTAACTTCATTAATAAACAGTGCAAACAGTAATCCATTTAAAATCCCATCAGGACCACCTTGGACGATCAAGTTTCCAAGAGAAAAAATAAATAAGTTGAAATAAGCATGATTTTGCCTGTAGCATTTGAAGTTTTCTGTTTGAGCTTTTGTAATAGTTTATAACCATTTCTTCAAAAGGGCAGTTGGAAATAGCCTTAAAAATAAAATAACACCAAACATTTACATTGAAACTTGTTTTTTGTCGAATCATTTCCAAACTTATATTTTCTGTCAGAATTGGAAATTAGGCTTTACTCATCACAAGTTTATTAATAATAATGATGGACATTTATACGGCGCTGGTATCTGCAAATTTTGAAACTCGTGACGCATGATATTTATTAGCGACTGCGACATTTATTTCATTCCTTAAATCATCTCAGCTCCCTTGAAATTTGAAGTATACAGCCTGTACTACCAAACATGTAAAGCATCAGGCTATTCAAATTACGAAAATCAAACTGATTTACTCCTGGGTGAAGAGAAACAATTATGGTCAAGTGACTTCTTAAAGGTATTCACTGGAATTATGGGTCTTATACTGACCCAGAAAATTGTTCCAGTCATATACATGTACATGCAATATATGGGGGTAAAATTCCAGCCAAGACAAAACTGGACACACTGTGCTCTGTTTGTCTTTTCTCAATGAAAGAAGGCGTTACACTAATGGTTTCTTAATATCCAATCAAACAAGGTACAGAATTACACCAATTAAAACACACACAAAATTCCTATCACAATCTTGTCTATCACGACAGATTACTCAAGCATCTTGCGTGCTCACACAACTTGTGGTCTTCCAGCAAGAATGTGACAACCAGTCAGCAATTTTGAACCCGTCACACGTCAAATCCATACCATGTGGCCCACACCCTGTTCTTGACCAAAGTAAGCCCAAGACTACTAAGACTACCAAGACTACCAAGACTACCAAGACTACACAAGTAGTCTTGATTCAAGACATTGGTTTTTCTGCAGAACAGACTACCCCAGAATCAGTGTTGAACCCGTCACACGTCAAACCCATACGATGTGGCCCACATCCTCTTCTTGACCAAAGTAAGCCCAAGACTACCAAGACTACCAAGACTACCAAGACTACCAAGACTACCAAGACTACACAAGTAGTCTTGATTCAAGACGTTGGTTTTTCTGCAGAACAGACTACCCCAGAATCAGTGTTGTCCCAATGGGTATCACTGATTGTAACCAAAAAGCAACCACACTTATAACTAAAGGCAGTGGTGTACTAGAACCACTGAAAATAAGGTTTCCTTTTTGCTTAGATAGCACAGCGGATTTATCAGTAATCCTGGTGATAAGGGTAACTAATTTTGACAATATTTGTTGTACAAATGTTTGTATTTTTGGCAATGAAAGCGGCAGCCACACTTTTTACTGTGTAGCCAGTGATCTTACCCATGTTCACAATAAGTGGCCGCCATGGGATCACCTTAAGAGGATAAATTTCAAATATCAATAATCCAGAGGTCATTGGTTTAAATCCCACTGTAGTCAATTTTCCTTTGTCCAACGCCAAATTATTTAAAGTTTACCCAGTCAGGTTCCCTAGTGTTTATTACTTTATATTTGAATTTAAAAGTGACATCCCCTTAAGGTGAATCCTTGGCTACAGCTTCCAACATTGTATGGTAAACTTGGGTGTGATCCCCAGCTATACAGCATAGAAGAAGTTCCCTGAAGAAATAGGATGTCATACTATTTCAGAGGTTTATAGCCACTTTATATAAAATCTACGGGTTTGATCATAACAAGATCCGAGTCTCTGTGGAGATGATCTTACATCTTTCAAGAAGATCTGAAGGCCAAGAGAGGTCAAAAATCTTTTTGAAATCAAGAAAAATCCTGATATATCACTGGCCTATAAAATTTATGATACAATAATATTTTTTTTTTATTTGGGAGGCAAATCATCCTTAAAACCCTTTAAACTCTGACCTTTGATCCAGGGGCACGGCAGCGTGCCCCAAAATAAATCTGCTATTAACTCAACGATCTACTGCCCTCTGTTGGCCACATCATACACCATTGGAAAGCTTGTGTCTAATTGTGTCTAAATGTTAATCATTCCAATAAGTTGTCTAATCCGAATCAATGCTAACATCGGTACATCACTGCATACTGTAGTTTGGTAATAGGTATCAGTGATTGTACCTCACACAATTCATCTGACATCAAATTGATTACTTCTGATTTAATACAGGAAGTTTATTCTGCAAAAATTAATTCAATGTATCTCATTGAGGTCAAAAATACCATTGCAGTTTGCCTTGTTTATTTTGGGTTTTTAATTACACAATCATTGTCTGTAATCATTCGGAGAAGTTGACTAAGCTGAATCAGTGTTAATGCCAGTACATCGCAGCGCAGTACAACATCTTTAGGTAGATCAGTGATTGTACCTTTATTGACCCAATTGATAAAGACGTTACAAATTGATTGTGCCATTTTGAGTCAAATTCCTATTCATTAACATGCAATTTGACTCTAATGACAGACCATGGGCAGAGAGTAGTTGCATATGGTGTCAGTGCAAGAGGTCTATAGGGCCAAGCCACTCGAGACAAAATTACAGTTAACCAACTCCACAGAATCTCCAAAGAACACAACATATTATAGTTTTCTATATAAGACGTAGGAAGACACTGCCACATGTGTCTAATTGAGCTACCAAAGTATTCCTTTCCTATTGCCTCTTTTGACAAAGCTCTTACATAATGTACATTCTAATCTGTCCAATGTGTTTAACCTTCACATTGGGCAATTAACAGTTACTTTGGTTTGTCGGTCAAACCATGAACTGAGGGGCATACTGATGCTTATTTATATAATTTCGTTTCATAATCCACTGATATATTGTAATATGGTATACTTTTTGTATTGATTAAGAACTGATCCCATTCCCAAATAGCGGCAAAGTATGGACATGCATTATGACACAATGGGATGTGGATCATTGTATATCGGTTATTCATACCGCATAAAACTAATAATATAACAAGCATTGCTGTAATATTACTGATGACTTCACACGCTCACAAAAGCGCCACAGAACCTGGACTTCCCGCAGGCACAAATTGTACATAGCTCAAAGTTGAAGAAAACTTCAAACCTTGCATTTAATGAAAACTGGAAGGTAACAATTGTTATCAACTTTTGGTATTGATAATCTCAAAACATTTTCATCACAATTATGATAATATTATATACAGTGTAATCTTTCCTTAACCATGGACATTGTAAAGTTTCTGTTGTATAGTTTTTATTGTATGTCTAGGGGTCCCATCAGGGATTACAGTGGAATCACTGATGGAGTCAGTGAATAAATAAGACCAATACAATACAATAATGATCAAACATGTCATAAATCTTATATGAACAGTTAAGTATCTTGCCTGTGATCAGGGGATGCACTGGAATGCAAAAGGGGACTCTCTTTATTTGAATAGCCAACAATTTATTCATGTGTGTCTAGGTCTGTTACAAATTATATTAATGAGATGAATATTTACATAAATGAATCAGTATTTTCCTTTGTATTTTCCTTAGTAGGAATATCTTCCTGCTGGACTATAAATCTAAACCTTTCACCAAGTGTTGCTTGTGACTTTTCAAGCTTCATGAATAATGTATCAATACTTCTTGTTAATATTTCCAATTACTAAACCAGTTTAAAGGGTGTGCATTTACATGTAACATTGGTAAGATTGGAAATAATAATGTTCACAGATTTACAAAAAATGTGCATGGTATAAAGATGGTTATGGTGGAAAACTTCCCCTGAATAATGCTTTTTCTGAAATGCTATAGTTCTTGAGAAATAAATAGAACAATAAGTTTTGATCTTGAGCCCATATCTGATGTTTGAAAACAGTGAAAATATATAACAGGGATTGTCACTGTTTTCTCATGACCATTCACAGGTTTGCTATTTCATGCACAGGTACAAGTGTGCATGTTGAGCATGTTACGTAACGTAAATATATATCTACATTACTGTGCATGTTGAGCATGTTACGTAATGTAAATATATATCTACATTGGGTTGAAATAGTTATAACTTCACCAATATACAAGTTAATCAATTTAAAACCTTATCTTTGTACATTTGATCAAGTTTTTGAGAGAGAAAATGAATAAATAGAAATAAACATACTTTTGCCAAGTGTATTGCAGGTTTTCATCTCGACCATTGTAAAACAGTTAATATTTCTTAGGGAAGATGGAACTAGCCTCAAGATGAAAATAAGACCAAACACTTCTAATTAACTTTGGTCTTTTGTCCAATCATTTTTCTTTTTCGAAACACCGGCGTCAGAATTGGAAGTTGGGATTTTACTCAACACCAGTTTAATAATAATAATGATTGACATTTATATGGTGCTGGTATCCACAAATTTTGACACCTGTGACGCATGAGTATTCATGACCACTGCGTCATTTATTTCATTCCTTAAACCATCTCAGCTCCCTGGGGAGTATACCGCCTGTACTACAGTACCAAGTATTCAGAACATCAAGTTACATCAATCACAAGAATCAAACCTATCTACTCCTGGGTGAAGAGAAGCAATTATGAAAATTGCTCTAGCCATTACATTACTTCACACAGTACACACGCGTTATGTACATGCAAATCTGGCAGAGACAAGTCTGGACACACTGTGCTTTTTGTCTTTCCTCAATGAAAGAAGGCGTTACACTTTATTAAAGAGGTTTCTTGATATCCAATCAAACACAGTACAGTTATCACCATCAATACACAAACTTCGCACTACAATCTTGCCTACGATATCATGACAAATTACTCGATCATCTTGCGTGCTTGCACAATGTGGTATTCTTGCAACAACGTGACAGACTGTCAGTGACTGTTAACCTGTCACACATTGCGCCTTCTACCACGCCCTCCTCTTTACCAAAGTAAGCCCAAGACTTGCGACAACATGCAGTTTTTGTGTAAAACAGACTACCCCAGCTTCAGTGTTGTCCCTAATGTGTTAACAGTGACTGTACCAAATTAGCAACTGCAATCAAAAATAGTGTGTTTGGTTTTTTTGGAGGGGGGGTAGCAGTTATTTATCAGTGATGAGAGTAAATCATTTTGATAGCATTTGGTGCATAAATTGTTGTCAACGAAAGCAGCAGCCACACTTTTGCCAACCACTGGTTAGCCAAACTCACTGCTATGACGTCGCAAAAGAAAGGAATCCACCACTTTGTAAACTATACATTATTTTATGTATTATAAAATGCCACTGTCGAATTATCTTTTCTTTGATGGTACAATAAAGGTCAAGGAAAAAGCATTCAAAGACCTCACAAATAAATTTTCGTAATCAAAAATCCTGATTAGAAACTCCAGTCAAAGCCTCAAATTAAAAATTTGAATCAATTTACTGATCACCGCTTCATTTATTCAATAAAGGCCTACCCTTTGCACAAGCCACCATTGCAGAGGTGAAATGTGTATACGCCCCATGCACAACTCTCAGGTCATCCTTTGAGGCCTCTCTTTGAGCTTGTGACGAATATGCAAGAAGGGTCCAATAGTCAGGCATGTGAGCGGGTCGTGGAAAAAAACAAGGAAAACTTGTTTTTAGTTGGCAAAAGTCCGTGTCTGTACGAGTCTGAATAACAGGCTTACTGCAGCATAGACAAAACATTAAGAGAAACATAGGCCACAATTGTTACCTGGTAACAATGTCTTGTTCATCCTCATGTTTTTGTGGCATTTCTTAGACAGGTGTTCCAAAAGCGTGATGCGTCCTCGACTGCCATTATTTAGTTTCCTTGTCCTCGTGTGAAAGACCTTGTGAGCAGTGTTGTGACTACACTGGTCGGGGCTGGTCGGCACTAACCAGTTCTAAAAAAACTCGACCCGCTCTCAAGCAATGTTACGACATTGCCGACCGGTACTTTTTGCTACTAAATAAGCTTAAAAACTAAGGAATTCTTCTTACGTAACTGAAAACTATCAAAATCAAAAGTGTTGTTAAATCTTGTCCTCGACGATCGCGATTGATCAATTCTTGTTGTGTCATTTTTATTTCAAGTTGACTGTTTGATGCAGCGATGTTTCCCCTTTCCATGTTAGCAGAAAAAAATATATTCTCACAGCGTCTGATTACTGCCGCATCCTTTGAGTAAAGCATTAGAAAAACCTAGGAACCAGACGATAGTAGAACGTATAGCTTTACGTTACGCATCAGTACACGTTCCTCCTTTTGATGCATGTGTTTTATTTTTTATGTAACACACCAAGTTGTGAGCACACATGTGGTTCGTTCACGCACGCGGCGGTGTTATTTTTCTTGTCGATATTGTACATTAGAACCCTCGCTTCACGCCGCTCCGCCATACCAGTTGTTCACAAATCGTTCACTGTTTCTTCATTATTTTTGTCACATTGATGTGTTCACGAGGGAGATATAGACGAGAAAATTATTTTCTTACGGAAGTATGAAGAAAGAAAGCGCACATCTCCGAGCAGTGCACAATCCAATAATTTTTTGTTTTTAGTCTGGACCGTACGTGCGTAACTGCGCAAACCACATTGACTTCTACTGGGTACTTGACTCACTGCACATTAGACTTGTTAAAAGTCCATCAATTTCAAAGGTTTCTGCGTTCAGCGCTCGCACACCAAATGTATCGCGATCTTCTGTCCCCATTTTTCTCACTGGATTTACACGATTCATACGGGTCGACTTTTTGGTTTAAAAAAAAGGAATTTCCGGCAAAAAACAGATGAATCACATCCCTGGATCATGCTATGTTTTCTTAATACTAACTTACCTTATTAAGTTGCAAGAATTTTACACAACTTACATTTAATAAAAAAAAAAAAATAATAAATAACAAATACTTTATTTGATTAAATTTGACACTCGTCTCATTTCACTTGTCAGCTCCAGATATATGAAGGATTTTATAATTTGTGAGGTATAAGCAGGCTAGGTATAAGAACATGATATATGGCTCAACATGTGTACTTCTAATTCAGCAAAATACATTATATGTTGTTAGTGTCTAGAACCCATAAAATAGGTATTTTTAAGGGTGTAAAATGTAAACATTTTCGGGGCCACCCCCTTTGGACCCCTGATGAACGCCTCGCGCAAGCGCTCGGTACCTCGCTTAGCTCGCTCCTCTGTGAAAATTAACCGGCTCTTATAAACTTCTGCTCACAACACTGCTTGTGAGCCTAGTCTTGGCTCAAGGTGTTGGCTTTAATACAGTTTTTAGTAAAGCACCCTCTCTTGGTGGAACAGGATGACGACATGGGCAAAAGTAAAATGGGACATCGTGCTTAACAAAAAATGAACAACAGCAGCTTTAATCAAAGACTAGTTACGTGGAGAAATTTACCGGGTCTAGCCCCCGACTCACGTGTCAAAAAAAAACACAAATTTCTTCCGATGCCAGGTTCCCATTCTCTGCTCGGCCATTCACGGTGGAGACGGGAAAAACGCAGAGCCCGCAAGAAAAATGTGGGAATAGTTAAGCACAACAATTTGTTGGTGCGTTTCATTAGCCATGATTAGCTTTGTGTGTGGTTTACTTTCCACTGTGGTATAAAATTCTAAGGATCTATACTTTTGTAAATAGGGGAAAACCCTTAAAAGAATTGAAATAAAACTCACTTTGTTTTTATGATTGTCTTGATGATCGTATAAATAGTAAGATCAGCATGTTGATTTAGACCCAGGTGTGTCAGCAGTAAGGCATCCAGCAAGTACTATGGCATTGGGGTTTGCCACGTTCCTCCCGTTATTGTCTTTCCAGTGTTTTGGGTAGCCTTGAGGATAAAGTAAAATGAGAAAGTACAACATTGATTTCAGACCAAACACTGTTCCTTCAAGTTTGAGCCAAAAATAAAACGTAGATATGCAAAAGATTTATTTGGGGGCTCATCAAAGAAAGATTTACTAGAGCGGGATTTGATCCAAAGACCTCCGGATTAACATGCCGACAGCCAAAAGAACACTTTTAAGGGGATGCAACTTTTTTATTCAAAAGTTGGTAGGTCACAGGTTCAACTCCCTGGTCAATTTTTCTTTGTTCAACCCAAATTTGTTTAAAATTTAACAAGACATCCGTTTCCTTTGTTGTTTATTATAGTTGAGTAAAGTGCAGAACTTGTACCATTTACAGAGGTCCGAGTGCACCCTTTGACACAAACCCTAGCCTAAAACATAAACTGTACAATTCTTGAAATGTACACTAATAATTGACAAAAATTATGGGTAAGATTCTACAGTTTGAAAATTCGTGAACATTTAAATATTCTCTCAGTCTGGAGATGAAGCTCCGGAAGAATTAATGTCAGATGTTAATAGACTCTTTACATGAAATCTATTGGTTTGATCATAACAAGAGCCAAGGTGGTGGCGAGCTCATCTCTTACAAGAAAATCTGAAGGCCGAGGGAGGTCAATAAAAAATCTTCCTTGAAATCAGGACAAATCCTAAAAAATCACTGGCCTGTAAAATTGGTCATTAAATTGGCCATGTAAAACCGGCAAGGTTGTGGCTGTGCAGTAAAGGACCAAGACAATGGCAAGATCTTTTATCGCACGGCCATGACCCTGCAAGGTTTTCATTAAAAGGACTTTCAATAAAAAAACCTTCCAAACACCTTACGAGTTGAGAACAAATCTGACTGATTTATTCCGCGCGCTGAGCACAATAATTTGTTACATCTCCTTGTGCAGACAGGCATGAGATGCGCACCGCATTTCAAGTAAGTTATTCCACGAAACCTTGATCGCGCTCGGCACATTTACGTTGATAACCAGGTAGGATCCTTAAGTGAGGACGTAAAGCCAAGGGTGCTTGATTGTTGGTTGAGTGCAGATCGGACACAAAAGTGCTAACTTAAACAAAACTTGAAGAACTGAAAGTGCTGAAGACAAAGACATCTTCAAAAATTCATTTAGCAAAGAGGATTGCATTGGTGGTGGTGCCAAGGATATGAAGTGGATTAGGCCTATTTATGGGGCTAGTATGACCAATGTTAAATCTAAAACTATGTAGAAAGCCATATCAGCCCAACAAGTTACAAGGTGGGCTACCCAGTAACTGGGGCGATGTGCTCCTTTTTTTCTTTTACATTTATGTTGACATCTGCAGTCGTACAAACATTTTTGAAAGGACAGATACAAGTGCCCTGGTTACTGGGTCTAAACCTGACCATACTTTAAAACAGAGTTCCTTGCTAAATGTCCAGTTGTGTTAAATGTCTAGTTGTGCTTTCGCTTTTAAAGCTCTTTCTAAAAATACCAAATTTGTTAGTATTAAATTTGGATACAAACAAAACAAAAGTGCCGACCTCCCATAACTTATCAAGAAATACCTAAAAGTTAAGTCCTAGCCCTGGTAGGACGTCAGTGTCTGTTGCACTGCACTGACACTGCACTGACGTCCTGGGTAAAAGCTTCTCTACAATGCGAACAAAATTTTTTCATATTTTTACCTGATTTGAGAAGCTGAAATTCCGTTCATATATTCTTGGTGTCCTTATAAACTACACTTTTGATGAGTTCACAACTAACAAATACATCCATGGATGACATTATTTCTGAAAATAAGTTGGAGTTCTGCACTGGTGTTGTGATCATCATGTACCGGATTTACCAATAGACTGTGTAAGGTCATGAGCGCATGCCCCTGTCTAAGTTAGACTGTGCCCTAAATCATGGTTGTTATGCAACTACAAATTAAGAACTCACATGAGCGTGACAGGCCGTGAGCCTTCACAATTTCCATTTTATTTTCACAAATAATGTCAGCCAAGGATAAAACTTACAATTCTGAATCCAGCAGACTTGAAGTTCAAGACACAAGGAATATGTGAGTGAAGTTTCAGCTTCCCCAAAAAAGGTAAAAAGATGAAAAAAAAAATTTATAAAGTTGTTGCTATACATTTTTTGCAATGGTACCGGACCTTATACCCTGGGCAGGTATTCAGGAAACTAAACTTAGTGGAGTACTTAAGTTTTCACTTTTAATTTTAAGTACCCCACTTATCTTAGTACCCCACTTAAATCTTAAAAAGTTAAGTTGTTTATAAATCAAGTTAATGCACGTGTGCACAAAACCAATGGTTACTTTTAAAAAATATGACTCAGATGTAATTAATCAACTATTGTCAAACCCTTAAGACTAGAATGGTAATACATTTTAGCCCAGTGCCAAAATTTAATAATTTATTAATGTTTAAAAAAAAATTTGGTTATGCGTTGACCCTACTTTAAATAACGTACTCGCGTGTCCCACGCACACACGTATAGAAAAGCAACACGTTTTAACCCTCTACAGCTACATTGATGTTAGACACGCGCGTTTTTTCAGCATCCTGTGTTCAGTTTAAACAATATTATAGACGATGTGACCTCTGTTTACATTCAAACCGCCCTCTGTTGACAAGTCTGTTGTCCAAGTCATGTTCCGCCGGGCAAAAAGACGCGTAGTCATGGTAATATTGCGTGTACTTTCTAGCTGGCTGTCAAGTACACAAAGGTTTTGCCCGGCGACATGCGCGCGCATCATGTTATGATTTTCAAATGACGTCAGATGTCACATCGTCTATAGTATCAGACTTTTATACAATAATGGCCATTAAAGCAGACAAACTTTTCCCGAGGAGAAGTTGCTTGTAACTGAATGGGGAAAGGGGAAGACATTCTACGTCCAAAGTTTTCGTCCAAGATACTTCACAAGACAAACATGAAGCATTGAGGCACATGACTGATGCCTTAAATGCGCAATTTCCATTAAGAGGTCCTACATTTCAGCAGAAACAGCGCGGCCACGTGCAGTCAATGAGTTGAATTCTTCTCTTATCAGCCGTTATAAAAATAAAACACCGTTTCTAACAAACCTATAACGTGAGTAAAGTTCACTAGTTCACTATCAGTAAATTGCTCCTGTCGCGAAATACTCTCTCCCTGCGAAGAATTATTTTGTTAAAATTTCTGCGATGCGTGACCCGTAAAAAAGCCGCCATGACCCTAGTGCCCCACTTAAGTCAGGTCAGACCACACTTAAATTTAAGACGCGAAAAATAAGCAGGGCTCTTAACGCAAATGCTTTGTGAATACCACTTAGTCAGTAAGATTCGTCTAAGTTGTGTATTTAAGTGGGGCAGGCTATTAGCCAGCGATACGTCGGGGCGTCTTTTGGACGCCCTATTTTATTTTTGGACGCCCCGAAAAACTGTCGGACGCCCTTGAAGACGCCCTGTTTTTTGTACATAATTTAAAAAAATTACATCCGAATACCTGAAATTGTAAGCAGAAACGAACGCAAATCCAAAACTATTACTACCTGCCAGCTGCAGTGAATGTAATTTTATGCAAGATACAACCAATATACTGATCGCCCATTCATTGTTTACCGACAAAGGGATCAAACTTAACATCAGACAGTGCCCCCGACTAGTGGGAAGGCTTGAACAACCGCAAAGGCTTTAGAAACTATAGCGGTGAAACGCCACGCAGTAGACAAGTTTACAAAATACATGTACATGTACATGTATGTCGACGTAAAAAGCGTTGTGTATGTATGTATATGTACAGGTGTATGTATGTATATGTACAGGTACATGTCGTGTACCTACCAGGGTTGTGTGTGATAGATCGGCAGCACTCGAGACACACGTGTTGTAGACTTGATTTCAAGTCTGAGATAAGGGTTATTTTTCTGCATCAGCCACACAAAATCCCCCGCAGATTGGCTATCACCATAGAGCTATAGCTCTAACTCGTAGGTTAAAGACGGTTAATACACAAGAGGGCGCTATTTCATGCAGGCAATTTGCAGGTAGACTAAAAACCACGAGCACAGACTTAGAACCAAGTCTAGGCACGTCATTCCCGCTCTTTTCTGGCTGCCACAACTTTCAGTGCATATTAATGATATGTAGGCAGAACATCGCACATGCGCAGTGTCTGTTTTTATGCGTGTCTGTTTTTATGTGTGAACCTCCCACCATGAGTATGGGTAATGCAGGTTTAATAAAGAATGCTCACTGCACACACCGTAAGGACAGTACTTCTTAAATTCTCCCTCCCTCATCTCACTATCAAACCAAACTATCCCTCGTACGCGTAGTAGGGTGGTACACTGTAAATGTACATGATGTACATGTACATTGAAATGTTAACGAATGTTCCGTATATAATTCGCGGGCTATTTGTAGAATACCGCAACTCGACTCTTGTACGGGGGAAATCAACATGAAAAAGTCGTGACCCCGCCCAAACTTTAATAACACTGCGCGAAATACTCTGATTCTTAGGGCTGTACGGTGCTGATTTCATTTTTTAAAACCCTTTAACCGGCCCAGACCCAAAGCATAAACGTGGAGTACAGAGTAAATGCAATAATAGTTTTGTGGTACATGCTTGCTGAAAATTTACCCCAACAATTTGGACGCCCTGTTTTTCAATCCTGTCAAATTTGGACACCCTATTTTCAAATCCTGGCTAAAAGCTTGAAGTGGGGTGCTTATTATTTTGTGACTTAAAGCCAGGTCAAGTAGTTTCGAGAATACGGTCCCTGGACTCCGTCTATGCAATGGAGGAGTCCAACCTGGGATAAGTTAAGTCCTAACTAACAATAAAACACTGTGACTGCCTACTCATGTGCAGTTTGGACCAGTGCAGTTACTGAGAGTGAGACAGTGACCATAGCTAAAGCAAGGAACAGCCTAGCCCAGGTTGGACTCCTCCGTTGCATACAACGTGACAGAGTCCAGGGTATAAAGGTGCTCTGTCATTGCAAAAAAAATTATGATCACATTTTTTTACATTTTGACCTTTTTGAGGAAGCTGAAACTTGACTCACATATTCCTTGTGTCCTGAACTTTACGCGCTCTACCCCTCTATTCAGAATTGTAATTTTTTTCCTTGGATGACATTATTGTGAAAATAAAATGGAAATTGACGCATTCGTTGCGACAGCCTAAACTGACAGCTTGTGTACCGTAGATGCTATGCATATCGTGCATGCACACATGAGCCTTAACAGTCAATAGGCTGTGCAAGTCTCGCGCGCATTCGAACTTCCGGGACCATAGTGGTCCCAACCATATGGAGTTTTACGTGGGCGAGATTTTGTTTCGTCAATTATTTTAGTTTAACGTAGTTTATGACCTAGAAAATTATACATGTTGTTGGGAACGCAATACTAAGTGATAACAAAATATGAAAGTAAAACCAATTCAACAATATAACGAAGAAAACCCGAGAATTAAACTTGACCTCAGCTTCCGGTTATTGCAAAAAATTAAGAATTTTGTGCTCAGCTCCGATCATAAAACTTATGTAAAAGCTTGTTTTGGATGCGCGATTATAATCGCCAGATGCTGTAATTGCAAAGCAAACCCTTTTCATTGCAGTCTATGGTGTTGAGGCGTCGGCATTCCTCTTTAAACTGCGATACGGGTCAGTTTAAAACCTGTTTGACCTTCACGAATCTGCATAAGGGGTTTCTAAAAAGTTAACATCAAAAAAGCATCCTTATTCCTTGTCCCAGAGTTTTAATTTGTTTTTAATAATAATTAACACACATTTTTGGCGTATTTTTTTTAAAAGCTAAAACTAATTTCATGAAATTGTAATGATTTATTTTTGTTGTTCAGATTTTGTCCTGAGATATAATTTAAAACAAAGATTTGATTTCAGAAATAAAAATGTTCTTCGTTTGACGTGTTTTCTCGTTCGGATACGCGCGAGACTTGCACAGCCTATTGGTACACTATGGTCACATCGCTAGTGCACAACTCGGACTTATTTTCGGAAATAATGTCATCCATGGATGTATTTGTTAGTTGTGAACTCATCAAAAGTGTAGTTATGGACACCAAGAATATATGAAATGAGTTTCAGCTTCTCAAATCAGTTAAAAATATGAAAAATTTGTACCTAAAATTGTGTTTGTGTTGTACAGGATCTTTATACCCAGGACGTCAGTGCAGTGGCACCGACTGACGTCCATAACGGAATTAAATGTGATTTTATGTCCTGTACAATGGCAACTGGTTAACCAATCATCTTTCATGTTACATGAATCGATAAAGAAATTATTCAGCTTGAAGAGGCAGCGCGATCCAGATGAAATGCGTTGCGTTATGTGCGAGTTATGGGAAGTTATGCTGCGAGAGCACGACCATTTTCTATGTTTTTTCACCTTAGGCGGGTGAAAGAAAGTCAATTTAAAACTTTAAAAGGGCAATTTGTTCCCTATGATTATTACAAACAGTAAATTAATTATATGAATTACTTTTCTTATTAAAAGTGAACGATCCATGAAATTTGCTTTTCGCAATCTCGAGATATTATGGATTTTCTGAGAAATTCTAGGTTTAAAGTTTTGTATGCGTATTTTAGCACATGCAAAAAAACAACGCAAATGATCGCTATGTACATGTGTATATCATGTTCCGTTATGCTACCACTGACCAGCCAGGGCTGAACAGCCTGGCCTGATAGACCATTGCTCTATGGATAGACTAAGCATGGATGTCTTGCAGAGTGAGAGTACGGATCTGAGTCGGAGCAAAACACACCAAGAAACAATTGTGCACCATCACAAAGGTGTGAGCATTCAGAAAATATGGCTTTCGATTTCAATATTGAAGATGATGTGGAAGTTTGTATCTCAACTTTTTGTTCACAAGTTTGGTACTTACCCGTTACCGAGGTCCTCAGAGTCACACTTTCGATCCTCTCTGCAAGAGGTCACGGACTGCTTGATGGTGACCCCCTGAACTATCAAGGCCAAAAGAGGGCTCACTTGACAAATCACTCAACGATGTCCATCTCCAATTCCAAGATACATTGAACAAAACAACGATTTGCAAATTATCTGGCGTGTTAGAGTCCAAGTGAATGCCCATGTGTTTGTTGGAACTCATGTGTGTAGAAAATGCCTTAGACGCCTTCAAAACTCCACAGCAGGAAGTGACAAAAAACTACTGCAAAAATCCACCAAAAAAGGCTCTGTACCTCGGTCAATGCTCGGTCGGTAGAGCAAGTTTGAAGTGGGTGTGGCTTTAAGTTATAGTTACTTGAGTTACAGACCAACCTCGTCACATTTTACAGCACGGCATGCGTATTTTTTTTCTGCAGCATACTTCGTCAATACAGTCAACAGTTAAGAGATGGCCTGTTCTTCATATCCCTTTCTGTTGACTCCATAGAGCCAGCGTGTGCTGCAGAACATAAATTTGCGCTGCAAAACAATGATTTCATTCGGGATAAACGTGCTGTGACGTAAGCTTTCCATATCTGTGTTATGATTGGTCGGCGCGCTGGCCGGCCCCCGCGGTTAGTAGTAGTAGCGAGGCTGCCTAGCCTGCGCACGGATTTTGAATACTGTTGTGGAAGCGTGCGCGATGTTGTATGCCTTGGTGACGCAACAATGCACCAACGGCGTGCGTGTTGCGCATAATATGGATGGATACAGAGCATTTTTGGAAACTCTTTTTTCCATAACAGTATTGTAGTACACTACACAATTTACAACAGCCAACAAAAGTCAACCACAATGGCCGGCTATTGAGGAACTTCTAAAAATCAAAGATTTACAACAAGTCACTGGGTTTAAACTACAGACTTTATACCAGCATACAGAAAATATTCGCTGGGTAACGTCACATGAAGGTGGGGGTATGGCGTGGGTGAAGTAGATCACCGGTTTGGGTGTTGAGATAAGATTAGACGAGGCAATGGAATGCAACGCAACAAAGCTGCCTTTGGCTTCCATCAAATCGAGGTAGGGAAACTCATTGTATGTAATTATAGTATTAATGTTGAAGCATGACAGTTGTTTAAATTGCGAAGTGGAATTTTATCGCCTGTTCCATTAAACCAAAACATCTTGCCTACGAGTCAGTCTAACCAAGGGCGTCGATCGCTACTGAAAAGTAGGGGGGACGGACGAGCAAGTCTTGACAAAATACATATTATTACAATAAAAGTGTGTTAACACTTTAGTTGACTGTGACCAAGTGAAGGTTCCCGCGTACCTGTATTACCAACGCTAAACCCAGCGCGATGATTGGTTAAAAGTTTACCCAATTTATATTGCACCACGCACCGTCCGCTGTTGCTTGGCAACAAAACATCAACAAAGGAAGTCCCAAAATGCCCAGTTGTGCGTCGCCGCACTGACCTAGATGTCTAATGTAAAGGCTCAACAGACCGTAGGTGGTGCGCTATGCATGGGTTGTTCACTGAGCATAAGGCATTTTATCATTTAGGATGATAAAAGGAATTATTTGCACCCCTATTACTTTTACTTTTAATTCTGTGTTACACTTATTTTTGTTTGACCAGGAGGCGAGTTACAGGGGGTGATATTTAACAATAACGTCATCCGAAATGGTGTTTGGGCCTGGGTTTCCCTTATGTAAAACCGAGATTCTACCAAATACAAACATGCTTCGGGAGTCCGGCGTTTATCGTGTGTCAGCTTGAAGTTCTTCGAAAAAACAAAATACTGCTTCTTCGGCAAATCTTGTCATGACCCAAAATGCTCCTATTTATTTTAATGGATTTTACTACATTTTTTGCGTTGTGCGATTGTAACAATTTGAAAATGTAACACATTTGCACGTGCGCGCACACACAGACTTCCTTAAGCGGGATTTTGGCGTTCATGTCTTGGACGAAACTTGTCGTCTATTGTCTGTATTATAGAAACGGAAATAGGCCAAAAATACCATTCTACGCGTGGTCCATCAAAACAAAAGATGAAAATGAAGAAAACATTTTACCGTTTGTTCGCTATTCTTTTATTTGAACAAAAATTGTAATGAAATATTAAATCTAGAAAATGGTGTATATTTTTTTCATATTTTGTTGCATATTTCTACTGAACAGTCAATCAAAAAGTGGGGGGGGACATCTGATATGCTGTCCCCCCCAGTCTAAAAAGTGGGGGGGGGGGGACATGTCCCCCCCCCGTCCCCCACCCATCGACGCCCTTGAGTCTAACCAACCTTGATCATTCTTCCATTAGATTGACTATGACTTTATATATACCTTCTCCAAAAATGGTGAGCGCGGCGCAGTCTCCTCGTGTGACGTGCATGAAAGGGGGTCATAGACAATGAACTATTGAAGATCACAAGATGCTACTTTCCCCCTTCCCCAACGAAACCTTGCCTGAGTTTTTGAGAAAGGTGGAAATCCAAACATTCATTAAAATAGTGGTAGTACCGTTCGGCCTCGGCCGCAACAGACTGCTTACTTTGCATTCGCCGCCAACTCTGATGAACACGCATGAAAAAGAGCTATTGGCTGAGATAAGAGTTGTGCGCAGCGCGTGTTTGTCATCAATATGGCGGCGGGCGCGTGATGCGAGGGTTGTCGCCAGTTCTCTTATGTTTCAAGAACAAAACACACACTATAATAACAAAGCGTTATAAAGACATTTGATTAGCCATTTCTTTGCAAACAATGACGTGAGATTCTTCTTATCCTGAAGTGCAAACATGGCGTCTCTTCCAGCTGCCATATCCACGCCCAACCAAGCAACTGGCACACTGGTCGCGTCCCCAGAACAAGACGCAGCAGGAGATGCACCCAACGCCACCTCATCACTGCTCAGCCTACCGTCTAAACCACCATGCGGGGACACAAATGAAGAAACAGACCAGCATCCCGATGGCACGCGCAACGCCGAGAATCTGGACCATGGATGGGCGTGGCTTGTCATGGTATCCGCCCTTTTTACTCACATCTTAACGTTTGGGATGTCTTATGCCACCGTGGGGACGTTCTACGTGGAGTTTCTGACGGAGTTTCAGCAAAGCAATGCAGCCACTTCCTGGACCGGATCGATCATGCTTGGAATGATGTTATGCTCTGGTAAGAGGGAACTTCCAGACAATTAAAACTAATTTCAGTTTGCATCTTTCCTAAACAAGCCCCTTCAGCACTCTCTTTTTATGAAAATTTACTATTTTGTGTGTTTTCACAAATAATTTGCAGGCCCAGTGATAAGCATGTTTATCGATAAATGTGGCGCATGTACAGTGGCTGTAGTTGGGGGAGCCATTGCATCGGTCGGATTGTTCATCAGTTCCATGGCAACGAGCATCACCTTCCTATATTTCTCATTTGGTGTCGTCACTGGTAGAACTTTTACTTTTCTTGTAGTAACAATCAAAGACAATTCGTCCCATGCCCCTTAAAGGGAGGGTATACCTTAGGGGATTACTTTATTTTAAAAATTGCCATAAAAATTACTCAGCACGAAGCACTGCGGCTGTTGTCAGTTGATGATAATGTATAGCATTTTGAGAAATGATTCCCATCTAAGGAGTGTGGGTTTTAATAAAGAAAGGGAAAGGGGATCAAAAACAAACAAAAAATTCAATCGGAGAAACGTTTTCTGCATAAAACGTTTCTCAAATTTTGTTATTAATTACAGATTATTCAACTTTGGACATATTCTGCTCCAGATTTTTGGGCGATATCTCAAAAACGCTACCACGTTTTGAAATGAAAATATCATGGGTTAGTTTTATTGTGTACCTACATTATTATGATGAAAATAATCGAGCAGTTCCAAAAACCAAAGGTATACACTTTGCCTTTCAGCCAAATTTTAAAGAAGGCCATCACTGGCCAAGGGGAATAGCAATATTATTAAGGCAAAAGAATGAAAATTAAAAGACAATGGAACAATAGGGTTATACAACCACAAGACAATCAGCTATAATCAATTTACTGCCAAAACAGACCCAAACCGTCTTGTTTCCCTCATCCTACCCCCCCCCCCCCCCCCCCCGTTTCCAAAAAGATTACACTCCCAAAGATTCTCAGTGTAAACCATCTCCAAAATTGCAAGTTTGTCCATTATTATGCAATTAAGGCTATATGAGATCAAGAGATATACTAGAACCCTGTTTCTACGCAAGGAAAAGATTAACAATTATTGCATGGGTGACTTTCCTGTTTTAATAATGTGATAAAACTGAGGATTTGTGTTTTCTTTGATTTGTCACTTCAGGCTTAGGTCTGGGCATGAGCTATCTTCCATGCATTGTCATGCTAGGCAAATTCTTTGAGCGGAGACGGGCTTTTGCTGCTGGTATTGCAGCTTCTGGCTCAGGCCTGGGAACCTTCATTTTTGCCCCATTTGACCAATTCCTACTGGATACCCTCGGTTGGCGACAGTCCTTCATAGTTCTTGGTTGTGTAGAACTGATCTTGTGCTTGTGCGGCTTTACTTACTTAGAGAGCAAGATCCCTGTTCGGAGTGAAGTGTTGGAGGGTCGGGAAGACAACGAGGAGAGACGTAATTATGTGTCTCTGCCGCTGACACCATCTTTGGTAGTAATCAGACATTCCGGAGTCAATCCGAGTGTGGATAACTTGAATTCTATCCGCAGTGCACTTGATGCAATAGCGGACCGCAATACTCCTGTGGGAAGCTGGAAGCAGAGCGTCGGCGTAAAGATGCGGGGGAGTGTGTTCTTGCAATCACCTGTAAATACCCCGCTACCCTCCTCGCCTATTCCACTTGACAATTTCTTTGGTCTAACATCCCCTATTAACACCACCAGAGGGGCATCCTTCAATCCATCTATGGATGATTCAGGCAGCCAAGTTCAACCACCGATGTCTGGGATGAGTGTACCGACCATCGAGATCACACATGCCTCAACTCCTCCATCAGCCATGTTAACTACTACATACCAAGCTTCAGAAGGGTTAGGGGAACTAGCATTTGGCAGCTGGCAGCAGAGTGTTAATGCTAGGGCGGTACTTAGCAACTTCTTACAGTCTCCGGCTCTTTCACCTGTTCCTGATTCCCCTTTAACCTTAGACAACATCTCGAGGTTATCTGTTCCGTCGAATCACGACTTATCACTCAACCGGTCGACACAAGAATCTTATAACAATATTACACCAATGGCACTCGATCCAGTTCTAGAAGAATCCAGACTGTATCCTCGACTTGACGACATCTTAGTACAAAGATGTTCAATTTCTGTCGCGTGCGATGACGAAAGCTTACAATATGATCTCGACGGGAAATCAGGGGAATACAACCGCAGGAAGCGTGTCGGTCCGTTAGTAACCATCTGCAGGTTGTTCCATAACAGATTCTTTGTACTCTTCAGCATCTCAGGATTCGTCCTGTGCATCGGATACCAGCTGCCGTACATGTACTTCAAGGCCTTCGCTCTTTCCCTGGGCATAGATAAAGACAGTTGGGCATTAATCATGGCCTGCATGGGGATCACAGATATGCTTGGGAGACTCATTGTGGGTTTCATCTTCGACCGTGCCATGTGCGTCTCACACCGGTTGGTTGGTTACATAGTGTCACTCTTCTTATCCGGAGCGCTTCTCCTACTCATGTCGACAGCTTCGACATACCCAACCTTAGCAATGGCAGCAACGACCTACACGCTGATTGCAGGGTCAACTGATCCCCTTGTGCCGGCACTTCTTGTAGAATATGTTGGACTGGACTCGCTGTGCTATTCTTTCGGCTTTCTCATTGAGATGCAAGGGATTGGATTCCTCCTCGGTCCACCTCTTGCGGGTAAGTCTCTATTGTTTACTCCCAATCCTAGTTCAAGAAGTTTCACTAACTGTGCTGCTCACGTTTGACAGAAAACGCAGTAAAGTTGATAGTCTCATACATAATTTTCACGAAGGAGGTAGCGTGGGGCAGCAGGGCTATTTCTCAAGATGATTGATGCCGAAATAGTTTTTTGACAACAAAAATGGATATTTGCAATTCATTTCAAAATCTTTTGAAGTTGAAAGTTTTTAGTGTTTTCCTTAAATTCTGCCTGGACGAGTACAACTTTACGAGATGAATAAAAGCTTATACAGTTTGTCCCAATACTCTGGACTAAACGCAGATTGAGTCCAGAGTTTTAGCACTCATAAGTTTGCCTAGTTCGGTGCCATTTACTTCACAATAACTTATGGATTTTGTTTTTGACAGGTCTTGTGTATGCCTACATCCAGGATTACTCGGCGGTCTTCATTGTTGGTGCCCTCGCCTTCATAGTTAGCGGTTTTATTATTCTCCTGGAACCAATTTGTGCACAATGTCAGAAATGGTCCAGGGGTTCAGCACAACGTTCTGAAATAATTGGTGCCAATACAACAGCATAATGCCGACCCTTTTAAAGGCACTCACTGACTTAGGTATTCTACATGTAGGCCTAAATAAGGTTTATACACTCACATGCATTATCAATTTAACCTCCATTGAATTATACATATTCATTCTTACTTTTAAGCTAGTTTTGTACATTTTACAGAAACTCAAGATTTACTTAATAACCGAATACAGAGCAACGTATGCAGTGGGTCTTAGGCTTAACCCAGAGGTTGCAATGCAGTTGGGGGGGGGGGGGGGGGGGGGAGGGGGACATCAGATACACACTTTCCTTCAATAAGTTTCTAAAAGCCTCATTGACAGAGAATTTGTTTTCCTTTAAGAGGTCCTATTCACCAAGACCGGCCCCAGCCCCCAAGAAAAGGTACTTGCTTGTGGTTTAGCTTACACTACAGGTTCAAATGATGCCTATTGAATGCGCACAAAATGCAGAAAACTTGTGACAAACCATTGTGTATTTTAACAAAATTACATGTACATTTATTTCAAATAGAAAATGAAGAAACTAAACAGTCGTATGATATGAACATTGTGAAATAATGTTACTCGCAGTGTCCATAAAATCACATAAATGTGAAGAATAAAATGTTCAAAAAACATAGCTGAAGTGAGCTTTTTTAATCAACAATAATATAAATGAACATTTTTAAAAGTTCATATAGAGATTCCAATACATATTCAAACAAAGTGTCATCACCTGTTTAGTTTTTGTGGGCAACTTTGCAAAAAACCAAATATAGTCCACAGATGTATTTTCAGGTAGTGGGTACTTTTGGGCTAAGCTTTTCTTTGTTGGTGATCAACTAGTCTATTACATTCCAGTTTCTGAGAAGTTTATCAAGACATTCATTTTCATCAAGGAGCTACTCTGGACAAATCCATTTGGGATCAGCCTCAGTGCGTCATATCAATACCCCTGGTTAAGAGCATGCTGGGGCAAAATGGTGCAGCGCAAAATTGATCAAACCCGAGAACGCAGTTGATTTGGGATATCCTGCCTAAACATGTGATTTTCACCATGACTGGGACACAAATTCACCCAGCGTTGTTTTTGTAATGCAGAACTAGCATCTCTTACCAATGATGTGTTGACACAACTTTACAAAATGCCAGTGTGACATTAGTCAAAGGCAGGGTGTACTTTTGGTAATTACTCCACAAGTTTAATGACCATAAAAACTTACTTAATAAAGAGCACTGAAACACCCCTGTTGAGGTAACGTAGTAAACAGAAAGAGGAAATTTTTCACCCAAAAATTTGAATATGAGAAAGGCTTCAGTCATAAAGCCTTTCCCAGGCATCTGAAAGCACACAATTTTATGCAACTAGGGTGGTGTTTTTTTTCTTTCATTATTTTCTTGCAACTTTGATGACCAATATTGAGCCCAAATTTCACAGGTTTGTGCGTATGTTGGGATACACAAAGTGAGGACACTGGTTTAATTACCAAAAGTATACCTTGCATTTAAAGCCTACACCAATAGATTTAAAAAAATTAAATACCACTCACAGAGTTCCTGAAGGAACAGGAGTCCTGTGTCATCAGTTATTTTGCCATGTATTCACTGCCACTAAGCGTCCCATAATTATCCATATTGGAAGGGCGCCCAGATAGATATATTGTTTTAGACACTCACAGTGTCATTTCCAAAATAATTGATCCCGCCCATTCATCGTAAACGAGTAAGGTCATGTTAGGGTAGACAAGGTAGGTGTCTACATGGAGTCCTCCACATTGTTTAGAGGGTTTTTTTTCTCGAATTTTCAGAGTGTTGGTTGGACGAGTTTCCGTGTCTATTTTGTGTTTATTGTGAAACAAATTCAAGGATCCCTGTATGAGTTATCTAAAACAAATATTGAATGCATTTATTTCTTGCACTGTCTTAGAATATAATCACTCTGTAAAATCTGGCTTTTCCATTTAAATAGGCTTTGCCTCCTGAAATGGAATAGTCCAGATTTCACCTCATTATATTCTGCGACAATGCACTCAAATGCATCAAATAACTTATTTGTATATTATAGGTATTGTATACTTAAAGGTATTATACAGGATTGGCAGAGCTGACAAAATAATCAGAGACAGTGTTCATGTTTTGTGTAGTCAACCACATACATGGAATAACAAACCTGTGAAAATTTGAGCTCAATTGGTCATCGAGGTCACGAGAAAATAGTGAAAAGAGACCTTATGTGTTTTCTGTTTTTAAAACATCGAGTCTATTATCACGCGCGATAAAAACTATTGTTTTACTCATTTCTCAGAAACGATAGCATTTTAGGCAGAAATATTTTAAGGAACCCTTTCTACCATTACTTACTTTAAATCATGTAAGTTATGTGTGAATCTGTGAACATTTGTGTTTTTCGATCTTACCAATAGTAGTGTACAGGGCCTTTAATGAGAATGCTTGCATAAAGGCGTCACAGTAATGAAAAAGAACACTAGTCCTGGGCGGTTGAAATTGAACTAAGGATTTGTGTAAAACGAGAGGGCGCCATGATTCATTTTAGAGCAGGGAATTTCTCTCGAATAAGTTGTAGGGAAGTACAAAATGTTCCTGTCACTCCTTTATTATTTCATTAGTCATTCAATCAAAATGCGATTCAATATTAGAAAGGAGTGTTTACAAGTTGGTATTGCAAAGAACTTTAAATAAAATAGGACAGAGCCCCTCCATTCCATTTTAAAAAAAAGTATTCAACAAAGTTTACATCACATGTTTTCAACTTCTGTTGACAGATGACAACTGAAGTACTATATATACATTGCTACTTTGTCAAATGGGATACAAAGCCCAACTTCATGAGGGTCGGAAGGGTATTCTTATAATGATTAGTAAATTGATTGATTTGTAGATGTCAATCTACAGTTTCAATCATGTGATCTCCAACACTCATTCAAACATCTCCAATTTAAATTTGATCACACTTCTGTAACCTTAAAAACAAAACATAAATATTCCCAGAAACTTAACAGTTAATTCTGGCATAGTTTTTGTTTGTACTCAGTCCGTTTTCATTGTGGCTGAAACAACTGCACCCATTCTTCGGTCCGGGATTTTCTCAACGCTTCTCTCCTTTCCAGCTCAATAGCTTTAGTTTTCAGAAATAGACCTCTATCATGATGCAGCCATCTTGATTCTCTCACATTCAAATCAATGAAACCAAATCAAGCCTGGAAGGGCAAAAGGTCTGGTTTCTTTTTGTACAATGAATATTTGCACCTATTACTGCAGATGGATACAGGGAACATGACCAAGATGGTGGCAGAATGATAAAGGTCTATACACTGGGATGGGTGCTACCTCAGCTGTTTGTTCTGCTGACTCTTAGCTTGTGGAGGGACCAGCTTCCTCGTGGGCTTGGTGTACACCCAGCTTGGACATTGAGATTCTTTCGATGTCATCCAGACTGAGATTTGCAATGGTTGTTGAGAACTCCTGGTGGGGTAATCAGGCAAACAAATCAGAGGATAATTTGTCTATAATTATTCCAAAACCTTCCATAACCTACATGTGGATGAAGTAACCTTATTACAAATACAAAGACTGACAAGTCATACAGTACATCAGCATTTCCAGTCAGGCATTTGTAATTTATTGGGATTTTATTGGCGAGTTCTCAAAAACACAGATGGGTGTTGAACTGAAGACAAAAAATAGTATGTATTTGTGCTTTTACTTCATAAACAATGACAACATGTTCAATGGTATCTTACATAGACTGTGTACACTTTCAATTCAAATCACATTTATTTCCATACTGTCAAAAACACAGCATTACAGAATGCATGTACAATGTAATAGCAAACAGAGTAATTTTAGGTGTATACAATCAAAGAAAGGAACAGTATGGAGGCCGATTTGATAAGCCGAGGCTTGTAGTAATCAGCCTGTGGACAGACAGAGACAAGATAAACGGACAAACAGAGGACGTACGAATAGGAACAAAACAACTTACAAACAACAACAATGCTTAATTAACTAAAATGAAAATATGATGTATATATGAAAAAGAACAAATGATGATATACCTGGCAAAGCAGTCAATGGAAAGAAAGCTACGTTACATACTGAGAGATAATGACTCTTTTGAGGGAGGCTTTAAAACGGTTCACTGACAGTTGTCTTTTGATTTCTTCGTCAATGGCATTCCACAAGCGAGCACCATAGAATCGAAGGGTGTTCATGGAATAGGTGGTGCGAGTGAAAGGAACCACGAGATTATGACAAGATCTGGTTTGGTAGGTATGCAGGTCTTGAACAGAAGAAAAATAAGCAGAGAAGGTACTAGGAAGAAGATTTCTGGAATACTTGTACATAAATATTCCAGTATGGAGTTTATTTATGTCAAAAAGTGCAAGGGTGTTGAGCTCTGCAAAAAGTGGTGCAGTGTGAGCACGAGGATGTGAGGAAGTACAAAGGCGGATAGCCCGTTTTTGAGTGACAATGAGGGAGTGCAGTTTGTTATTGCTTGACCGAGCCCAGACAATATTACAATAGTTTAAGTAGGGCAGAATAAGTGTATTGTAGAGTACGACCATAGAAAAGGGTGGAAGAAAATAACGCAGTTTAGACAAGACACCAGTATTACGAGAAGTGATTTTTGTAAGAGAAGAGATGTGATTAGACCAGGAAAGTTTGTGGTCAATAATGACACCAAGAAATTTTGTAGAGTAGACCCTGGTGATAGGAATATTGTCTATAGTAACAGGGGGAAGATCAAGGTTGATTGAAGTATTAGATTTGGAAAAGAGAATAAAGCTGGTTTTGGAGTGATTTAAAGACAATTTATTTGCCTTTAACCACATAGAAACGAGAGTAAGTTCTGAATTCAGTGCATTGATCAGAGTAGCAGTTGGGACTGGAATGGAAAATAGTTGTGTCATCAGCAAACAGTGTGAAAGATGCAAACAGTGTGACACCATGAAAAGTATTAAGGCGGCAAGAGTCGGATTTATTAAAAGTAGTAAATTGTTGCCTGTTGTTGAGATAGTCCGCTAACCATTGAAGAGCAACTCCTCTGATCCCATAGTGCTCCAGTTTAGCGAGAAGAATAGTATGGTCGATTGTATCAAAGGCTTTAGAGAGATCAAGGAAAACGCCAACAGCAAAAAGTTTGTTAGTAAGAGCAGTAGTAACTTTGTCAATGAACTCGATGAGAGCCATATCGGTGGAGTGTTTACTGCGAAAGCTATATTGCTGATCACATAGAAGATGAAATTTAGAGATGAAAGTGTAGAGACGATTATAAACAAGTCTCTCCAGAAGTTTAGAAAAACAAGGAAGAATGGAGATAGGTCTATAGTTGCCGACTTCTTTATTGTCCCCACTTTTAAAGATAGGAACAACTTTAGCGACCTTAAGATTCAGAGGAACAGATCCATGGAGAAAAGAAAGATTGAAGATATAAGCAAGAGGTTCAGCAATAAGAAAAATTATAGACTTAACAATAGAAGAACTAATGCCATCGAAGCCGGGACTAGTAATGGTCTTCAATGTGTCACAGACACGTATTATTTCTGCTGCATTAGTTGGAGTAAGAATAGAAAGAAAGAAAAAGCATTCGAATTGTGCAGGTAGCTTGAAAAGTGTGCGTTAGTGGGAGGAATTTTAGAAGCCAGTGAAGGACCAATGTTAGCAATGTCAGCAGGATTAGAATACAGACGCTCACCATCAGTGAACTCGTCAGGAAAAGACGTCCGCTTCTTCTTACCCAGAATACCATTGATTTCTTGCCATAATTGCTTGAGACTTGATTTTCGAATGTCCAATCTATGGGCGTAATGATCTTGATTCGCTTTCTGAACAGTAGCGGTGATGCGATTACGGAAAGTTTTATAATTACGCTCATTAACCTCACTTTCTGCCTGTTCTGACAGTATTTGGGCCAGCTTGTGAATGTCAAGCGTAACATCATCATGCCTTAACTGCAGTTATAGTTCCTAAAAATATGTGGCATATCACATATTAAATACAAGGCACTGCTAGCGTTAAAGGGACACGTTGCCTTGGATCGGGCGAGTTAGGCTATGAAAAGCATTTGTAACCGTTTGTTATAAAATGCACGTGGTTAGAAAGATGTTTTAAAAGTAGAATACAATGATCCACACAAATATGCCTCGAAATTGTGTGGTTTCCTTTTACATTGCGAACTAACACGGTTCGCCATTTTGTGGAGTCAAAAATTTGGCTCTACAAAATGGCGGGCCGTGTCAGTTCACAATGTGAAGAAAGGAAAACCACGTAATTTTGAGGCATATTTGTGTGGATTATTATATTCTACTTTTAAAACATCATTCTAACCATATGCATTTCATAACAAGTGGTTTCAAAACGCTTTTTATAGCCCAACTCAACCGATCCACGGCGTGTCCCTTTAAACACACCATTGTTCACACATTTCTTGTTTGTAGAAAAATATAATGAGCCCATTGAGATGCCCTCAGGTGTGAGAAAGCGCTATTTGAGAGCTGCGTATTATCATTATTGTTTATGGATATAAGGGATTGTCAGTTGAAAATACAGTTTTGATTGTCAGTTGAAAATACAGTTTTGACTGTCAGTTCTGAACATGGTAAACTGCAACTGCAAGTGATGACTATAGTAGCGTCAACCTGCAGCCTGCAACTGCAAGTTGACGCTACTATAGTCATCACTTTGATGTTTAAAATGATGTAAAAGTTACTTGAAAATCAAACTTTTTAAAAATCCGAACCTTTTTAAACTGTTCTAAGACTTTCTCAGCATCAGATGAAGTGAAGTGTCTATGTAATAGGGTCTTTAAGGCATCCCATAATGCAGTACCACTTCCTATTCGTGAGGTACTCGTTAGATCCAATGATACTTCTGGCCTTCGTATGACAAGGTGTATTTTTGTATCTGGACCAATATTGTAATCACCTAAACATTGTCCATCTGCATAAAGAAAAGAATTTGTTTAATGCAAATTAAAAAGATTTGCTCAAATATTGTTGTGTCAGTGAAAAAACATTGTATCTCCTATAAAATAGCATTTTTACCCATTACACACGAGTTTGATATCAAAACGTTGTAACTCGCTTAAAACAAATACGCACTGAGATATTGTGTTTTTTGCACAGACCATTTTCCTGTGTGATATAACATTTTAGCAAAATTGAGATACAACATTTTTGCATTAACGCGACGATATATTGACCCAACAACTCTCCATAGTTGTTACTATTTATGGTTTATTGAAAAGCACTGTTTCATGATCACCGCCAGTGGAATTACTTGACTATACAGTTAAAAGATGTTTATGATTAATATTACCTTGTAAAGGATGAGTTAAGAATGAAACAAACAAAAACAATGCACCACTGGGAAACTGCCAACAAAATACAAAATACAAATTCATCTAAACTGAATTAAAAGGGGGCAAGGGTTATTGGAAGGAACTTTTTCAGTGACTAGCCAGCAGGACCAGTCTGCTTTTCATTTCACTGGCCAGTCAGCTTTTTCACTTGTCCATAATTATATTAAATAGGGATGCTTTTCAACAATGAACTATCCAGATGAGTTTTGAGTATTGCAGTTAAGCGTGACTTTACAGTCAAGATTAATCTTAGCTCTTTGTGAAATCGAGCCCTGACCAAATATATGTAATTTAAATAACAGAGTTTTTGATCTAAGCAACGTGTATTTTTAAAATCACCTCATAATACAAGCACTTTAGGCAAATAAACCTGTCAGAATGATTGGCAGTTGGTATTGAAGAATATCTAGTGCCGAAGGCACACAATGGACGAACTTAGGCTGAGGTGTAAAATGTGCACTAGACGCCATTTTAGCAAGCAACTCTTTTGGTGCAACAATAGACAGTGCAGACAATGACCATTGCTATCGATGATTAAACAAAATATTTGCTTGCTGAAATGGCGCACAAGTATCTCACGGTTCAAAATTAGAGCCTAGGCTCCCATTCCCTATCTTGCCACTTCGGCACTAGATAGTCTTAGCTGGAGATCTACATCTAAGCTGATACTCAGCAAAGTCCACCTGGATGTAAAACTGGATGTGAAGCAGGTGGAAAGTTGTGCAGAGTACCTGCAGTAAGGGGACTACATGTAAGTACCTGACAATGTTTTTCCTTTGAAGACGAGTCTCTGTTGATGCACTGGAACATCTAACTCTTTAGCCACCATACGTTTGACAGACAGGATTGGTTCTGATGCTGTTACCTGTAAAGCAAACAAATGTAGGTTGATGTTTAACTTTTTTGATTGTTTTAATATTATATAAATGTACCCCCCCCCCCAAAAAAAAACCCTGAACATTTCATTACAAGATGTGGTTTTAAGATATTGCCAAAATCTGAAGTGGTTATGTCCACGCAAGAAGAATAATCAATAATTGGAATACAATCTGAGAAACGCTTACTCTCAGATTGTTTTTTAACCCTTCTACTGCCTGACCATTCAATATCATCCACTGTGGTTTTGAATGGTAGATAAACTATGCCAGCCTGCAATGTAATATCATGTGGTAAATGCATCTACACAGTACACACATCGTGTGCACAGTTGTGCCATCATACACAACCAGTGCAGTTGAATGGTTTCAAATGGTTGGTCAACTCACTGGACAATGTTACCAAGAGTAGGAGGGTTAATTCCTTAGAAGGAAATCTTTTCTCAAAATGTAATCATTAACAACAGCTGCAGTTTTATGGTCATTAATTTTTGGAGTAATTACCAAAGGTATACCCTACCTATAATAAAGGACACCTAAAATGCTCAAAGAGCTTGAGGAAAAAAAAAACTATGGAGCACAAGGCCTGGAATAATACAGTGGCCACAAAGGCCATGGCCTTGGTAGCCCTGCACTTGGCCTTGATGCCCCTTCAGACATTTCCCATGGACTACGCTTTTCCAAAAGAAGTGTCATTTGCAAAATGGCCTTCAAAGGCAAGCTTCCACTTTTGCTGGTGGGCAATAAACACATTTAGAGAGGAGAAAAAGTGAACAGCATGGATGAGGAATACACACTGGCTCTGTGTTTCCAAAGTGCTTATAAATCTCATTTCTCAACTAACAAGTAGTTCAAAATCAAGTCACATTGTTCTTTAGGGCCTATCCCCGATGCAATACCCACATTATTTAAATTCTTTAAAGTTTCCACCCTAATATTTATTAAAAGAACTTCTTTAATTGCAATGTTGTCACTCATACCAAAAGAAGGCTCACCGCACTGGTGGGTTTCACTGTAAAAAGGTTAATTTTTTTATTGAAATTATGCAATCAAATTATCCATATCACTGATAAAAACAAATGTTTTAACTAAAGGCCAAATCAAAACAAAAAGTACAAGTAATCTGGTGCCAACTCATCATCTTAAAACAAGCCCAGGTTGGGCTCTTCTGTTGCACATTTCCCATTCCAGGGTATAAAAGGTCCCCTGCTATTGCAAAACATTTGTTTACACAATTTATTTTCATATTTATACCTAATGCAGGAAGCTGAAGTTTTGTGCACATGTATAGGCCTATTGCTTTTGTACATAATTCCAAGACTGCTGGGTTCAGAATTGTTAATTTACAACAATGCAAGTAATTCACCAAGTACAGTATCGACATATTATTCGCTTTATATAACAAAATAATGTAATATTGTTACCAAACGAACAATATAGTACTAAAGTGTTTTGCCTCAGTTGATGAGAAAGTCAATCTTGCTCACACACAAGATGCTTTTACTTAAGTACAACGGAAGCGTCGTGGATTATGTTATTTGTGGACCCATCAAAAGTATTGGACAGCATGAATAACATATGAACATTTTAGCTTCTTAAATCAGATAATAACTTGATAATAATATGAACAAACATTACGCGTTAGTTGAAACTTCCTTGGCATTATTATAAAGAAACCTTATAACCCCAGGCAAGGATGTCAGTCACTCAGTGTAGCTGTTATAGGTCGCGCGATATTGACATTTCCTATTCTGCCCGCACAAAAAAAAGAGGTTTTTCAAATTAATGTTGCTTCGACCCAACATGCTATCTGAGCTTCAAATTACTCCTGTAGGTCAATAAAACTCTTCTTTCATAATCCTTTTGAAAAAAAGGCACAAATTTACCTCACTTTTTCACGCATCAAAAAGATTCAGAGCATGGTCACCGACGCGACTACCGCGAGCGCAGCCATTTTGGAACTTTTTTGATAGAAAAATTTGGTCACCGTTTTTCAATTAATACCGCCCTCTCTTGACTTCTACCCCCAAAATAACGCCATCTATTGATAGAAAGAGGATTGGGAAGTGTACGGTGCTTTCAATCTGTGCGGCGCGTCTCAATCTGTGAAGAAATAAGGTTTTTATGTATTTTTTTTTACCATTTTGGGCCAAATTTTGACTAAATTTCCCATTTTAAAAGAAATGTAAACATTCAGCGACGATGGGGTATGCTGTCAAACCTATATCAGTAAAATCCTTGTCCATTTTTTAGTAAGAGAGGTTGGGTTTTGGTCCCGCGCGAGGTCGCGCATGCAATTTGCAGAGGTTTTAATTAAACCAAGTGATCGGTAAAATCTCATTTTTGAACCTTTGAGTGCGCGTTAGGGATAGGGCTGATAAGCTTTAGTTGTGTGGGTGGTCTTAATTTAACAATTTCTTTACCTCAGTCGGCGGCCAGAAGAGTACCGCGTGTTTGTTGTCTTTTGGAAGGCATAACTCATTAACGAAAGCACCCATGACAGTGGGGTTTGCACCATTGAATTTCTCATGAGGAGACCTTTAATTTGATGTACAATTTTAATATATTTGAAAAAAATAAATGTTTACTATAACATAGCTACTCAGTGCTGTGCAACGAACATTTGCAATAATACAGCATTCTACACCATTGACTGGGCTAGCCGCTACCACAAAAAGCATGTTCATTCTTTTAATCGTATTCTTAATAATTTAATTATTAAATTAAGTTAGGCCCTACTAGTACTACTAGTTAGTTCACATTTTCATTTATTCTAGGAATACAGCTAGCTAATAATATTAATAACAGTGAAACACCGTACAGTAACATTATGGACGGAGGAGGAAGGAACATTATTATTACTAAGAATCATGGTCATGGGATGGCCATGTGGCATGCTAAGCTTTAATTAAGAAGAACGTGACATACCTCAACACGACATTCCCTTCCTTGCGTTTGAAGAATCTTCACAATTAGAATCATTTCTGTTTACTTTATAATTCTTTTATTCTTGCACTGATGCTGAAGGTTACAAATTAAGTAGAAAATCTGATAATCACTTCAAGTATACCTTACTGAGTCTTCAACTATGAATTAAGTCATAATGTTGTTTACGAACTAAGGAAGTTATTGACATTAGTTTGTGCATGCTACTTCCATTTCTGAGCATTCAGCAATCCGCCATGTTTGTCATGAACTTCATCCTAGTCGCTCGCGCGATTGTGGTAATTTTTGCACACGCTGCGTGCGTGAGAGAGACAGCTCTAAGCACACTAGTCTTTGTTCAACTCTATGGTTCAACTTCAAGACATAATGTTTGTGTACGATTTTTTCTCCATCATGGCGCACGAAATATAATTCAACATTAAGTATTCTGGATCTCTTTTTTTGCTGATTTGATCCGAAAGTTTAGTTTTTTATTTTAAACAGCTATTTTTTTTATATTAAGAACGTTTCAAAATATAAGCTTTTATTGAAGGTAGTAGCCAACATATTTGGATGTTATTCCCGATTTATGTCCATCAGTAGACTTGTGGACAAGTCGTTAATGTCTGTCGCGGTGATAGCCGAACGGCTTTCTCGCAATATCCCGCGAGAGGGCTGCCCTGTGCGAGATTACTGCTCTCAAGACTGGTCGCATTTACGACGAAGAGTCGGCAGCCAGCAACTTCGCGCGAGAGCAGAGATCTCGTCAACAGCACCACACGCGACTTGACTCGCGACTCACCGCGACCATCATTAACGACTTGTCAACAAGTCTAGTCCACAGTCATCTACAATCAATTGTCGCGCCGGGCCTACAAGTGTACTAGCATAATTGCAAACGTTTTTGTGTATTATATAGTCTGAGAATTTTGCCGTATTTTAAATAAAAATACCACCAATGTTTCTAAAATGGAGGAGTGTTCTTCCTCCATGCTAAAACTTAAGACATGACTTCGCGGACCATATAATATAGTCCGAGACTAATACTCTTTAGGGCCTGTCAATTTGTTTAAATAAATTTTGTTAAATCTATTCCTACCTCTCCATGGTTAAAGCATGGAGGAGGTATTTCCTTCCTCCATGGTTAAAGTAGGCAGCATAGCTTTAATTCAAAAGAAAAAAAACTTTGCAAAGCGAGGTGTTTGTTTTATTATTTGATTTCTGCTAGGATTAAAGAAACAGTCTAAATATTGATATTGGCATGAGTGGTCAGGTTACCTGGTTACCTGAAATGCGCACATGTTTTATTTGTTCTCTTCAATTCTTTGTTAAAATGTATTTTTACTGCTTCTTCTTCCATAGTACACTCACATGAGCATTTTCTTTAAAATGAAAATTTGTTTCTTATTCTTATTCTTATTCTTTATTCAGCCAATAAAACAAGCGAACAATACATTAGGGAACAGAATACATGTACAATAATACGGTAACGACTAAGAGGGAATGGGATAGAGGATACAGTGAAGACAAACAAAACATAAAAACCAATCTGTGATGGCCAGGATCAACATGATTGGGGAGATTCTAAACCTCGGCGAAAGGAAAAGACAGTGTGTGGTCACACGACTGAGAATTGATCAATTCGACCTGTTTAAGGAATGCGCACATTTAGTTCATGTGAAACAGCTTTTCAATTATTTGTTTTTGGCCGCCGTATGAAATACAAAAATCTCAATCAAAAGTGGTATCCCGCGACATTCATTTAACGACTTGTCTACAAGTCTAAACGACATAGATTGATCGCGCGTGCGCGTAAGTTGTCACTGCCTTCTTTTTTATTACGTGTGGGTGTGTAGGATAGTGACGTCTTGGACCAAGACTAGTGGGTGTGCTGCTGCTGCAAGCACAACATACGCAGCTGCTTAACTTCACTTGTTTTCCCTAATTTCAAAAGAATTTGCTGGGGATAAGTCGGTACAACAGCAGCCTGTTCTTCTTTGGGGTATGTGCTGACTTCAAACGTTGACAGCTGAACCATACAGGTGTTTCAATCTTGGTTCAAATGGCTATCAAATCGTCCACCATGTCCACGGTGACCGCAACATTCCTCCACTCAACAACGTTGTTGTTGGTGCAAATCCTTTTGTTTTCATTTGTGAGAAGTGATGAAGCTGTTTGTGACAACTTTTGTCCACAAGTGGTAAGTACACGTATGTCCATACAACACGTAGCAGCATAGAGCTGTCCTTCATCTATGGTACTATTACCTTGTGCTATCCTATGTCACAAAAACACTACTGCTAACACTACTTACTGTCACTACAGCTGGTGTACGTAAGCAGACATTTCTTAGTGTAATTTAGGAAGGGAGCAGCAACTGAGCAAGCAGGCAGGAAAAGACATCCTCAGATCGATCATCAGAGGGTTCTGAGACGGGGTGGGGCTACTGCTCCCCCTCTGCGGTTAAAATTATGCCACTGGCAGTGGCACAGCAGTCTGTACTCCTAGAACTATGAGGTTTATGACGATAGCGGAATGAACCTCATAGTTCTAGGAGTAAGCAGTCTGCATCTGAATCATAATTCATACATCTGGGATAAAGAATATTATTTGGTACACCCATCCATACACTGATCTGCATGATGTTAAGCACTGTATATTCAGAGTCAGTGCTTTCCCGATTTCTGTGAAAAAAAATCCATGCAGGCATATTACTCGGGTAGGATTCGAACCCACGACCTTTTTATTTCCATTCTAGGGCAGACGTCTTACCAAGATTGCGCCTTTGATCATTTTGTATGTAAGGGGCGCAATATAAATTTTAAATATTATTATTATTAAGATTGCCCGGTAGCTGGAGGCAGTTCGAGTCCTATATTGTTAATGTTGGCGGCGGGCACTGCAACAAAGGTCATGGGTTCAAATCCCACCTGAGTATTATGCCTTTGGAGTCGTAAAAGCGCTGACTAGGGCCTATACTAGACCCAGTAACTGGGGCGCTGTACTCATTTTTTGAAATTTTGTCTTTTATCTTTCGTACGAAAGATAAAAGAAAAAATTTCAAAAAATGAGTACAGCGACCCAGTTACTGGGTCTAGGCCTATACAGTGAGCACTTTTTTAAAGCACTTTTAAACACACATCAGTGTATGGCTATATAACTGATGCATATTTTTATGTATGATTATTTGGTTTATTTCAAGTAAAAACATGAAAAATTGTACAGCATGGCAATTAACCGATAGGTTGAATTGCATTAAAATACAAAAAACAAGGCTTATAAGGAAAGAAAGATGAAAATTAAAAAATGACAGATATATATATGAATTTAATTCACATAATTAAACAAAACTCACAAAATTAGACGACGACAAGAAAGAAGGTATAAATACAAATTCAAAATTGTGGACTAAAAAAAAATGGATATAAAAAAAAGGAGACAAGAAAAACTTTGACAATTTTAATCCGGAAAATCTCCATCAATTAAAAGGGGATCAGAAAAAGAGCAGTACAGGGCAAAATAAACCTTACATATGCCCCAGTCCAAATAGTGTCGACAATACACGTCGTCTCGTGCATAAGACCGTACAGAAACTGCAACAGTACACAGCAAAATGTTAAAACAAATCGCTCTTTAACATGTTTAATACTTGGACGAATCCTGCTTGAAGTTTTGGCTGTACGTTTTACTGTAAAGTACTCACAGTTACATGTTTGATAGAGTAAAAAATTAAGCAAAGCAAGCATACTAAAGCCTGTAAGTGTAAAGGATCACACATTTTTGTAAAAAACCCAAACACCCAGTTCACTTTGTTTTAAACCAATTATTTCACATAATTTCACAAAGTTGTCGTTTTCTGGACAGTTTATTGAGCTGTATCAATGTGTGCACTTCCACCGCAAGTTGTAAAATTTTGAAGAACATGTGTGTGAGTAATACGAAAACAAATTTCCACTTCCACTAAGTAGTAAAGTACCATCCCCAGTAGACTGGAATATTTAAGGGCATAGTTTTACATGAAATAGTCAACTTTGATTTAATGTATTTTGACACCTGAGGATGTCTTCTTCACAAGTTTACAACAAGGCACCTAAAGTAGTCTAACATCATGTACAGTTTCAAGTTGATACAAGCTTTGTAGATGTGTTTGCTTCATGGACATTGTTCAGTGAAAAGAAAAACTATTACAGGTGTAAGAGAAAACTTAGACAAATACTGAACAAAAACAATAGGCCTAGGTGCTCTGCTATTGCCCGAATATCCAAAAAGAGAAAGCATAAAAGTTAATGAGCCACACAACCTTCCACAAAATTAACATGTGACTTTATAAAAACAGACAAGCAGTAAACTTTTAGTAGTAAGTATTGGTCTGCTGGCCATATTATCATGCTCTGGAGTTACCCGAGGACCAGTAAAAATTCTCTCCAATTAATTGGTCTGACAAAAGCAGTGAACGATTTCCATTGTATAGCTGAGCAAAATGCTACCGTACCCAAAATATATCAGTTGCTACTAAAAAAGAACCATCAGCAACTCATCAGCAAAAAACTTGCTCAGTCTAAACACTTTGCTATGCAAAGCTGCTGGATGAAATCGTTCCCTGAAAAGCATAGATGTTTAGGGACTGTCCAAAGTTTGCAACACTTTTCAGATTGTATAGACAAAGGTTACGATTGTTCGCCTTTCGAGAGCTGTCAGTGTCACTGTCAGTTCACGCTGTTTTGCAGAATTTTTTTAGCACTCCTGCATGAAATTGTATCATAAATATCTGATTATGGCTTCGACCTCGTCGAATAAAAGGAAGCAGTCATATAAAGGAGAATATTCAGCGAAGTGGGACTTCATAAAAGCGTTCAAAAAAGGGAGAAAATAATTAATTTATCAATAATAATGTTATTGTTATGTAAGCATCCCTCATCTCACTGTCACATGGAATGGATGGAGGTACAATACGCAGGTATGATTGTGTCAGATATCTTTCAAAAAATATAAATTTCCGGCTAAAAGGTTGCCCCAAATCGTCCGCTTGCGACTTCTCTTGTCCACGTTCATCTGCACAACAGATTGGACAAACTCTTGCGCAATCTGCAGTTTGCGCCATGCAGAATCGGCAGCTCCCATTGCCTATCGAGTAAAGGTTTGCGCAATTTTCAGATTGAGCATTGTCTTGTACACCATGCGCGCTGTGTACTTCACGAAACACGGCGCGACGACCGTGGATCACAAATTCATGAGACCAAAATCACGGAGATATCAGTGGATGTGTTCTGGTTTTTAATTCAATTTTTTTAAAAACATGTTTGGTTGGTCAAAGTCTGACATTTGATTTAATTTTAAATTTTTAATTTAAATTTTTATTTTTATTTTTTTAAGTCGAATAAAAAGTTTAGGGTCGTGGCACGGGAAACCGAAACAGACATGACACCCTTTTTGGGGCCTAAACTCTTTTATGCATTTTTTTTCAACAATACAGGTTTTTAAGGAAAAATACAGGTTTTGGGGTTTCAGAATACAGTTTTGTGATCCCAGAGGTTGGCATGTCTGTACTTACCCATTAGACAAAATGAGAAACATTTAAAAAGCTTAAATCTTCTTTTAGTGCTTGTTCAAAATCAAAACATATACATGTAAAATAGGCCTATTCAATTTTTTAGTTCAATGTTTTCAGGTCTTTTTCCATTTTCAAAATATTAGCCCTGTAAATGTTTTGAGCAGCAAGCCATGTGGTCTTACCTAGCCCAAATTGGAGCCCTGTGGATTTATTGACAATCCAGAGGTATTGTTCACCACACTGTCTATGGTTCTAAGGTGTGACCTTCAGTACTACATGTACATACATGTACCATAGAGAAAGGACCACGGATGTACATGTACATCCATGGTAAATTTTCAGGGAAAGTCCCATTTCTTTACCACAGCAGTAAAACTCTGTGACCTTCAGAAAGTACATGTAGCCTGGTAATGGTAACAGGCTGTAACAGCATCCATGGAATGTTACAAATATTTTGAGGGGAAAAGGTCATATTATGCTGGTACAGAGTGTGGTACAGTACATGTACTTGTGGACAATTCTGTGAAAAGCAAACTTGGGGAAAACAATTGGAAACTACATGTACTTCCTGACAATGCAATCACTAGAAAAAAATTGCAGTTTGCATGATGAATAGGCCTAAAAGAGCCTAAAATGAGGCTTAAACATTTGTGTTAATGTTAATGTGTTTGAAGGTGCACCCTTTGTATTTTGAGAGGAAGGGTACATGTGCACTGTACAAATGTACACTGTATATGTATAGTGCACATTTACATGAAGGCTCAAATCTCAAAAAGTCCTTTGTAAAGTGCCTTTCGCATGACTTGTGCTCTCCCGAGCAGTTGCATTTAACCAGACATTTTCAATACTATACTATACTATCAGCTTGACCCATTTCTGGGTCAATATGACACAGATTCTGAGCATACAAACCCAGGAATAGGTCAGATCCTACGGGACATGGAATCTAGGTCAATTCTGACCCAAGATTTTTAGAAGACTTGTACTAGAATGTCACAAGAGTTGATGATAAAATGTAGGCATACATGTATCTTTCTTAATTTAGCCCTCTAGTCCAAGCCAAAATCTTCACGCTGGTAAATTAGACTTAAAATTTCCCTCCGAAAAATGTATTAATACATTAAATGGTGAGGCACAGGTTATACCATATAATTCTTTAACCAAGTGAATATCATGCACTAATACAATCCAACTTACAGTTTTCCAACTTTCATAAATCCTACATGTTGATTGGGGTACACCTGAAGCATGACTATCTAGATGTAACTGAGCTGAGCATTCCATGCTAAGCAATGTGCATGCTGCCTCACCAAAATCTAGGGTCCACACATACACACCATGCAGAACCACCCATGCATAAATATTTGCATAGGTAATTTGCATACTCCAGGATTCTTCTTATTGTGTACACTGGTTGATTTTAGTAACACATTCCAAATCATGTTTACAAAACTTAAAGTAGTTTAAAAGTTTCTTTTTTGTTTTCTTCATTCCCCTAGGGTTTTGTGGATGGCTGGCAGACTGAATGCAACCTACAGTCAAATGGTAGGTACCAACATCATGAGATAAACACAGGGCACGATACTTTATGAGGCAATTCCAGTCTCATTGGTTAATATGGAGTCATTGCCTTGGTGCCCTTTAATATGTTCCAATACACATTTTCCTCATTCATGTAGAGGTGCCTTGACTAAAGGAAATTAACTACATAATGAAATTTGTACTAAGCCTATATACAGCACATTTTACTTCCAAGGACTTTGATAAGAGTACATGAATGGATATTTCATTTTGATTTCTTAAAGCAGGCCTGATACTTAACGGAGGCAACAGAGGCAATTGCCTCCATGCCCCTACATGTAGTCATGACCTTGGTGCCCCTTGAAATGTTAGAAAGATAGATTTTTTCTTATTCGCTACTTGCATGGATCTGCCATGTGTGTATGTAGAGCCTCAACTTCATACTTTGTATTGTATTTATGTGCAAGGGGGTGAATAGAGGTGCTTTTACAAAGGAAAAACTGCCTTGTCTGTACAAGAACAAAGTATTAGGCCTGCAGAAGTATTTTTGTTACAAAATTTGTACCAATTGATAGCGACTATATTTATTTCAACAGTAGCAAGCAAAATTTGCCCAAACTTTTAGTTTAAAAAGAGTCGTTGAATTTGTCAAATATTGACAAGATTTAACCAATCACCACCCACCTCCTATACAAAGGACACTTCAAAGCCTTGTTGTTATTGGTCAGTTTTGAAAAACAGGCATTTAATTTGTCAGGATTCTTCACTGATCTCTCTGCACCATTTTAAGATTTTCTTGAAAGAGGCAAACTTGCTATCACAGAGATGCCATAACTAGGGCCCAATTTCATAGAGCTGCTCAAAACTATCTTAGCACATGCTTACCAGAAAAGGGTTACCGACTAAAATACAATTTCCCATGTAGCATCTCTGACTGGTATCCTACTTATTGTTGCTTAGCAGAATTTGTTAACGCAATATTTCTTCTTAAGCAGCACTATGAAATTTGGCCCAGATCTTCAGATCTCTTTGAAATGATGTAGAGAGTCTGTAAACCTCTAAAATGCAAAGTGTTGTACATTCAGGGAGCTTTGTTTGCACACTAAGAGGAAGTTGTAATCAAATTTTCATGATTTTATATTTTCAGACAATCTTATCCCTGTGAAAAATCACTTCCTAGTGACTCCTCAATCTTCTTCCACAAAAACAAAGAAAGAAACTTAGGTCTGTATTCAGACTGAGAAAAACATAACAAAAGCAGTTCTAACATTTTCAAAATGCAACATCAATAAAAGATATTTTCTTGTTCTGTTACTACCAGCCCACTGTAGCGAATCAGTTGTCAGCGACGTACCCTCTGCTCCCAGCAATCTCAGAGTTCAGGATTATACTTATGAAGTCCAAGGCACCAAGTTACTTGCTTTGAATATCACTTGGGTGCTTCCTGTGACTGGTATGTATAATCATTTCTATTTGGTGCTCCAGTGTGGCATCGTATACCCCCCTCCCCCACCCTCCTAATGTATCTTCAGTGTTCTGGGAATCTCAGGAAGTCTTTAGAGGATTTTAAGGGGTACTTCTGTACAACAGGAAAAGAGTGTGTTAAAGTGTGGGAACAGTTGGAGGGGACATCCTCTACCAGATACTGGGCATTGTATAGCCATTTCATGTGCATTCTTGCTTGTTGGTAAGTTAATCCATGTATGTCAATACATGTACACATATGTATGTTTACATGCAAACAGTGGTTGTATGCTTGGGGTGTTAAGTTGCTTCATCCAGCTCACCGGCTCCAAAGCATTCAGGAAAACATTGTAATTTTTGTGTAATTGTAGTGTGTCATGGCTGAGTGATCTACACGTAGTGCACTGTACTCAAGATTTGGTTATTTAGTCATTGGGGTACGAGTTTGAATCCCGGTCGTTACTTTACTATTTCTGCCTCTCTTCATCCTTGGGGGGGGGGGGGGGGGGGGGGGGATAATGGATACATGTGAGGGTAGACAAGGTTGATATTGTGTTTTAAAAAGCCTTCAGAGCACCAAGGCAGCCCAGAAGACTGACTAATTATTGTAATAGAACCCAAGTTCTTTTGTTCCATTGTTCACTGGAGCTTGGTGCGACTAATGAAATCCCTTTGTTCTGAAAGTTCTCTGCTATTTCTTGAGGAAACTTCCCAAACGAAACACAATCTTATTGCATGTGTTGTTAAAAGTCACTGGGCCAAATAAACAAAATAAAATCAAATGAAACAAAGAGTTGATAATGTAGTACTGTGAAACTGAATGACGCATTTGGTATTATTTTGATGCAGGGAATTTCACTGGACTTGAAGGTTTCTACGTAGATGTCGTAAAAAAACACTATCCAGTAGGCTACCAGGAATGCAATGCAATCCGTTTTGATCATCCACTCACAGTGTCATCCTTTGCATCTCAGGTGAGACAGTAGTTTGACAACAAAATCCAACACCACAGTTGGATTGAAATATGAGCAGCAAAACACAGCACAGAGTGTTTGCATGCAACATGTATGTCAACCTATTCTATCCCCGAACTTAATTTCCTGGATTGTCTACGAGATGTGTCATGTGTTGCAGGAGACAGAATCTCCTAGGAATGCGTGTCACCCTCTTGGTTACTCCATCTGCCTTGTACACAGGAGAAAGCCTATGAACAATTCATGTGCCATACTTAACAGTGTATATTTCACAGGGTAGCAAGGAATTATATGATTTTGTTTAGAGAGTAGGGACATGGCCTTTAGGTAGGAGGTAATGAGGTAAGCATGAGGTAAGTATTCCTCTGCCTCATACTGGGCATGGTATAATATGTTGGTATGTAATTGGTAACTAATTCTTGATGCTCTTTCTTTCTGCAGATTGTATTCCAGTTTTCCTGTTTGCGGGGAATTCATGTGGACAGCCTTTTCAATATTGAGATAACATCAATTGGGTCAAAAAAATCCATTACAATAGATCATCGCACATCAAGTAAGTATGTCTTTTTTTATAGTAGCCTGAGCACATTTTCCTGATTAGTTTAGCCGACAAATTTGCTTAAGTGCAAGTGTATTTCACAGTTTAGCAAGAAAATTAGGCAGCCAGCTTGCGTGTTCAACATGTATTTGCATTGTTACGCCATTTATTTGGTTACAGAAAATGCCAGCAGGATAGCCTGCCTTTTCCTAAGCTTCCAAAGCTTAGCGCTGGAATCGGAAAAAACGTCGTTTAGCACCCCTGATGAAATTGGCCCAGGCCTTCTTTCTCAAATGGGCATGGCAGTTTGGTAAACATGGACCAAGGAACAATTTCATCAAGTACTTTTGTGCACACTGACTGCATTTCTGAGTAGTTGATGAAGATCTTTGAGCAGCAACGGCCAGTAGTGGCGGCCAGCTTGCATATTCACCATAGCTTTCCATTTTTACGTTTGTCAATTTACTTACATGTACAGTAAACACTGAAAGGTAAGCCTGCCTTTTCTTGTGCTTACGGTTAGCATCGTTATGAAAAGGAAAATCATACAATAAGCAAAACATTTGCCGTTAAGCAACTCTATGAGATTGGGCCAAGGAAAGGTTCTTTATAGACCATGTGACCAGTGACATCAACATTTTACAAAAGAGCCAAAGAGTATGGACTTACTGCAGGCATGACTTGTACACAGCTCAATGGAAGAAAACATTAAATCTGATATTTTATGGAGATTGCCCTGTCTGAATTCTTATAAACTTTTGATATGAAGAAAGGGGGCACGTCTGAAAACTTGTTCAGCTGTCACTTTTATAACTCTTGAATTGATGTTGAAATTATGACACAAACTTTAAAATTTCCCATATGATCAGTGTAGTATCTTGCCTATCGGAAAGGCCCTGGAATGTACAACAAGGTCAACTTGTTTATTCTCATCATTCAACATGAAGTTGTTGTAAGTACATGCTACATTAAAAGTATCAAGATAAATGTCCATAGCGGTTTTTTTCCCCCCCAACTAGGTTGTGCAAAGATACCAGGAGTAGGAGGATGTCCCACAGTTATTGGTAAGTCTGTATAAATTAAAACAAAGCATATCAATCAAAATATTTTGATGAGGTGATTCCTTGGCTGCTTCTTCCAAGGTTGTATTACAAGCTTGTGTGTGATCCCTGTGTGTATACAGCAGTTAAAGGCTGTATTGTTTGTTGTGACTGGCACCCCTCCCCTCCACAAAGATACTTACTAAATAGGGAGATCGCCAGCATTAATAGTAATAATAATAATTGGTTTTTACATAGTCCTTTACACACCCGAAGGGAGTCTAAAAGCGCTTCCAACATTATTACCCCGGTCACTGGGCCATTTATTTCATTCCTTAAACCATCTCAGCTCCCTGGGGAGTATACAGCCTGTGCAACAAATATGCGCTACTAAGCTAAATCAATCACAAGAACCATTAGAGTTAGATAGCTCAGTTTGTATGTTAATTCAGAGTGTGCAGATTCAAATCCTGCTCTAATCAATTTTTCTTCGTTCAACCCCAAATTGAACTTTTGAAGCATAAGTCCCATTCCTTAAAAATACAATAAAGGCTGTATATTTTGAGAAAATTAAGCTTCAAGAGAGGTACCTACGTCACAAATTGTTTCAGGTAACTGTCCATTTTAACGTAGCTCTCAAAAATTGTTCCGGTCAGTATTATCAAAACATACCCCTGTTTAATCGGATTTACTATAATGTCTAATTGAAACTCAATGTAATTCTGTATTCTGTTGGAAGCGTCTGATTCTCTAAATCAAGAGTCTGCTTTTTGTTTTGCAAATTTTTTCAACAGAGCGAGATGACGAATGGGAACCTTCACAGAAGCCAACTACCTTAGTTTCGGAATACAGTGTAGTTGTTTTGTTTACACCATACCCAGGGGATAGCTGGAGAACCTACAAGATTAATCTACGACCATGCAATGGAGATGCAACCCCTACAGCATTATCTCAAATTGTCAACACCACTGGCTCTGTAAGTCTTCTTTTGTCTGGGCTAAACCAAATGTTCACCACTATGTTTTATACATGTAGTAAAGATGGTCTGAAATGATATACAAGTATAAATGCATATTTTGTTCTATCCTTTGTCCTTGTAGTTAAGAATCTCCCATAGACTCTGTACACTCTGTGGAGCACCCCAGTCTTTAGCATTCCACTATGGAGACCTTTTCTTTTCCCTTTTCTGTTTCGGTCTCGGTCTCCATAAGGTAGTGGATTTGAAATCACTGTCGCAGGTGCAATATGGACTAGTCAATAAAAAATGCTGGATTTCACCGAGTGTTGTGTAACTCATATGTAGATTTTTTAATTTTTTTAAACTAAAATAAACTGAACATTCGTCCACCCCACACCTTGAAATGTCTAAAACACTCTACTAAAAAGCAACATGGATGACCCCATATAGCCATGACCAGCACAACCTTGCCTCATTTGGAATCATTTATCTTAATTCATTTCTGTTATTTGTAAAAGTTTTGCTTACAAACACATGTTTCGGCATTAACTAGTTAAAACTGCTGTGCTTAATTTATTTGTGCCACCTGATGGTGATAAAATGATTTAAGTACTAGATATCTATTTTTATTTAGTCAAAAAGTTTTGTTTTTTTAAATTCATATGAGACAATGAGACACTATTAGTGAAAAGATGATACAATTGGCAGGACTGACGTTATCTTGCATTACCAGCACCCAAGCAATGTGCATGTTACATTGAACTCGAAGACCACAAATTTGAAAGGGAAAAAAACGGAATTCCGGTTTAAACCGGAAGATTCTCATGCCCGGAAGATGCTTTTTGCCTGGCATATCTTCCAAATGTTTTTTTTTTAAATTTCATTTTGAAACCAAAAGAATTATTGATTATTGTTTTTTCTGTAACTCCTGTTGTGATTTATTTAAGTTTTTTCTTTTTCTTTTTCAGTCTGATAGTAGCTACCGCTTTAAATTTTCTGATGTACCACCAGGGTGTTATATTGCACATGTAAGTATCCCCAATTTCCACACATTTGAGAAATTAGGGGATGAGTAGCAAATCTTCGTGTCATCAATTTCACAAATACGACGGAGTGATGTTGAAATGGCCTGGTGTGTTTTAGCTCACTGGACTCAAGCTCTGGTGTTTCTGATCAGCAGAGTGTGGGTTCGAGTCCAGGTCTTGACACATACTTAACAATAATGGAGACTTGTAATACTTTGTGTTGTCACTGACAAAATGTAGCGTGAACGTTATTTCTCAAGGACAAGTACCTTCAGGGTATGACAAAGTTAATATAACCATCAGACCAATCAAGTTTTATAGATGATAATAATAACAATAATAATAATAACAGATACACATGTGCTATGTCACTGTAGGTTACCCTTTACCAGAGGCCAGACGGGTCAATCGTTGATGGACGTGAAAGTCGTTCTGAACCTTTTAATGTTACTCTCGTGACAGTGAGGCCACCTGAGGTATCGACAAAATCACCTGATGCTGAGGAAATAACTGGTAACTTTTTTTTTTACACAATAAATTATCTCATTTGTTCAAAAATGTGTTTTTAAAGGTAAATTACATTTGTTGGTTTTTAAGTGAGAAAAATATCATCAATTAGTTTTCATGACAACAGACACCAACCAGTGCAATTTGTTCATGCTAATAGCTGGCTTATTTTGATTGCGGTAATCTAAACAAGCAATGCTGGTTTTTCAGGTCTCTTGATGTTTTTTTTCTGGACTTAGATAGTGTCTTATTTTTCATGTAATTAACATCCAAGAAAAATTATGCACTTTTTTTTCCTTGTCTTTTTTTGTAACAAGGTTCATTTTAACAAGGGCTTTCCAAATGTTTTGGGTGATTTTACAGAATCTTTTTAAAACGTGTTTTATATGAAATATCTTGTTTTTGGTGCAGTTTCAGTTGTCAGTACTCCATCTCAAAAGCCAGAAGTACACACAACACCAGCTGCTGTCACTGAAAAAAACGGTAACTTAAAAATACTGATTATTTGTTATTATTTTAAATATTTATATTCTAAAATAAAATTTCTTATTACAAAGATAGTTACATGATTAATTTTTAAATTCTGTTCAGTAGTTTTCCCAAAACACCCTACAACCGACCTGTGCAAATTTCGTCAATTTCCATGGGCTCACTTATAAATTGAAACTGACAGAAAACTATTAGTGCCTCGCATATCGTGCACCAAAACTTGTAAAATAAAATTCTGCACCTGATGGAATGTTTTGGACACAAAGTGTGCCACACTGGCAGGATTTAATATCGATCCCCTTTCCTTTATTACGTTAAGACCCACCCCCGACTGCAACGTAGATTAAAGCCAACACAAGAGACCTAGAGCTGAAGGTTCAAATTTTGACACTTTCCAAAACTAATTGTTAACTTCAATGATTTGGGGTTGAAAAAGAAAAATTGACTAGAGTGGGACTTGACTCTGCGACCTCTGGATTAACGTGCTGGTGCTCTACCAACTGAGCTGTCTAGCCCTATGTTGGCCGCCTGTCTATTTTGTAGGGCGTAATATGGACCGTGCTATGGTTTAATATCACACTTGTTGTTGCCATGGATCGACCAAAGTTTGCCCAAAGATAACAGTAACACATAATGCAAACCAAAAACAACTGGATCATGTGATAACTTCTAAAATATTTTTTTATTTATTAATTTTTCTTATATTTACATTATTGCCAGAGGACAAACAGGGCACGAAACCAGTCTCAAAGACAATTTTGTACGAAGGACTCATCGGAGCAGGAGTTGGCATTGTAATCGCTGTGCTACTCCTGCTTACCTTTGTTTTTAAGCAGAGACAAAAATCAATAAGACAAAGTGAAACAGCTAGTTCTCAAGAGACTCCAAGAGACAACCTTGTCGATAACATGGTTCAGAATGACTGTAAGTACATCCCCTTGTATTGATGTAGGATTTGGGTTTCTTTTATCAACAGGTTACCTTTTGTGCTTTACATCAGGGCCCAATTTCATTGCACAAAAAAAGCTAAGCACAATAAAATCATGCTTACAAGAATAGGGTTACCAGCCAAAATACCATTCCACATGTACCATTTGTGACTGGGATCCTTCAGAAAATTGTAAAGCACCATTTTCTGCTAAAGAAGCTCTATGAAATTGGGTCCATGAAACCTTGCTTACCATCGATTGGGAAATGTAGGCACAGGTTGTTTGTCAGAGCTTGCTTACCATCGATTGGGGAATGTAAGCACAGGTTGTCTGTCTGAGCTTGAAATCTTGCTTACCATGGATTGGGGAATGTAGGCACAGATTGTTTGTCTGAGCTTGAAATCTTGCTTACCATGGATTGGGGAATGTAGGCACAGATTGTTTGTCTGAGCTTGAAATCTTGCTTACCATGGATTGGGGAATGTAGGCACCGATTGTTTGTCTGAGCTTGAAATCTTGCTTACCATGGATTGGGGAATGTAAGCACAGGTTGTTTGTCTGAGCTTGAAACCTTGCTTACCATGGATTGGGGAATGTAAGCGCATAATGTTTTTCTGAGCTTGAGAATGTAGGCACAGGTCGTTTATCCGAGCTTGAAATCTTGGTTACCATGGATTGGGGAATGTCGGCACAGGTTGTGTGTCTGAGCTTGAAATCTTGCTTACCATGGATTTGTGAATGTAGGCACAGGTTGTTTGTCTGAGCTTGAAATCTTGCTTACCGTGGATTGGGGAATGTAGGCTCAGGTTGTGTGTCTGAGCTTGAAATCTTGCTTACCGTGGATTTGGGAATGTAGGCACAGGTTGTTTGTCTGAGCTTGAAATCTTGCTTACCATGGATTGGGGAATGTAGGCACAGATTGTTTGTCTGAGCTTGAAATCTTGCTTACCGTGGATTGGGGAATGTAGGCTCAGGTTGTGTGTCTGAGCTTGAAATCTTGCTTACCGTGCCGTGGATTTGGGAATGTAGGCACAGGTTGTTTGTCTGAGCTTGAAATCTTGCTTACCATGGATTGGGGAATGTAAGCACAGGTTGTTTGTCTGAGCTTGAAACCTTGCTTACCATGGATTGGGGAATGTAAGCGCATAATGTTTTTCTGAGCTTGAAACCTTGCTTACCATGGATTTGGGAATGTAGGCACAGGTCGTTTATCCGAGCTTGAAATCTTGGTTACCATGGATTGGGGAATGTCGGCACAGGTTGTGTGTCTGAGCTTGAAATCTTGCTTACCATGGATTTGTGAAATGTAGGCACAGGTTGTTTTCTGAGCTTGAAACCTTGCTTACCATGGATTTGGGAATGTAGGCACAGGTCGTTTATCCGAGCTTGAAATCTTGCTTACCATGGATTGGGGAATGTAGGCACAGATTGTTTGTCTGAGCTTGAAATCTTGCTTACCATGGATTGGGGAATGTAGGCACAGATTGTTTGTCTGAGCTTGAAATCTTGCTTACCATGGATTGGGGAATGTAGGCACCGATTGTTTGTCTGAGCTTGAAATCTTGCTTACCATGGATTGGGGAATGTAAGCACAGGTTGTTTGTCTGAGCTTGAAACCTTGCTTACCATGGATTGGGGAATGTAAGCGCATAATGTTTTTCTGAGCTTGAGAATGTAGGCACAGGTCGTTTATCCGAGCTTGAAATCTTGGTTACCATGGATTGGGGAATGTCGGCACAGGTTGTGTGTCTGAGCTTGAAATCTTGCTTACCATGGATTTGTGAATGTAGGCACAGGTTGTTTGTCTGAGCTTGAAATCTTGCTTACCGTGGATTGGGGAATGTAGGCTCAGGTTGTGTGTCTGAGCTTGAAATCTTGCTTACCGTGGATTTGGGAATGTAGGCACAGGTTGTTTGTCTGAGCTTGAAATCTTGCTTACCGTGGATTTGGGAATGTAGGCACAGGTTGTTTGTCTGAGCTTGAAATCTTGCTTACCGTGAATTGGGGAATGTAGGCACAGGTTGTGTGTCTGAGCTTGAAATCTTGCTTACCATGGATTTGGGAACATAGGCACAGGTCGTTTATCCGAGCTTGAAATCTTGCTTACCATGGATTGGGGAATGTAAGCGCATAATGTTTTTCTGAGCTTGAAACCTTGCTTACCATGGATTTGGGATTGTGAGCACAGTCTGTCTGAGCTTGAAATCTTGCTTACCGTGGATTGGAGAATGTAAGCACAGGTTGTCCTTATATCATACCTGCCCCTACCGTGACCTAAAGACAATCTGTAATGTCTTTAGGTCTGAAGCATTTTAACAAGGATAACTAGTGATATTCTTCCTGTTTTTCTTGTTGTGCAGTTACAGTGCCTGGCTACAACTGCGATGTCTATGGCCGTGGTGATAGTGTTAGTGTGTTCCAGTCTGAATGTCCACAGTGCTGTGATCATGCCGATTTCCCCGTCAATCCAGAAGACTTCGACTCCGTCACTTATATGTCGGGGGTTACGGTGTAGGTCTAAACTTACCTGTTAACAATTGTCTCAATACTGTTGTCTTTGTCTTACCTTTCCTGAGTACTCAGATCATTAAAGAACGTGTTCCAGACTCAGCTGCAAAACTAGGGTCTTGGGTGGGGACAAAGTGGTGCACCTTTCTTTCGGGGGGGAGGGGGAGGCACTTCTAGCCATATAAAATTGTAGTTTCCGTTTGCATTTATCCTAAACAAGCCCCTTTTCAGCGCTCTCTCTATATGTCAGACTGACGTGGAATAATAAAAGTTCATACATTGTGTGCATGTAAAAAGAAAAATTATATTAAAACATTTAAATTACTACATAAAAGCTTATAATAAGAAAGCATTGGGGGGTGGGGGGGTAATTTTCAATCTCAAAAGTCCAGTTTTCAAAATGAGTGTGGGTGATAGTACAGACATTAATTGGGGGGGGGGGGGGGATAGTTACGCCACTGGTCATACTACCTTCATTGGAAGAGCAAGTTGACAGAATTCCTCTTGCTGAAGGTGTTTGAAAATTTGTTTTGCCTGGTATGGTGTGGGCATTGTTCCTTACAAACAATGGGGCAGAAATGATTTCAGGCATTTTGTGAAATTTTTTTGGAAATTATTTTAAATAAGGGAAACTAACTGGGTAAATTTTTTTAAATATGGGTTCTCCCCATGCACAAGCTAGCGCAACCTGCGGACTGATACTTAAAACAAATATTTTAATCATTTCTATCTTCTTAACCTCCCGAACAGGTGCATTGAACAATGGTAAAAAGTTATCATAATTGACTTTGCATTTAGCTATGCGCACTGACAATATAAGCTTGTCATAACTTGTCTCCTTTTTTTCAGTTGATGAGTTGCACGTCTGATATTGTGTTTGTAATTTGAAGAGGCTTCTTAAGTTTGATGTATTAATTGTGTTTTTCTACTTAACTAGCGATTTTAAAGATCAACATACTCAGAGATTTTAAGTACTATATTGAATTAAGATATGTCAAAATATGTTACTATCCACACAGAAATCGTAAGATATGAATAATTTAGTATTAAATGTGGTTTAAAGAGATTATACAGCATTCCGTATTTCTAACTGAGCTGACAAACCAGTCCGTTGAAAGTGCCACCTACAATCCTTTACAAAACACCACCACCAAAATCTCAGAAATTGCTGGCTGTTTTATCTTTTGAAGTTTGTGGTTCACACAGTACTTCTATGGGCGAGTTAAAAATGTTCTGTGATTTCATCACTGTTTTCACAAAGAGACAATTGAGCCACACTATCATGTTTGGAGAACACCTGGTTTGAAGTTTAACTATTTTTTAAATCATTGTTTCTCCAACTGTTTGCCAATTAAACTTGGACATTTTAGCACCCTTGAAAGTAAAAATATTAAGTCATGCAAATCTGGTGTTATTTGTTTATCATAGTAAGTTTAATTAATGAGTAATTAACTGCTTAATTTAATTTTCTCTTTGTGAAACTGCTTGCTGTTTCATCTTTTGAAGTTTGTGGTTCACACAGTACTTCTTCTATAGGTTAGTTAAAAATGTTATGTGATTTCATCACTGTTTTCACAAAGAGATAATTGAGCCACTGAAGCCAAGCTATCATGTTTGGAGAACACTTGGTTTGAAGTTTAACTATTTTTTTAATCATTGTTTCTCCAACTGTTTGCCAATTAAACTTGGTCATACATTGTCTCTTAGTGAAAACTCACAAAGGATTAGCATTCATTTTGGCACCGAGTCAGTGCTATGTACTTCAATTTAAATAATGGCAAAATGGAAGATTGGCTCTTCGTGAAAAATCAAAACTGTAAGTCTGGTGGTATTCCTTTAGTGTAATCACAAAACTATGAAATTTTAGGACTTGAAACTTTGGGAAAATGTTGATGTCCATAATAACATCCAAAATGTGTAAGACCACAGATTTGCCAAAATGTATAATTGTTTTCAGAATAAGCCATTTGCGAGTTACATTTGAATAATGTCTTGTACAATGACTTGTTTAGTCACAAGTTACCGCTTAAATTTGAATTCCTCAGACTATAGAGACAGTTGCTATGTCACATGGTTCGGGGCAAGCTTTTGTATAGCAATCTCCAGATGAGCAAACCCTGGTACCATTGTGCCATACACATCCATTCAGAATTGTGTATGGGTGTTCACCGTCTCTTACGTAACCAAGCAAAAGCTTGCCCCTAATCATGTGACATAGCAACTGTCTCGATAGTCTGAGGAATTCAAATTTAAGCGGTAACTTGTGACTAAACAAGTCATTGTACCAGACATTATTCAAATGTAACTCGCAAATGGCTTATTGGCTGTTCATGAAAAACTTAAAAGTGACGTTATTTAAAAAGTCATTTGGGTCAATGTACTCGTCCCAAGCCAACACTTAATGCAACTTCTGCTTTCTTAAAGGTACTCTTTATATTTTTGTATTTTGGCCCTATTTAAAAGAGAATGTACAACATTCACAGTATTTGTCAAGTTTTTAAACTTAAAATTTTAATCCATTATATTTTTGATTACTCAGAGATTTACATGCATTTTGCAGAATAAAGTGCTCTTAATATTTCAAATATGGAAGTGGAGTGTTTTATTTTTGTTATGAGGTTTGAAGAAATGCAATGTTCGTAGTATGTACAACTTTAAAACAGTTTTCTTATACAGCACTTTGGCATTAATAGTCAGACAGATTTTATTTTGTACGCTAAACTTCTCCATTTAAAATTTGTGTACACCCCTTTACGCTCCAATGAATGTAAAACTTTAGAAATTGTATCCGATCTCACCTAGGCCTTATTTCATAAAGCCTGTAAGCACAAAAAGTTGCTAAGAAAAGAAAAATCTTGCTTAGCAAAAACAGGTAACCAGCCAAAACTCCATAAAGTTAACATTGTTGCAACTGGTACCCACCTCATTTTTACTCCTCCGCCCAATAGGCTCAAGGAGTATTGTCATTGCCTTTGGCGACTGTCCAGACGTTTTTCTGTCTGGCTGGGCACTTTCGTCGGACCGTAAGTCCAGTTAGAAGTGACATGGACTTGTAACTTGGGTGGGTATTGCCTTTATAAAAAGTAAAGTTGCAACTGTTTATAGATGAAATGGTCAAATGTCAAGGTTACAGTGCTCAGGTATAGGAACATGGTTTGTGGATATCTTTGGATAGCTAGAATATGTACAAATTTGTTGGCAGTATTTTCTGCTGAACAGCTCTATGAAACTGGGGCCTGGGTCTGCTTACCGCCAAACACTGCCCTTATAGTAACCATTCTCCACTTACAGGGGTAAGCATCGAACTTCATGCTCGGAAATATTTCATGCTCAGTAATGTGAAGTATGCATGCACACAAATTTTTCTTTCAAATACACTTTTGTTAAGCGTAGATTTTTTCTGCTCCGTAAGTGATTATTTTCCAAGTTTGTCCAGTAAGCAGAGCCATGAAAATTGGGGTAGAGCAATGGTAAAAAATAATTATTCTGCCTTCTCTGCTTCGTTTTTTCAATCAGGGAATGATTTAAAACTATCAGATTGCAGTCCGTGATTAAACATGAATTTTGTTTAGAAATAACTACAAGCTGTTATTTTCTTTTCACAGTAATTCCCCCCCCCAAACCCCCCCACCCCCTACAAACATGTTGCACTAGTAAGTAGGCGTATAGAACACAAAATCAAAAGGCGCTCTTTCTCCATTTTTAATTTGGAGGGATGGTGCAGGAGTGGTGAAGGGAGGATTTGTGGCAAAAGAGCCTGGTGCATAATTCTTTTTTAGAATTCCTACCACAGTAAAGCAGCTGATTTGTTTCAGGAAAATTGATATTCTTGACTCCTATACGCAGTGTCATAATCCATATTTCTTCCCGAGTTTCTCCAATTCTGAAGCTCTGTCTGTCTCTGATCTCTGCATGTAGCTAAACAGTTCTTGCACAACTGAAAACAAGAAAGAAATGTACAGGAGTTATTAACTACACGGATGTGGATGTGGTAGTTAACGAAGCTACCAAAGTGTATGGCTGTGATCAGTGGCATAACCAGGGGTAGGCTTCAGCCCCTCTGTTTAGCACACTCCCCCCCCCTCCAGCCCCCCACCATCCAACATAAAAAATAAAAAATACATATAAAAAACAGAGACAAAAGAAAACAATGTATGAAAAGCTGGGCCAAAGTGGTTAAGTGACTATTTTTGTTGCACAGTTCAATGGTTTTTTATTTTTAATAATGAACTTTTATGTTATTAAAAAAATTAATAGTAATTGCTATATTTTGTCTTGTCAGCAACATTATTTTACCCTTGTTTGGGCGCTGTGCCGTTTACAATTAAGTCTATTAAATAAATTTGCAAGATACAAAGTACTTCCTAAAAACTGTTTTGTCAATTAAAAATTGTAAGGTGTGTGTTCAAACCATAAAGGGACAAGTTACCTTCAAATTGGGCGCTTTGTGCAATAAAAAGCGTTTGTTTATGAAATTAATATTATTGGCAAGTTTTAAATGCAGCAGATAACGATCCACAAAAAGACACCACCTACCTTGTTTATCTTTGGATGACATAAACATGATGTTCATTTCAAATCTCTTGACCTGGGAGAGGTTCTCCAGGATTTCATAGACACCTTCACCTTGTCTGTTTACAAACAAAAAGAAGACATAAACGTTTTAACTTGGGAAACCAAAATAAGAACTAAAGTGTCATCGCAGACCTTTTTCGCAGATGTTACAGCCAACAACATTTCTGAGGACAGCTGGTACTGATATCAAATTCTAAAACAAGCGTTTCGGAAAAATCCAGAGGGTGTTTGACGTCTAAGACACCAATGGAACATTAACAGATCTAGGCAACACCAAAACTAGTGAAAACACAAACTCATTCTCAAAGATGCCAGGATTAGCTAGAAAGCCCCAAAATGCAATCTATTTATACAGCAATTTAAATCTTTAGCAAATTATGGAAATAAATACTTCTGATCATCAAACATATATATTTTTTTCATAAACCAGTTTACATGCATCCCACTCCACAACAAAGCAATACCACCAGCAGAGAAAACTAAGTAACTCTAATAAACCTTTCTAAATTGTCTTTCAAACATTTCTTTTTAGTACAATAATTACAATAATCCCAGTTTCCAAGCCCCATGACACTGTGCACAAAGCAATGAGTACAGGAATATAGCCATATCCTGGGTCCACAGCACCACAATGTAGCGGTGTGCATCCTCATACACTGTGCACAAGCAATGGGTACAGGAATATCGCCATATCCCGGGTCCACAGCACCACAACGTTGCGGTCTGCATCCTCATATACTGTGCACAAGTAATGGGTACAGGAATATCGCCATATCCTGGGTCCACAGCACCACAACGTTGCGGTGTGCATCCTCATACACTGTGCACAAGCAATGGGTACAGGAATATAGCCATATCTTAGGTCCACAGCACCGCAACGTAGCGGAGTGCATCCTCATTATACTGTGCACAAGCAATGGGTACAGGAATATCGCCATATCCCGGATCCACAGCACCGCAACGTAGAGGTTCTGCATCCTCATAAACTGTGCACACAGTAAGCAATGGGTTGGACAATAGCCATTATAAACAAATAAATAAATAAATAAACAAGCAATTATTTTAAAACTAAAAACTAACTAACTTAATTTAATTATAAATAAATAAATACAATAAATACAATAAATAAAAGAAATTGAATAAATGAATAAATTAATAAATAAAACATTTGGTTGGTTGAATGCCTCGGCTGAAAACTATAGGGTAAAAATCAATGTACTCTTTCTTTCTTCCCAAAACCACTTTATAGGTTTGCTTTTTAAGTCCATTTAATCACAAGTTTTGCTGAAAACAGCATAGGCAATATGACAATCCGAACTTAGATTTGCCTTGTAAAGTACATAAAGGCAAATCTGAAAGGGTCTTGTGTATGTAAAGTTGGTATTTGTGCGGTTTGGGTTTTACATCATTACACCCAAACCCAGAGCAGCCAAGATTTGCATTTTGCAATCAGGGATATTTTGTACGAGATGTGACATAATACGGAAAAAGTTTCCACAGTCAGGGAGATTTTCAAATTTATCCATCAGAGCTTAGATTATTTTGAGGGAACTTTCTGCAGAAACATCAGGCAGTGTTGGCACAATCTTTTCTAAGTTTTTATCTGTACCTTTTCGTTTGAATTACATCGTTAATTTGTGTTGTTTTATAGATTTATCGACAGCGGATTTGCATTGAAGAAAGAAAATATTATTACGGAACGCACTTTCCCAATAATATTCGCACTTCTCAATCACTTGAGACATTCAAAAGCAGGTTAAAAACACATCTTATGCAAAGCGCTTATGGTCTGGATCATGTGTAAATGCTTATTCTGTTTTCCATTGATAAATCATGTGAATGCATCTTGTTTGCTATAAGTACTTGTGTATGTTGCTTTTGTTTTTATGATCATGTTGCTCTGTTTGCGCCATGAGCGTTTTTTGCGGATATAAATGTGATGCGATCAAGCAAAATGAGTCGTTTGTCGACCCTTGTCATTTTTTTTTTTTACATCTGAAAAGAGCAAGAGCTATGCTTTTCTAACTACATTTTAAAACTACTTTTAAAACTACATGTCAGGGGCGGATACAGGGGGTTGAAGAAAAAAAAAATCAAGGGGAAAAATGAGGGAGAAACAAAGATAATGACATAGGCCCTACCTATTAGTTTTTTTCAAAAAAGCTACTAATAATCCGTACCTCGTACACTTTGTTTCATTTGTGGACCACTATTAATTCACTGACTGATGAGGAATTACACGTGAATCTGTGTGTGTGGACATCGTGTTTTTCTCACACACTGAACAAAGCGCGAAACACCTGCACATGCCTGGCGCAGGGTCAGGGGGCGTGAAGATCATACAATTACAACCGCAGCGTGAGTCGACCATGCCACCTGTGTGTGTACATTGTGCAAAGAAGTTTCTGGCTGGAGGTCAGCACGCGTGCGCGCTAAATACAATGTGACTTTTACAATCCGAACTTCGGAAACTAGTATTACGATAAAAAAAGTGAAGACATAGCCCCATGAATAGGGCCAATCCACTTCGTATCCTTGGCTCTAGCACCCGGCATTTCATTCCTATTTTTGTGGCCGATTTAATCAGGGTTATTAAACTTACTATTAGAATGCTACTGTACTTGTAGAAAGCCCTAATGCTTAATTGTTTTTTTAAAACATCACAGATCTTTTGGGAAAATTGTTTGCTTTTCGAATCACGAGTGTGATTTTTTCCCCACATAATTAACTTACGCGAAAACCATTGTCAGGTTCCCTCAACAATCCACGACAGTTATACGATCAACTGCTGATTCACTCAGCGCGCCATCAAGGTCTTGTGAAATACGTGTAATGTGGTGCGCATCTTAAGCCTGTCTGCGCAAAAGATATGCTCAGCACGTTATGTAAATCAGTCTGGTCCCCATTAGATCGATAATGTTGTAAAATCGTTCAGGGAACCCAACTAGTACGGTTCTCGCGCAAGTTGTTAACACGTGATCAAAAAATTCACTCTCGCGACTCGAAAGGCAATCAATTTTCTCCCCAAATCCGTGATGTAAAAAAAAAAGTTTAGCATTACGGCTTTCTACAAGTAGGCCTACAGTAGCATTCGATCGGTAAGTTTTATAACCCGGATTAAAAATTACATTGGGCACAACAATAGGATTGTAATGGTGCTTAGCCTTAGCCTTGGCAAGGATACGAACAAAGTGGATTGGCCCAATATGGGGCTAGTGACTGAAGACATAGCGTCGTATAATCATGGTGTCTCACTCTGTTCAGAAAATCACAGATTTTTTTTGTATTCAAGAAAGAGGGTTAATATCTGTTGTGTTTCTTTCAAACTGGTATTTATCAATTGTGCAGATAGTACACCTATATGCAGGGCTGGGGGAGGAGGGCTATAGGCCTCTAAGTAGGCCTACCCTCACATTTTCGTACATTAATGTTATTATTGCTCGAGATATTGCACACATTAATGTTATTGCTCGAGATATTGCATGAGATCGCACCACAGAACAGAGCATCTAGAATCCTAACTGTTTCGGAGCATTTAAGCGGGCCCCGGAACCGGCCCATGCCGTAAGGGCTTCGCGTTACGCGCTCGTAGGAGCCACAAATTGCATTCACCATTTGCTGCTTGGTAAATTGTCACGCCCCCCTGTTTGGAAAATCCTGGATCCGCCCCTGCATGTTTATAAAACCTTTTGTTCAAAAGTTGTGAAAGCAGAAACACCAAGTGATATGAGAAAATGAAACAAAGAGAAAGGGGTTTAAAACCCTTTTAGCGCGCACGCATCAGTCCGCAGGCGCCCTGCGTATTACTTCGAATACCGGCACCGAAACGCCTTCGAAGTATGACAAGTTGTATTAGTTCTAAACATGTGATTAACATGCAGCAAACGGCCGTAGATAGAACGCTATCTCGACATGACAACAGTCTAAAAATAGCACATGGTGCAAATAAGCAAAAATAATCCCCTCCAAAGGTTCAAAGGTCGGAAGTCATATTATCACCAACGCTTGTGAAGCACGAGTTGCTGTTCAATCTCTATGGATGTACAAACCGTATTGTATGTACCATGTATCGCACGCGCAATGTACACAGTAATGGCAACCTTCCGCTTCTTTCGCGATAAACTTATTGGTGTTTTTACACACGGAATACCGTGATTTGATAGCATTTTTCAAAGTGTTTGAGGTGCAGAAGTTTTTTGTAGGTAAGGGAGGCACTCGTATTCATTTTCAAAGGTATGTTGTGATTGTTTTAAATCACTTTTGTAGTATTTTCCCCATTGAGATGACAGTACAGTTGAGGGAACTTGTGTGCACAACTTTCCACGTAACAAACGTACGCAAATTTTTTTTTCAAGTTTTTTATTGATTTCTCTTTCTCTCACATGTATATCGGCAAGTTTCCATGCTAATTTTAACCCCTTAGTGATGTTATTTATTAGAAAAGAAGTCGCCAATGTAAAATAAATATATTTTGGCACTTGAATTTACACAAAAAATATTTTTGAAAATGTTACCCTTGTTGGCCTGTTTTGGCTTGTTTCTCCGTAATAAAATTTCCGACAAACGACTCATTTAGCTTGATCGCATCACAAATGTTCTATATTAATATTATTATTATTAATATATGCCAGCGATCCTCGTTACAATGGGCAGCGCACCGTAACAATACGAAAGGATGCACTGATTGGCTCCCAAAAGTGACTGCTTTGCGCGAAGCTTGTTAAGAATGTTTAAGCCCTTGTAGGATGCTTAGTCCACTTCAAATACAAATAGAGATGTCACAAAATCAAGAAAGAGTGAGAGGGGACAGTTGCTCTTTGACATGATGCCTACCATTCTGAGTGCCCCCGTAGAGTGGATCAGCCACAGGACTTCTTAAAATATGCAATTTATTTGGATATTTTAAAGTCACACTTCCACACTTGCAGGGTTTATGATCGAGCAAGGCATTCTGGGATTGTACACCACTGGGAAGGAGGTTGAGTATATGTGCTCTTAATAAAGGATGTCTCCTTGAAAGAGGCAAGCGAGTAGTTCTAGAGCATCCGAGTTCTAGCTTTTTATAAAACATATTTTGTAAGAGTCCAGATCAAAAATAAAAGGCCACATTCTTAAATTTGAATTGACCCACTAAATACTTCAGAAGGATGTGACAGTCTGCCCATTCATGCAGTGATAAATAATTTTCAAATTTGCTATTTTTCTTGAGAGGTAATGATATTCAATAGAAGGGCCAATTCATTATGTCACAGTTCCGTGGCTGATGTTTGGCTACTTTTTGTGCTTAAGCAGCCCTATGAAATTGGGCCCCAAGACTAATGCAACATGATGACTTACTTGATAAACTGGTCTTGTAGAAGACTCAATATCTTCATCAGTAACATTGAATCCAATGACTGCTGGAACAACTTCTTGTAGGACTCAGGAGAGATTTTCTACATAGAACATGAAGAAAACTAGAGATAAGAAAACAATGCAGCAGTTTGCCCTTCATTAAAGAATAAAAGACAAAATTAACATTGAAAGAACTCTTTAGCTGAGGTATGCAATTGAGATACAAGTAGGTACTCGGCATGTACAAATGTTGTCATAAACAAATGGTGAGAATTGTCACAAAGGAATTTTTCAAGAAAATGAATACACAAAATTAAAATTTCATATTGTGCATATTGACAATATGTTTGAATGCGCATCACATTTTATTTCTTTTATTCTGAATATGAAAGCACAAAGCAAGGACTCTTAGGAAAGCGAACTTAATCACTATACTAGCCAAGATCTCAATGGAGTGAAGACAATGAAGGAAGTTTCTGTTTTAGATGTGGGAGGAAAACCCCACAGAATTATTCCAGGAAAAACCCACGCAGTCAGGTAGAGACTGAAAAACCAATCCACATAGTACCCCCAGCAGGATTCAAACCGGATTGCAAGGTCACACAGTAGGTACCAACCGCACCTCTGGGCGCACCTCAAGGGACAACAAGCCTCAGAAATCTGAGAAATTATTCATGCATTAATAAAATGTTTCAGGGTGAAAAAATGATCCAAACCATGTTTGAATCCTTTCTCAAAACAGTTCTTACTATCAACAGCTGCAGTGCTTCTCACCAAGTAAGTTTTTATGGTCATTAATTTGGGGGATATTTACCAATCTATGACACTACATTTAAATTGTTGTCAATCTACCATGGCAAGCACCATTCCTTATTTATGTGGTATTTTAATACATCACACAAGACCTATGGCATGACGACTCTTTAAACATTTTATTAAGCTAACTCGAGGAGAATATTGGATTGGTACATGCTTCTTGTTTTAATTTATTCTTTAAAGAATTCCCCAGACATTTCTTGTTAATTTGTAAAATCTGACATCTTGAAACCACACCTGAACCGAGGCTGAACTAAAAATGCCAAAACACTTCATCAATGACCCAAGCTTACACATTTTTCTGGTTGGTGCCCCAAAACACGGCCCAGTGTTCTTAAAAGTTCAACAAAAACTCCCCATTGCTCATGTAAAGTTAATCTGTATTGGATGTAGCTATGGACTGCTATGCCAAAAAAGCTTACCTTGAAATACTGGTAAAGTTGTTCAGGGAACTTCTCAAGTGACTTCCAATCAGCCTGTAACTGGTAGGAGGACGACGGAGTACCAGGCACATTTGGGATAGTATCTGTAGACGTAGTTAGTGTGGATGTTGGAACCTCAGACCGATGGATTGGTGCCCTGACTTCTTTCGAAAGGGTCCCTGGTACCCTGTTGGGTAATGATTATAACATAACAACATCAGGAAATAGAGAGTAGGTCCTTTTATAACCAGCTGTTTGGGTATGGTTTCATGATGATCTCAAATCATGTTGTTCAGAAGAAATAATACTGTTTTTATTTTAACTTCTGGATTGGACTGGAAGAAAAGGCCATATGAGGTCAAATATGTACTTGACCATAAGTTGCTTCATTAACCCAAGTGTATAAACGGGAACATGAGAGGGCTAAGATTGTATTGTGTTAGATTAACCCCTTAGTGCTTATTTAAGCAGCTTGGGGTTGTATGCTCCCCATCCGAAGGACGAAGCAATAATAGTGAAGTGTGTTGCTTTAATATAAGGACACATGTCAAAACAGGGACTCAAACCCACACTCTGCTAATCATAAACACCAGAGCTCGAGTCCAGTGCTATTAACTGCTCGGCCAACACACACCCATACCCTTTTATCAAACTTACCCATCATTTTGTCTTGGAGTAACTACCCCGTGGATGTCAGCTGTTTCCTGGGGTACGTCATGCCTCGTCTGCTCGGCCGTTGTCTCCTTGCTGTCTTCATCTGCAGGCCCAGTTCCTATCTCCTCAATAACCACCCGCCTCAATGGTTTCTGTAAAAGTTTCAAAACCAATTAAAGAGTTGTCGATGGTTTCACAGCAGTACAGAGTATGTTGTGCTGAGTGCATGGAAGGTGCAGTGATTTATTTTTCACAGAAGAATACCATTGGAAGGGGTTTCCTGAACGCAGAACTTTCTGTACTTCTTGAAACATTGTGACAACTGTCAAAGTAAAACCATCAGGAAATTCAACATTTTTAGCAAAGGTTCACTAAACTATGTTGTTAAATAATCATCACTTCCAATTTGAAGAAGGTCATAAAAAGAGTTACAACCTTGTTGCAACTAACTTGAAAGCGGCCACGAACAGCTTGTACGAAAACGCCCATAGCGGCCGCAAAGTTTAATCTACTTCTATTCACGTAAAGAGGTCAAAGTAAAGATCATGGCCATAATATGACATTTTCCGATGTAGAATGTTGACATAGTATCTCAATTTCTAAATCTCTTTCATTTGATTTATGTAGACATTTTTACTGACAAAACTTCAATAAAGGAACAAACAATATTAGCAATGTCTGGGTGTTTTGTGATGATTATACGAAACTGTTTTCAGCTTAATGGGAGGTAAATAGTACTAGGAGGTATGTATTAAGTAACAGATAATTTTATAAAGGTGTTCACCTTTGACCTCAAATGAACTGGTTTGTCAACAGCCTGTATTATGTTATACACTCCGTCTTGTTTCTGCCTCTCTGTGTCTTCCCTTTCCTTCACTATTCTAGTAATCTTTTTGATCTCTGCTGCTGCCTGTTTGTTGCTGGGCTCCAGGTTCAGAACTTGCCGATAGTCTGTGAAGGCAAAACATCAAACATACAGTGCACAATCGTGATCAAGGTCAGTCAGCTTATTGAGCCAGTTCACCAGGGCCCAATTTCATGGCTCTGCTCAGGGTTCTGCCCACGGTGGTCGGTGCCGGAAAACCCTTCCGGCACTCATGATTCCCCGACCGGCACTCGCAGAATTTTTTCTTTTTCCGACCACCACACATTTTCCCTTTTTTTGCCCATTTCCTTCAAAATATTTTGAACAACGTGTAAAACAAATTATTTACCAGTAAACAGTTTTATCCAAAGTTTCGAGTAGCCTACTTCTTTGGTTTGAGTCTATTTTAATGATCCAGGATCAAGCATTCCTCCCGCCTGTACGATGTATATCCAACGCACGAAACCCGCATTGATTTTGCAATGGTTTCCAGTCACGCTGATTATAGCTTTGCGCTTGGAATAACATGATACCAGTTTCATCATGTTGCGAACCCTATTCTATAGCGTTTAATACAACAGAAATGAACTGCAGAGTAAGCACCATGCTATAGATGCTGTAAATTGTTTTCCCATGGCGGTAAAGGCACAGCTAGCTGCAGGGCGCACGTGTGTAACCACTCCGTGCACGATCGAAAGGAAATTGACTTGACTGTACTAGGGGAAAAAAAATTTCCGGCACTAAACAAATCCTGGGCAGAACCCTGTCTGCTTACCATAAGCAAAGAATCAGTGCTTATGGACGCTGGGAATTCCGCGCCTATGCCAAGCGTATTTAACAGGTTAGCAGGTAACTTTTGCATGTGCCCATGCGTACTCCATGTTACTGGGAATTCTTCGCTTACACAGCTAGCGCAGAAATTCGGCACTTGCACAGTAAGCGGAGAGTGGTGATTGCAAGCACAGAATTTGGCGGTAAGCAGAGCCACAAAATTGGGAACTGACATCACCATCGCAATAATCTTGGTTGTGCCATTTTAGGAGTCAATGTCCCTGCGTGCTATACAGTGAAGTGCGCATTTCAGGCAACACAACATTTACACACCATAATTTGTACATGTCATTTTACACCCATACAGTAGTGAGATGTGGCATTGGTGCATGGGGTCAAAAGAATTGATTCCCTCCCAAAGACAGATCAGCGTTCATCCTGTAAGGTAGGGTCTTAGATTGGTAAGTACTTCAAGAAATAATTAAACTATTAAAACTATTTTGAAAAAGGATTCCCTTTGGAGCAATAATATGGTTTGGATAATTTTTCACTCCAACACATTTGAATCTGAGAAATAACTCATGCAAGGGAAAACACTTCAGAGAAAACATTTCAGGGAGAACACTGCTTAGTCGTCACGCAATCAAGCGTTAAAGGAACTAAGATGCCAATAATCCAATAGCAACAGCCTCAGTGACCAAATTGAACAGGGTCTTCTTCTGACCTACCTTTCGTAGCTTCTTCTAGTCTGCCTAGCTCAAACCGTGCTGCTGCTCTCCTGGCATAAGCCTTAACGTATGTACAGTCAAGGGAAATAGACTTGTTGCAGTCCTTCTCTGCATCTTCATACCTAAGGTCAATGGAGAATTTGGGGGGTTTTAGTGAAATGCTCAGACATCTAAAGAGCTCCCCCAAAAAGCAAGCTAGGTTGCTGGGTAACCTTCATAGTAATGTGGTTTAATCAATGAATTGACTGTTATTTTGACCGTTGTTTCTTGCATCACAGCACAGTTTATCTTAAGTTGTATCCAAATTGGTGGCTACGGCTAAAGCTACGACTTTTGTTAAGCTCGTTGTTAAGGATGTCCTTTATTTCAAGGCATGATGACAAAGCGATCCAGCCATAGCTGCAGCTGCCAATTCCAATTCCAAATGCCTTATATTGACAGCCTGTATGTTGTTTTCTTGTATCAAGGGCCAAATAGATAATAAAAATAATTGTGGTTTATTATTTGATGTCTGATATAAAAAGTCGCATCACCCTTAAGGTGATCCCCTTAAGGCGATACCCTGGCTGCCGCTTCCCAGGTTGTATTGTATACTTAGGTGTGATCCCTGGCTACACGGCAGTTTACAGTTGAATGGCTTCTGACTGGCACCCCCCCCCCCAACAAAGATATTGACAAAATAGGGAGACCGCCAACAAAGGGCTAGATAGCTCAGTTGGTAGAGCGCTGGCACGTTAAACCGGAGGTTGTTGGTTCAAATCCCACTCTAAATCAATTTTTCTTTGTTCAACCCCAAATCATTTAAAATCTACCAAGTCAGTTTCCCTCGTGGTTTATTATTTGATAAAAATAATAACACTGCGAAATGATCATGCTTGAATGGCCTTCAGCAAACAATGGTTGAAGGATTCTGATGGATAACACTTTCAAAGTAAAGGTTTGTTTAGAACCAGGGCCCAATTTCATAGAGCTGCTTAAGCACAAAAAGTAACTTAAGCACAACAAAATTTTGCTTACCAGAATAAGGTTACCAGCCACACTACCATGTCACGTGTACTTTTGTGACTGGTATCCTGCTCATTTCTACTTTAATAGCAGAAAATTGTTAAGCAATATTATCTGCTAAAGCAGCTCTATGAAATTGGGCCCTGGGGACTATTTCATAAAGCTGCTTAACGGTAAGCAAATATTTCTGCTTACTTCAGCAGAAACACAGACATTGCATGCGTGATTTAAACGGCAAATTGACTGAAGGTTAGCACCTGAACTTGCTCTACATGTAGCCTGATGATCTTTACGAAATTACCTCTTTTGTTTGAGTCTTGCCATAGCTCTGTTGGCTGGTAGTATAGCATTGGTTGGATCGGCCTCCATTCCTGCAGTGTAGCATATAACAGCGTCATCATAGTTGCCTTTCTTGAACAATGCATTGCCCTGTAATAACATAGTAACAATTTAAGAAGGATTGGAAGCTTGTATGATCTAGTGAGGTTTGCGATAACACCATAACAAATAATGGCTCTCAAACCTGGGCTTTTTAATCAGCATGTTCTAATCATCTTCTAAGCATTGAATGTCCATGTTGTTAGACTATATTGTGGCTGAGCAGTCTAGTGCACCAGACTCAATATCTGGTGGCCTAGTCATCAGGGTGTGGGTTTGAATCCCGGTCATGACACTTGTGTACTTGAGCATGACACTTTAACTATCAATGCTTCTCTTCAACCAGGGGTAAAATGGGTACCTGTGAGGGCAGAGATGGTTCTTGTGATTGATTTAGCTTGGTGCGCTACATACTTGGCAGCACAGACTGTGCACTCCCATGGGAGCCGAGTATGGTTTAAGGAATGAAATGAATGGCCCGTGAACCAGGTTATATATAGTGTTCAAGCACCTTGACCATCCAAAGCTGTGGATAGTGATATAAAGGTACATTATTTTTAATTCAGACTAACGGTTCTTTTTAGAACATCATCTCATTAGAGACCATTTTTATGTTACCTCTACCCTCAATAATTTCACAAGACAAACAGATAACAAACAAAACACAGTGAACAATTCTGATAACAATTTGACACACAAACTTAGCTTTGAAAGAGCTGAAAGGATAAAAGAAACAGCCCTCTGTTCGAGCGCATGAAGGGAGTAAAAATCCCTACAAACCGAACTCTGCAGAACACTAAATTAAGAATCAAACCTGTAACCTCTCTAGACAAAAAGTAGTGTTGGCTGAGCAGTCTGGTGCACTGGACTCAAGCTCTGGGCACAATTTCATAAAGCTGCTTAAGCACAAAACAAAATTGTGCTTACCAGAATAAGGTTACCAGCCAAACTACCATGTCACATGTACAATTTGTGACTGGTATCCTGCCAATTTCTGCTCAGCAGAAATTCTTAAGTAATATTTTCTGCTTAAGCAGCTCTATGAAATTGGGCCCAGGTGTTTACAGAAAGTGGGTTTAGGTTCATGCCGGTTTTAATGCCAGTTCAAGACCTTGTCCGACTCTTATTTACTTATTAATGTTACCATACCTTGTCCTTCTCCATACTGGCTTGTTGGATTCTGCGTTGCATCTCTAGTTCTCTTTCTTCCTCACTATCTGTTTCGTTTGGCTCATCCTCTTCATTGATTGCGTCTTCTGGCATGTCTTCATCACTATCCAGCTCTGCACATGCTTTGTCCTAATAGATGTCAGAAAGTATCGGTTATTATACATAGATGGAGACTGCTCAGTACGTTACCAGTCCTGGCAAAAAAATGCTTTTACAAAGGTCATTTTAAGGTCACAGGGTGCATTGCAACCAATAGAAATTCGTCATAAATATTGATCCTACCAATATACATTTTTTTTTAAAGCAGAATAACCCTTTAGAGACCATTCATTTCTGTATAATCATCACAAAACGCCCAGACATTGCTAATATTGTTAGTTTCTTTATTGAAGTTTTGTCAGTAAAAATGTCAACATAAATAAAATGAAAGAGAAAAGTTAGTTTCTTATTTAGAAATTGGGATACTATATCAACATTCTACATCGGAAAATTTCATATGTGATTAAACTTTGTGGCCATTCGCAGCCGCTAGGGGCGTTTTGGTACAAGTATCTTGCAGCCGCTATAGTCTCAAAAGGGTAAAATTTGCCCTAGCCACTGCTAGGGTTATGGGCAATATCATAAAGACTCTATCTTTTGGAAAATGAGTGCATCACAAAACTTAATGTAACCAGCTGACCTCAAGTTTCGGTCATTGATTACGTACTATAGAAAGTTTTTTAAGTTATTAGTAAATGCCACTCCCGTAAATTAAATACAGGCCTGGAATTTCATCTCTGAAAGGGCAAGGCCATTTTGATTTTGCAAAGGGCACTTGTATTGGAAAATCATAAAGTCTATGGGAAACTTTTGAAAGGGCACTAAGGCCAAGACCAGGGCAACGAAGGCCATGGCCTCCGTGGCCTCCGTGTAATTCCAGGCCTGTAAATACTGAGTTGCGTCGAGTGTATAAATGGAATGTGTTGGATAATGAATCCACTGGGAGTCATCTAATTGGTATAGTAAATTCCTGAGCACTCAAACTCAATAGATACAAACATTTGAATATGATTGGACATCATAGCTGAAATACCTACAGTCGATTAAACATTCATGTACTCCCTTTTCTGAAATTTGAGATTCATTCCTGCATTTGCCGTCAAGATGAGAGGTCGACTGTAGGGAACAGTTATGTTTCCGTTTCCTTAGTTTGTTAAGTTCAGCCGAATTAGTTTTTATGCGTTGTGACTTCTGGGGACTAAGTTTTATTCAATGCTCCTATTTGCAACAGTATGGCGTTCAAGCGATGAATTGTTAAATGCCGACCACCGTGATGTGAAGTACCAATGGACAACCACCAACGTTAGGACACTGTTATTTATTGAAGGTACAGACTATTTAACTATCAGCTCTATGTGGAGAGTTTTATTTAAACTAGAAGGTATTATGAGGCAGTTTGCGATTATAGAAATCCTTGTACATGTACCAACATTATGATGTTTGAAACTACAGTACATCGAGTATCTAAATTAATTACTTGGTTGTAATGCAGTCCTTTCCATGCATGCACGTATTGATTGCTAAGAAACATTTGAACTTGCATTTAAATTATCTCGTGATCTTCGTAGCTAAATGATAGTTAACTAGACGGTTTGCATAATAATATTTGTTATTTTGCTAAACCGGTTGTAGTTAAGATTTTTATTATTTGGTAATAATGTTTTCTCTATATTTATTATGTTTTACAGACTGCCCCTATTATCTGGTAGCCTTAAGGATAGGGTTTAAATTACATAACTCAAAATAGTGTAAAGATTGTTTATCATTGTTCATATGAAATAAAGCACTTTTGATCAGACCTGCATAAACTTGTTCCAAGGCCTTTCCTTAAACTCTCCCTGGTTACATTAATTTGACCTAAGAGCCCCTCCTTCATGAAACACGACAACAAATTTAAGATCTGTGGTTAGTTGATTACATACCACATCAAACTTGTCCCACGTCCTGTAATCATAGGCTTTGATTCGAGACTTCCCAGGGGGCGTTCCATTTGGGGGTTTCTTGGCCTCAGATGGTTGCTTAGAGCTTGGTTTCTTCTTCTTCTTGCTAGGTTTCTTCTGCTGTTGGTTTCTCACTGGTGGAAGGGGCTAAAAAATGACCAATGAAATTAACAGTTAATTCTTTTAAAAATAAAAGAAAAAAGAACGAGACAAAATGACTAAAATGAAACAAAATAATAAGCAGCTGTTAAGGCCGGGCCCAATTTCATAGAGCTGCTTGTAAGCAGAAAATGTTGCTTAACAATTTTATGCTTAGCAAGAAAGTGCTGGACACCAGTCACAGATTTCACATGTGACATGGCATTCAGGCTAGTAATTTGGGTAAGCATGCTTGTTTGTGCTGAGATTCTTTTTGAAATCCCAGTGCAAAGTGGTTAAGGGAGAACGCAGCCAAAATTGGTCATCTATGGTTGAGGTACTGGTAAGGAAAATTTAAGGATACAGTATACGATTAGGAATATTCTCTTCGCCATACTGTGCCATCAATATAAATATTCTTGACGATTAAATTAAGTTGCAGAAATCAGAACTGACCTTTTCTTCGGTAACTTCATCTAATTTTAAAGCTTCGTCTTTCCTGGAGATATCCTGATTCCAATTCTTGAGGTCTCGTAGATAATCCTGGAGATCATTATTGTCTCTTTGCATCTGTTTTTGAACTTCAAAGAATTTCTCCCCCATTTTTGCTGGTTCGAGTTTGAGACGACTTCACAATTGATTCTTGGAAGAAAGAAAAGAAAAATTTTGCTAAATTTTTGCATCTGGGGTAGGTCTGTATCCTTGCAGGGGTGTTGTGATTAGGTGGTGTAGAGGTTGTGCCAACCCCACCCCCAAAAAGAAAGAGAAAAACAAATTATGTATTTTGTCACAGTCAGTGGATGTTGCTGACTTAAGGGTGTGATTTTTGCAATCTGGACCACACTGGAAAAGGGTAAAGAAAGGCAAACATTATGTGAAAAAAGCTCTAAAAAACATGTTTAGTTGAGGCTACAGTATTAGTCCTCAGATGTGCATTGAATGAACGCTGCAAAGAGCCACAGGAGTCTTGCCATGACATTTTTAATTCTACAGCATGAAACAATGTGTATGATAGGGTTAGCTTTGTCCAAACTATGCTTAATCAAGCTCGCCTGCTTACAGATTAAATATGTAAAGCCATGCAAGTCTTTAAGGATTTCCTTTCTTGAATCAAGTTAAAAACAACAAAATTTCCCCTTAGAAAATCATTGCAACAATAGCAAAAAAATGCGTAGGGGGCGACTTTGTTAGGGGGTGACTTTGTCGGGCAGCGACTTTGTAGGGGCGACATTGTGAGGGGGCGAGCTTGCCGACTTTGTCGGGGGGCGAGATGACTGGCAATCGGTCAAAATTGCACTTATGGTCGAATCTCGTGCTCACCGTCTCGTAACTCTCCGGTCTTCGACCGTCGGTAGAGAAGAGAGTTACAATTATCGCAACTAGTTAACACGCAGAAATACACTTGCCAGCGAGTTTGTGTGTTTGACTTGCTTGGCGTGTGTACGGGTAAATTTGTGTGTGTACAAGTCATGAACAAGTTTAAGTTGGTGGAGGCACAATCGAGTTGACCTTTGTTGGCGTTCGGAAGGCAGGCATGTACTTAATAAAATCTTGTCTTGTTTGTTGTCTTTACAGCACAAACCACCGCCACCAGCACTGGGCTTCACTAAAAGGTGCAGACCCTCATGCAAGTTGGCTTGCATATGAAGAATGAGTTAACCTGTTTCTGGAGTAAGTACACTAAACACTTCAGTAACACAACATTATTACAGAATTTGTTAATTACACAGCACAGCCACACTCCGAGTCTGACTCGGACTCCCGACTACAAAACAATGAATCATCACAGTACACTGTCAGTCCATGGAGGTATGGTCAGTCAGTGTCACTGACAGTGACACCGTGTGTGTGAGTGCAGTCACTGTGACTGAGTGAGTCAGTATAATTATGTGAATGTTTTATTACTCATTAAAAACTCACTAAAAACTGTGTTAAACTCAGGAACCGTAGTACTGGCATAACCATGGAGATAGAATTAGCAGAATATTTTCGTGAATAATTACGGAATAATTGTAGCAAGACACAAAAAGACGACCATGCTTACCTCGTACCTTTCCACAGAAAGTTTTTGAGTTTATGGACAAACAACAAGTCTGAGCAATAGCGCCCTCTGTTGTCCAAAAACATTCTGGAACCAACTGCGTCTTATTCCTTGTCTCTTGTGTGCAACTTCTTAAAAGAAAACGTAAATTATTAGAAGGGTAACAGACTATAAACCAAAGTTAGTATTATAGTAGTCTAGTGTAGTGACTACGCTACGCACCGATTTTGCGGGGAAAAGTACGGAAAAACAACCGTAAAAAGTGTCCGTCTTTGCTCTGACGAAGTAGGTAAGGATATGAAGTTACTTTTTACGGCGAAGCATCTTCGCAGCTTGAGGTATCTTATATAATTTTGGACATTAATCTCTCTATATAAAAAAAACGGTCACCATTTCCTCCCATTCAATTTTTCCTTTTCTGACATGTTTGATAATTGATTGATTTGTAGTTGCGATAATCGTAACCCTCCTTTCCCGACGGGCTTTAGGCCGGTCGGGAAAGGAGGGTTACGATTATCGCAACTAATTGATTTGATGATATTATGATCTGATTTTTCGTACACAAACATCAAGTTAATCAAGCATTTGGCTAAAATATCCGGCCACTACTTTATCTCCCTTAATTTAAGTCAAATTATATCCTTACCTGTCCACAGCTTCAGAAGGGTTGACATAATGTATACAGACTAGAGTCGAGAGGCACCGCATATAGTCAATTTGAATTACTAAATAATTACCCATCAATGATCAACATCATGAAAAATAAGCAATTTTGGGGGGTACCATTTTTAATTGGTTCCTTTAGTTGTACTTTTAGCCCCTTGATCAAATTACGGGATTTACGGCGTCAACTGCTGGGCCGGGCTGGAGCAAGTTTGCATACATTTAATTTTTAAATGGTTGCTTTATGTATCCGCTCCGCCCACAGCCCGGCCGGCAGTGACATCGTAATTTGATTGGGGTGCTTGGGATCCATCCAAAATGGATCGTCAAACATCGAGTAAAGTAATTCGGAGGTAAATGAAAAATTATTACTTTAATTAACTTTTTAAAAGGTTATTTAATTAAACGTCCAAACAAAACACCCAGGGCAAGCTAAGAAATTAGTGAACACATTTACCGTTTTGCTGGTTTAAACCGCAGACCCACCTGAAGGGAATGCGCTTTAAATTTGTTATCGCTTAGCTTAAGATAAGAGAAAATGGGTCCCGAATTGTGGCCAGGAATTCAGAGAGACCTTGGCCATAAAAAAGGAGGAGGAGGATTCAAAAGAGGGCAATATTAGAAGAAGTTTGTGCACAGTTAACCATATAGGGGGACAGAATCTCCTACCACAACGGACGCGTGATGATATGTGCACTGAAATTTGCCTTTTTAAAGGTCAAAATTTATTGTTTTAGCTATCATTTCCTCAATAGGAATATTTAAAAAAGGAAATATTTTTTAAATCATACATTAAAAAATCAAATGAATCCCTTCGAAAGTGGCTGCCGGATTTGAACATTTTTCCAAAATTAGGCCATATTGCCAACAATTTCATTTTTTGTTTTGTTTGTTTTTTTCTCATGAAATTCACTCCTACATGTACATTTAATTTGCATAGTAATTTCTTTTCTTTTTTGATTTATGGCCTTAGATGACATTTGTTTGTTTATTTATTTTTGATTGTTTTTTTGGGGGGGGGGGGGTGGAATGAAGTCTGAAATTGTAAATGATGCACAAAATATTCCCAAAAAGAGAGCAAGACAATTGACCAAACAATAAAATACAGTTAAGTGATTTTAAAACAATTTAATTAATAAAGTTTTTCTAAATATTTCAAGTCTCATATAATTAAGCTGTCCCTTTTCGCGCAGCATCAGAAGTTTATCTTTTTACATTGCCAATACACCCTCGATCAACTTTCATACAGTGAATCAGTAATAAAAACTTGTATCTTTTGTCTTGTAATATTTTCATGATTTGTTGTTGCAGGTTTAACCTCATGGATAAGATGATGCGATCTTAACTTCAAGTCATCTTCAGATTGGAAAGGGTTTCTTGACCCAGTGTCTTCATGCACTCCATTCGTTATTTGACCAGCCACATCTTGGCCTTACCCCTTAGAACGATGGAACAGAGCAGGAAAGTGAAGTGCGGCTTATACATGCTGGCCTATTTGGATTACATTATCCTGGTGGCTGCATTAACAGCAGGCTTATATGCCAGTTGGCTCAAAACCTACAATGGTATGCTGATTGTTATCGGTGGTTGCAGCTTGTTGTTATTCGCTTTCTGTGGCATGCTGTATTACTACTTCGACAAGGTGGATATTAGTTCCAGTGTCACACATCTCTGGTGCGGTTGCCTTCTTGGTCTCATATCCTTTGTCCACATTGAGACATACCAGATCCAGGAGGTCCCTGTTGTAGTAACCATGGTGATGTTAATGACAAGTATGGTGATCAAAGTGTTCTGGGCAGTGGTGCAGCGGTTTTGTGGTTTAGTGACTTACTCATCTGTCTTATTAACCCATGTAGAGATGTTTGAACTGGTTGGGTTCTCAGTCGCTTGTTTCCTACATACCCAAGCCATGTATGCAATGTTGTTGATGGTGTTTGCCTGTGCTTTCACACTGATGACAATTAGGCTGAAAGTGATTCTTGCCCTCCCTTGCCTTGCCGTGTTTCTTACCATATCTATAGCAGCTTTCATTAACACAGTCAGTCTGTCCTTCAATGTTGTTGCATTGAGTTGTTTCTTCGTACGTCTCTTTGTTGATCCCATCCTTGACTTATACTACTGCAGTCTGTCTGGCATGGAGAGGTGGGATATCGTGTTTACCACACACCGATGGTTCCGCAAGATTTTTATACTCTTGGTGCTTGCCTTTGAGATCATCTTTTTTGTTCTTGCCGGTGAGTCCACTGTTTACCATGAGGAGTGGTATTACGCTGTTCCCGCTTTTATAGTGTTTGGATTCCTGTGGGTTTGTCTGCACATTATCTTCATTATCTCCTGCTGGACATTTACGAACAAACTCACAGAATGCTATCAGGCGTACCGTGGGGTGCAGGAAGAGACTAACAGGAATCTCGGCATGGTCATGGCAGCCAAAGGCATGCGCTTCTTCGCTCTGATCTCCCGTAACTTCATTTTCATGGCGTTCATCACCACGCTGCTTCTGGGCGGCGTGTCCTGGCAGGATAATAATGCAGCTTTTATGGCAAGCTGGTTGATAGTGCTTCCCATTGAGAGCATGCTGCATGGTGTGCTGTATGAGTTGGGGACTTCACTCGGAGGAACATGTACGGGTTACGCGGTTGTTGGCCCATCAGCCTTCTGTAGGTAAGAGGCAAACGTGCTAACACATAAAGAACTATCAAGTCTTCTGAATTTTATCAAAATGATCTCTGTCTACACGACAGGTACAGGTTAAATGGCTTCTGACTTGCACCCCCAAACAAAGATATTGACAAAACAGGGAGACCGCCAACACTGGCACTACATAGCTCAGCTGGTAGAGAACCGGCGCATGAATCTGGAGGTTGCATGTTTAAGTCCTGCTCTAGTCAATTTTCCCTTGTTCAACCCAAAGTTATTTAAAAGTTTACCCAGTCCGTTTCCCCCAGGTGGTTATTACTTTTTATTCAAAGTGTCTACAATGCTTACTGCACTGAGTAATTAGTAACAATCTAGTTGCAGATTTGAGAAAAAAAGGGAGAAATGTTCAGAACATTTTTGAAAATGTAAATCCTGTATGAATTCCTCCTATATTATCTTGAAAGTGATGTTAGTTAACAAGGGAAACAGGAAACATTTTGCACAAACTGTTTGTCTGCTCTCTATTTATGATCATTTAGAGAACCCCCCACAGTGAATCTTTCTCCCCACAGTTTCTAAGGTCTGAGTTTTTATAACTTGCTTGATATTCTCTTTTTCTCTCCCATACAAGAAGAAGTACATGTAATGTTAGTCAACAAGTCAATATTAGTCAACAAGGGAAGCAGGAATAACATTTTGCACACTGTCCAATTTGTCTGCTCTCTATCTGTGACCATTAAGAGTCGCCCTACTGTTAATCTTTTCTGCTTGCATAACTTACCAATTTTTTACAAGATTGTTATACATGTACAACAGTCAAATCAGGACCCAATATCATAGAGCTGCTTAAGCACAGAAAGTAGCTAAGCACAAAACAATTATGCTGACCAGAATAAGGTTACCGGCCAAAATACCATGTCACATGTACCAGCTGTGACCGGTACTGTTTTTGTATTTGGCTTAGCAGAACAGTTTGTGTGGCATATTTTTTGCTTTAGCAGCTGTATAGAATTGGACCAAGATGGGAAAAACGTTTATGTTGTTGTTTTCCTCTTCCTCCTAACGTAGAGTTGACGGGTCTCCGGCTCTACTCCCGGCATCCAGCATAGAGGAAGTGAACAGCCGCTCCATTAGACTCCTGAGCACCATGCAGCGTTTCTTTCAACATCACATGATCGATGTATTCAGCTGTGATTTCTCCACCAGTGGGCTCAGCCTCACCACCCTCAAGGCCAAGATGAGGAATTTCTTCGCTCGGCAGATGCCAGATGGTCCGAGGTTCGACACCTACCTTGTGTACTACAGTGGTCATGTGCATCCCAATGGGGACTGGGCATTGGCAGGTAGGTCTTTAGCTACTAATTGTTTTCTTTCTAGCTCATAAGGAATTCTTATTCATACCTAACACAAAGTGCATCTTGGGTCAAAGACCCTTTGCAACAGAGTCGTGACGGCTTGGTGTCCCCATGTGTTTCAGTTTGGGTTCCGAAGCCTAGTACATCCATGAAGATTTCGTTTTTCTTGATACCTCCTCACAAGACAAGCATTGGTAGAGTTGAACAATCTGAAAATAGTTTAGAATTAAATAGCAAAGAATGTTGAGCAGAAACTAACTATAGACACGAAACACAATAAAATGTACCACTGTCGCATAAACAGTTTTTCCAATGGTGGTTTTATTTTCTTATATCACCTGAAACCATCCACAAGTGTTTCAACATATGAATAGATATGCAGGTTGATACTAAATTTGAGTCAACTTAACTTTTTGATAAAATTAGCTTTGCACTGGGAAAACGTGATATGAAAGAAGATCCATCCGCAACTTAAATATCCTCCTATGCTATTTAAACTGTCCCAAAAGTTATCCTGAAATAGTTTTGAGAAGGTGCCTAAGGCCGTATCCGAATTGGCGGCTACAGCTACGGCTACAGCTGTTGCTAAGGACGTCCTATACTTCAATGCACGATGACGCGGAAATCTAGCCGTAGCCGCCAATTCGGACACGGCCTTAGTCATTCTTATTGGGTTGATGTGGTGTAGTTTGCCATACATAGGTGTATCACATAGTATTGCTACCCTGATCCAATGAAGGCCTGCACAGCAGACACAGTCACCATACTCACCCATGTTTGTCGACCCAGTATATCAAGGACTTCTTTTTGATCTCCCATTGTTCATTTCTTAAAGTTGCGTCTTCATTGGTTTTGTACACGAAAATGTAGCGAGGACGCCCTCACTTTGTCAAAGCACTGGGTGTCGACACACTCGGCACTGTACCTGGGGTGCATTCCACTTGCACAAATGTTGCAAACAATTTCTGGTGGAAGGTGTCCACTGCCAAAGTTGATGATCATCAGCAACAGATGCAAAAGCTGTTTGTGTCTGTCTGTGGTGGGTAGTGCGAAGTAGTTGAGTCTAAGTTTCTTTTTTTAAATAAATAATAAGTAGGAACTTTAGAATTGAAAGAAACGGCATGGCTGTGGGCAGCCATATTGACATGGGTTGTTCAGATTTGCGCTCATATAAGCCCTTCCACTGAGCTAGAATGTGTGCCTACATGATTGCTATATCATCAGGCAAGTGGAGGGGATGTATGAGAATTTAAATATCTATTCGCGCAAGCCCCATTTTCCATTTTTTAGATTGATGACAATATCAAAGAAACATTATTTTCCTCCCTATGAATCAGACAATGAACTCTTCAAGTTTGAGACCATCCTTGAGCTATGGCAGGAAGCGAGCATCAAAGACTCTCAATCCAGACTCATTCTGATTCAAGATGCAAACAGCTGTGTAGACTGGCTGAAACAAATCCCTAAGAACACTACCAACGTCATCGGGATGCAGGCGTGCGTCATAGGCAAATCAAAAGACCCAGAGACCGGGGCGTCGGTGGCAGTCGGGGACTTCACTCACGATTGGGTAGATTTTAATTGCTCTACGGAGAGCAGCCACACGGCAACATGGAAGGAGGAAGGGGGGAATGTGAAAGCTGTTTATGCAGTTTCACGAATGTGGAGTGAGTTTGAATTCCATCGCCCGACGGATGAGGATGTTGAAGAGCACTGGCAGCAGAGCTTCCCACGCTTGACACACCCGTTAATTAAAGTCCTTAGGATTCTAAGTGCACTGGATAAATACAGTTGTTCTTGCTGGAAATGCTTGAAACGTTGGAAGATGAAGTGGTTACCGCCTCATGTCATCAATACAGGACATGGTTTTAAGCTGGTTAGATCATGACCTTCATGAATAAACAGGTTGACCACTTTGTAGGAGACAATCTTCAAAAGTATGTAGGCCTTGACGTGCAAGAATATCCCTTCAACATTAACCAGGACATAATTCCAGAGAGCTGCTAAAAGAAAATACTGCATGAATGCTTCACGTAAAGAATTGCTTTTGAATAGGTAGATAGAGGACAAATAACCTCTTTTCAGAACTGAGAAGTCTCCCAAATTCCGAATATTCTACTCCGCGGCAGTTGAATAAAAAGCAAGACAAGTTCTTAAAGAACAAAATCAACCTAGCAAGTAGTAAACACATGGTGTTACCACAAACCAAATATATATTAATACAATCCCATAAAGAAGTGAGAAATGTTACGAGTAAGATTTGATTTTGTTTATCGTAAATTTCAGACCATAAGCTGTACACTGACAGCGGAGGGTTTTGACAGGGCCGTCACTGTTTCAAACCCTGTCTTCTCTGCGTGGCAGCTTAACCACTGACCTCTGAAAAAACTTTCGAAGATTTTCCAGTGCTGTGGCTTATATTCCAGGCGGTTAATAGTCCAAACATTAAGTAGAATCAGTCTGTTTTGTTGACATTGATGAACTTATGTCCATGCATGGAGAAAGGAATGTATCTTTGTTGTTCGGGGGGGGGGGGGGGGGGTACAGAAGCCAGTCAACCTGTAACTGCGGTATAACCAGGGATCACACCCAAGTTTACAATACAACCTGGGAACTTGGGTGTGATCTCATGATTCACATGTATAATGTCGTTCATTCATGCGTCAAAATCAAATAGCCCAACATAGGCCTTGATAGCTCAGTTGGTAAAATGCTGGCACGTTATTCCGGAGGTCGTTGATTCAAATTCCGCTCTTGTCAGGTTTTCTTTGTTAAACCCCAACTCATTTAAAACTTACCCACTCAGTTTCCCTTGTGGTGTATTATTTGATATCTGAGATAAAAAGTCGCATCCTCTTAAGGTGATCCCCTGGCTACACGGCAGTTAACGGTTGCATGGCTTCTAACTGGCACCCCTGAACAAAGATATTGACAAAATAGGGAGAGTTCCAGCATAAGGCTAGATAGCCCAGGTGGTAGAATGCCGGCACGTTAATCCGGAGGTTGTTGGTTCAAATCCCGCTCTAGTAAATTTGTCTTTGTTAAACACCAAGTCATTTAAAACTTACCCAGTCAGTTTGCTTTGTGGTGTATTATTTGATATCTAAAGTCAGATAGAACTTATTGTGGAGATGAGTGTAAAATCTCTTACAATTTTTTGTGTTTAATTATAAGGGGAAGTTCCATCACAAGGTTGAGAATTTGTATAAAGTACTTAACAATAAATAAGACTGCATTGTACCTACTTAATTTACATGTGACTATTACAGTTCAATCTGGTTTTGAAAAAACATGGCGCCTACATAAATTATAAAGACATTTGAGTTTGCCTTATTCCATCAGATGAGGTAAACTTTTACATGAAGTTCTGATGTTTTATTCTTATAGAAGGGCAAGGTAGCTTTTAGTGGACAAGAGAAAAGAACCTCTGTGAGAAACATTTACAATTTCCATTGTGGCAATTCAAAGGGCACCCAGGCAATGATCAGGGGCATGAGGCAATTGCCTCTGTTGTCTTCTCAAAGAAGGAAGAAGCTTGTAGGTATACCTACTTACAAGCTAAAGCTTACTATTTCGATAATTAATACAAAAAGAGGAAAATAACTTGGTGTACGTTAACTGATGGAACTGTACAAACTTGTGGTTAGTATTTAGTAGTTTCCTAGAGTTCATGTTAACATTTGTGTTGTCAATTTCTAGATGTTTTGGATTTTCCCCCAATAGTATAAAAGCTGAATTGGTAAAGTGATACTTTTTTGATGTTAGTGATTTTGTTCCTACAAGGCTACATTTATATTTGAGAGTTTCATATGGAAAAGCTTACTTGAATATTGACACACTGTTTATTGTTATCTGGGAATCTCCAAAAGTGACTAACACTGTAACAAACCCGTAGGCCTGAAGAAACCTGTGTATAGAAAATGATTAAGAAATTTGGCAGGAAATCCCAATTAAAGACTGCCCAAGCAGTCCATAAAAGATATGTGTGGTTATTTTTTTTTAAGTTTGGCCCTCAAGTTTGATCAGGGCCCAATTAGCTACTTCAAAAGCATAAAAGCATTAAAACAATATGCTCAGGAGAATAAGGTTACCAGCTAAACTACCCTGTCACATGTACAATTTGTGACTGTACCCTACTTTTTGGTGTTTAGCAGACAATTGCTAGGCAATGTTTTCTTATTAAGCAGCTCTATGAAATTGGGCCCAGATGTTGTTTGAGGAAGTGTACGCATCTAAGAAATAAATTATTTATTCGTAAAACTTGCAGATTAAAACTAAGCGTAATTCTCTTGTGTAGACTGTTTGAAATATTGAGACCATACAGGAAATGGTTACGTCCAGCAATTTCGCATAGCAAAATATTGGACTGGACCCGTTTTGTGCACACTGAATGCTAATACTGAGTAGCAAGTGAAACATATAATGTCACATTTCTGCTACAGCATCATACAATTTCCACAAACATTCGTCTGATTAAAGAAAGTGTTCTAGTAACACTAAATATTCAAACTCTGTGCATTGCATGTTTACAGTTTGTTTAGTATAATGTTACAATACATGTACATACAATGTTTGGCTGCATGTAAGTTGCCCATCGCAAAATCATACTTTGGCTGTTGTATTTTTGATCCCCAAGTTAAAACTTGAAAGTATAAATTGTTTGTTGAGTCTTAAATTTGTAAATAATTAGAACAATGATGTTATTTAAAGCAAAGTAATAAAGTGGACAAAAGTCTCCAATACTAAAATAATAAGTTGTGAATTTACAGTGTTGTTTATTTTTATTGAATGAAAGTTAGGGCAAGTCCAAAAAAAGTTCCCTGGTGGTTTTGTATTTAACACCATTTTGGTAAATACTACTAAAAAAATACCTGAAATTCAAGTCAAAATCACTAAAATCAATGACTATGTTAACTTCTTTTCCGACAATTTTCAAAATCTCCCATACATGTACATAAATAAGTACCTGAGTGAATTCTTGGATTTGCTCTTTCATCTTAATTCTTAATATTATTATTTTATATTTCTGGTAGTGAAACCAAGGATACCTTAAAGTGAACTTAATCACTGTAGCTCCCAAGCCTGAGGAAACCTGTAAACAAGGGTTAAGTTCACAATAGCACAAAGAAAGCTAAGCACAACAAAACAATGTTTACCAAAATAAGGGAACCAGCCAAAACACCTTGTCACAAGTATCATTTGTGAGTACCCTGCTAATTTTTGCTGGGAAGAAAAACCATGAAGTAAAACTTTAGGCTTGGGCAGGGCTCAACACCATGGCACTGCTTACACTAATGCTAACACCAAATTCTGCACTAAGGCCCTGCTAATGGCATTTTAAGGAGTTCAACCTAACAAAACTAGACCCTTGAGATCATAGGCTGTTGTAGATTTAAAATTTGTTGCATATGAATTACTAATGACCGAATTGGAGGCACTCAGTCTTGAAGCATTATCAAATTTGTTTAAATTATAGACTGCTTTTCAACATTTTACTTTGCTACATATGATCTGTTTGTTGCTGCGCTTAACATTAATGCGATTTATGCGGATACACACCTATAATGCTATTTATGCAGATACACACCTATATTTCTATTTATGCAGATACACACCTATATTTCTACAGGACTATGCTTTGACATTTCTAATGTATTTTCCTCTTCCTCATCTTAACCCTAGTGTGTAGGTCAGAGTGGTCATCAAAACATAAGGTTGTTGGAGCTTAGGTGTCGGAACTTAGCGCAGTCATTATAGACCTTATGCATTGACCTCATCCAGCCCACATCTTGGAGATAAACTGATGATGAAACACTGAAAACGCACAGATCTGTACGCGCGGCGCACAGCACTGGCCAATGAGCAATGTCCTTTGGACCTCTAGGTGAGGGCGCCCTACTCAATTGACGTCAATGCATCAGGTCTATTGATTGTGTGCTGACTAGGTAGTCCCTACATGTCCAGCCAGTCATGGGAGGATAATGTGATGCAGTGTGTATGTTGACATGATCAAGGGACTCCCCCAGTCTGATGTTGCAATACTTGTTATGATGAGCAGCTGTGTGATGGAGTGAAAGGGTGTAATGGGGAAATTCCTGACACGTAGCCAGATATGAGAAATTTTCCAGTCACTATATAAATAAAGCCCAGACTTGACCTGTAGTCAATGTGGTACTTCTGTCAAACAGAAAGGAACACTGAAGGGAGAGAGTTAAATGTTCTGCAACTGAGATTCTCAAACTGATGTTGTTGTTTTCATTAGTGGAGGTAAGATGTATTTTGTGTTTGAATATAAAATTTGTTTGTTAAACGTTTACCTGGCAGGCTACTGCATCCATGCCCCCTGGTCATAGACCTTTTATACACATTATTGTCATTTGACAATGATGTCAAACGAGTTGTAAATGCATTATTTCATTTGAGCTAAACAAATATTGCTGAACCTGAATGCTTGTATGGGAAACGGAAACAGATCAAGTTAGAATGTTTATTGAACTGTGCTAGTAATTTGTTGAACATTAATACTTTACTGTATTTCCTTTTACCTCATTCATGGGCAAATGCAATATGCACCTGCGCTGCACCTGCGCTGGGCCTGCCAGTAGCTGGCTGGGGTAAATTTTTTATTGGGTACCCTTGGAACTTTGTGTGTCAAACTGCAAGACCAGCTGGCAATAAGGCCAAAGTTGGCAGGGGTTTGTGCGTGGGTCACACAAGTTGTTTTGTTAGGAGAGCCCCAATTTTGCTCTGGCTTGTGAGAATTAGTTCCAACAAGTTTTAGAAAAAATTCTCACTGTTGTTGCAGCTCAGTTAGTAGCAACTTCTTCCGTGAGTAGGTGTGCCCGGATGCCTTATGTTCTTTTGGATAAGAATCAGTAATCAACTCCATGAAAATAATGTAAGCTGTGCGAGATTAATGCACACAATTTTTAGTTAACGTTAACAAGTTTTCTGGTTTGAAATGTCAATGGCGGTTTTAAGTAATTGCGTCAAAAAAGTCAATATTGCCTGATAGATACGTTCATTAGTTTATTGTGCGAGCATATAGTTAAATACACACTGCCATTGTAGTGTGTGGCAGTGAAAGGCACTACCATTATTAGAATGAAACAATGTTTTACTTTTATGCAAAGTAGTTAAGTACTTCTGCCTGTCTGTATTGCAAACAGAAGAGGGCGCTGCAAATGGTTCAATTAATAGTTCACCAAAACCCAATTTTCTAAGCAGGATTTTCTGTGCAAAGCAAATTTTCACATAACACCAAAAAATGGAACCCAGAGCTATCTTAACATGATTGATTACAACGTTGTCCCTAAAAATTTTCTTTCTACAGGTTGCAGCTCTTCAATTATAGGGGGGATCAAATCTATCTGCAGTGTGAGAAACAAATATTCTTAGCTGGTTTCAACCATGGCGGAAAATGACAGCGAACTGAAATGTTGCCTGAACTTGTTTGGTGTTTTGGATTATATTTCCATCATATTTGCCTTGGTGTTCGGCGTGTGTGCCCTGTTAAATTCTACCAGCATTGGTCCATTATTCATTAGTATTGTGGTTTTGATTGGATTGCTGATATTGATTGGTGTCCTCTGCCTAATACACTGTTGTATATCAACCCAAAAGAGCAAAGACCATCTCTTGAATGTCGTCACTTTCTGCATCCGTTTATGGTGTAGCTGTGTTCTTGGCCTAATGTCTTTTGTAGATATCAGTGGCATCAAGAATGTTAAAACTGCATTAACATGGATGCTAATTGTGAGCATTGTCATCAAAGCTGTCTGGTCGATTGGGCAGCGGTGTTATGGATCGATTAAATACTCCCCCAGTCCAGTGACTTGGGCTGAGATGGTAGAGCTTGTTGGGTTCTTAGTAACAGGATTAGTCTTTTTGCCCCAGGACCAGGCAATTTTTTACAAATATGCTTTATTCTTGAATTTGGTTTCTTTTGCTGTCATTATTGTGGCAGTCAGACTTGTAGCTTGTTTTTACAAACCTTACATCATTTTCGTTTTGATGCCAGTCGTTGTTTGTCAAGTGGTATTTTTCACAAATGTTGATATGCCTTTCTACGATGCTGCATTGGGTTGCTTTGCTGGCCGTCTGTTCATGGACCCGCTCTTTGATTTGTTTTCTAGCAACATATCCATCAATGAGAGATTGAATTGTGTGTTCAGTATCCATGGATTTTTACAAAAGATATTCATAATAATAGTCATTGTGTTTGAGGGGGTCTTTCTCTTTCATGCTGGAGTTTCTGTCATCGACAATAAAGAGTGGTATGGGATCTGTCTCTTTGTTGCTTTCCTTTTTGTTTGGATTTGCTGCCATTCCTATTTCATTCATTTGTGCTGGCACTTTTCCAACAAAATCTCAGAGTGCACTAAGGCCTATCAAGCCTTGAAGGGAAGCACTAGTATGGAGAAGATGATGGCAACAAAGGGGATGCGTTTACAAGCTCAGTTCACACACTGTCTCACCCATAATACAATTGGCTCCACTTTCCTACTTGGTATAGTCACATTGTTGATTCCAAGCGGAGAGCAACCATGGCATAAGGAGGACAAGGCAGCACTTGCAGCAAGCTGTTTGATAGTGCTTCTTGTGGAGGGAATGTTCGTTACAGCCACAGATACACTCCGGAGGTCCCTACCAGGGGCTTGCACGGCTTGTGTCATCATGCCTCCTTCAAAGTCCCATGGGTAAGAGTTTTTAAAAACATTTTTAAAAAATTATTTGAAATCTGTACAAGTTTAGATTTTGTGGAGTTATCATCTTATACCAAGAGCAGTCATTAAAGTACTCACCTTGTATTGTTTTGTTGGGTGTACTATTTAAGCCAGTCACAACAAAGTATAGTCATTGTTATCTTTTGTGGACTTGTGTTTATGAATTCTGGGTAAAATAAAAATAACCAAACATCTTAACCCATCACATCTTTGCTGTGCCATTTTTGGAATGAATATCCCTGTGCATTACACAGTGCTGGGTATTTTAGACATCGCAGCATTGCTTACCAACAATTTTACAGGCAATTTTAGTCACAGAATGGCAAGAGCATATGCAGTATTCAAGTATGACATTGGTGCAAGAGGTCATAATCTTAAAGGTTATTGAATAACCACAGCTGTTGATAGTAGGTATGTGATAACTGAAATACAGACATTAAAAACTTGCCTGAGAAAGAAACCCCTTGAGGTCATGGAGCAATTAAACAAAAGAGCTCAGTGGTACCCTGCTGGCTGGCATTTGATTGTACATGTAGGATGCTCTTCAATGAGATAAACAATAATGTCCAAATCAATGGTTCTCCACAGCCTATTGGTTGAATGTTTTGTGTCACTTTCTGTATAAGTAAGTTTTTAATGTGTTCTTTCCTTGTGCAAATATAGACAGTCAGAGTTGAAAGAGTTGCGGAAATCCATCGTGGAGTTCTTTGATCAAAATGCTATACCTTGTAGCATGGAATCATTCATTGATGGGCTTTCAGTTGAAACCCTAGAAGGCAAGCTTAAGGGCTTCTTTGATCAGACAATTCCTGGTACTGCTGGTCAGCAGAGGTATGACAGCTACGTGGTTTACTACTGTGGTGATGTAGATTGCGATGGCAAATGGGAGTTGACAGGAGGTTAGTTTGATTTTGACAAAGTAGCACTAGAGCATCCGAGAACTATAAGGACACTGATATCCGAGCACCAAGTCTAACAGTGACATCTAAGCACTTTGATCTCTTAGTACGAGTTAGACTTGTTGACAAGTCGTTAATGATGGTCGCGGTGGGTCGAGTCGTGTGTGGTGCTGTAGCGTAATAAAGAATGCTCTCGCGCGAAGTTGCTGGCTGCCGAAATGTAATCTCGCACAGAGCAGCCCTCTCGCGGGATATTGCGAGAAAGCCGTTCCGCTATCACCGCGACAGACATTTAACGACTTGTCCACAAATACGAGTGCAAGTGCGATTAAAGTATAATGGTGTATAGAAAAACATTTATTGGTAATTGACAAATAACTTGATCATGTGTGCTTATAAATGGACAATTCATCAATGGTGTGTCATGGCCGAGTGGTTTGACGCGCTAGACTAGCGCTCTGTAGTGTTATTGACCTGCAGAGTGAGGGTTCGAGTCCCGGTCCTGACACCTGTGTCCTTATAAGCAAGACATCTAACCATACATGTATATCGCTTCATTCTGGGGCGTACAAGCTGTAGGTCCTTTGTGTTGTGTAATGCATGCTAAAGAACCTAATACACTTATTAAGAGAAGGGGTTTGCCCCAGTGTTTCTATCTGCATACAAATAGTGACAGCTGGGTTGTCTGTACATGGATGTATTATTATCTTTACTGTAAAAACAAATTCCACAATTCCATTTAATTGATTTTAACCATTATTTGTTTTGTCTCTTCAACAGGAAAGTTCAAGTTTGGACAGATGCAAAGGCTATGGGGTACCTACAATACTGAGGGCTTTCAATCTAGGCTTATTTTGATCCAAGATGCAAAGAACTCCAAAGACTGGCTGGAGAAGATCACCAATGACAAAAACAATGTAATTGCAATGCAGACTTGCAAATTGAGTCGATCAAGAGACCCTGAAACAGGGGTTGTGGCAAGGGTTGGGGATTTTACCCGTGATTGGATAAAGTTTAACATCTCAACTGAAAACAATATCAATTGGAAGGAGAGGGGGAGGGAAATCAAGGCAGTTTATAAAGTTTCTCCTTCGTGGAGTGACAAGGAATTCCATGTGCCTAATGAAAATGATATGACAGAGTACATCTCCAAGTTCCCCAGAAGGTTGAACTGTTTGATAAGAACTCTTTTGATTCCAGCTGAATTTAAAGAAAAAACTAACTGTTGTCCCTGTTGGGAACGTTTTATGATGAGTTGGTTTCCCCCGCCTTCTGTTGATACTGGACATGGCTTTAAGCTAGTTAAGTCTTAAATGGACATGGCTTTAAGCTAGTTAAGTCTTAAATGGACATGGCTTTAAGCTAGTTAAGTCTTAAATGGACATGGCTTTAAGCTAGTTAAGTCTTAAATGGACATGGCTTTAAGCTAGTTAAGTCTTAAATGGACATGGCTTTAAGCTAGTTAAGTCTTAAATGGACATGGCTTTAAGCTAGTTAAGTCTTAAATGGACATGGCTTTAAGCTAGTTAAGTCTTAAATGGACATGGCTTTAAGCTAGTTAAGTCTTAAATGGACATGGCTTTAAGCTAGTTAAGTCTTAAATGGACATGGCTTTAAGCTAGTTAAGTCTTAAATGGACATGGCTTTAAGCTAGTTAAGTCTTAAATGGACATGGCTTTAAGCTAGTTAAGTCTTAAATGGACATGGCTTTAAGCTAGTTAAGTCTTAAATGGACATGGCTTTAAGCTAGTTAAGTCTTAAATGGACATGGCTTTAAGCTAGTTAAGTCTTAAATGGACATGGCTTTAAGCTAGTTAAGTCTTAAATGGACATGGCTTTAAGCTAGTTAAGTCTTAAATGGACATAAGCTAGTTAAAGGGACTGTATACATTTGGTAATCACTCTTAAAATTAATGGCAATAAAAACATACTTGATTAGAAGTACACAGCAGCTTTCAAGAGTATAAAGCATTTTGTGGATCATTTCAGTTTAAAGTATGGAATTTAAGCTATCAGTTTTTATCCCCTAAAATTTGAATCTGAGAAATGCTACTGTCAGAAATATAGGTTTCTCAGAGTGTGTATAAGGCCTACTTCAATTGCGGATTATTCTTCAAAAACATGAAAAATGCTTTGTCGATATTTGCATGTGTCTAGAACTGTTTGTCTTATGTAGCTTTTAGAAGTTTGGCAGATAGGGGGTAGTATTGGGAGTATTGTGCCTTGGATGATACAAGAATGGAATGTGGCTCACAGTCAGAGTTTGTCGGGAGAAAGACTTTATCGCAGATTTGAATATATATAAAAACATATGGGGAGAATAGCAAGAACTTTTCAAAATGGTCAAAGTGGCTGGCATTGCTTGTTATACAGCTTATATTTTCAAGGGACTAATCTGTGACAGCCCTGTAGCCAAATATGGCCTGTCAATTGGACACAAGTTCTGGAGGCTTAAGACATCTGGGGTCGATTTCACAAAGCACTAAGATTCATCTTAAGATGAGATGTCAGTATTACCATAGTGATTTGTATTGTGACATCACTCTTTGCTAAGCAACAACGATGGATTTGCACTTAAGATCAATCTTAACTCTTTGTGAAATCGGCCCCAGGATTTATGTGCCAAACTCTACATGCTTGTATCATCAAAGGCACAATCCCATATTGTAATTTTTATTTAATGCTTTGTTTTTGCACAATTAATGTTACAGGTAAGTTCTACTTAAAATAATTGGTTGGAACAACAAAGATTAAGATATAATTGTTGAGGTTTTTACAGTGCAGAAATGTTTTAGAGACCCCCCCCCCCCCCTGCTATCACTTGCCATTTTAATCTCTGTGGTGTGAATGATGATGTGATTTACGAAATGGCCTTTATACTATTGTGATGTGTTGTCGGCTGAGCAGTCAACTGCATCAGACTCAAGTTCTGATGGTTAAGTCATCAGAGTGTGGGTTCAAATTCTGGTCATGTCACTAATGTCCTTTGAGTAAGGCACTTATCCAGTTGTATTAGGGACCCTGAGAGGACTGATAAATTATTGTTTTGGATTAACCCCTTAGAGCAAGCAGCTTGGGGTTGTATGCTCCACATGGAGTTGAGAAAGTTAGAGGAACGATCTAACTGTATGCCCGATGAACAGGGATAATAATGTTCTAAAGTGCCTTGATCTAGCTATACTTGGATATGTGCGCTATATCAGAACCAACTTATTATTATTATTAAACGTATGTTTGCAGACTCAATATATTTTGTATTTAGATGTTGACTATCTGAGCTTACTTACTGAGGACAACACAATGATTGGTTTAAGCATGATCAAAAAGCTCACTCAAAGTTTGTACCAGCATCAATCACCGACAGAATCAGCTTTATTTAAAATATTGTCAAAGTTGAGAAAATAGCATATGAAAAGAAGCCAACATTTACCAACGGTTATTTCAATTGCCACATCAAACACAAAATTAATATGCAAACTAAATCCCTGACAAAATCATAAAACTGTTTTCATTAATTTTCAACTAAATGTAATCTCTACAATTTAAAAGAGTTAAGGCATGCAAGTTGATTGTAATGTTTTGTTTCTTAAAGTAGATGGTGTAAATGAATTTATGCCTCCAAAAACCAAAGCTATATTTTCCTTAAAGATACATGATTCAGTTAGTAATTTGTAATTATTGATAATATTGTTTTTAAAAGAATTTCATGGAAAGTTTCCATCAAGAAGTAATTTTTTTAATGGATTTAACGCTGTAAAAAAGCATTTTATTTTTATATTTTTATACCAATTCTTTATCATTTCTAACTTTCTAACGTGAACGGTTCTCTAATTTTGTTTTTTGTTGTTTTCACTATTGTAATTGTTGTTGTTTTTATTTGAATTGAAACGGTTTATTGAAAATCAAAATCGAAAAAAGACAGCTTGAGTAAAAGAGATAAAACAGGATGAGAATAGTGTAAAATCTGTGTATACAAAAAGTTTAAGCGAATCAATGTAGGATAACAAAAAATAAAACAATTGTGTGGAATAATTGGGCAAACATTTAAAAATGCTTTAGTAATTATTGTAACATTTTTTTAAACCAAAAAAGAAAGATTTCTCATAGTTCATGGTCTAGAGTTTTTCATTCAGAGTAATAAATGGAAAAACAAATTAATAATAAAAAGTCCTGAAGAACATGCTGTTATTGGTTCATTGCTGAGAAGAAATTCAAATTGATTGACTAATTAGTACAAACAAATTAATCAAACTCAACTATGTATTCAGATTTATAAAACAAATCAATCCTTGTCATACTAAACTGAATTGTAAATACAGTATTAAATGATAGCTTTTGGCTTTACTTCAACTTGAAAACATCTTTTTTTAGATTTATTGAACTTCTTGTAAAGAATTCCCCCAAAATTTACCTTTATGATAATCATAGCTGGGTGTGGGATGGTATACCATATTCAATTATTCAGGGACCTATAACAAAAGAGGACAATAGGGTCCCTGCTTGGGTAAACGTCCCCAGTTGGAAAGTGTGTACAAAACTGATGGGAGCAGTTGCCAAAATGTTTATGTACAAAAAAGAGGGACAACAGGAGGTCCCAGATTGCAGATGTTTATACACACTTGCGCGAGTGTTGATTTTTAAAATTCAGAATGTAGTAGCGATATGCTGACATTTCAATTTCTATTGTCTGGAGGTAATGGTACTTCCCCTCAGATGAGAAAACCAATTTTAATTTTTCGACAGATGAGAAAACCAATTTTAATTTTTCTAAAAATCTGTTTAAAAGTGAAATGTAAGGGGGTAAATCCCCAATACGTAGTGAGAATTGAGAAATAGTGAGTTCAATGTCGGCTACAAGGCTACGTAAACAACGGCCATAAAGTCAGTTGGTGCAATCCAACAGAATGGATCAGTGCAAGTGAAGTGGGACGTGAGAAATGTTCTGCTGCTTAGACTTGCAAACTTTTGCTGTGGATTACTTTAGTGGAGGAGGTAAGATGTCTTTTGTGTTTGAACACATTTGTTTGTGTAGTGTTAAATGGGTTCTAGATTATATGTTAAAGTTTCAGCTGAATACAGTGTCTACTTGTTGAGTAAATAGGGAAAAAAAACTGCCATGGCATTTTTACCAAGAATGAATCCATCCACATTTAGCGAGATGACCGTGAGTGCCAACCACATCTCTTGCTTCAGCATTTTCGAACAAACACAAACCCTCAGAAATCATAGAAACGATTCAGGCATGAATCGTTTGTCAGATTTAAATGTTTTGGGGTGAAAAGTTCTCCAAACCATTATTACTTTGAAGGGAATCCTTTTTCAAAACAGGTTAAATTATCAACAACTTTTCTATTATGACATATGAATGGCAGAAAACGGATCAAACTTTCACACTAACAACTTTCATAACTTTCTCTGGAAACTTTTCTTGATGTCCTTCTTCTGGGCACACAACATGGTGATGTTCAGTCTTCCAAAGAAAGGGTAACACTATTATATGCCTTACATTTTGGCCTTTGTTAAGTTATTGGCTTCCAAACCAAGGATGCCTCATAAGTGAACTTAATCACTTTAGCTCCCAAGCCTGAGGAAACTTGTAAACAAGGGTGCTTGCTATGTGAACCAAGAAATACGGGGGTTTACTCTTCCATATTGAGTCTTCTGGGGTTTTTTCATGTGCACTATCAACTGTAGTACATGGTATCCTACAGCTTAATGTTCTATTCGAAGGACAAAGCACTTATGTTGTAAAGTGTCTTGCTCAAGAACAAAAGTGACATGGCTGGGACTCGAACCCACACTCCTTTGATCAGAAACACCAGAGCTTTAGTCTGACGCTCTTAACCACTCTGCCCTGACATGATGGGGGTGGGGATCGAGTAACCCTCTCACAACCAGAATTTGAGTCTAATACATTTTACCCTTTCTTGACCTCTATAAACTACAGAAGTGGAAGAATAATATTCTGTGTGTTACAAACAGCAATTATTTGAATGACAATTTAATCTATTCAGGTCATTGACTAGACCCATACAATTACAATGACCATTGGACATTCACCAAAACACATGCAGTGTTAAGTTTTGCTATACAGAATTGCAAACTGCTTTACAAAATTTTAGTGTTGGCGTGATGTGTCTCATAAAATTGACATGCCCCTGGTGTCAAGTGCATGATTATATGCAGACTGTTGCCCTTGATAGCAATTGTTCAAAGGCAGGGAATTCCCCTATGATGAATAAAACAAGTTTACTTGTAAAAATGAAAATGCTTTGTTTGACTAAATTGTAAATGCATGCAATCTCAAAGTCATTCCAAATTTTACAATAAAACTGGAGTGATATACCGATTTTAAACATTTGGGTTTGCTATAATTGTCCTATCTGTTTGCAGCTCATGAATTATGCCAGTGATGTCAGTTATTGTGTGTGATATGCAAACCGCCTAGAAGGGACTTCCCCAAAGATGAGAAATTCAGATTTTGAAATAACTCAGGCCCCTGGCCCAAGTGCACAATAGCACAAAAATAGCACAACAAAACAATGTTATCAAAATAAGATAACCAGCCAAAATACCTTGGCACAAGTATCATTTGAGTGTGAATGGTATCACGCTAATTTTTGCTGGGAAGAAAACCATAGGTAAAACTTTCAGCTTGGGCTGCCCTATAGATGATACTATAGTGGGCAGGGCCAATACTATGGCACTGCTTACACTTGTTTGTGCTTAGGCCCTGCTAATGGCTTTCTAAGAAAAACATACCCTAACAAAACTGGATCCGTGTTGCATATGAATTACTAATGACCTGTATGACTAAATTGTATGCACACAGTCTTGAAGCATTATACAATTTTCAAATTTGTTTAAATTATATAGACTGCTTTTCAACTATTTATTTTGCTACATTAGTGACCTGTTTGTTGTTATATAGCTGCGCTTCGGTGCCCATCTGGGTCATGTGTGCCCAGCTAAATTGTCCACCGGTTTGCCCAGGTCAAGTTGGTATTCGGTGTACATTTTACATTTATTGACATGTTTTTGGCTGTGACATTGGTTCACAAAAAATGTTACAAATAATTTTTTGGCTGTGGCATTTAGTCACAAAACCTCATGAAAAAGAGTTGTGTCTGTTTTTTGGAGGAAGTCTGAGTATAACCCTAGCGTGTAGGTCAGAGGGGTGATCCAAACATAGGACTGAGAGCTTAGGGGTCGGAACATGTCACCATTGATTGTGTGCTGACTAGGTAGACCATGTACAGCCAGTCAATGTCAATGGGAGGATAATGTGATGACATGATCAAGGGACTCCCCTGCTGCCCAAGTCAGATTTCACAATACTTCTTTTGGTGAGCAGTTGGATGTGAAAGAGTGTAATGGGGAAATTCCCGACACGTAGCCAATTATGAGAAATTTTACAGTCTCTGGAGGGCTATATAAACAAACCACAGACTTGACCTACAGTCAGTTTGGTATTTCTGTCAAATTGAAAGGAACACCAACAATGAAGGGAAAGAGAAATGTTCTGCAACAGTGAGCTGAGAGATTCTCAAACTGGTGTTGTTGATAACATTTATAGTGGAGGTAAGATGTATTTTGTGTTTGTATAGAAAATTTGTTTGTTAAACGTTTACCAGGGAGGGTACTTCATCCATGCTCCCTGGTCATAGAACTTATACACATTGTCATTTGACAATGATGTCAATCAAGTTATGCATGATTTCATTTGAGTAAGCCCCCCCCCCTCTTCGCAAAAAGATATTGCTGAACCTAAATCTCATGGAGTTTGTATATTGAACTGTCGTAGTGATTTGTTAAACATTAATAATATACTCTATTTCATTTTACCTCATTCGAGGGAAAATGCATACCCAGGGCCTGCCAGTAGCTGGCTGGGGTTAATTATGTTATTGGGTTCCCTTGGCAATATGGCCAAAGTTGGCAGGGGTTGTGTGTGATCAATCACGCAAGTTGTTTTGTTAAGAGAGCCCCAACTTTGCTCTGGCTTGTGAGAAGGTGCAACAAATTTTAGAAAAAAAACATCACTTTTGTCGCAGCTCCTCCTTCCCCAAGTTTTGTAGTAGCATCTGTGAGTAGGTGTGCCTGGATCCCTTTTGTTCTTTTGGATAAGGATCAGTAATCAACTCCATGAAAATGTTTAAGCTGTGCGAGATTAATGCACACATTTTTATTAGATGACGTTAAAAAGTTTTCTGGTTTGAAATGAGTTTGGAATAATAGCGGTTTTTAAGTTGCATCATCAATTTTGCCTTATAGTTATGTTCATTATTTTATTGTGCGAGCATATAGATAAACACACTGCCATTGTAGTGTGTGGCAGTGAAAGGCATTACCATTATTAGAATGAAACCATGTTTTACTTTTATGCAAAGTAGTTAAGTACTACTGCCTGGCTGTATTGCAACAGGAGAGGGCGCTGTAAATGGCAATTAATAGTTCACCACAACCTGTTTCTGCTCAGCAGGATTTTCTGTGCGAGGTAAACTTTCACATAACACCTTTACAAAATGGAACCCAGAGCTATCTTAACATGATTGATTACATTTAATGTTGTCCCTAAAAACTGAGTTTCTCTCTAAACCTGTATTTTTCTTTCTACAGGTTGACAGCTCTTCAATTCTTAAGAAGGATCAAATCTTCTATCTTTCGTCTGAGCAACCAATATTCTTAGCTGGTTTCAACCATGGCGGACAATGACAGCAAACTGAAGTGTTGCCTGAACTTGATTGGTGTTTTGGATTATATTTCCATCATATCCGCCTTGGTGTTCGGCTTGTGCGCCCTGTTGAATTGTAAAATCATTGGTCCATTATTCGTTGGCGTTGTGGTTTTGATTGGATTGGTGATAGTGATTGGTGTCCTCTGCCTATCAACCCAAAAAGACAACGACCATCTCTTGAATGTTTTCATTTTCTGCATCCGTTTATGGTGTAGCTGTGTTCTTGGTCTGATGTCTTTTGTAGATATCAGTGGCATCCAGTATGATGTTAAAACTGCAATAACATGGATGCTACGTGTGAGCATTGTCATCAAAGCTGTCTGGTCGATTGGGCAGCGGTGTTATGGATTGATCAACCACTCCCCCAGTCCAGTGACTTGGGCTGAGATGGTAGAGCTTGTTGGGTTCTTAGTGACAGGATTCATCTTTTTGCCCGAGGACCCGGCAATTTTTTCCAAATATGCTTTATTCTTGAATTTGGTTTCTTTTGCTTTCATTGTTGGGGCAGTCAGACTTGTAGCTTGCTTTTACAACCCTTACATCATTGTCGTTTTGTTGTCAGTCATTGTTTGTCAAGTGGTATTTTTCACGACTGTTGATGTGCCTTTCTACCATGCTGCTTTGGGTTGCTTTGCTGGCCGTCTCTTTATTGACCCGCTCTTTGATTTGTTTTCTAGCAACATATCCATCAATGAGAGATTGAATTGTGTGTTCAGTATCCATGGATTTTTACAAAAGATATTCATAATAATAGTCATTGTGTTTGAGGGTGTCTTTCTCTTTCATGCTGGAGTTTCCGTCTTTGACAATAAAGAGTGGTATGGGATCTGTCTCTTTGTTGCTTTCCTTTTGCTTTGGATTTTCTGCCATTGCTATTTCTTTCATTTGTGCTGGCACTTTTCCAACAAAATCTCAGAGTGCGCTAATCAAGCCTTGAAGGGCAGCACTAGTATGGAGAAGATGATGGCAACAAAGGGGATGCGTTTACAAGCTCAGTTCACACACTTTCTCACTTACAATACATTTGCCTCCACTTTCCTACTTGGTATGGTCACACTGGCGATTCCAAGCGGAGAGCAGCCATGGCATACGGAGGACAAGGCAGCACTTGCAGCAAGCTATTTGATAGTGCTTCTTGTAGAGGGAAGTTTCTATGCAGCCACAGATACACTCCGGAAGTCCCTACCAGGGGCTTGCAAGGCTTGTGTCATCATGCCTCCTTCAGAGTCCCATGGGTAAGAGTAAAAACACATAACAAAACAAGAATGGTGTGTTTACAAACACAAATGCCCTGGTGAGATTAATCTCATTCTTTATTTATTGCTTGGAAAACGTTTCTTTTGTTTAAGCAAAAATGACCTTGATATCTGTTGTAGGGGGTTCAAAAACAATAGGCTTTTTAGGGATCCCAAGAGCAATCCACACATCAAGTTTGGAGTTGATATGCCATGTCCTTCTTGAGTTATTGCTCGGACAACATTTCTTTTCTTTTAGCCATATAATGACCTTGAAATTTGTCATAGGGGGTCTAAAATCAATAGGCTTCTTGGGGATCCCAAGACCAATCCGCAAGTCAAATTTGGAGTTGATATACCATGTCCTTACAAACAATAAAAACCTTGCCTGAGAAAGGAACCCTTTGTAGTAGTTGAGGTCATGGAGCAATTAAACGAAAGGCCTCAGAGCTCAGTGGTACCCTGCTGGCATTTGGTTGCAGGCTGCTCTTCCGTGAGATAAAAAACTGGTTCTCCACAGCCTATTGGTTGAATGTTTTGTGTACTACCTGTAACTGTAAGTAAGTTTTTAATGTGTTCTTTCCTTGTGCAGATATAGACAGTCAGAGTTGAAAGTAGTGCGGAAATCCATCATGGAGTTCTTTGATCATAATGCTATACCATATAGCTTGGAATCCTTCATTGATGGGCTTTCAGTTGAAACCCTAGAAGGCAAGCTTAAGGGCTTCTTTGATCAGACAATTCCTGGCACTGGTCAGCAGAGGTATGACAGCTACGTGGTTTTCTACTGTGGTGATGTAGATAGTAATGGCAAATGGGAGTTGACAGGAGGTTAGTTTGATTTCAGTGACAAAGTAGCACTTGAGCATCCTAGAACTAAAGACACTGATATACAAGCACCAAGTCTAACAGTGACACCTAAACACTTGAAGTCTTTGATCTCTGAGTACCAGTTCAAGTGCAATTTAAGTATAATGGTGTATAGAAGACATTTATTAGTAATTGACAAATAAATTGATAATAATGTGTGCTTATTTATTTAAATGGATAACATCAATGGCGTGTCATGACCGACCGGTTTTGCGCGCTTGACTAGAGCTCTGGTGTTATTGACCGGCAGAGTGAGGGTTCGAGTCCTGGTCCCAACACCCGTGTCCTTATAAGCAAAACACCTAACCATTGCTTCATCCTTTGGATGGGACGTAAGCTGTAGGTCCTTTGTGTTATGTAATGCATGTTAAAGAAACCTAATACACTTATTAAGAGAAGGGGTTTGCTCCAGTGTTTCTATCTGCATACAAATAGTGACAGCTGGGTTGTCTGTACATGGAAGTATTATTATCTTTACTGTAAAAACAAATTCCACAATTCCATTTAATTGATTTTAATCATTATTTGTTTTGTCTCTTCAACAGGAAAGTTCAAGTTTGGACAGATGCAAAGGCTATGGAATATCTACAATACTGAGGGCTTCCAATCTAGGCTTATCTTGATCCAAGATGCAAAGAACTCCAAAGACTGGCTGGAGAAGATCACCAATGACAAACACAACGTAATTGCAATGCAGACTTGCAAATTGAGTCGATCAAAAGACCCTGAAACTGGGGATGTGGCAAAGGTTGGGGATTTTACCCGTGATTGGATAAAGTTTAACAGCTCAACTGAAAACAGTATCAATTGGAAGGAGAGGGGGAGAAAAATCAAAGCAGTTTATAAAGTTTCTCCTTCGTGGACTGACAAGGAATTCCATGTGCCTAATGAAAATGATATGACAGAGTACATCTCCAAGTTCCCCAGAAGGTTGAACTGTTTGATAAGAACTCTTTTGATTCCAGCTGAATTTAAAGAAAAAACAAACTGTTGTCCCAGTTGGACACGTTTTATGATGAGTTGGTTTCCCCCGCATTTTATTGATACTGGACATGGCTTTAAGCTAGTTAAATCATGATTGGACAAGATTGTAATTATATATTTAATGCTTTGTTTTTTGCGCAAATAATGTTACATGTAAGTTCTACTTAAAATATTTGGTTGAAATAATAGGGTGATAGGGCTTTTTCTGTGGCAGCCCCTAAGCTTTGGAATGCGCTACCGTTTCATATACGTAGCGAACAGAAACTTACCTCTTTTAAATGTAATATAAAAACCTATCTTTTTAAAGCCGCTTTTTAGTGTGTCTTTCTTCTATGGTCACCTTGTCAGTTAGTTTAGATTTTTAGCATAAATAGGGTTAAAGGCGTCTGTCTCCTGAAAAGGTCAAAACATTACCGATGCCAGCAGGGATAGGCCTATGTAATAAGTACTATTAGTTCTCTGTTGGCGGGACAGACGTATCCCCATACTTTTGTTTGGGCGCTGGCCTGGTGACCAGTCTTTTTTCTTTGTCCTTTTCTTCCATTATGTGCTTTTTAACATGTGTTCTGCGCCTTTGATCATTTTGTATGTAAGGGGCGCAATATAAATTTTAAATATTATTATTATTATTATATAATTGTTGAGGCTTTTACAGTGCAGAAATGTTTTAGAGATGTACAGGTACCCCCCCCCCCCCTTGCTGTCACTTGCCACTTTAATTTCTGTGATTTGAATGATGACATGACTTACTAAAATGGCCTTTATACTTTAATAACATGCACCTACTGCATCGGACTCAAGTTCTGATGGTTGAGTCATCGTAGTTTGGGTTCGAATCCCGGTCAGGACACTAGTGTCCTTGAGCAAGGCACTTAACCATATTTGCTTCTCTTTACTCAGTAGTATAAATAGGAACATGAGAGGGTTAAGAAAGTATTGTGTTGGATTTACCCCCCAGCACCAATTTAAGCAGCTTGGGGTTGTATAATAATAATAATAATAATAATACGAGAAATTTATATAGCGCATAATGCAGAAGTCTCTATGCGCAACACAAAAACAAAAACATAGAAAAGAATATAATTTTAAAAAGCAAGTTACACAAATAAAGATTCAAACAAATGAGTTTTTAAAAGTCCCTTGAAAATCTGAAGAGAGCCAGCTTGGCGAATATTAAGAGGTAAGTCATATGCACCACATTGAGTTGAGAAAGTTGAGAGGAATGGTCTAAAAGTATGCCTGATGTACAGAGATAATAATGTTGTAAAGCGTTTTGCTCTAGCTACTAGGATATGTGCGCTATATTAGAACCAACTGTTATTATTATTATTAAACGTATGTTTGCAGACTCAATATATTTTGTATTTAGATGTTGACTATCTGAGCTTACTTACTGAGAACACAAGGATTGGTTTAAGCATGATCACAAAGCTCACTCAAAGTTTGTACCAGCATCAATCACAGACAGAATCAGCTTTGTTTAAAATATTGTCAAAGTTGAGAAAATAGCATAATTATGAAAAGAAGCCAAAATTCACCAACAGTTATTTCAACTGCTGCATCAAACACGTATGCAAACAAAATCCCTGACAAAATCATTAAACTGTTTTCATTAATTTTCAACTAAATGTAACCTCTACAATTTTAAAAACTAAGGCCTGCAAGTTGATTGTATGGTGTTTCTTAAAGTAGAGGGTGTTAATGAATTTACGCCTCCAAAAACCAAAGCTATATTTTTCCTTAAAGATACATGCTACAATTAGTTATAATAAGATACATGATACAGTTAGTAATTTGTAATTTTTGATGATATTGTTAATTTCTTTTCATTTAAAGTTTCCAGAAAGTATTTTTTTAATGAATTTAACAATGCATAAAAGCACTTTTGTTTTTTATTTTTATACAAATTTTCTTTATCATTTCTACAAAAACGTTTCTCAGTAACAAGAACTCCCCCTTTAAAATTCAATCCAATTTAGTTGTTATTTTCACTGTAGTAATTGATTTTGTTTTTAATTGAATTGAAATGGTTTATTGAAAATCAAAATCGAAAAAAGAAACAGCTCGAGGGCTGATACATTACTAATTAACAAAAAGTAAAAAGGATAAAATAGAAAGAAAAGGCTATGATAATTAAAAAGAAAGACAATATAGAAAAAATGTATAAAAACTTGTATAAAAAGAATTAAGCGAATGTAGGATTACAAAAATAAAACTATTGTGTTGAATAATATGTCAACAGTTCACAGTCTCTTTAGTGTAACATTTCTTTGAATCCAAAAAGGAAGACTCGGATTTCACATAGGTTAAAGTCTAGAGCTTAATACATGGGAAAAAAATAATAATCCAAAGTCCTGAAGAACATGTTGTTATTTTCAGACAGAATAGATTTATTGGTTCATTGCTGGGAAGAAATTCAAATTGATTAGACTAATTAGTACAAATAAATTAATCAAACTCAAGTATGTATTCAGATTTATAAACAAATCAATCCATGTTAAACTAAACTGAATTGTAACTACAGTATTAAATGGTAGCTTTTGCTTTACTTCAACTTGAACACATCTTTTTTTAGATTTATTGAACTTCTTGTTAAAAATTTCTGCAAAACTTACCTAAATGATAATTATTCAGGGACCTATAACAAAAGAGGACAATAGGGTCCCTGCTTGGGTAAAGGTCCCCAGTTGGAAAGTGTGTACAAAACCAATGGGAGCAGTTGCCAAAATGTTTATGTACAAAAAAGAGGGACAAGGAGGTCCCAGATTGCAGGTGTAAAAAATACTTGCATGAGTGTAGTATATATATGCGAACATGTGATCAATAGAACATCAAGCATTGTATTGTCCGGAGGTTGCGGTCCATCCCTTCAGATAATAAAAAGGATTTCACAATAAATGGGTTTTTTTCATCTGTTCAAAAGTTAAGTGTAGGCTAAGGGGTAAATCCCCAATACGTAGTGAGCTTTGAGTAATAGTGAGTTCAATGTCAGCTACAAGGCTATGTAAACAACGGCCATAAAGTCAGTTGGTGCAATCCTACAGAATGGATCAGTGTAAGTGAAGTGGGAAGATAGAAATGTTCTGCTGCTTAGATTTGCAATTTTTTGCTGTGGATTACATTAGTGGAGGAGGTAAGATGTCTTTTGTGTTTGAACACATTTGTTTGTGTAGTGTTAAATGTGTTATAGATTATATGTTAAAGTTTCAGCTGAATACAGTGTCTACTTATTGAGTAAAGAGCAAAAAAAATCTGCCATGGCATTTTTACCAAGAATGAATCCATCCACATTTAGCGAGATGACCGTGAGTGCCAACCACATCTCTTGCTTCAGCATTTTCGAACAAACACCAACCCTTAGAAATCATAGAAACGATTCAGGCATGAATCTTTTGTCGGATTTAAATGTTTTGGGGTGAAAAGTTATCCAAACCATTATTACTTTGAAGGGAATCCTTTCTCAAATTAGGTTGTAGTATCAACAACTTTTCTATTATGACTTATGACCAAACTTTCACACTAACAACTTTCATAACTTTCTCTGGTAACTTTTCTTTATGTCCTTCTTCTGGGCACACAGCATGGTGATGTTCAGTCTTCCAAAGACAAGTATGAACACTATATGCCTTACATTTTGGCCTTTGTTAAGTTATTGGCTTCCAAACCAAGGATGCCTCATAAGTGAACTTAATCACTTTAGCTCCCAAGCCTGAGGAAACTTGTAAACAAGGGTGCTTGCTATGTGAACCAAGAAATACCAGGGTTACCCCTACTCTTCCATATATTGAGTGTTCTGTTGTTTTTTTTCATGTGCACTATCAACTCCAGTACATGGTATCCTATGGCTTAATTAATGTCCTATCCATAGGACAAAGCACTTATGTTGTAAAGTGCCTTGCTCAAGAACAAAGTGACAAGGCTGGGACTCGAACCCACACTCCTTTGATCAGAAACACCAGAGCTTTAGTCCGGCGCTCTTAACCACTCGGCCACGACATGATGGGGGTGGGGATCGAGTAACCCCCTCACAACCAGAATTTGAGTCTAATACATTTGACCCTTTCTTGACCTCTATAAACTACAGAAGTGGAAGAATAGTGTTCTGTGTGTTATAAACAGCAATTATTTGAATGACAATTTAATATATTCAGGTCATTGACTATAGTCCCATACAATTACAATGACCATTGGACATGCACCAAAACACATGCAGTGTTACAGAATTGCAAACTGCTGTAAAACATTTGAGTGTGGGTGTGATTGTGACTCATAAAATTGACGCCCCTGTTGTCAAATACAGTGTGTGCATGGTTATTAGGCAGACTGCAGAACGCATTAGCTATGCAGACTGTTGCCTGGCTTGGTAGCAATCAATCAAAGGTAGGGAATTCCCCTATGATGAATAAAACAAGTTTACTTGTAAAAATGAAAATGCTTCGTTTGACTAAATTGTAAATGCATGCAATCTCAAAGTCCTTCCAAATTTTAATAAATAATCTGGAATGAATTACTGATGTCGAGTTGATAGTTCACCACAACCTGTTTCTGCTAAGCAGGATTTTCTGTGCGAGGCAAATTTTCACATAACTCCTTTACAAAATGGAACCCAGAGCTATCTTAACATGATTGATTTTAATGTTGTCCTAAAAAACTGAGTTTCTCTCTAAGCCTGTATTTTTCTTCCTACAGGTTGACGGCTCTTCAATTAAACAGGGATAAAATCTTCTAACTCTCAGAGCAACCAATATTCTTATCTTTATAGCTGGTTTCAACCATGGTGGAAAATGACAGCCAAGTGAAGTGTTGCCTGAACATGATTAGTATTTTGAAATATATTTTCCTCATATCTGCCTTGGTGTTGGACTTGTGTGCCCTGTTGATTTCTACCAGCTTTGGTCCATTATTCATTGATATTGTGGTTTTGATTGGATTGCTGAAAGTGATTGGTGTCCTCTACCTAATACACTGTTGTAAATCAAACCACAAAGGCAACGACCATCTCTTGAATGTCATCATGGTATAGCTGTTGTATTACTTTTGTTTTGGATTTTCTGCCATTCCTATTTCATTTATTTGTGCTGGCACTTTTCCAACAAAATCTCAGAGTGCACTAAGGCCTATCAAGCCTTGAGGGGCAGCACTAGTATGGAGAAGATGATGGCAACAAAGGGGATGCGAATACAAGCTCAGTTCACACACTTTCTCACTTACAATACATTTGCCTCCACTTTCCTACTTGGTATGGTCACACTGGCGATTCCAAGCGGAGAGCAGCCATGGCATAAGGAGGACAAGGCAGCACAATTGCAGCAAGCTGTTTGATAGTGCTTCTTGTAGAGGGAAGTTTCTATGCAGCCACAGATACACTCTGGAAGTCCCTCCAGGGGCTTGCAAGGCTTGTGTCATCATGCCTCCTTCAGAGTCCCATGGGTAAGAGTAACAAAACATAACAAAACAAGAATGGTGTGTTTACAAACACTAATGACTCGGTGAGATTAATCGCATTCTTTATTTATTGCTTGGAAAACGTTTCTTTTGTTTAAGCAAAAATGACCTTGATATCTGTTGTAGGGGGTTCAAAAACAATAGGCTCTTCAGGGATCCCAAGAGCAATCCACACATCGAGTTTGGAGTTGATATGCCATGTCCTTCTTGAGTTATTGCTCGGACAACATTTCTTTTCCTTTTAGCCATATAATGACCTTGAAATTTGTCATAGGGGGTCTAAAATCAATAGGCTTCTTGGGGATCCCAAGACCAATCCGCAAGTCAAATTTGGAGTTGATATACCATGTCCTTACAAACAATAAAAACCTTGCCTGAGAAAGGAACCCTTTGTAGTAGCTGAGGTCATGGATCAATTAAACGAAAGGCCTCAGAGCTCAGTGGTACCCTGCTGGCATTTGGAACCCTTTGTAGTAGCTGAGGTCATGGATCAATTAAACAAAAGGCCTCAGAGCTCAGTGGTACCCTGCTGGCATTTGGTTGCAGGCTGCTCTTCCCGTGAGATAAAAAACTGGATCTCCACAGCCTATTGGTTGAATGTTTTGTGTACTACCTGTAACTGTAAGTAAGTTTTTAATGTGTTCTTTCCTTGTGCAGATATAGACAGTCAGAGTTGAAAGTAGTGCGGAAATCCATCATGGAGTTCTTTGATCATAATGCTATACCATATAGCTTGGAATCCTTCATTGATGGGCTTTCACTTGAAACCCTAGAAGGCAAGCTTAAGGGCTTCTTTGATCAGACAATTCCTGGCACTGGTCAGCAGAGGTATGAAAGCTACGTGGTTTACTACTGTGGTGATCCAAACAAATTCCACAATTCCATTTAATTGATTTTAACAATTATTTGTTTTGTCTCTTCAACAGGAAAGTTCAAGTTTGGACAGATGCAAAGGCTATGGGATATCTACAATACTGAGGGCTTCCAATCTAGGCTTATCTTGATCCAAGATGCAAAGAACTCCAAAGACTGGCTGGAGAAGATCACCAATGAGTCGATCAAAAGACCCTGAAACTGGGGTTGTGGCAAGGGTTGGGGATTTTACCCTTGATTGGATAAAGTTTAACATCTCAACTGAAAACAGTATCAATTGGAAGGAGAGGGGGAGAAAAATCAAAGTAGTTTATAAAGTTTCTCCTTCGTGGACTGACAAGGAATTCCATGTGCCTAATGAAAATGATATGACAGAGTACATCTCCAAGTTCCCCAGAAGGTTGAACTGTTTGATAAGAACTCTTTTGATTCCAGCTAAATTTAAAGAAAAAACAAACTGTTGTCCCAGTTGGACACGTTTTATGATGAGTTGGTTTCCCCCGCATTTTATTGATACTGGACATGGCTTTAAGCTAGTTAAGTCTTGATTGGACAAGATTGTAATTATATATTTAATGCTTTGTTTTTGGGCAAATAATGTTACATGTAGGTTCTACTTAAAATAATTGATTGGAATAACATTGAGGTTTTTACAGTACAGAAATGTTTTAGAGATGTACAGGTACCCCCCCCCCCCCCCCCTCCTTGCTGTCACTTGCCACTTTAATCTCTGTGACGTGAATGATGACATGATTTACTAAATGGCCTTTATACTTTAATAACATGCACGTATTGTGGTATGTTGTGGCTGAGCGGTCTACTGCATCGAACTCAAGTTCTGATGGTTGAGTCATCAGAGTGTGGGTTCGAATCCTGGTCAGGACACTTGTGTTCATGAGCAAGGCACTTAACCATATTTGCTTCTCTTTACTCAGTGAGTAAAATGGGAACCTGAGAGGGTTAAGAAAGTATTGTGTTGGATTAACCCCCAGCACCAATTTAAGCAGCTTGGGGTTGTATGCACCACATTGAGTTGAGAAAGTTGAGAGGAATGATCTAAAAGTATGCCTGATGTACAGGGATAATAATGTTGTAAAGCGTTTTGCTCTAGCTACTAGGATATGTGCGCTATATCGGAACCAATCGTTATAATTATTACATGTTTGTTGGCAGACTCAATAATTTATTTGTACTCAGATATTGACTATCTGAGCTTTTTTACTGAGGACAATACAAGGATTGGTTTAAGCATGATCACAAAGTTTCAAACAGAAAGCTCATTTAAAGTTTGTACCAGCATCAATCACCGACAGAATCAGCTTGGTTTCAAATATTGTAAAATTTGAGAAAAAAGCATATGAAAAGAAGCTAAAATTTACCAACAGTTATTTCAATTGCCGCATCAAACACAAAATTAGTATGCAAAAAAATCCCTGACAAAATCATAAAACTGTTTTCATTATTTTTCAACAAAATGTAACCTCTACAATTTAGCTAAGGCCTGCAAGTTGATTGTATGGTGTGTTTCTTAAAGTAGATGGTGTAAATGAACTTACGCCTCCAAAAACCCAAGCTATCCTTAAAGATACATGATAAAGTTAGTAAATTGTAATTATTGACAATATTGTTTTTAAAAGAAATTCATTTAAAGTTTCCATCAGAAAGTCTTTTTTTTATGGATTTAACGATGTAAAAAAGCGTTTTATTTTTATAATTTTGTACCAATTCTTTATCATTTCTAACTTTCTAACGTGAACGGTTCTCAGTAACAAGGCCTCCCCCCTTCAAAATTCAATCTAATTTTGTTTTGGTTATTTTCAGTTGTAATTGTTGTTGTTTTGAATTGAATTGAAATAGTTTATTGAAAAACAAATTCGAAAAAAGACAGCTTGAGGGCTGTTACATTACTAATTAACAAAAAGTAATAAGGATAAAATAGAAAGAATAGGCTATAATAATTACAAAGAAAGACATTTTGGAGAATAATGTAAACATTGTGTATAAAAAGAGTTAAGCAAATGTAGGATTTTAAAAAATTGTGTGGAATAATAGGTCAACAGTTTACATGCTCTCTTTGAAACCAAAAAAGAAAGATTTCTCATAGGTCACAGTCTAGAGCTTTTCATTCAGAGTAATAAATGGAAAAACAAATAATAATCCAAAGTCCTGAAGAACATGCCGTTATTTTCAGACAGAACAAATTTATTGGTTCATTGCTGGGAAGAAATTCAAACAGATTAGACTAATTAGTACAAACAAATTAATCAAACTCAAGTACGTATTCAGATTTATAAACAAATCAATCCTTGTCAAACTAAACTGAATTGTAAATACAGTATTAAATGATAGCTTTTGCTTTACTTCAACTTGAATACATCTTTTTTAATATTTATTAAACTTCTTGTGAGAAATTCCTGCCAAATTTACCTAAATGATAATTATAGCTGGGTGTGGGAGCCAGGAGGGTATACACATTCAATTATTCAGGGACCTATAACAAAAGAGGACAATAGGGTCCCTGCTTGGGTAATGGTCTCAAGTTGGGAAGTGTGTACAAAACTGATGGGAGCTGTTGCAAAGATGTTTTAGTACAAAAAGAGGGGCATTAGGGAGGTCCCAGATTGCAGGTGTTAAAAACACTTGTATGAGTGTAGTCTATGCCGACATGTGATCAATAGAACGCAAGCATTGTGTTGTCCAGAGGTAGTGGTACTTCCCCTCATATGAAAAAACAAATTTCACAATATTTTTTTTAAAAATCTGCCATTCAAAAGTGAAATGTAAGGGGGTAAATCCCCAATAAGTAGTGAGAATTGAGAAATAGTGAGTTCACTGTCAGCTATAGGGCTATGTAAACAACCCATAGAGTCAGTTGGTGCAATCCAACATAATGGATCAGTGCAAGTGAAGTGGGACATGAGAAATGTTCTGCTGCTTAGACTTGCAAACTTTTGCTGTGGATTACATAATAGTGGAGGAGGTAAGATGTCTTTTGTGTCTGAACACATTTGTTTGTGTAGTGTTAAATGGGTTCTAGATTATATGTTAAAGTTTCAGCTGAATACAGTGTCTACTTGTTGAGTAAAGAGCAAAAAAATCTGCCATGGCATTTTTACCAAGAATGAATCCATCCACAGCTGAGTACAGTTTTTACTTGCTGAGAAAACAGCAGTAATAATGGCATGGTATTTTTACAAGAACCTCCAATCCATCCACATTTAGCGAGGTGACAGCGGGTACCAACCGCATCTCTGGCCGCAGCATTCGCAAATGGACCAACCTTCAGAAATCTGTGGTCTCAGATTTAGATGTTTTGGGGTGAAAAATTATCTAAACCAAATTTATTACTTCAAAAGGAATCCATTCTAAAATTAGTTTATATTATCAACAGTTAATTTTGTTGAGTATAACTTACTAGTCTATGACCTACCTTTAATCAAATTAGCTACACTCCATATTTGTTCCATATTGCTTTTCCATTGGCATATTTTGGCAACTAAAATGTTATGTTGTTTATGAAGGATTGTTTTGTATGACATGGAGCATTCATGACGGTTTTTTTTTTTTTTTTTTTTTTTTCACAAAGCTGCCCAGCATTTGCTCCAAACATGCCTGCCAACATGTCAACTGGTATGTGAACAAGATAAGGCAAAAAATGGGGGACAAACATTTGCTGTAGGTGGTCCGTGCACAAAATCCCTGCCAAAACATGTATTTCAATGTTCACTGAAATCTCATCTAATTCATAAAAAATCAAAGGTTGGTTGAATGGTGTGTTTATCAAAAATAAGAAATGGGAATATTTAAAGACTTCTTGCATAGGTTGCTACACTGGGGTCAAATAATAAAACTGAGCGCTGTTCGCACCACACACAACTCTCAGCCATTGAGAGGTTTTCATTTGACCCCAGTGGGGGCACTTTATGAACTTGTGATGTCATGAAGGACTCTAATAATTACTCTTTCAAAAAGAGGTACTGTAATATCCCTTTATTTTCAGCCATCATACTCATACGTATAATGCAACAACACTGAGACTCTCAAGCACCACTACAACCAACTGGCTGTTTCTGGTAAGCAAGATTTTCTATGCTAAGCAAATTTATCCTCAACAGCTACAGAATTTAAGCCTGGATCTATTTCAACAAACATAATGTATTCATTATTAACAAAAATGTAACTTCGCTCAGAAACTATATTTTTCTATCTACATCACAGTTTGGTGGTTCTACTCTAAGGAGGTGGATCAAATCTACAAACATTTTGTGAACTCCACTTTTCAGTCAGAGGAGCTGCTATTCTAAACTGGGTTAAGTTGCCATGGCGAAATCGAAGTGTGGTAACTTTGGTGTTGTGGATTATAATGTCCTCATAATTGCCTTGGTGGTCAGCTTGAGTGCCCTGTTGCATTCTAACAGCATTAGTAAATTATTCTTCGGTATTGTACTTTCTATTGGATTAGTGATTGATACCCTTTACATATTTATAAGCTGTAAACTAAACCCTGAAGACAATGACCGTCTCTTCAATATCATCTTTATCTGCATCCGTTTATGGTGCAGCTGTGTTCTTTGTCTGATGTCTTTTAAAGATATCAGTGGCATCCAGAATGATGTTAAAACTGCAATAACATGGATGCTACTTGTGAGCATTGGCATCAAAGCCATCTGCTCAATTGGGAAGGGGTGTCTTGGGTTGAATAAATACTCCCCCAAACCGATTTGGGTGTTTGAGGTGTTAGAGCTTGTTGGGTTTTTTGTGACAGGATTAATAGTTTTGCCCGAGGACCAGGTATTTTCGCAAAAAAATGTTTTTTTCGTGGTTTTGGTTTTCTCTGGTTTCACTGTTGTGGCGCTCAGACTTATAGCTCTCTCTTACAACCGGGTTGTCATTTTCATGTTGATCTTAATCACTGTTTGTGGTCAAGTAGGCCTATATATCTATTTTGACAGTAGTTTTGATGTGCATAATGCTGCTTTGGTTTGCTTTGCTTACCGTCTATTGACTGACCCAGTGTTTGATTTGCTGTTCAGAAAACCTTTAGTTTTATCTAGTATGGAATCTCCATCAAAGATAGTAATCGAATCTGCCTGCAATTATCTTCAACTCAATTGCTGAGGACTTTGCAACAAAATCTCTGAGTACAAGGAAGCCTAACATGCTGTGGCAGAGGACAACACTATGGACAAGAAAATGGACAAGAAAATGGCAATAACGGGGATGTGATATGGCTTTAAAGGCAGCACTTGCAGCAAACTGTTGAGATTGGTGCTGCATGCAAAGTGCTCTATGCAGCAACAGATAAACTTCAGAAACCCTAAAAAGAGTCTGGAATTTTACATTTGATTGGATAGAGTTTAATTTCTCAAATGAAAACTGTATCAATTGGAAGAAGAGAGAGAACAAAATTAAGGAAACTCTCTTTCTTGGAGTGATTATGATTTCCACACGCCTACACAAGAAGATACGACCAAGTTTCCCAAAGTACTAATAAGTCTAAACCAAATACTGTTTAAAAAGCAAACATTATATGCTCTGTATGCTGTATCTATTATCTAAATGAATTTTTGCCTGGATCATGTTCATCAGCTATGCACAAACAACTACTAAACAAGAGTCTGCATTTAACTTGTAATTTGTGCAGTGAAAGTTTTTATATTTGTTTGCTTTGAAACAGCATCATCTGTCCAAAACTTGTTCTGAGAAAAGAAATTATTACTTAAAACATTATTTTGGTGGATAATAGGCATTGCTACTTCAATTTAACTGGTTTTGTTGGAGAACCTGCATTTGCAACCCCCCCCCAAAGATTTTACTTTGAACAAAAATTCTTTAATTCTTTAAGATTGTAAATTTTCATATTACGGGCACAAAGGATTAAGTTTTACACTAGTAGTAGTAGGTAATGCTGCAAATCACCTATTTAAAAAAAAGCGGACCGCTTTAAATGCAATATAGGCCTACCTCCATTCCATAACTAAGCTAATCCTGTTGTAATCTAAGAAATAATCATAATAGTTTGTCACCCCAGAATGTCATCAGTCCCGCTGCTTTGAGCACAACCTTTTCTCTAGTTTTTAAACTATTTTGAGGAATGTCTCAGTTTTGACCATCTTTGAATCATTAAATGATAGGGATGTAAATTGAACAAGAGTCGGTTTACTTACCTTTTTGTAAGTTTCTGTTATAAATTTGATTTAAAATGCTATAAATGACCCTATAACAAGAGGTCAGCTTTACTACAATCAAATATTGTTGAGCAGAACAGACCTGCTCATAGTTTCTGCATGAATCTCAGTGTATGACATGATGGGGTCGATTTCACAAAGCACTAAGATTCATCTTAAGATGAGTTATCAGTATTACCATAGTGATTTGTATTGTGACATCACTCTTTGCTAAGCAACTACGATGGACTTGCACTTAAGATCAATCTTAACTCTTTGTGAAATCGAGCCATCATCTACTTTTACATGTAGGCCTATTAAGTAGTAAACCACAAGGGAAACCAACTGTGAAAATTTTAAATAAATTGGGGTGAACCATGAAATAGTGACTAGAGCGGTATTTGAAATAACGACCTCCGGAATAATGTGCCGACGCTCTAGCAACTGGTCTAACTAGTCCTACATTGTATGTTGGTGGGATCTTTTTTGCCATATGTTGGCATGAGACCAGGAAACCGCCAACATAGGGCTTAGATAGCTCAGTTGTTAGAGAGCCTTCACATTAATCCAGAGATTGTAGGATGTAGGATAAAACAAAATCAAACAATACACCGATCCATTAAGCCACGCCCATTTCTCATTGACCAATCACAACCGCGAAATCTGATCACCATTTGAGCCGTTTGGTGATCTTTGCTCTAATGGTGATCGGGTTTCGCGGCTGTGATTAGTCAACTCGTAAGGAGGCGGGGCTTAATGGATCGATCTATTGTGTGGAATAATAGGTCAACAGTTCACATGCTCTCGTAATTAGTGTAATATTTCTTTGAAACTAAAAAAGGAAGATTTCACATAGGTCAAAGTCTAGAACTCATTCAGAGTAATACATGGGGAAAAAATAATAATCCAAAGTTGTTATTTTCAGACAGAACGGATTGGTTTTTTTTTTATTGCTGGGAAGAAATTCAAATTGATTAGACTAATTAGTACAAATAAATTAATCAAACTCAAGTATGTATTCAGATTTATAAACAAATCAATCCATGTCAAACTAAACTGAATTGTAAATACAGTATTAAATGGTAGCTTTTGCTTTGCTTCAACTTGAATACATCTGTTTTGAGATTTATTGAACTTTTTGTAAAAAATTCCTGCCAAATTTACCTTTATGATAATTAAAGCTTGATGGTGTGGGAGCTAGGGTATACACATTCAATTATAACAGGTCAAGGTCCCTAGTTAGAAAGCCTGTGTACAAAACCGATGGGAGCTGTTGTCAACAAGGTTTTAGTAAAAAAAAAAGCGTGACAATTAATAGGGCGGTTCCAGACTGCATGGGTTCTTGTGTGAGTGTTTCTATATGCTGAATGTAGTCTATGCTGACATGTGATCAATAGAACGTCAAGCATTGTATTCCGGAGGTAGTGGAATTTCCCTCAGATAGTATAGTATAGTATAATATTTTATTGTCACATACACACATAAATATATGGCAGTGAAATGCATTTTGGTTTTGCGTGTCTAAAAACATTAAATAATCACAATAAAGTACAAGATTCCTACAAAAATATACATAATACACATTACATAAATATTAAAACAGGATAAAATGGCAGCCCCAACAATGAAACCGCAGTCACATGCATACAGTCACCAATTATTTTAAAATACTATCATTAAGAATGCGAACAGCAGTCGGATAAAAACTCTGCAATGTACGATTTGAACCAGATTTAATTGATCGATATCGGTTGTTTGATCGCAAGGGCTGAAAGAAGTTGTGTGCCGGATGAAATTTGTCTTTTACAATACAGTGGGACCTTTTTCTGACTCGGGAGCAGTGTTGTAGTCGAGTCACCTGTGTCGAGTCCGAGTCCGAGTCTCAAGTCACTTGGGTCGAGTCCGAGTCCGAGTCCCGAGTCACTTGGTCCGAGTCCGAGTCACGAGTCACTTGGTCCGAGTCCGAGTCCGAGTCACGAGTCACTTGTTTAAATATAATGGGTGCGTTCGATTAGCTTCCCCGGGTCGACCCAGGTCTTCCCCCGGTGCGTTCGAATAGCTTTGACGTCATTCGCGGGGCTCACCCGGGTCAGCCCCAAGTGCCCTGCTTGTGGAGCGGGTCACTTGGGGCTGCCACTGGTTCATGACGTCACGGCGAAAAACTTTCTCAATGGCCACCATTTTGTTTGTAATTCAGCGGGACATTTTAGGAAGTTTGACACACATTTTCGCCATTACAACAGCGTTTTTGTGAGCAATAAGTATTTTGTATTCGAAGCCGGGTACCTTTGTATCACTGTGGAGTTGTACAAATTGTTTAATGTTGCAGTTTTACCTTGAGAATAATTATTTTACGATGTTTTCGTGAATCCACGGAAAGTATCGGGCATACGGCACAAAATGGAAGTAGTTCCGGTCGGCTGTCCCAAGATGCATCGGTGTGAATGCTGGGGGAAGTTGGCGTTCGATTAGCTCATGGTTAGGGGCTCACCCGGATGAGCAGACCGGGGTCGACCCGGGGAAGCTAATCGAACGCACCCATATGATTGCAAACCAAATGTCGTAAAATAAGAATTGGAAATGACAAAATAAAACACATTTATTTTAAACAAAGTTCTGTTAAAGTTTTTGTTAAAGTTGGTATAACCAAAAGAAACAATACAGGGCGGAACGGCAGATGCCATGATTAAACAAATGTTGTACTACTTTTTACTAGTGACGTGACCAAGCTTGACGTCGTGTGTGTGTGTCGACCATGTGTAGAAACTGGTGCAAACAACACACAGCCATCACAGTGCAATATGCAGGCTGTGTTTTACAGGTACCAGACATGGCATTTCCCTGGTAATATGCATCAAGCACAAGCAGTGCCTATGGTGTTAACGTTGACAGAATACCACATAATACTGGTGTCGTGCATCCCAGTGTTATATGCGTATTGAACATACGAATCGAACATACACGCGCTGTACGTAGATGGCCATTTACACAATAATCACGAACACTATTAGTGAGTATTACTTGTAACACCCTACGACAGTGTACTTATTTATTGTGCTAGACGTTAACTCCATGTGCACTCCGGGAATGACGATCGGATCATCGGAATTGTTTTTAATATTTAAAAAAAGGTATTGTTTGTGAAAATACGTGACTCGAGTCACGAGTCCTCGGGGACAAGTCCGAGTCATGATAGTCAAGTCCGAGTCCGAGTCCGAGTCTTTTGCAGACGTGACTCGAGTCAAGTCCGAGTCACCGAAATTGTGACTCGAGACGGACTCGAGTCCGAGTCCTGGACTCGAGTCATACAACACTGCTCGGGAGAGATACAAGTCATCAAGTGATGGGAGTTGGCAACCAATGATCTTACTTGCAGTGCAAACGATCCGGCTGATACGCTTCCTGTCATTGGCCGTCGCATTGCCCCACCAAACGATCATTGACTGTGTCAAGACACTCTCAATCACCGCCCGGTAGAACTTCAACAGCAGTTTCTGACTGACATGGAAGCTTCTCAGCTGTCTCAAGAAAAACAATCTTTGCTGAGCTTTTTTAACAACAGAATCAGCATTAATTGCCCATTTCAAGTCTGATGATAAATAAACACCAAGAAATTAAAAATATTGCACTTGTTCAACTTCAGAGCCATTGATGACTAAGGGAGCAATAGCTGATGGACTCTTCCGAAAATCAACAATAACTTCCTTTGTTTTGCTAAAATTTAGTTTTAAATTGTTTTCAGAGCACCAGTTAAAAGAGATTTCACTTCATTACGATAGATTGTCTCATCGTTTTTATTTAGTCCGCCTACTGTAGTGTCATCAGCATATTTAACAATGAAATTGCTAGCAGAATCAGTAACACAATCGTATGTAAATAATGAAAACAGCAAAGGAAACAAAATACAACCTTGAGGTGTACCGGTATTTAAAACCAAAGGTTTGGAATAATTATTACCAACTCTGACAATTTGGGAACGATCCAGTAAAAAGTCTAAAATCCATTTACAAAGATTGACATTTAACTCTAGCGAAATCAACTTGTCATATAACTTGAAAGGAGAAATAGTGTTAAAGGCTGAGCTGTAATCAATAAATAAAAGTCTGGCATAGTTAGGCATTTTCTGATCCAGAAATTTAGTCACATTAAATAATGCTAGGGAAATTGCATCCTCTACCGATCTGTTTTTCTTATAAGCAAACTAATTTGGATCAAGAGATGGAGGAATATTAGCTAAAATATTTTGTCGCACCAGAGACTCTAGACACTTCGCAGATGAGAAATCCAATTTCACAATTTGTTTTCCCCAATAGGCGAGGCCTACATAGTGAGAATTAACAAATGCATGAGTAATTCACTGTCAGCTATATAGGGCTATGTAAACAACCCATAGAGTCAGTTGGTACAATCCAACAGAATGGATCAGTGCTAGTGATTTTCGATAGAAATGTTCTGCTGCTTACGACTTTTCAGCTTTTGCTGTGGATTACATAAGTGGAGGTAAGATGTCTTTGTGTTTGAATGTCTTTGTTTGTGTAGTGTTAAAGGTGTCATATGTTGGTTTTGTCAACGTAATTGTTGATTACGTTTGTTTTTTACTTGCTGGGAAAACAGCAGTAATAATGGCATGGTATTTTTACAAGAACCTCCAATCCATCCATATTTAGCGAGGTGACAGCGGGTACCAATCGCATCTCTGGCCACAGCATTCGCAAATGGACCAACCTTCAGAAATCTGTGGTCTTAGATTTAGATGTTTTGGGGTGAAAAATTATCCAAACCAAATTTATTACTTCAAAAGGAATCCATTCTAAAAATTAGTTTATATTATCAACAGTTAATTTTGTTGAGTATAACTTACTAGTCTATGACCTACCTTTAATCAAATTAGCTACACTCCATATTTGCACCATATTGCTTTTCCATGGCATATTTTGGCAACTACTCTGTAGTTTGTGAAGGATTGTTTTGTATAACATGGAGCACTATGTTGTTTTTTTATTATACAAAACTGAACGAAGCTGCCCAGCATTTGCTCCAAACATGCCTGCCAACATTTCAACTGGTATGTGATCATGAACAAGACAAGGCCAAAAAGGGGAACAAACATTTGCTGTAGGTGGTCCGTACACAAAATCCCTGCCAAAACATTTTTATAAATGTTCACTGAAAACTCATCTAATTCTTAAAGGGTCCGTTTACGTTTGGTAATGACTTTGAAAATAAATGACAATAATTTAATAACTTACGTGGTTAGAAGAACAGCAGCTTTCGATAGTATAAAGCATTTTAAGAATCATTTCACTTCAAAGTAATGTGGTTATGGCAAGATATATCTGTCAGAATGTTAATAATTATTATGCGGAATGTTGTCTATGCCGACATCCGTTCAATATAACGTCAAGCATTATATTGTTATGAGGTAGAGGTACTTCCCCTCGGATGAGAAATCCAAATTTGCAATAATTTCTTTTTTTAATCAATAATTTTTTTTAATAATCTGTTTGCAAGAATGTAGTGCGGAAATTCCCAACACGCAGTGAGAATTGAGAACATTGTCAGCTATAGGGCTACATAAACAACCCATAGATTCAGTTGGTATAGTCTAGCAGAATGAATCAGTGGGGGAGTGGCGGGGGGGGGGGGCAGGGACACAAACAGTTTCCTGTAGGTGGTCTGTACCCAAAATCCCTACCAAAACATGGTTGTCACTGTCCTAATTTCAAGAAAATTGAAAAGGTTGTTTAAATGGTATGGTTATCAAAAACTTGAAAACAGGAATATTATACCTCTTGCATAGGTCGCTACACTGGGGTCAAATAATGGAACAAAGCGCCGTCCGCACCACACACGACTCTCAGCCATTGAGAGGTCTTTATTTGACCCCAGTCAAATGATGTCATTGAGGCTCTTTTAATTACTCTTTAAAAATCCAATCCTGTAATATCCCTTAATTTTCAGCCATCATACTTATACACGCATAATGCAACAACACTGAGACTCTCAAGCACCACTGCAACCAGCTGGCTGTTTCTGGTAAGCAAGGTTTTCTATGCTTAGCAAATTTCTCCTCAACAGCTACAGAATTTAAACCTGGATCTATTTTAACCTACATAATGTATTCATAATTAACAAAAATGTAACTTTGCTCTGAAACTATATTTCTCTATCTACATCACAGGTTGTTGGTTCTACTCTAAGGAGGTGGATCAAATCTACAAACATTTTGTGAACTCCACTTTTCAGTCAGAGGAGCTGCTATTCTAAACTGGGTTATCTTATTGCCATGGCGAAATCGAAGTGTAGTAACTTGTTTAGTGTTGTGGATTATAATGTCCTCATAATTGCCTTGGTGGTCAGCTTGAGTGCCCTGTTGTATTCTAACAGCATCAGTAAATTATTCTTCGGTATTGTATTTTCTATTGGATTACTGATTGATATCCTTTACCTATTTATGAGCTGTAGTAAACCAAACCCTGAAGGCAACCACTGTCTCTTAAATTTCATCTATAACTGCATGCACTTATCATGCAGCTGTGTTCTTGGTCTGATGTCTTTTATAGATACCAGTGGCATCCAGAATGATGTTAAAACTGTAATAACATGCATGCTACTTGCAAGCATTGTCATCAAAGCTGTCTGGTCGATTGGGCAGCGGTGTTTTGGATTGATTAAATACTCCCCCAGTCCAGTGATTTGGGCTGAAGTTTTAGAACTTGTTGGGTTCCTCGTAACAGGATTAATCAATTCCTCTAAAGATGTTTTTTTATTGCTTTTGTTTTTCCTTTTCCTTTTCGCTGTTGAGACGCTCAGACGTGTACCTCTCAAGCACAATCCCTACATCATATTCAAGGGGTTTTTAATTGCTGCTATTTTCTTTCTATGGTTGCTTATCTATTTCAGAAGTAGCTTTTATGTACATAATACTGCTTTTTGTTGCTTTGCTTTCCGTCTATTAATTGACCCAGTCTTTGATTTATTGTTCAGAAAGCCGTTTGATTTATCTAGCAAAGGAGGTCCATCACAGATTGTTATCCTCCCTTAATGAGTTTCTCATTCTCCATAACAAATAGTACTGTATCCTCCTCTTTGTTTTATAGCTTTTATGTATTTGCCTGCATTTATTTTTAACTCATATGCTGGGGACTTTGCAACAAAATCTCTGAGTACAAGGAAGCCTAACAAGCTGTGGCAGAGGACAACACTAAAATGGACTTGAGAAAATGGCAATAACAAGGATGTCACTTGCAGCAAACTGTTTGAAATTAGTGCTGCATGCAAAGTGCTCTATGCAGCAACATATAAACTTCAGAAACCCTAAAAAGAGTCTGGAATTTTACCCTTGACTGGATAGAGTTTAACTTTTAAAATGAAAACAGTATCAATTGGAAGATAATGATTTCCACATGCCTACACAAGAAGATATTAATACGGATATGTCCAAGATTCCCAAAGTATCAAAGTCTAATCCAAATCCTGTTTAAAAGGCAAACATTAAGCTCTGTATGCTGTGTCTATTGTCTTAATGAATCATTGCCTGGATCATGTCCATCAGCCATGAACAAACAAGATACTAAACAATTCTGCATATAACTTGTAATTTGTGCAGGGACAGTTTTTGGATTTTTTTGCTTTAAAACAGCATCATCTGTCAAAATTCATTCAGAGAAAGAAATTATTTTATAAACAATATTTTTGCGAAAATTGGACCTTGCTACTTTAACTGGTTTTGTTGTAGAACCAGGGAGGTTTTGGGGTCACTGTCAGTAATGTGTCCACATGCACCCCCCCCCCCCCTAAGATTATACTTTGAACAAAAATTCAAAAAATGTAAAGAAATTCTTAAATATTGTCAATTTTCGGGCACAAAGGATCTGGAATCAATAATAGTAATGTAAATTGAAAAAAGTTGGTTTGTAAGTTTTTATTATAAATTGGATTTTAAATGCTATTAATGACCCTATAGCACAGGTCAGTTTTACTACAATCAAATCTTGTTGAGCAGAACAGACCTGCTCATAGTTTCTGCATGAATCTCAGTGTATGACATGATGGGGTCGATTTCACGAAGCACTGAGATTCATCTTAAGATGAGTTATCAGTATTACCATAGTGATTTGTATTGTGACATCACTCTTTGCTAAGCAACTGCGATGGACTTGCACTTAAGATCAATCTTAACTCTTTGTGAAATCGAGCCATCATCTACTTTTACATGTATTGAGTAATAAACCACAAGGGAAACTGATTGAGTAAAGTTTAGATAGAACGGATTCTTTTTTGTTTCATTGCTGGGAAGAAATATTTGTTTAAAATATTGTCAAAGTCGAGAAAAAAGCGAATAAAAAGAAGCCAACATTTACCCGGGGCCCCGTTATTTCAACTGCTGCATCACACACAAAATTAATATGCAAACAAAATCTCTGACAAAATCATAAAACTGTTTTCATTATTTTTCAAAATGTTTTTTTTTCTACAATTTAAAAGAGTTAAGGCATGCAAGTTGATTGTATGGTGTTTCTTAAAGTAGATGGTGTTAATGAATTTACGCCTCCAAAAACCAAAGCTTTGATTTTTTATTAAGATACATGTTTACAATTACTTATAATATGATGATACAGTTAGTAATTTGTAATTATTTATGATATTGTTAATTTCTTTTCATTTAAAGTTTTAAGGAAATATTTTTGTAATGGTCTTAACGCTGTATAAAAGCATTTTTGTTTTTTATTTTTATACAAATTTTCTTTATCATTTTTAACTTTTAAACGTGAACGGTTCTCAGTGACAAGGATTCCCCCTTTAAAATTCAATCCAATTTAGTTTTTGTTATTTTCACTGTTGTAATTGTTTTTGTTTTTATTTGAATTGATATGGTTTATTGAAAATCAAATTCGAAAAAAGACAGCTCCAGGGCTGATACATTACTAATTAACAAAAAGTAAAAAGGATAAAATAGAAAGAAAAGGCGATGATAATTAAAAAGAAAGACAATATAGAGAAAAATGTATAAAAATTTGTACAAAAAGAATTAAGCGAATGTAGGATTACAAAAATAAAACTATGCTGTTGAATAATATGTCAACAGTTCACATGGTCTCTTACGGTGTAACATTTCTTTGAATCCAAAAAGGAAGTTTCACATAGGTTAAAGCCTAGAGCTTAATACATGGGAAAAGAATAATAATCCAAAGTTGAAGAACATTTTGTTATTTTCAGACAGAACGGATTTATTGGTTCATTGCTGGGAAGAAATTCAAATTGATTAGACTAATTAGTACTGTAACCGAGCGGACAGGAGACAATAAAACATTTTGGATTCGAGTTTTATGTCTGGTTAACAATATTTAATAAATTAATCAAATTCAAGTACGTATTCAGATTTATATACAAATCAATCCATGTGGAACTAAACTGAATTGTAAATACAGTATTAAATGATAGCTTTTGCTTTACTTCAACTTGAATGCATTTTTGGGGTTGATTTATTGAATTTCTTGTAAAAGATTCCCGCAAAATCTACCTTAATGATAATCATAGCTGGGTGTGGGATGGTATACCATATTCAATTATTCAGGGACCTATAACAAAAGAGGACAATAGGGTCCCTGCTTGGGTAAAGGTCCCCAGTTGGAAAGTGTGTACAAAACCGATGGGAGCAGTTGCCAAAATGTTTATGTACAAAAAGAGGGACAACAGGAGGTCCCAGATTGCAGGTGTAAAAAATACTTGCAGGTGTAAAAAATACTTGCATGAATGTAGTATATATATATGCGGACATGTGATCAATAGAACATCAAGCATTGTATTGTCCGGAGGTTGCAGTTCATCCCCTCAGATGAGGAAAACGATTTCACAATAATTTTTTTGTTAACCTGTTGAAAAGTTGAGTGTTAGGGGTAAATCCCCAATACGTAGTGAGAATTGAGAAAGAGTGAGTTCACTGTCAGCTATAGGGCTATGTAGACAACCCATAGAGTCAGTTGGTACAATCCAACAGAATGGATCAGTAACCTATAACAAAAGAGGACAATAGGGTCCCTGTTTGGGTAAAGGTCCCTAGATTGCAGGTATAAAAAACACTTGTGTGAGTGTAGTATTATATGCAGAATGTAGTTTATTCCAACGTGTGATCAATAATTATAACAACAAGCATTATATTGTCAAGAGGCGGAGGTACCTCCCCTCAGATGAGAAATCCAGTTTTTAATAATTTCTTTTTTTTCATCAATAATGTTTTTTAATAATCCGTTTACAAAAATGTAGTGCGGAAATTCCCAACACGCAGTGAAAATTGAGAACATTGTCAGCTATAGGGCTACATAAACAACCCATAGATTCAGTTGGTACAGTCTAGCAGAATGAATCAGTGCATGTTAAGTGGGAAGATAGAAATGTTCTGCTGCTTAGATTTGCAAAATTTTGCTGTGGATTCCATTAGTGGAGGAGGTAAGATGTCTTTTGTGTCTGAACACATTTGTTTGTGTAGTGTTAAATGGGTTATAGATTATATGTTAAAGTTTCAGCTGAATACAGTGTCTACTTGTTGAGTAAAGAGCCAACAAAAACTGCCATGGCATTTTTACCAAGAAAGAATCCCCCCATCCACATTTTATAGCGAGGTGACAGCGAGTGCCAACCTCTCATCTCTTGCTGCAGCATTTGCGAACAAACACCAACCCTCAGAAATAATAGAAATGATTCAGGCATGTTTCGTTTCTCAGATTCAAATGTTTTGGGGTGAAAAGTTATCCAAACCATTATTAATTAAAAGGAAATCCTTTCTCAACAATTTTTCTATTACGACTTATGAATGGCAGAAAACGGATCAAACTTTCACACTAACAACTTTCATAACTTTCTCTGGTAACTTTTCTTTATGTCCTTCTTCTGGTCACACAACGTGGTGATGTTCAGTCTTCCAAAGACAAGTATGAACACTATATGCCTTACATTTTGGCCTTTGTTAAGTTATTGGCTTCCAACCAGTATGTAAACAAGATCAAAATGCCAAAAGGGGAGGGGGGGTGGGGCAGGGACACAAAGTTTCCTGTAGGTGGTCTGTACCCAAAATCCCTGCCAAAACATGGTTTTCACTGTCCTAATTTCAAGAAAATTTAAAAGGTTGTTAATGGTGGGATTATTAAAAACTTGTAAACAGGTAATAGACCCCTTGCATAGGTCACTACACTTTGGGGTCAAATAATGGAACTGATTACCGTTCGCACCACGCACAACTCTCAGCCATTGAGAGGTTTTCATTTGACCCCAGTGGGGGCACTTTATGAACTTGTGATGTCATGAAGGACTCTAATAATTACTCTTTAAAAAACAATCTTTTTATATCCCTTTAATTCTAGCTAATAAACTATGCTTAATAATGCAACAACACTGACTCAGAAGCACCACACTGCAACCAGCTGGCTGTTTCCGGTAAGCAACATTTTCTAAGCTTTTCAACATTTGATATGTATTAATGATTACAAAATTGAAGTTCCTTCTATTTTTCTATCTACATCACAGGTTGATGGTTCTACTCTAAATGAGTGACTCAAATCTACAAACATTTCGTGAGCTCCACTTTTCAATCAGAGGAGCCGTTATTCTAATCTTGTTGTATTTTTGCCATGGCGGAACTTAAGTTTGATAACGTAATTGATCTTTTTGGTTATTTTGTACTATTACTTGCCTTGGTAATCGGCTTGAATGACCTGTTTCTTTTTAACAGCGTTGTCAGCATTGATCATTTATTCATTGTAATTGTGATGCTGATTGGATTGCTAATATAGTGGTAGGTTTCAGCTGCCTATTACGCAGTAATAATTCACACTCAGATTATGTCAATGACTGTTTTTTCAATTTCATCTTTATCAGCATCCAATTATGGTGCAGCTTGTGTTCTTGGTTTGATGTCTTTTGTACATGTAGATACCAGTGGCCTCCAGAGTGTTGTTAGTAAAACTGTAGTAACATGGATGCTACTTGTAAGCATTGTCATCAAAGCTGTCTGGTCGATTGGGCTGCGATGTTTTGGATTGATCAAATACTCATCTAGCCCAATGACATGGGCTGAGATGGTAGAGCTTGTTGGGTTCTCAGTGACAGGATTAATCTTTTTGCCGAAGGACCAGGCAGTTTTGTCCAAATATACTTTATTCTTGATTTTAGTCTCCTTTGGTTTCACTGTTGTGGCGCTCAGACTTATAGCTTTCTCCTACAACCCTGTTGTCATTTTCATGTTTATTTCAATCACTGCTTTTATTCAAGTAGGCCTATATATCTTTCTCAACAGTACTTTTGATATAGGCCTACATGATGCTGCTTTGTATTGCTTTGCTTATCGTCTATTCATTGACCCCATCTTTGATTTATTGTTCAGAAATCCATTTGTTTTATCTAGCAGAGGAGGTCAATTAACCCTTTCAGCACCAAGGGGAACTTTAGTTGACTGCACTATACCCTGCTTGACACCCAATGGCAGCTTTTAGTGACCAAGATAATGTGGACACCAATGGCTGTTTATGTCAAAAGAATTTGGCAACAAGAGGCAGGTAAAAGGTTGTTATCAACCCTTAGTTTCTCCATTCACCATAAAAAAAAATGGTATTGTATCCTTCTCTTTGTTTTTGTTGCTTTTACTATTTATCCCTGCATTTATCTTTAACTCATTTGCTGGGGACTTTGCAACAAAATCTCTGAGTTACAGGAAACCTAACAAGCTGTGGCACTGGACAAATGGACAAGAAAATGGCAATAACAGGGGGGGGGGGGGGGCTGCAAACTGTTTGATTGATTGCTGCATGCAAAGTGCTCTATGCAGCAACAGATAAACTTCAGAAACCCTGAGTCTGGGATTTTACCCATGATTGGATAGAGTTTAACTTCTCAAATGAAAACAGTATCTTGGAGTGATTATGATTTCCCCACGCCTACACAAGAAGATACGACCAAGTTTCCCAAAGTATTAATAAGTCTAAACCAAAGCAAACATTACGCTCTGTATGCTGTATCTATTATCTAAATGAATTTTTGCCTGGATCATGTAAATCAGCCATGCACAAACAATTTCTAAACAATTCTGCATGTAACTTAATTGTAATTTGTGCAGTGAAAGTTTTTGTATTTTTTGCTTTGAAACAGCATCATCTGTAAAAAACTTGTTCTGAGAAAGAAATTATTTCTTAAAACATTATTTTGGTAAAAAATGCCCTGGGCATTGCTACTTTAACTGGTTTTGTTGTAGAACCAGGGAGGTTTTGGGGTCACTGTTATGTGTACATTTGCACCCCCCCCCCCCCCCAAGATTTTACAAAAGTTCTAAAAATGTAAGACATTTTTAGAAATTCTTTAAGATTGTAAATTTTCATATTACGGGCACAAAGGATTAAGTTTTACACTAGTAGGTAATGCTGCAAATCACCTATTTAAAAAAAAGCGGACCGCTTTAAATGCAATATAGGCCTACCTCCATTCCATAACTAAGCTAATCCTGTTGTAATCTAAGAAATAATCATAAGAAAGTTTGTCACCCCAGAATGTCATCAGTCCCGCTGCTTTGAGCACAACATTTTCTCTAGTTTTTAAACTATTTTGAGGAATGTCTCAGTTTTGACCATCTTTTAATCATTAAATGATAGGGATGTAAATTGAACAAAGAGTCAGTTTACTTACCTTTTTGTAAGTTTCTGTTATAAATTTGATTTAAAATGCTATAAATGACCATATAACAAGAGGTCAGTTTTAAATCTTGTTGAGCAGAACAGACCTGCTCATAGTTTCTGCATGAATCTCAGTGTATGACATGATGGGGTCGATTTCACGAAGCACTAAGATTCATCTTAAGATGAGTTGTCAGTATTACCATAGTGATTTGTATTGTGACATCACTCTTTGCTAAGCAACTGCGATGGATTTGCAGTTACGATCATTCTTAACTCTTTGTGAAATCGAGCCATCATCTACTTTTACATGTAGGCCTATTAAGTAGTAAACCACAAGGGAAACCAACTGTGAAAATTTTAAATAAATTGGGGTGAACCATGAAATAGTGACTAGAGCGGTATTTGAAATAACGACCTCCGGAATAATGTGCCGACGCTCTAGCAACTGGCCCTATGTTGGTGGGATCTTTCTTGCCATATGTTGGCATGAGACCGGGAAACCACCAACATAGGGCTAGATAGCTCAGTTGTTAGAGAGCCTTCACATTAATCCAGAGGTTGTAGGATGTAGGATAAAACAAAATAAAACAATTGTGTGGAATAATAGGTCAACAGTTCACATGCTCTCGTAATTAGTGTAATATTTCTTTGAAACCAAAAAAGGAAGATTTCACATAGGTCAAAGTCTAGAACTCATTCAGAGTAATACATGGGGAAAAAATAATAATCCAAAGTTGTTATTTTCAGACAGAACGGATTCTTTTTTGTTTCATTGCTGGGAAGAAATTCAAATTGATTAGACTAATTAGTACAAATAAATTAATCAAACTCAAGTATGTATTCAGATTTATAAACAAATCAATCCATGTCAAACTAAACTGAATTGTAAATACAGTATTAAATGATAGCTTTTGCTTTACTTCAACTTGAATACATCTGTTTTGAGATTTATTGAACTTCTTGTAAAAAATTCCTGCCAAATTTACCTTTATGATAATTATAGCTTGATGGTGTGGGAGCTAGGGTATACACATTCAATTATAACAGGTCAAGGTCCCTAGTTAGAAAGCCTGTGTACAAAACCAATGGGAGCTGTTGCCAAAAAGGTTTTAGTGAAAAAATAGCGTGACTCAATTAATAGGGAAGTTCCAGACTGCAGGGGTTCTTGTGTGAGTGTTTCTATATGCCGAATGTAGTCTATGCCGACATGTGATCAATAGACCGTCAAGTATTGTATTGGGAGGTAGAGGTACTTCCCCTCAGATGAGAAATCCAATTTCACAATTTGTTTTCCCCAATAGGCCTACGTAGTGAGAATTAACAAATGCATGAGTTCACTGTCAGCTATATAGGGCTATGTAAACAACCCATAGAGTCAGTTGGTACAATCCAACAGAATGGATCAGTGCTAGTGATTTTCGATAGAAATGTTCTGCTGCTTACTTGAGCTTTTGCTGTGGATTACATAAGTGGAGGTAAGATGTCTTTGTGTTTGAATGTCTTTGTGTTTGAATGTCTTTGTTTGTGTAGTGTTAAAGGTGTCATATGTTGGTTTTGTCAACGTATTGTTGATTACGTTTGTTTTTTACTTGCTGGGAAAACAGCAGTAAAAATGGCATGGTATTTTTACAAGAACCTCCAATCCATCCACATTTAGCGAGGCGACAGCGGGTACCAATCGCATCTCTGGCCGCAGCATTCGCAAATGGACCAACCTTCAGAAATCTGTGGTCTCAGATTTAGATGTTTTGGGGTGAAAAATTATCCAAACCAAATTACTTCAAAAGGAATCCATTCTAAAATTAGTTTATATTATCAACAGTTAATTTTGTTGAGTATAACTTACTAGTCTATGACCTACCTTTAATCAAATTAGCTACACTCCATATTTGCACCATATTGCTTTTCCACGGCATATTTTGGCAACTACTCTGTAGTTTGTGAAGGATTGTTTTGTATAACATGGAGCACTATGTTGTTTTTTTATTATACAAATCTGAACGAAGCTGCCCAGCATTTGCTCCAAACATGCCTGCCAACATTTCAACTGGTATGTGATCATGAACAAGACAGGGCCAAAAAGGGGGACAAACATTTGCTGTAGGTGGTCCGTACACAAAATCCCTGCCAAAACATTTTTATAAATGTTCACTGAAAACTCATCTAATTCTTAAAGGGTCTGTTTACGTTTGGCAATGACTTTGAAAATAAATGGCAATAACAACTTACGTGGTTAGAAGAACACCAGCTTTGGATAGTATAAAGCATTTTAAGAATCATTTCACTTCAAAATAATGTGGTTATGGCAAGATATATCTGTCAGAATGTTAATAATTATTATGCGGAATGTTGTCTATGCCGACATCCGTTCAATATAACGTCAAGCATTATATTGTTATGAGGTAGAGGTACTTCCCATTGGATGAGAAATCCAAATTTGCAATAATTTCTTTTTTTAATCAATATTTTTTTTAAATAATTTGTTTACAAGAATGTATTGCAGAAATTCCCAACACGCAGTGAGAATTGAGTACATTGTCAGCTATAGGGCTACATAAACAACCCATAGAATGAATCAGTGGGGGGTGGGGGGGTGGGGGGTGGGGGAGTGGGGGGGGGAGTGGGGGGAGTGGGGGGGGGAGTGGGGAAGCGGGGGAGTGGGGGGGGGAGTGGGGAAGCGGGGGAGTGGGGGGGGGGAGTGGGGAAGCGGGGAGTGGGGGGGGAGTGGGGAAGCGGGGGGTGGGGGAGGAGTGGGGGGGGAGTGGGGAAGCGGGGGGTGGGGGAGGAGTGGGGGGGGTGACACAAAAAGTTTCCTGTAGGTGGTCTGTACACAAATCCCTACCAAAACATGGTTGTCACTGTCCTAATTTCAAGAAAATTTGAAAGGTGGTTTAATTGGTGTGGTTATCAAAAATTTGAAAATGGGAATATTATACCTCTTGCATAGGTCGCTACACTGGGGTCAAATAATGGAACTGAGCGCCGTTCGCACCACACACAACTCTCAGCCATTGAGAGGTCTTCAATTGACCCCAGTGGGGGCACTTTATGAACTTGTGATGTCATGAAGGACTCTAATAATTACTCTTTAAAAATCCAATCCTGTAATATCCCTTTATTTTCAGCCATCATATACGTATAATGCAACAACACTGAGACTCTCTAGCACCACTACAACCAGCTGGCTGTTTCTGGTAAGCAAGATTTTCTATGCTAAGCAAATTTCTCCGCAACAGAATTTAAACCTGAATCTATTTTGACATACATAATGTTTTCATTATTAACAAAAATGTAACTTTGCTCTAAAACTATATTTCTCTATCTACATCACAGGTTGTTGGTTCTACTCTAAGGAGGTGGATCAAATCTACAAACATTTTGTGAACTCCACTTTTCAGTCAGAGGAGCTGCTATTCTAAACTGGGTTATCTTATTGCCATGGCGAAATCGAAGTGTTTTAACTTGTTTGGTGTTGTGGATTATAATGTCCTCATAATTGCCTTGGTGGTCAGCTTGAGTGCCCTGTTGCATTCTAACAGCATCAGTAAATTATTCTTTGGTATTGTACTTCCTATTGGATTAGTGATTGATATCCTTTACATATTTATAAGCTGCTGTAAACTAAACCCTAAATGCAATCGCCGTCTCTTCAATATCATCTCTATCTGCATCCGTTTATGGTGCAGCTGTGTTCTTGGTCTGATGTCTTTTGTAGATATCAGTGGCATCCAGAATGATGTTACAACTGCAATAACATGGATGCTACTTGTAAGCATTGTCATCAAAGCTGTTTCGTCGATTGGGCAGCGGTGTCTTGGGTTGAAGAAATACTCCCCCAGACCGATTTGGGTGGCTGAGATGGTAGAGCTTGTTGGGTTCTTAGTGACAGGATACATCGTTTTGCCCGAGGACCAGGTATTTTTGCCCAAACATACTTTCTTCATGGTTTTGGTTTGCTTTGGTTTCACTGTTGTGGCGCTCAGACTTAAAGTTCACTCTTGCCACCCCATAGTCTTTTTCGTGTTGATCTTAATCACTGTTTGTGGCCAAGTAGGCCTATATATCTATTTTGCCAGTAGTTGGGATGTACATGATGCTGCTTTGATTTACTTTGCTTACCGTCTATTGACTGACCTAGTGTTTGATTTGCTGTTCAGAAAACGTTCGCTGTTCAGAAAACCTTCGCTGTTCAGAAAACCTTCGCTGTTCAGAAAACCTTCTCGCTAGCACAGAATCTCCATCAAAGATTGTAATCGATGCTAATGAACTCCATTCTCAGGCCTCGACAAATAGCCTGTCCGATTGCCCGGAACACGATGAAACTTGGTTGGGCAACCTAGACGATGTGTCGCTCTAGAGTGCTCTTATTGAAAAACTAATAAGTAATAAATTAATTAATAAAATAAAATACCGGTTTATTCCACTGGTGATTTCCTACAAAGTGTTCCAAGCATTAACAAAATCTAAGCATTAAAAAAATCCACTCAAGTTGACGTGTATTGTTGTGCATGTTGTGTCGCGCCATCTTAACTGACACTGGTTTCCTTATTACATGCCTGCATTTGTAAGTACAATCGAGGGGAGCCAAGGAAACAATCTTGTACTAATGGTTCCCTCGTCCCCACCTTATTGGTAAGGTGGTGGACCGAGTGAAGTACAGTACTGGTAACGTTGCCATCGCTTGATAATTGCCGGTATTTAATAATAATACATCGCTGGTTACGGTGTACACTTTACCATGCAGTCAGTTTAATGTAAACCCTAGGAAGAAATACATTGCGGGTACTCGGCAACACGTGTACACACAATGCATGCAAGCAATGTCCATGTCATCAGCGCGCTGGTTCCGTGTGTGAGTGCGTGCATGTGCATCACCGATGACAGAGTTTACATTGTGTGTACGAAACGAACGCAAGTACAAAACAAAATGTTCATTTATTCTACGATAGTAAGCCTACGTTGTCAATAAAGAAAAAATACATAAGTCGAGGTCTGATAATGTTGACAGTTGACACTTAAATTTCTGATATAAATTCCTCAAAATTCATGTCTCAACTGTGTCTCTTTTTGCCGGGCAAGTTCGGGCAAGCAATCTGCGACCGAAGCCTGCCCGATCGGGCAATTAAGAAAACAAAAATTGTGAGGCCTGCCATTCACCATAACAAATGGTACTGTATCCTCCTCTTTGTTTTATAGCTTTTATGTATTTGCCTGCATTTATATTTAACTCATTTGCTGGGGACTTTGCAACAAAATCTCTGAGTACTAGGAAGTCTAACAAGCTGTGGCAGGGAACAACACTAAAATGGACACTTAAATTTCAAATAATTTGGAATGAACCAAGAAATAATGACTAGAGCAGGATTTGAACTAATGACCTCTGGATTAACAAGCCAACGCTCTACCAACTGATCTTACTAGCCCTATGTTGATGGGATCTTTTTTGCCATATGTTGGCAGGAGACCGGGAAACGACCAACATAGGGCTAGACAGCTCAGTTGGTAGAGAGCCTTCACAATCATCCAGAGGTTGTTGGTTCAAATCCCGCTCTAGTCAGTTTTTCTTTGTTCAACCCCCAAATTATGATTTACTCTTCACACTTTTGGAGTTAAAAATGGACTTCATGTTTTGCTAACACATGTTTGCAGACTCAATACATTTATTGTTGTTTGAATGTTTCCCCCTTTGGGAAGTTATGTATGGTACAATGACTTGCAAAAATTAGAAGAATCATATTTTGTTTTCTTAACTTAAGTGGAACGCTCAACTATTTAGATGAACTAAATACATGTACTACTGTCCAGTGATGTTCTTTTGTGAAAAACTATAGAGGTTTAGAACAAATGTATTGTTCTTCAAACCTGAAAGTACTATTCATATATTATACCTCGTTGTGGTTCAGGCCAGTCTCTTTGAAAGAGTTTATGTACATTTTACTTTTTGTTATTTAGAGGTTGGATATCAGAGCATTCTTATTGAAGACAATGTACATGGTTGATAGTTATCCAAAAAGTATTAAATTCAAACAAAGAGCTCACTTGAAATATACCAGCATTAATCTTCAAACAGAATCATGTCAAAAATATTGTCAATAGTGAGAAAACAGTGGTAGGAAAAAGCAAAAATTCACCAATGATTATTACGATTGCCTCATCAAAATATGCCAAAAATGAAAGTATGATATAAAATCTGTGCACAAAACAAAACACAACTAGTTTTCAATAAATGCAACAATCTAAGTGAATTTTCTCCCTAAAAGAAAACACAACAAAATGTTGACCTCATTTTTGTTTAAGGTACATTTTGTAATTACTAATTTGTAATTAGGCCTATTTTACTTTTTCATTTAAAGCTACTTGGGGTATTTTAAAAACTTTATCCATTGCTGCACTGTTGCTGCATAAATTTACTTTCGTAGCGTTGAGCATTAACAGTTATGAGTAATTTGTATTTATGGTTTATCATGTAACTTGTTTGATAATACTCTGTTTAGAGTTGTTCAGTGAAGAATCTTTTTAAAAAACTGAGAGTTAGAAAAATAAAAAACTATAATGAATTTTCTTGTCCTTATCATTTAATTTTTTTAAATAATTAGTATAGACACTTTGGGATTTGCAAAAAGTTTTTAAATTGCTGAAAATACAGGTCTTTGTTGATAAATATACCTTCAAAATTCAATTAAACTTATTTTGGGGGTTTTTTTCTCTGTGGGTGTTGAAAGGGAAATTGGGTCACCAAAAGTATTTGCTCTTGTAAATATTGCAACATTGCAGCCAAAAGAGACAGATTTCAAATAACGAGATCAACTAAATGTTATGCAGCTCCACAATCAGGGGAGTGTTTTGACGACCATGACCGGAAAGAAGTTTCTGGTGTAAAATTTACTAACAAAAACGATTTCCTAGATCTAAGCGAAATCGGGTCGGTAACCAGAAACAGTTCATGACACTTAACATAATGACCAAAGCTCAAACATGTTTCTGGTTGGGGTCACCAAAAATGCACCCCAGAGTAACTCATGAAAATCTGAAAATGACAAAATATTAATATTTTCAAAAACGTTTAAAAGAAAATGCTGTATTTTTAAACAAAAAACATGTTCTTAACAAAAGAAATTCAAAATGATCCGAATAATTATTATACAAATCAACCTTCAAAATAATTTCAGTTTACAAACAATTCAACTTATTAATTGTAATTTATAAATACAATATATTAGAGTTTTTGCTTTAATTTACTTTGAATATACCTTTATATTTAACAAAACTTCTATCAAAGAAACATCGCCTCAAAATATGTCTTGATGTAAAACAAAAAAAAGTTTTTGCCAAATTGATGCCCAACTCATAACTAGCAGGAAAATTATTAGCATCATTTTAGTTTTAGAAAAAGAACAAAGAAGAGGTGAAGAAGAACCTCAGGCCTTAAATTACATCAGGAGGGCATGGAGGCCGTGGCCTCTGTTGCCCTGGGCCCAATTTCATAGAGCTGCTTAAGCAGAAAATATTGCTTAAGCAGAAATAAGCAGGATACCAGTCACAAATTGTACACGTGACATAGTATTTTGGCTGGTAACCTTATTCTGGTAAGCGAAATGTTGTTGTGCTTAGCTACCTTTTGTGCTTAAGCAGCTCTATGAAATTAGGCCCTGGTTTTTGCCTCAGTGCCTCTTCAAAAGCTTCTCACAGTGCCCTTTGCAAAGTGATAAATGCTTTGCCTTCTCAAAAATGAACTTTCAGGCTTCCGTATAATTCCAGGTCTGATATCTTGAACAAGCACTAAGAGAAGATTTATCTCACTTGTCTTATGGGTAAGTTAGCTGGCCTTAATTTTTTGATACTCAACATCAGAATTGACAAATATTTACCCTGCTCAAAGTCAAAACTTGAACATTATGTATGTTTGGTAAAGATATTACACAGTGAGGTATTATTTTTTAAATGAAAAATGCAAGACCGCCAGACTTTTTCGAGTTTACTGGCCTAATGCTAAGAACAATGGCCTCTGCTGGCCACGAGTTTACTGGCTCAATGCCAAATTTAATGGCCTCCGTCCACGAGTTTACTGGCTCAATGCCAAATTAAATGGCCTCTGTCCACGAGTTTACTGGTCCAATGCTAAGAACAATGGCCTCTGGCCACGAGTTTACTGGCTCAATGCCAAATTTAATGGCCTCTGTCCACGAGTTTACTGGCTCAATGCCAATTTAAATGGTCTCTGTCCACGAGTTTACTGGCCCAATGCTAAGAACAATGGCCTCTGTCCACGAGTTTACTGGCCCAATGCTAAGAACAATGGCCTCTGGCCACGAGTTTACTGGCTCAATGCCAAGAACAATGGCCTCTGGCCACGAGTTTACTTGCCCAATGCTAAGAACAATGGCCTCTGGCCACGAGTTTACTGGCTCAATGCCAAGAACAATGGCCTCTGGCCACGAGTTTACTTGCCCAATGCTAAGAACAATGGCCTCTGGCCACGAGTTTACTGGCTCAATGCCAAATTTAATGGCCTCTGTCCACGAGTTTACTGGCTCAATGCCAATTTAAATGGTCTCTGTCCACGAGTTTACTGGCCCAATGCTAAGAACAATGGCCTCTGTCCACGAGTTTACTGGCCCAATGCTAAGAACAATGGCCTCTGGCCACGAGTTTACTGGCTCAATGCCAAGAACAATGGCCTCTGGCCACGAGTTTACTTGCCCAATGCTAAGAACAATGGCCTCTGGCCACGAGTTTACTGGCTCAATGCCAAGAACAATGGCCTCTGGCCACGAGTTTACTTGCCCAATGCTAAGAACAATGGCCTCTGTCCACAAGTTTACTGGCCCAATGCCAAAATCGATATCCACTTCTGCCAAGAGTTTACTGGCCCAATGTTAAGAACAATGGCCTCGGGCCTGCTGTACAGTTTATAATTGGAGCTCTGACAACTGGATAATCTTTGGTTATTCTGAAGGGATCTCAAGGGTGCCATGTGGGTGCCATGTAGGATCAATATTCTGTCGTTTACTTTTGCCTGATACTGAGGGAGGCTGCCTGCTTGATTTGATCACTCCAACAAAATCAGAACTAGCCTTCAAACAAATGAATGAAAGAAACTTTGGTGGAACACGAACTCACCACTATCCCTCACAACTAACATTATTCAAGAATTTAAAAAAAATATTTCCCATACATTTGCGGAGACTGCAATCACAAAAAAGTAAGTATAATGTAATCAAGTTGCAGCTATGTTCATTTTCTTTCATAGAAGAAAATGGTCTTGCCTTTGATGGTACAGCACTTGTTATATTGACCCCCTTGTGTTAATGTTACACATACTCAATTACATGGCGTTTCAAATCCTACTCATGTACATGGTGTTACTGTAACCCCTACTAGATTGTATCTCCACCATGCAAAGTTTCAAATCCAGCTCACGTACATGGTTACCACAAAATTTACAATAGTGTAGGATTTCCACCAAGACGCTTTTCAAATCCTACTCATGTACATACAGCAATCCTTTCTAGACTGCATCTCCACCAAGCAAAAGTTTAAAATCTTACTTAGGCACATGGTGTCACCGCAAATATTTCCAGATTGTATTCCCACCGTGCGAAGTTTCAAACCCAGCTTACTAATTGAGTACCAAAGACTAAACTATAGTCGGATCACATTGGCAGTTTCAATGACCAGCACACAATCATTTTCTGCGTCAACAAGAACACTACCCCAAAATGCAAAAATTAAGTGTCGTCAAAGTAATCTGCTAAAAGGGCTCAGATAAGTGCATATCAACATACCTGCATCCTTCTGTACTTGTCTTTAAGGTCCACAGAGGTCCGTCCTGGTTGAAATTCGTAGCCCCAGAGAATGGCGTTCCAATGCTTACCTTTCTTGGCTACACCTTCAATGATATTCTTAATTTCTTGTTTTGTGAAGTTTTTACGCTTTCTTCTATTCAGACTACTTTTGGATGATGAAGGTGATGACCATCTTGCCTGTTAATACAAATGTGTTTAAGTCAAGAAGTTGCAATAATCTCCCCACCAGAAACGTTAGATTTGTTAAAGGCCTTCGATTCTGGTCCTCCACTTGTATAAGCCGCTATGCCAAGAATTTGTCAAAACAAGATTTATGTGTCAGTGTATAAGCTGCCCAGCGTGGTGACCGCACACACAGAACGGCTGTGCGTGTTTGCGGTCCTCTGTGGTGATGTATAGTGACTAACGGGCGGCACGACAGTCATTGTATATCGCCATAAAGTGCGTCTTGCGTTGCATTTAAGTAAAAATGTACTGAAGTTAACACCATCGGTCGCTATTTAAATCACTTTATTAGAATGGTCTGCAGGATCAAATAGGTCTATTTTCTTTTCATAAATTTTGAATGGCGATATATCGTCGGGTAAATATCGCCGATATTTCGATATTCGAACGTGGAAAGACGGTTTTATCGCAGGGAGGAAGTGAGCAATTATAAACAAACAAGACTTGACTGTATTGATCAACTGCTGAGGTAAAAATCACTTAATTTAATATCCATATGCCATGAAAACAACTTCTTACAGGAGGAAGTCTGGCTACGTGATACACTAATACATAAACCATTTAGACACATACTCGATGCATAACGTAGAGCTATGCGTTCTACTATAGTCTGGCTCCTAGGTTTTCTATTGTTTTACTCAAAGGATGCGGCAGCAAACGCTGTGAGAATATATTTGTTTCTACTAGCATAGAAAGGGGAAACATCGCTGCATCAAACATTCGACTTGAAATAAAAATGACACCAACAAGAAATGAACACTTTAAATTTTGATATTTTTCAGTTACGTAAGAAGAATTCCTTAGTAATATTTTAAGCTTATTTAGAAGAAAAAAATGCCGGTCAGCAATGTCGTAACATTGCTTGAGAGCCAGTCGGGATTTTTTAGGACTGGTTAGTGCCGACCAGCCCAGAACGTTGCGCGCGATCTCTGAAGCATGCTGCCTCGATTTTTATTCTTATACACGTGCACGTGACGTTTCCCGAACACGCGATGATTTCTCACTAAGGGAATTTCCCTTGCACCTTCGCTCCCACGGCTACATGCCGTTTCTTCATCCCCTGATAATGTAGTATAGCAACTAGGAGCATGCAAGCACATCCGCGGGATCGAGGTGATGAATACTATGGGATGGCAGTGCTGTGAGAAGCATTACGTCATTCGGCAAAATAGTAAGCAGCCTGTGCAGCGATATGAAGAAGACAACCATGGCTAGAACAACTGAACAACTGTATGGCTAACTCTAGTTAGATAATAATAATAATAATAAATTTATATAGCGCAGCTTTTATTCAAAATATATTCAGCTGCGCTGGTTCAGAGCTCCTTTTTTTACTAAATTATACAAAATAGAATCTCTCAATTGAACAAATATGTTTTTAATTTGGATTTGAAGACATTGAGAGATGAAGAGCTTTGTATTTCTATTGGCAAGCTATTCCATAGTTTGGGGGCAGCAATGGCAAACGCACGGTCCCTGAGAGTTACTTTAGTTTTGCCATTGGGAATCTGGAACAATAACTTATCTCTGGAACTGCGCAGGCTGCGACTGTGTGACTGGACTTTGATTTGAAGTAATTCTGTTATATAACTAGGAGCTTGACCACTCAATGATTTATACACAATTAACAACAGTTTGAATGAGATTCTTTGACGGACTGGCAACCAGTGGAGCTCTCTCAGAAGAGGTGCGGTTGAAGTGAATAGATCGATCCATTAAGCCCCGCCTTCCTACGAGTTGACCAATCACAGCCGCGAAACCCGATCACCATTAGAGCAAAGATCACTGTAACAAACAGATTGAAAATTACTTCTTTACTTTTGTTTTGCTCGGCCGTTCAGTAGGAAAACTATAGGGGTCAGCCGAGAGGTCTGAATGGAGCACCTATGAGTTGCGTCATTGTGGTCTGGGCTCATTCAACTAATTTGGGCAGCTTTCTAAGTTTGTATGGGATACTTTAACTGAGGTTTCTTTGAGCTGAGAGTTGTATGGAATCGGGATTAATGTTCATGGGTTAAGAATGTGCCTAACTATTGTGTTGGTTGTGAGGGGCATATAAAAACCAGGGAGTGTTTCTCCTCGGGGAGTTTTACGTTGCGGGTGCTGAAGGGTGCGTCTCGCCGGGTGGGTGTAACCAACGGACAGGTGTCAGCGCTGAGGCTGCCGCAATTACAGCCGCCGTACTTCGAGAGTCGGCGACTCCAGAGTTAGTGGGTCTAGAGTCCGTGGTGTGGAGGCCCATGCCGTAAAGTCACCGTAGCAGCGTAAATCCTCCCGAGAATTCCAGACCTGAAGTTTGGCTTCGTCGAAGCCGAAGGCCTTGTAAGTATAATTTATAATAATTATACTTAAATCATTTGGGCATGTTGAAGTCACTTGTGCACTTCATTGGTGTAATATATCGGTGTATTTTTGCTGAGGTAAAATGCTTTAATTAGACAGTTAGGAAGTTTGGTATTTGTATAATGCTTTGGCTGTGCATTCTGTGACAATGATATTGTAAGTATGTGAAATAATATATTTTCACAGGGGTTTCCGTATAACACCACCTCCTTGGGCGTGGTCGTGACGACTCGTGGGACGTCTGCCGATGGTGATAGGGCGGGGTCTACCTTTTTCTGTGACGTGATTCTTTACTTTGGAATGCGGGGACGACGTAGTTTTTCATGTACTTTGATATTGTATTAAAGCGAGCTATGTATGATACTCTTCATTGTACTAAATGGTTAAAAGCTGTACTGGAATGTGAAAGTTCCCGAGCGAAGGGGGTCTATGCACCTTGGGTTATATTTATTAAATACTTTAGTTATACATATTTGTTAATCTCAAACTGTTTCCATTGGTTTCCTGTTCTTGTATTGAGTTGACTGTCATTATTGGTCTGAGTGGAGTGGCACAAGGGTCTACTCTGCGACATTTGGGGGCTTGTCCGGGAAACCGATTTTCGGTACCGAGCCACAGACTAGTATTGGTAGTTGCTTTGTATAGGATTGGGTTATCGAGCTACAGAGGGTTTATTGATTGAGGTATAGTTCATATTCTGTCACTGATTCATAGTTTGGTTGTTTGTCAAAATGGACTTTAAAAACATTATTGATCTTGGTAAAGAGATGGGTTTAGAAGGACAGGAGCTGTTAGATTTTGCCCAGGAGAGAGAGCAAAAAGAGGATAAGAAAGTTCAAATCAATTTTGAGAGAGAAGAACGCCAAAAGGAAAGAGATCACGTGAAAGAAATGAAAGAAGTTGAACTAAAACTCATCCAGGAGCAAAACGCACTAGAGTTACAAGGTGGGGACAGTATTGGCAATTCAACCATGCATAGTGGGGCAAAAGCAAAAATGCCCAAGTTACCATATTACAATGATCAAAAAGACGATATGGATGCGTATTTGAGGCGTTTTGAGCGTTTTGCGACTTGCATGGGTTGGCCCAGTTCCGAATGGGCCATGTCACTTAGTGCTTTGCTCACTGGAAAGGCTCTAGAGGTTTACTCACGTTTGTCGGTTGGACAAGCGAACGATTATGATCAAGTGAAAGTCGCATTACTTCACAGGTTTCAGTTAACTGAAGAAGGTTTCAGGGTTAAATTCAGAAACACCCAGCCAGAACAGAGTGAAAGATATTCACAGTTCGTTGATAGGTTGCATTCGTATTTGGTTCGTTGGATGGATTTAGGAAAAACTCCTAAAACGTTCGATTCACTAAAAGACCTTATCATTCGTGAACAAATGTTGAAGGTGTGTGACAAAGATCTAAGTACGTTCCTTAAAGAAAGAAATCCTAAGTCGGCTGATGAAATGGCCATGATGGCTGATCGTTATGTAGAAGCTCATAATATACACCTTGTAGAGAGCAAACCAAAGAAAGAGTTTAGTAGAAACAAGAACACTGTCAATGAAATAAAAGGTAGACCAGGGAGAAACCCCGAGAAAAAGGGTAATACTCCTGAAAGCGAGGCTAGGCAATGTTATGTGTGTGGCAAGCGAGGGCATTTTGCGCGAAATTGTTCAGACCGCCGTGATCGCAGGCTAGCCAAATCACAAAAGGGTGCCGCACTTGGAATTGATGAAGAGGTTGAGCATGTTAAAGTCGCAGCATGCGTTGAAAGTAAGAATGATGCTGCTCGCCAAAATCAAGTTTGCTGCGAGGTACAAAAGGCAGAGAGTGCTAGAATTGTATGTTGCCGCAACTTGCCGGTTGTTAGCGCTGTATGCATGGCCCATAACTCAATGCCAGTATCCACTGGTTATGTTGGTAAAACGAAGGTTGAGGTATTACGAGATAGCGGGTGTAGTACAGTAGTGGTAAAGAGGAGTGTAGTTAACCAAGACCAAATGTTGGGTGTTAATCAAAATTGTGTGATGTTGGATGGGACAGTCCGTCGTTTTCCAGTCGCTCAAATTCAAGTTGACACACCATACTTTGTCGGGTCGGTTAAAGCACTCTGTTTAGAGAATCCCCTTTATGAGTTGGTTTTGGGAAATGTTCTGGGTGTTCGTGAACCCCAAGATCCCGACCCTCATTGGGAACCGCATTCAGCAAAAATTGTGCTGGATGCTGAAAGCCAAAAAGGTGACCAATCAGTTGCAGTAGTGGAGACGAGGGCTCAACAAATTAAGAGTCAAAAACCCTTCAAACCACTGATTGTTCCAAACAACACAGGTTTGTCTGCAACCAGGAGTGAAATTGAAAACGCCCAGAAGACCGATCCAACTCTAGTAAAGTTGTGGGACCTGGCAAACACGGGACAATTGAAAGTTACGGGTACGGGTAACGAGAGTCGATACTTGGTTAAGGATAAGTTACTTTATCGAGAATACCGATCCCCAAGCTATGAGCATGGAAAGCCCGTAGAACAGTTGATAGTTCCACAACAGTTTCGGAAACAGGTTTTGGAATTAGCACATGATTCTCCTATGGCTGGTCACATGAGAGTAAAGAAAACCTTAGATAGAGCACAAGCACATTTCTATTGGCCTGGTATAAATAGTGAAGTACAAAGACATTGTGTTTCTTGCGACATATGCCAACGTACTGTGACAAAAGGTAGTGTTGGTCGAGTTCCATTAGGGCAAATGCCATTAATCGATACTCCTTTTCGACGAGTAGCTGTCGATTTGGTAGGACCAATTGACCCCGTCACTGATAAGGGCAATAGATATATTCTTACGCTCGTAGATTATGCCACAAGGTACCCAGAGGCCGTAGCACTTCCGCGTATTGAAACAGAGCGCGTTGCAGAGGCACTTGTGGAAATATTTGCGCGTATGGGTATACCCCAAGAAATTTTGAGTGACAGAGGTAGTCAGTTTACCTCAGAAATGATGAAAGAGGTGGGACGTCTTTTGTCCATGAGACAATTGACGACAACCCCATACCACCCAATGTGTAATGGGTTGGTTGAAAAGTTCAATGGCACTTTAAAGAAAATGCTGCGTAAAATGTGCGTAGAAAAGCCCAAAGATTGGGACCGCTATCTGCCAGCACTGTTGTTCGCCTACAGGGAAGTGCCGCAGGAGAGCCTAAACTTTTCACCTTTTGAACTTATGTTTGGGAGAACAGTAAGGGGTCCTCTAGCCATATTAAAGGAATTATGGACAGGGGAACATCACGAAGAAGAGGTAAAATTGACATATCAATATGTTGTTGATTTACGTGATCGTTTGGAGTCAACTTGTGAGTTAGCTAGGCAAGAACTTGCCAAAGCATCCAAACGACACAAGAAGTATTACGATGCTAGGACAAGAGATCGCAAATTTGAAGTTGGTGACAAAGTTCTCATGTTACTTCCCACTGATAATAACAAACTGAAAATGCAGTGGAAAGGACCTTTTGTGGTTATTAAAAGAGTTGCTAAACATGACTATCGCATTGATGTAAAAGGTAAAGAGAAAACATTCCATGCTAATTTGCTTAAGAAGTATGTAAGTAGAAATGAGGACAATGTACACAATGATGTTGAGATTGTACACTCTGCTGCAGGCATAATACGCGCTTCAGCGAGTATTGTAGAAGATGAGGAAGAGCTGATGGAAATTAGCCTTCCCCCAGTCAAACAAACCGAGAGTCAGGTTGATGTTACTATATGTGACAGCAGATCAGAACTTGAGCAAAATGAAATTCGGGAACTATTGCATGATTGTGCCGATGTTCTCAATGATTTGCCTGGTCGCACTACTTTGATAGAACATACTGTCAATTTAACTACCACAGATCCTGTACGTAGTAAAGCGTATCCTGTGCCCTACTCATTGCAACAGATAATTAGAGATGAAATCGAGGCTATGTTAAAGTTGGGCATAATTGAGAAATCCGAGTCGCCCTATGCATCTCCAATTGTAATTGTGAAAAAGCGGGATGGTACTAATCGATTCTGTATAGACTACCGTAGACTCAACAAGATAACAGTTTTCGATCCTGAGCCTATTCCGAACATTGAAGATATCATGAGTAAAGTAGGCAAGGCGAAGTATTTCACCAAACTAGATTTGACAAAAGGGTATTGGCAAATCCCTCTAGCTGACCATGATATATCTAAGAGTGCATTCATAACTGCAGAGGGGCTATATCAATTTAATGTGTTGCCTTTTGGTATGATTAATGCGCCAGCCGTATTCACTCGCATGATGCGAAGGTTATTAGGTGGTCAGAATAATGTGGTGCATTATATTGATGATGTATTGATATTTAATGAAACTTGGCAAGATCATTTAAAATCACTCAAGCGTGTATTAGAAAGCTTACGTAATGCAGGGCTCACTGCAAAACCTAGTAAGTGTGAGATTGCATTTGAGTCAGTAAAGTTCTTAGGACATGTGGTTGGTAATGGTGTGATTAAACCACAGCAAGATAAAGTGAAACTTGTACTTGAGTCAAAGCGTCCAGAAACAAAGAAACAAGTGCGTTCTTTTATTGGCTTGGCGAATTACTATCGCAAGTTTGTTCCTAACTTTGCAGCGATAGCCGCGCCAATCACCGACTTGACGAAGAAAGGGCAGCCTAATCGTGTACAGTGGAGCAAATCGCAGGAAACCGCGTTCAACACGTTGAAAACGCGCCTTGTGTCTGCACCTATTCTACGATTACCTGACCCTAGCAAACCATACATATTGCGCACAGATGCGTCTGATGTGGGCATAGGTGCCGTTTTGATGCAGATGGACGATGGTGTGAAATTCCCAGTGTGTTACGCAAGCAGAAAGCTTTTGCCGCGTGAAGCAGCGTATGCTGTAATTGAAAGGGAATGTCTCGCCCTGGTGTGGGCAGTACAGAAGTTTCATGTATATTTGTACGGAACAGAGTTTGTACTAGAAACTGATCATCATCCGTTGGTCTATCTAGCCGAGAGTCGTGTAAATAATAGTCGACTCATGCGTTGGGCGCTGGGCTTACAGCCATACCGATACCTTGTTAAGGCTATCAAAGGGTCGGACAATTTTGGTGCAGATTATCTGAGTAGATGCCCCACAGAGTAATAGGGGCTTCAGTAATTTGTATGATGTTGTAAAGCAAATAAATATTTGCGGTAATTTGTAAATAAGTGAATTAATATTTAGTAGGAATTAAGTAGTAATTTTCTTGATAAGGGAGTGATGTAACAAACAGATTGAAAATTACTTCTTTACTTTTGTTTTGCTCGGCCGTTCAGTAGGAAAACTATAGGGGTCAGCCGAGAGGTCTGAATGGAGCACCTATGAGTTGCGTCATTGTGGTCTGGGCTCATTCAACTAATTTGGGCAGCTTTCTAAGTTTGTATGGGATACTTTAACTGAGGTTTCTTTGAGCTGAGAGTTGTATGGAATCGGGATTAATGTTCATGGGTTAAGAATGTGCCTAACTATTGTGTTGGTTGTGAGGGGCATATAAAAACCAGGGAGTGTTTCTCCTCGGGGAGTTTTACGTTGCGGGTGCTGAAGGGTGCGTCTCGCCGGGTGGGTGTAACCAACGGACAGGTGTCAGCGCTGAGGCTGCCGCAATTACAGCCGCCGTACTTCGAGAGTCGGCGACTCCAGAGTTAGTGGGTCTAGAGTCCGTGGTGTGGAGGCCCATGCCGTAAAGTCACCGTAGCAGCGTAAATCCTCCCGAGAATTCCAGACCTGAAGTTTGGCTTCGTCGAAGCCGAAGGCCTTGTAAGTATAATTTATAATAATTATACTTAAATCATTTGGGCATGTTGAAGTCACTTGTGCACTTCATTGGTGTAATATATCGGTGTATTTTTGCTGAGGTAAAATGCTTTAATTAGACAGTTAGGAAGTTTGGTATTTGTATAATGCTTTGGCTGTGCATTCTGTGACAATGATATTGTAAGTATGTGAAATAATATATTTTCACAGGGGTTTCCGTATAACACCACCTCCTTGGGCGTGGTCGTGACGACTCGTGGGACGTCTGCCGATGGTGATAGGGCGGGGTCTACCTTTTTCTGTGACGTGATTCTTTACTTTGGAATGCGGGGACGACGTAGTTTTTCATGTACTTTGATATTGTATTAAAGCGAGCTATGTATGATACTCTTCATTGTACTAAATGGTTAAAAGCTGTACTGGAATGTGAAAGTTCCCGAGCGAAGGGGGTCTATGCACCTTGGGTTATATTTATTAAATACTTTAGTTATACATATTTGTTAATCTCAAACTGTTTCCATTGGTTTCCTGTTCTTGTATTGAGTTGACTGTCATTATTGGTCTGAGTGGAGTGGCACAAGGGTCTACTCTGCGACAATCACCAAACGGCTCAAATGGTGATCAGATTTCGCGGTTGTGATTGGTCAATGAGAAATGGGCGTGGCTTAATGGATCGGTGTATTTTGACCGATGATAGACAAGTCTTGCACATGCATTTTAGACTCTTTGTAACCTAGCTATCAGAGAATCAGGCATTCCAAACAGCAACCCATTACAATAATCAAGCTTACTTGTGATGAGAGCATGTACAACCAGTTTCATACTTTCTTGATCAAAATATTTGCGGATACGTCTGAGATTGTATAGAAGATATATTTCGATTAATTTGCATATATTTCTGACATGTGTTTCCATGTTCAAATTAGTATCGAAGTATACTCCTAAATTCCTTGCTGTAACAGAGGGTTTCACATTGGAGGATCCAACTCTTACACCGTCAATGCTTATTTTTGAAATCTGTTGTGAAGTTCCAATAACCAAAAATTCACTCTTACTATCGTTTAGCTTAAGATTATTATTAAGCATCCATCTATGAATGAAATTAATACACCTTTCCAACATTGAAACACTTGCATCTTGAGTACTAGGGGATGGTCTAAAGGATAAAAATAATTGTGTGTCGTCTGCATAGCAGTGACAAGAGACTTCAGGAAAGTTATCGTGAGTGCTCTTGATTAGGTTACTCGTGTACAACATAAATAGCAAAGGGCCGAGCCGAGAGCCTTGTGGCACACCAAAGGGCACCTGGAAGGAGTCAGAGACAATACCATCAACTTTAACTTTTTGATGTCGATCAGACAAGTATGATTCGATCCAGTTGAGAGCAACTCCATCGATACCGAAACATATTTTCAACATTTCTAGTAATCTGGAGTGCTCAATAGTGTCAAAGGCACTACTCAAGTCAAGTAGTAACAGGAGAGTGACTTCCTGTTTGTCCATTGCCATCAGAATATCACTCTTGATCCTGAGTAGTGCCGTTTCTGTACTGTGAAATTGTCTATATGCAGACTGATTGGATGGAAGGAGTGAATTACTATTAAGAAACTGTAAAATCTGTTGTGTGGCTGCACCTTCTACCAATTTAGAAATGTATTGTAAGTTACTTATAGGTCTAAGATTACTAAATTCAACATCAAGCCCTGGCTTTTTCAACAATGGTGATACAGGGGCGACTTTCCATTTTTTAGGAAAATGGCCTGTAGACAAGGAGACATTGATCATGGATGTGAACACAGGTAGTATAACATCAATATATTGCAAGAGAATCTTTGTTGGAATCGGATCAGCAGAGCAAGACTTCTTGCTGAGCTTCATCACAAGTTTCCCTACTTCCTGTTCAGATAAAAGTCTAAACTTATCAAACTTGATACCATCAAGAAAAAGACTTGATAAATCAGTATCCATTCTATCCATCAAATCTATGCTAGTTTGAATATCACTGTGAATATTTAGAACTTTGTCATGAAAGAATTTTCCTAAGTCATTCACAAATATATACTTATCAATGTTACATGGCATCACTGGTTGTTTGTTTGAAACATTAAGTAGAGATTTGATGACAGTGAACAAGCCCTTTAAGTCATCTTTGTTATGTGTTACTAAATCTTTATGATAAGTTCTGTGAGCCGCGTTCAAAACATACAGTGCTGCATTGTGAGCTTTCTTGTACTCAGATCGTGATCAACTCTCATATCAACTCTCACGTTCATGTGACATTTATGGAAACAGTTTTAACAACGTTTATAAACAACTGCATGGCGATACCACACTTGTCACCTGCTTCTTCACGGCATTAAGTACGGTTTAAGTACGGTACAAGCAAGCGGTCACCAGCGAAACTCATAATCGAAGCAAGCACGGTGGGCGTAAGTTTCACGACCCCTCAGCTCGAAAGATGAGCTGGGATTTTCAACAACATTTCGTCAAAACCATCACATCACACAGGCCATGTTTTGTTTTGGGGGTTTTTTCGGTTCAGAGAATTGTTTCGTTTCAGAATTATTTTACAAACGATCTTTTTCCAAACAAGATTGATGCGTCATTGTTTAAGCCGCCCGGCATATAAGCCGCCGAAATGTTGAAAAGGGCCAAAATCAATGTATAAACCGCGGCCTATATTCCGAAGATTACGGTAAACCAGTCGGGTCACATTGCCATGACCAGCACACGATCATCTTCTGCGTCAACAAGAACACTACACCAAAATGCGAAAATTATGTGTTGTCAAAATAATGTCAAAAGTGCACATCAACATACCTGCATCCTTCTGTACTTGCTTCTAAGGTCCACAGAGGTCCGTCTTGGTTGAAATTCGTAGCCCATGAGAATGGCGTTCCAATGCTCACCTTTCTTGGCTACACCTTTAATGAGATTCTTAGTTTCTTGTTTTGTGAAGTTTTTACGCTTTCTTCTATTCAGACTACTTTTGGATGATGAAGGCGATGACCATCTTGCCTGTTAATACAAATGTGTTTAAGTCAAGAATTTGCAATAATCTCTCCACCAGAAATGTTACATTTGTTAAAGGCCTTCGATTTTGGTCCTCCACTTGTGTCAACCTTCACACTGGCCTGCAATTAGCAAGAATGAAAGCGAACATTTGTGTTCCCATTTTAAATGCTGACAAAGTATTGATAACACATAGGGTGACCACCAACATTAGGGCTAAGTAGCCAAGTTGGTAGAGCCCTGGTAGGTTAATCCAGAGGTTGCAGGTTCAAATCCCGCTCTAGACAATTTGTCTTTTATCATCCCAAAATTGAATTAAAATTTACCCGGTTAGTTTCCCTTGTGGTTTACTACTTGATATTTGAAATAAAAAGTTGCATTCCCTTAACTTTAAGGTAACCCCTGTACTTCCGCTTCCAAGGCTGTATCAAAAACTTAGCTGTGATCCCTGGGTGACATCAATTACAGGTTGAATTGCTTCTGACTGGCATTCCGAAACAAAGATATTAACAAAATAAGGAGACCGCCAATATTAGCTCTGCTGATTGAGTGCTGGCATGTTTATCAGAATTAGCAGGTTCAAATCCTGCGCTAAGCAATTTGTCTTTGTTCAACCCAAAACTGGGTTTAATAGGAGATGTACACACAAAAATGAGGGGGGGGGGGAATAAACATTTCTCAAGCAGTAAGAATCTCAGTTAACAAATATTATCAGTGACGCCTGTGAATTTGTTTTCCCCAGGAAATTACCAGATGACTAGTTAAGACTAGTTAAGCAAATTAAAATGTTTCAAGACATATCCATGTCAGAAGAATTGACAACAAAATAAAAGGAATAATTGTTCTTACAGATTCGTATTTGAATTGCCATTCCACGCTCTTGGGTAAAGTAGAAGAGATGGCATTGGGGAATCGTTTAGTTCTCAAAGCACTCCGAACATTTCTTGACAAGGTACATGTAGATCTTGTGTCTGTCACACTTTCAAGAGAGGAATCTAAATATTAAACAAATAAGGAAGAAATTGTCAAACAAACTGCAAACAAATCTCCACTCAAGGGCGTCGATCGCTAATGAAAAGTAGGGGGGACGGGTGAGCAAGTCTTGAAAAAATACATCTTACATTATTTGCACCCCACACCATTACTTTTACATTTAATTTCTGTGTTACACTTGTTCCCTATTTTTTGTTTGACCAGGAGGCGAGTTTATACAGGGGGTGATATTTAATAATAACATCATCCGAAATGGGGTTTGGGCCTGGGTTTCCCTTATGTAAAACCGAGATTCTACCAAATACAAGCATTATTCACAATCCTTTTTAATTCTAACCAAATTGCGACAATTTCTTCAGTAAAATTGAGAGAGTTTTTGATGTTTTTGTTTCTTTTTTCGTTTTTCTTTTATTTTATTTTATATTTTGTTTTTAGAATAACAAATAATAACACTGAACTTCCCTTAATTTTTTATTTGAACTAATGAAATATTAAATCAAGAAAATGGTGTATATTTTTATATGTTGTTGCATATTTCTAATGAACAGTCAATAAAAAAGTGGGGGGGACATCTGACTTGCTGAAGATACACTTTTTGGAACTAAGCCGTGTGATGGCGCTATTTATTATTATAATGAGTTGAAGTCGGGAGTCACTGTGCAAAAAAGGATTTTACACAGGAAATGAGCCCGATTTTGATGGAAAATACGATATTTATCATCAAATTAGCAAGCCCAAATGATCAAAGACTTCATTCTATTGAATTTTTTATGAAAGTGTAGTATCTTAGCTTCGTTATGCTACTAGAACTAAGAGATATTTTGAAAGATATTCTCAAAAAGATGATAGATGCAAAAAAAAAAGATTTTTGGGGGCAGTTTTTCCATTGGGATACAGCGTAAAGGAAACTCTCGCAGGCTTAGTTCCCCAAAGGAATCGATACGTGGAATCTGTTTCTAAATTTCCTTAATGGTTAAACGAAGTTGACAGTAAAAAAACCCAGAGACTTTTCTTTTCTTTAAACTGTCAACTTTTCAGCTCCAGACACTATCCAGGAAGAATAATTGACATCCCTTTTGTTGGTGGAAGAACTGTCTTAAATCTTAATACCCCCCAAAAATGTTATACATTATTTTTCAAACCTCCACAATTTGTTGTACATTTTGCTTTGTATGCCTCCATGCCTGAGGTTTGCAGTTTTGTGACTGTCAAGACTGGGTGTAGTGTTCTATTTTAAATCCTGAACAATCCTTGAAAATGTGTTGAGGTCTGCTCCATAGACTTTCTGAAACGGGACACAAGCTTGATGATGATGATGATGATGACGGCCTCAACTTGATTGATTAATGAAATGGTTTGCCCATTTCATTTCTTAAAATCTCATGGAGCAAGGTTATCAATTTAATTCGGTAAGACAAGCGAGTGGTTTTTGGGTGTCTTCCTTGTATCCCAAAATGTACACTCACTGTGTTTCTGAATCATCCGTTGTTGTATGTCTTTTTTTATCATTCTCTGAAGTTCTCGATGTTCAGAGCATGTGTATCTACTCCTCTCCAGAGTGTATAGAAAGTTGCGGCTGTTCAACAATGGTCGGTTGACAGGCGGGGCACAGCCTGCTAGAAAGGAACACACAACTTTAGTTACTGTGGAAAATGCTTTACTTGGTCATGCAGGGGAGAAAAATATTAGAAAATCTACAAAGGCTACTATAGGGATGGAATTCCAACCCAGGAAATCCATCTTCTAGAGAAGATGTTTTAACCTATACACCAACGAGAGTGCCTGGTGATGAGAGGGCGGTTTGAACTCTGTAATTGGCAGTGGGCACCACAACAAAATTCATAAAGAACATTATTTTGGTTTTGCCCTTTACATCGATGTGTAATACAGATTGGAATTAATGTTATAATTTATAATTTTTTTATTTATTTTACTTTTGGGGTGGGGGGGGGGGGGGCAAGGCCATTTTCATTTTGCAAAGGGCACTTGAGTTCCACTGGAAAACCTTAAAATCTATGAGAAACCTTTGAAGGGGCACCAAGGCCAAGACCAGGGACAACAGAAGCCACTGCCTGCAGGTAATTTCATTCATGTTATTAAACTAGCCCTGAATCATAGATCAAGGAGGTTAAAGTTAATGATAGCGGTTAGAACCAGTCATAAATGAACAAGTGTTGAATGCTGTACAAACCTGGGCATTTCGGTAAGCGGTGAAGAGCCGTTTGATTTGAACACCCAGCAGAACTTTCACCTGAAGCATGAGAAACAATCAAATTACAAGGTGATTATATGAGGTATTCTACTTATAAAGGCCTCATTTCATGGCACTGGTGCTGGGCTTACCACAGAATGATTCTGTGCTTACAGCTGTACACATAGCATGTGAATCTTTTGGCTGTAAGCGCAGAATTGAGCAGTAATGAGTGTCATGAAAGTGGGCCCTGATCAGTGCGGTTAATTTTTTTAAAACAATATTGAAATATTATGTACAAATCCAGATTCATGTTTCAGCTTTTGAAGTCAGTTATTTCATTTAACAAAAATGGATGCAAGTACCCGCTTTCAAATAAAATTCCAGGCCTACAGTTCAAATAATTTACTACAAGTACAAAACAAACTCCATGTTTCGTTAGAACAATATTGTCAACTAGAAGGTTTGTACATTTAATCGTCTTTGAAAACAATTGCTAGAATTACCTGATAAATCACTCTGATAGCCACCACTTGTAAACATGTTCTTTGACGAACTCCGATTATCTTCATTGGTTCTATTTTGTCTAATCTTTGGCTGGGTCAACTCCGGAACTGGTCTTGAAAGAAAAGACCCATTATGAACTGCATGCTTCATTTTGAAACTGTGATTGACTCGTTGACTCGTAGGATTTCCACTGCGCATAACATCAACGAGTTGGACTCTTGGTTGAAAAAGAGCCATATCTGAGGTGGTGAAACTAATTTCTGTGGACTGGTATGTTGTATTTGATGTATGACTCTCCTTATCTGACTCCCTGTGGGTGTATTCATGAGATGGTTTGAAGTAACATCCCAGGTCATTTCGGCGGCGGGGTAGTGTCTCATCTTTCCTAGATGCCCTGTTAACCTGTCTTAACCGTGGGACAGGTGCTGTGGGGACTCTGAACATGATGTCTTTCTCATTCAATGCGGACTTCTGACCTTTATTCTGGCTCTCCTTTGTGTGTGGCCCTGCTGACCTGACTAAACCATTATGTTGGTCACTTGCATGCCTTTTTACTCTTTCCTGCAAGTTACCTGACTTCATCATGGCCATCGTATTGTGTGAATCATTGCCACCCTCACACCTACCATCAAAGTCTCCTTTTGGAAGAACATCTGGCACCAGTTTGTATGAATCAGGTTTTTTTGCCGACTTGTTCCTTGTTTGTAGAATGGATTGCTGGCTGTTGGTTTGTTTCTTTTCTCTGTCAGCTGAGATGGAACAGATTGTCTTCTCCATGGCTGCTATTTTTTGTTCCAAATCATTCATGCTACAATGTTCAGTGAGCTTCTCAGGTGTCTGCATCACAAGTACCTGTTCCTGTCATGAGAAATGTTTCCAAAATATCACAAAAATGCACAAAAACAAGTAGCTGTAACCAAACAGTTAGCCAATTTTTTAAAAGTGAAGTACATGTATATGCCTTTGGTTTTTGATATATATGATAAAAATAATCAAAAAGTGGTAGCATTTATGAGATATGGCTGAAAATCTGGAGCAATCATGGCTACGCAGGAAGAATAATCCATAATTCAAACACACAATGTAATAAAAATTATTTTGACTTCTTTCTCTAAAACCACCTTCCTTAGAAGTGTTAATACACAATCAACAGCTGCAGTGTTTCTAACCAAGTCAGCTTTTATGGTCATTATTTGTTATAGAGTAATTACCAAAGGTATATATACCCTGTCTATATGAAAAATGAAATTAGCTGTTGCAAACTGCTCAGCAAAGAAAGCGACCTTTGGTATCAATGACAAAACACACTAGTGTCAACAGAAGCAGTCATCAGGTGAAAAGAAGCAAAAAGAAAGGATCAGAATGCAGTAAAAAAAAAAAACAAGGAATTATGAACATTGAAAGGGATGGGGGATGGAGGGAAGGGGCTAGTTTAACCACAAGGTGGGTGGAGACACACAAGACAAAATCAAAGGCAGAAAGAAGAAGAAAAATAATTAGTAACTACCATAAAGGAAAATGCAAAAACACAGATTATTTATCATTTTCCTCTTGGATGTTCAGACCATGGACTTGGAATAGTCTGTGTGTGCTGTGTTGTCATATAGCATTTGAGAAAGACTCTGTGAGGGTTGAAATGTTAGGCCATTAACAGTTTGTTACAATGCTTTGCAAACTGACAGTTTGCCTTAATAGAGGCTGCATTTAATACCCGTTTGTCCTCATGTTCTTTGTGTTGTTGCTCCTTATACTGCCTCTCTAACTCCCTTGTGATTGCCTCTGCCTTCTTATTGATAACGTTCTTGGTGTTCTCCTTGATCTTTGCTTGTCTCTTAAATTCCCTTTTTTCAGTTTCAAGTTGTTCTCTTTTACTACTTTCCTACAAAGACAGAGAGGCAGAAAAGTACTCGATCATGATCACTCTTTCACTTAAGCCCTAAGCTATTTCTGGAAATAAAAAACGACCCCCCCCCCCCCACCACACACACATGTACAGAGAAGATCAGATAGTCAGGAGATAGGCCGTGAAAGAGCTTTGAAAGTGATGAGATTTAACTAGGAAGGCCTACCTTGTTTTCATTCAGGCTTGGGTTTTGAACATTCAGGTCTTGTTGTCTCCTCCATGTACTTCCCTGTTTATTGTGCATTGCGCCATTCAAAGAATTCCGGTCTACTCTTGCTTTGTCTCTTTTCTCAGCTGTCTTCTGTTTCTTTGCGGTCAACCCTTTTTCATTGCTGATGTTGCATTCTTCTTCCAAACATGAAACTACAGAAAATGGAAAATATCACTTTGATCGCAGTCTGTCACAGGTTGTTCATGTGTTTTGAGTCAAGTGCATTGTCCCTAAATGAACCCATTTCTAATAGACATGTCAAATAGAAAAACCTGGTGCATTCCATGGCATCAGTGCTGGCAGGCAAAATACTTAACTTTTGATAGACAAACTTTTACATTTGTATCAAAATATTTACACATATTCAAGTGTTGTAAAATGACAGCTGATTAAGTTTGGAAATGAGCCCCCTTTCTTCGAAAGTTTAGGCTTGGTTATGTTAAGGGCAAGGCAGTTTTTCTCCATGAGGGGATTTACATTTTCACTTGAACTTTCAAGAGACAATGACCAGGGGGCAATGGAGGCGCCTTCATTGCCTCCAAGAAGGATGAAAGTTTTTTTTAAAGAAATTAAGAAGTTTCCATGACATTTATTAAATGTAAGATTTTCATTGAGCTGTGTACAAATAAGCCTGCAGGAAGTCCATGCTCTGTGGTTTTCTTTCATGGGTGACACAGTTAACAAGACAGCACCATTAGGTGTTATTAGACATGACAGAACTATTCAATAGGTACTTTACAAGAATTATTGCCTCATGCCAAAGTGTGTGTGTGTGTGTGTGTAACCATAGAGCAATAAATCACCAGCAGCCTATTATCATAGACCACAGTTGTCCTGATGGGGTCAACAGATGACCACAGTTAATGGTGCTTGTAATTGGCTTGTTGGCATGCAATTAGCAGATTAGCCCCCAAAGAGTGCTTAGGACTAATCTCTGACAGTTCCTCACATAATGCCTCACTGGGTCTGTACCATGCCTGCATCCACCCATACAGACACTCAGCATTCACAAAGAAAAGAGACTCCAAGCCCTCTTAGAAGTTTTTTATCAAATAATAAAGCAGAATGGTGTCTGTAGGATTTGAAACTTTGCATGGTGGGAATACAATCAAGTGAGGTTTGCTGAGACACTAAGTACATAATCTCTCTTTATGAGTTGAGGTAGTTTTGAGAAGAGCCTGTGATTTGACAACTGGAAGTTTAGATCTGATTGAATTGTGAGTTGTTCTGAAAAGAACCACAACTGGTAATAAAGAGAATTTATAGTGTCTACACAAACCTAAATACTGTATTGTGAGGTTTGTGTAGACACTATAAATTCATCAATGTCTGTTCATCAGTGAGCCCTTGCCAGTCATCCACCATAGATTACTTCCTTGCTCATTTTGGGGCAACAACATACAATATGTATACATACAATGTGTATACATGCAATCAAAGAAAGGTGGTGTGTTTAAGGGGGTATCTTTTGTTGCACAACTTGGGCTGTGATTGCTCTAACACATGAAGCAGGGCTTACAAACCGCTCTATTTTTTTAGTCTAGAAAAGTACCCTATTTCTTTGTTTTGTTGATAAAACAAGGATATCAAATTATTACAAATAACCATCAGTTAGCCTATGTGAAAATTCCAAAATCAAGTGTCTTTCCTTGATTGAAGAAGTTTGTGAGCTAGCTGAAACTCTTTACTTTGAGCAGGAATACAATTTGATAAACTAGTACCAAACTGGCTACAGAGCTGGCAATATTTGCATTTTGTAATCAGGGAGATTTTGTAAAACAATCAAGGAGATGTTTAGATTTACAATCAACAAAAAAAGGTTTCTAGGCCTAGGCCTAGGCCTATATTATCAGGGAGATTTTCAAACTTTTTCTGCAGAATCAGGAAAAGTTGGCAGCTCTGTCTGACTGTGGTATAACTATGCTAGTAAATAGTATGGAATCCGATATCTTACCAATGTTTACACAGGTACTGAGAAGATACATAGCTGCTCTGTTGAACTCTTCATCCTGATTTTCAGTCATAATGTAAACGAGTAAACCCATGCCATTACTCTCCAACAACTGCCTCTGGCTTCTCTCTGTAGATTAACACAATTCACCACTGGTCAACACAGAAATCACTGATAAAATGTAAATTTGTCTAACAAAATAGTCAATTAAAATCTTGGAACAGCAATTTGGTTTGTACTCTAAACACCATAGCCATGGTTTACACTGTTCAGGTAGCAAACCTGGGCCTGATTTCACATAGCACCAAGAGCCATCTTATGACGAGTTGTTAATATTAGCTTATTGACTTGTGTTGTGACATCACACTGTGCTTAGCAATTAAGATTGATACACAGTTAAGATCGATCTAAAGCTCTTTCTCTAATCGTCCCCTGATCCAAAACAACTCTAAGTCATGCATACATGGTGATTACAGTTGCTAACATCCGTCTAAGAAGAGACATATATTTCAAAAACAAAATAAAATGGTAGGTTTCTCCTCCATTCTCTGAACATACATGCCTAACATGGGTTTCGCCACCATCTGATTGCTTACCACATTTTTCTGTGAGGTAACCCAAGGTCACGATAACTTTCAGTTTGTCATCAAGCTCCATGAAGTCCATGGACAAAAGTTGAACCAGGAGAGGTACAAGATTAAGATGCACAAGCCTTGCATGGTTTTGTTCTTAGAGAAAGAGAACAATAACATCTGAATTCAATATCACTTTTACTGATTGGTATAATTGCAGGGTAATAAAAGTTCTGCAAACCATCAAAAAAATACATCATAAGCCTTAACTGCAAACAAAGAACGGAGAAGCGAAAGAGAATGTGAATATTACAAGCATGTAGTGACTAATTATCCAATTAAAGTTCTTCAAATACCATTTTAAACACCTTTTAACATTTATAATGATTGCAGCAGGCCTGATATTTCACAGAGGCAATAGGGGCAACAGCTTGCCCCTGGTCATTGTCTTGGTGCCTTTTAAAATGCTTTAGGAGAAATTTCAATATCCCTCATAAAGGTTCCCCAAGAACCAAGACTCTGGTCTGTTGCAGGGATCATTACTGTGTTTATAAAGAAGGAAACTGGCATCAGTATTTAACAGTTTGGAAGTGGCAGCCCTTTAATGATGATAATAACAATAGACTACTAGTAGGAGGTCTTGTTGTGAAGAGGTAGTGTAATTATTTACAGGGATGAGATTATGAAAAAATTAACAAGTCAGAAAATTGAACATAACTCGCCGACCGAATTTTTTTTTTTTTGCACTAGCCCGCATCGTGGGAAAAAAAAATCAAAAATCAAAAAAAAATCGCATGTTTTGAAATCTTAATGCCTAATTTCTTCGACACAAATGTCTATAGATTTGTGATTTGAGGATTGGTTCTGCGTGATTCAACGATAGGTGCTCGACGACGCACATTGGCAAAACCCAATAAACTTTGCCACGCATCGATCGCACGCAAGGCCCTCCATCGGCAAAAGTTGTCGATGTTTTTAGCCTTAATTCAAGGCTGTGTAAAGTCCAGAATCCATGGGCCTGTGCGAAACAGTGCACCTATGTTTTACTTGGCTCGTGAACGTGTATTGAGTCGGGTTTAATCCCTGGCTACACGGCAGTTACAGGTTGAATGGCTTCTGACTGGCACCCCCCGAACAAAGATATTGACAAAATAGGGAGACCGCAAACGTTAGGCCTGGATAGCTTAGTTGGTAGAGTGCCGGCACGTTAAAACCGGAGGCTACTATACAGGAATGGAATAACAAAAAATAAAGATTTGATATTTACCACTGTCTGTGATACAGGAAACAACCAGGTTTGTTAACTGTAAAGCTGCCTGTACATAGTCATGTTCTGGCTCCCCAGAGAGACTCTCAATGACACCTTGGAGAAGACCAACAAGTACCTCAAGGCCCCCAAGGATGCCAAACCTGTCCTGGCTACTCACTGGGGTTCCAATAGTAAAGTCAAGATACCATTATTGTGATAAATATATAGGAAAGACAGTGATTAATAAAACAGCACTAATTCATCCCATTCGTTATCTTGCCTGACACACCACAAGTTGTAGTCAATTGATGATGATGACCAAATCATCCAAGTTGCATCAGTTTGGTATATCTCTGATCTATTATTAGCATAACATTTAAAAAAATTAAACAGGCGGCCCGATGGCCAAAATTGTTTCAATGTACACAAAGTTTTTTTTAAATGCAATAAGCAGAGGCGGAGGAAGGCAGGTATTATATAGCGCAATTCCAAAATGATCTTAGCGCCCCACAAACAGTATAATACACAGAACAGCGAGTCAAATATTATATATTGACTCTTTGCACAACATGCAGAGCACTTTCTTACACGCGCCTATTATGTCCACCATTTTGGGAGTCAAAATGTACACAAAGTAATTGAGTGCCAAAATGGTGCAAATGGTAGACGCACATTGTGAAGTGGCACGTTCCACGTTGTGCAAGGGGTCAGTTCACGAACAACATCAGCAAAGTGAGCAGTCACGCTAGAACACATGGGTTTGAGATTACGACATCCGGACCACAATTCACAGGTGATGACAGGTATATATGGTTTAAAATGTCTCGAAAACACAGAGCTGGTCTGAGCTGCAACTTGGAGTATCAACATCGTATTCATCGAAAAAAACAAACTATATTGAGCCAAATTGAATGCCCAAAGAGTTAGTATACATTTGATATAAAAGAAATCCGACATTTGATAAAGCTGTAAATTATGATTTTGTAATTTTTGTTAAGAGTAATTTTATGATTTTGATAGTTCTTACCACTGTTTGCAATAGTTAACGACAGGAATGAGGACAGTAGTCGAATGATCCTTGGTTTTTTTGTATTGCTAAGAACGGTGACAGCTGTTGGAAATACCGACGCACAAAGTTGCTGATTTTCCTCTGAAAAGAAACCAATGACGGGCATGTAATTGTGGGTGTCATTACATTTTTTCATATCACCTTTCATTTGTGAAATAACTGCTGCAGCTGAAGTTGCAAGAGCAGCAGGAGCAGATGCTAAACAGTGTCACTATCATGAACATGCGCTACCATGCAACCCCTCTACCATCTCCTACCTGCATACTACTGGCCCGATGTGTCGGCATTGTGGCAGATGTGTGACGTCCCAGATCGGATCAATCATGGAGGTAGATGACTGCGATGTTTTTCTTGTCAGCAAGCTGACATCCTAAGAAGACATCCCAAGTCTAACTACTAACTAGGGCTTCAAAGTTCATTGCCTTAGTTTAATTTTGGGTTGGATATGTGTTTGTGAACCAGTTTTGATCAATTCAAAATAGATAAAGGTAAAGAGGAAAGCGGCCAGCAGGAAATACAGATAGGTCTATAGGTCTCGTGTTTACAGGCCATCAAGTCTTGTCCCTTTGCCATCCAAATCTAATTCCTTTAATACAAATGCTCTATCTGTGTGGAATCCTATTGGTGCATGAGGCATATCAAAAGGGGTAACCTTGCTTTCAAAATGTCAAACATTTTGCCAAATGAAATGACAAAGTTCCATCAAGTTAGCTAGTCTATATATGGCATGACTGAAAAGTTGATTACTAAATCTCAATATATGGATTTGAGAAGCATCTCAGTCTCAGTTCAAATCAACTGCGAATACAGTGAATATGTTTAACCATGCCAAGAAAAACACATTGCCTGAAGTAAGATTAACCAAAGAGACAATGATAGCCCAAAACCAAGCAATTCATACCATTTTGAGGGTTATTGACACAACCGCACAGAGTGCTTGTGATACTGGTCCACACTTCAAGCTGATCATTGTTGGTTTGAGTCTCAAGCCACATATGACTGGGTAATGTGGAACAATGAGCAAAGGGATGAGACGTCCTGTATGTGGAAATTATAGATCAAGTCAATCAGTTATAAAATTTAGATTACCGCACAACCCAAGAATTAGGGCAGATCTAAAGTTCTTCTAAAAGTAAAATACATCTCATCTCCCAAAACGTAAACAAATCCATACATAAAAAGAACCAAATTAATCTTAATTTATCCTTTAGAAATCATCATACACCCTTACATTCTGCTGGCCTGGAATTACTCAGAGGCCACAGAGGCCGTGGCCTCTGTGGCCCTGGTCTTGGCCCCTAATTCAAAAGTTCCCCATAGACTTAAACAATTTCAAATGGAAGTGCCCTTTGCAAAATGAAAATAGCCTTGCCCTCTCAAAGATGAAGTTCCAGGCCCGGTTATAAAGACTTTTTATACAATTGTTTTTAATCAACATGTCTGGAAAAATACTTTGAAAAGAAATATTTTAGGCCTATGTTAACATTTAAAAGGGTCAACTTTAGAACATGACCGTTTACTTTGACTGTTTAGGTTGAGTGGAAGTAGGTCAAATCATGCAGCCATTTGCAGCCACTTTGGTACAAGTCGCTTTGGGCCACTATAGTTTTTAAAGGAATAAATTCCCTTCAAAATATACATGTACATATGCCTACCGAAACAGTTTTAAGATTGCGTCCAGACACTTTGATGTCCTTGCAAGATTCTGCCCTTCACCTAAAATAAAGAAATGTAACAAATTAAAAATGTCAGTTCAACTGAACAACATTGATGTAACCTTGAATGGAAATAGGAACAACAATTTATAGCAATGTTTTCAATGGTAGGAAAGTCTGAGCGTTCCAAGATTCCAGCATTATACCATGGCAGATTTTTTCGGCCGTGGCTCACGGCCGAGGTTCTGCAAACCACACTGAATGCCTACTCAGTTTTCTCACACAACTAACATCAAATCCCAAAGCTAATAAATGAGAACCTTTGTTGTCTGTCCTTTGTCTAGTCAGCATTTCATTGTGACAACAATATTTTCAAAGGAAAACGACCAGTGCTCTAGAAGCTCCAATAGTTTCAGAAAATAATGCTGCAAATGGGCACAGAATTTCTTTAAAAAACAACATGAAGTGGTTAAAGCGCCTTAGCATAGGAAACTAGAGTGATGGCGCTCTACGAATGCCCAATAATTGATCGCACTTCCATCAATTATATCCAATTAACTCAATAGAATTTCAAAATAACTTACCATTGTTTGTAACGAGACAGAGAATGAGAAAAGCTGCTACTTTCTTCAGACTGTTGCCTGTGTCATGGGAGGTTAGCTGGCGGCAGAGGAACTTAAATACTGCTTTCGTACAGAGTCTCTTTTGAGAAAATACTGTAACCCAAAATATAATTTATAAAAATAAATTCAAGTATTATACCATCACCCTTTTAGACTTTAATCAGGCATGATATTTGGCCCTTGGAAAAAGGTAGGAACATTTTTATAAAGTACAGAGCTGACTTTTACAAGGTGTATTATGTAGGCTTCAATAAACTTTTAAGGCTATCTAATCATTAGTTTTCTTAAATTTCCATGGGCAAAAGAAAATTTGGATCAGAGTAAAATAGAAAGAATATCATGCCTGCTTAGTGTAGCTTTTTGAAATCAGTAGAGAGTCCATTTTTCTCTCTTTATAATGAAGGGTATGTAGATGGCTAATGAAGTGAGCTTGTCGTATGGACAAGAACACTAACTTTTGTTTTCATTTGTTCACTTTTATGTCTTTTTGTAAAAACACTTCCAATTTGGCCTTAAGGTTACGATTTGTGTTTGTTTTGATAAAATATCAAATATCAAATATCAATTCAATGTTTTAAATTTACCATTTTTTTCACAGGCACATCCCAGCAAATACAGAGCAGCAATCCTCACTGGATCTTCTACTGAATTAAGAAGGTTCAGGACTAAGTTGATACCTCCAATTTCTCTAAAAATATCCTGTGCCTCCTCTGACAAAACCAAACAAATTTATATGAATATCAGTTGTCATTATAAGATGTCTGATATCATGATATAAAGACTAGATCAATTCATTCTATTAAAATCATTTTTTCTTTGATTGATGATAGCGTCAATCTTCCACTCAAAAATACACTTTTCCTGTTGTTGGTCATTCTTCAAAGTTTGATTAATGAAAAGTTTGGGTTTAAGAATTAAGCACTTTATTTATCCAGAGACCTGATACTTTATTCTTATAAAGGGCGGGGCATTTTTTTACTTGGAGGTTAATGTAAATTTCTAGTGTAACATTTCAAGGGACACCAAGGCAATGACCATGGGGCATGTAGGCAACTGCGTCCATGAAGTATCAAGCCTGTACGCACACTGTTAAACAGTTCAAAAGGAAACTCTCAACTCTCACTTAGTATACGCCTCTCTTAATATTTATGCTCGAGTACGTCACAATTCTAACCCAAAACGAGGCCATAGGCGCAGCCACTGCAAGTGGTGGCGGACGCGCGCCTATAGCCTCATTTTAAGTAAGAATTATGACGTCATGCATGAATATTAAGAGAGGCGTACAGGTTGTTTTATTCCACAATGGAAAAGAAAACCAGCAAAATCTTCCAATCATTGGAGAGGTCAGTATCCCCAAAATCTGGAAAAGAAATCCCCTTTAAATCTGCATGCACTATTTTAAGTTTTGGGGGTGGGTTTTTTTTCGTTTTTTTTTTTTTTTTGGAGGGGGGGTGAAGCAGCCAAGAATTTGACAATGTATCTGGGAATTTGTTAATTTTACTTATGCTTGATGCGTTTTGGTGACTTTGAAGAGCACATTTTTAGACAAAGGCCTACTTTTGAGATGTTGACACAAAAATATGTAGGCTGAATACAACCATTTACCCCCAATATGCACTTGATGGAGAACTACTACTGAACTTCTTTGAGTTTAAAATTTCACAATGTTGGCCATTTCAGCCCCAGAAAACTGGATATCAGCAGTAAGCTTAAAGGTAGGGTCGGGATTTGTTTTTGTCAACGTAATGCTGATATATGTGACCCGCTCTGCGAAAAAGGCCCTTAAGTCGCGCTATCTCTTAACCCTTTGAACTCTGACCAGCGTGGAGGTACGGTACCTCCACACTGACACCCTGAGTTATTTGCATGAAATTTGAATAACAATAGAATGCGTAATAATTAGTATTAATTATCTCCACTCATGTCACTATCGGACACTGAATGCATACATGTTTGTATGCCTACCTACGTACTTGCCTGCAAAGCTTCAGAACACAACTGTGTCATTTTCATCATCAGTTTCGTCCTCAAAATCACTATTATTTCCGTAATCTGAAGCATCCATGTCCTCGTATGAATCTTCATCGAGTACCCTTTGCAGTGCCTCATCCGTACCCATCGTATTTCCTGCCATTTTGGCAAATTTTCATGGAGAAATTTCACGAAAAATAACGTTGAACCATTACCCGACTCGTTGCATACATGATGTCATCGCAAAGTGGTCACATGACACGTAAAGTCACATGATCCACTAGTCACCTGTTCCGAGGCCGGAAAACCGGCCGCTCGGGTTATTGTACTTTGTGTGTGCGGCCGGTTTTGCGGCCGCTCGTGTTCAAAGGGTTAAGCACGCAAAGGGCTCGTCAATGTTGAAAAGGTGAAAATTTCTTACTCGATGTGATTTTTTTTATATCCCATTTTTGACATCGTTGATGTCCACTCTTTCATAATTTGTAAGATTGAATGTTCATTTTGATCAATAAAGTTGGAAAAAACCCGTGTTTTGTGTACAATTTGTTGGTGGTTTGTACGATCGGTGTCCGTGGAGTCAGTGGAAAATTGCGTCTTTTACACATCTGACACGACATTATTTGGAACCCCCCTATTATAAATTTGGTATCATCTGAAAGCGGAGGACGTCGTCTTTCTAAATTTAGACATAGAAAAGGTTAGAGGTCAAAATTAAAAGCAGGGTCGGTAATTTAATGACACGTAGACAGAGCGCTTGTTACTAAGGGCGTGGATCTTTTCTATCACGTGCACACAGTGTAGTGCACCGATTGGTCAATGTGCACAAGGATCCAGTGCGCGCATGCGCTGTAAATGATATCGGCTGTTTATTCTGTCAGGTGACTGTCATGTGACTGTTTATGATGTGCGTGCCACGCAAAAATAAAGCGCATTACCTGTCAACTGTGTTCAACTCAACTGACCTGTACTGCTCTGAGCGAAAAGATTTTGAGAATTATTTACCACTTTAGCCAAATAATTTTACTTAACCTTAGCCAACTGCTATTATATATTTTTCGTTTATTTTGTGCTTAATATGGGTTCAAATGATCAGTGTCTGGCTGAGGCTTTGAATGTTCTCCGTGATGCCAATCTTGCCAGGGAGGAGAGAGACATGGTTGGCTTCGTGGAAGATTACTTCGTTAACTTCCGATGTGAAGATGACGATGTGGATTCAGAAACCGATTCGGAATCTGATTCCATACCGCCATTTTTAGCGGAAGATAACCAAGAGATTGACCCTGACAGCAATGATGAAGAGGATGGCCTCTTTTGGTTGTTGTAGGTATCCCAGCAGGAGATGACATCGATGCCAACGGAACTCTGTGTTTATTTGTTTGTTCTATTTATTTGTACGTGTGTTTTTTAAAACTAAAAAGCAAGTTTTTAGCCCAAAGATTATTTCAAAGTAGATTAATCAACTTCAGATTTCAATAAGAAGGCAAACTACCTTGACTGTTATATTTTAAAGGAAATATTCCGGTTTTAAACTAAAGTATTTTTTTTCCCCAAAATGTTACATTTTTACCCCAAAAATACTTTTAATCATGAAAATACAAGCTAGCTGAAGGGTTAAATGAATCAGCCCAAGCTGTTGCTTAAAAAATACGAAAAAGTGGGATTTATTGTTTTTTTCCCAAAATGCTCTTGTTTTTCACCCAAAAATATTCTATTTAAAATCATATGGTTTTCTAAAAAGTCCAGTTGGCATAAGGATTACTTCCAAAAGTAGTAAAACTAACCAAACTGGTATAAAAACGTAGTAATAATGACTAAGTGTGTGTTTGCAATTTTAAAGATAAGAAAAAGGTTACGAAAAAGCACAATATGCAAATTAGTTCAAAAAAGTGCAAATTAGTTCAAAAAAGTGCGAAATAGACCATTAAATAAAAAGAACAATTTGAACTTAATAAGTCATATTCAACAATTGGTGAAAATTTCAGACGAATAGTGTATTGGGAATGTGCTCGTTGTTAGGGTCTATCATAAGAACTTTGTACTTAAATAAATTTAAAAACAGTGTAAAGTTTACAAGGCTGTTTCTCCTCAACCTATTTTGACCAAAATGGCAAGAATTTGTATGCAAATTATGGTATAACTCTGGATTGCAAAATGCTACAGACTTCTAACATACACCAAATTAAAGCTGAGAAAAGGCCCTTTCCACCCATGTATCTAACTCAAAAATTATTTTTTGCATAATAAGGGCCTTTTTCGCAGAGCGGGTCACATATAGGCAAAATTATATGGAAAGATAGATAAAGTCACGTGTGAAATTTTCAGCTGAATACAGTGTCTACTTGTTGAGAAAATCACAAAAACTGTTTTCACAAGAACATTGAACCCATCCACGTTTAGTAAGGTGACAGCGGGTACAACCGCATCTCTGGCTGCTGCATTCCTGAATGGAAACCAACCCTCAGAAATCTAAGAAACGTTTCATGCATGAACTGTTTCTCAGTTTTAAATTATCAAAAACAATATAAACTCAGAAAGGAAAACTTTTTCAAAAAAGTTTAAACTATCAACAGCTGCAGTGCATCTTACCAAGTAAGTTTAAATGGTCTTTAATTTTTGAAGTATTTACCAATCTATAAAGACACTATCTTTGATCAGGTAATGTGAATTTTAACTCAGAAATTGCTTACCAGACCCAGAACACATAGCAGCAATGGTGAGCAGACTGTCCCTCTGTACTGTAGCATCATTCATGTGACACTTGAGACACTCTAAGAGGAGTTTCAAGTCAATCCTTGTCTCATTCGCTGTGGCGTCCAACAAATGTGTATGGGGGGAGGGGGGTGACACATGAAAGTGAGTTAGAAATTCTTAATTCAGTGTTGTATCAATTTATATAGTAATTCTGTCCGATAAGGTTCTTTGTTTAGATCTTGTGCTTCTTGTTTAACAATCTTAAAGTTCAATTAGATCTTTTGATTTTCTTCCAAGTTATTTGCAGATCTATAATTTAGATCTGAATAAAGGGGAAAATAAAAGATCATTTGAACTTTGTTATGTGTTAGGTAGAGATAAACGGAGTAGGGTAAAATACACATTAAAAATGCGAGTCAGAAAAGTAAAATATTGTGAAAATTCAGACAGTTGTATACAGTTAACCATCATAAACAAGTCATGTGACGGTATTACTAAGTCTACACACAACACAATCCAGAAAATGCAACAAAAAGTTGGTAAGCCCTAGTCCAAAAAGGCCAACACTAGTACTTTACTTATAAAGTGGTTGGGGAAGCCTCTTTATTATGACTTTCTTTAGTCTTCCCGAAATTTTATTCTCTATAATAATTAATTAAAAACAAAGACATGGACGGACATGATGGAAGAAACTAAACCAAACAGAACTGACTTCATGTGAGACATTAAATTACAAATATCTGCATGACATAATAATATGTAACAGCGGTCAGTACTAATCCTATAATAAATATGTTCATGGATCGGATGGAATGTTGAAAAGACAGAATGCTTAAATCACTCTTTGTAAACATTTTCCCAGATTTTATAGGGGAAAAAGCTACAGAAGATCCTAGTTGCAATAATCATAACCCACCGTCCTCTCTGACTGTGTCAAGAGAAGAGGATGGTGGGTTACGATTATTGCCACTACGGAAGACCCATCGTTCCACTGTTTTTAGTCAAAATGTACACAAAGAAATTTGGTGGAAACTATAGACACACATTAAGCGGAGGTGCGTTCCGCGTTGTGGGGGTCATGTCAATACATACGATTCACATCATTCATACATTAAATATTATGGCTTTAAACTTGTATTATTTTAACTTTAAATTTAATTTAAGTCTTTATAAAACTAAAAGAGAGTAAGCTGGGTGCACTCTAGACCCAGTAACATTATTGTATGTCCATACCATGATCCGACTCTCAGCATGGTCGACGGGTGCCCTGCCTCAAACTGCGTAATCGTATTGGTTACGGCAGGGCACCCATCTAAAATTTTAGATGGGTGCCCTGCCTCGACCGTGACGATTACGCGGTTTGAGGCAGGGCACCCGTCGACCATGCTGAGAGTTTGGTCACATACAATAATAACCTGGGGCGCTAATGTCAAAATTTCGAAAAAAGGAGTACAGCACCCCAGTTACTGTAGTGTCAATCAATACCGAGTGAGGGCGCTGTTCACCGCGCAGCCACTTTTTGTTAATGGGAAACTGTGACCACCTCAACGTGTACAACGCTATAGAGAGATCGGTGGTGCGGAGGGATATAGATTTAACCCATGTTAATCGTTTCATTCATAAAAATAAACAGAGCTACTTTCAAGATGGAGTTTTTCTCTCACGATTGGTATGCAATTTGACGTCCGTTTTGTTGGAGTATTTGTGAAAAACTTTCTGTAAAATCACAAGAAATCTTGTTTTCTGCGCTCAAATTCATTGTGAACTGTAAGTACTTATCCTCTTAGGGCCCCATAATGAACCAAAAATGACAGTTAGTTGAGTATTTAATTATGACGTAGGCCTATGTAATTACTTTTTGAATTAAAACTATTAGTTGTCGCGCTTTTTCGCGCTTGGATTGTCAAACATGTTGATACGGCCCTTGGGAAATGTTCAATTATGCAATGGGAAATGTTCAATTATGCAAGGGGAATTGGCTGTTGTGCGCAACCGCGAAAACGTTGCGCTGGTACAAGGTCACAAAAAATTGTAATGTAAACATAAAACAAGGTCAAATATTTTTAACTTTGACCTTCCATAAGTCCGGTTTTCATGAACCGCCCCACAAGTAATGTATCAAAATGAATGTCTCAAAGAGCTCTATCCAACTATTGAACTAGACTACTTACAACTCAATCAGATCAAATCTCAAATTTTGTGATTCCCACTACTCCACTAACTTAGGGTCTGGTCTAGGTACACTCAGTATCGAAATATGTTTGTTATTCATCATGTTAATAATGTTATCATGTTTATTGTTAGTCTGTACATTATTAACAACAATACTTTGGAAGTTTGGTTTAAACTTTTGCTTTAGAATAGTCGAATTCTTGCTCTATGATTAATATAGTCTTCTTACCATTTTGTCTTTCTTCTACATCATCATCATGATCATGATCATGATCATGATCATGTGAATTTAAACCAGTTGCGGGTCCACTGAGATCCATGCTTGGAAAAAGTCAAACACAAATCCTTTTTTTGCAAGTTCAATCTTGTTTAAACCATTTCGAAACTTTCCGCAAGATATCACTTAGGAAAACATTGCATACAACAACTGCAAAGACAGGAATAATTTGGACCAAAATTGTTTCATTTTGTTTAATGTGTGAAAGCAGCAGACGACCAAGAATAGTACTAGTAGCCTCGTTCATTAAAAGAAAAAGAAAAAGCGTAGTTTTTGATAACAATTTGTTTTAGTTTTTTTCTAAAATAGAAGAAATTATATAATTTTTCTATGTAAATTTTCTCTCTGCATGATTCTTGTTCAAATTAATTATAATAGACGATAAAAAGTAAGATTGCTGTTAAGGTTTCTGAGTGCAGTGGGAATTCTGGGTTTTAAAGCAAAAATTGGCCGCGCGCGCTGCTGCACCACACACGCGCGCGCACGTACACGCGCGGTAGAGCAGAGTGCGCCCTCCTTCAGGGCCCTCCTTCGTCCAGAGCAGCAATGACGTCACACTTCGAGGCTCGCCACCTGGCAGGATCCTGCTGCCAGATGTACTTTTGACCTCGCATTCAGACCCTTCACATGAATGCTATTTGGGTGCGTTCGATTAGCTTCCCCGGGTCGACCCAGGTCCGACCCCAGTGCGTTCGATTAGCTCTGACGTCATTGCTGTGGCTCACCACCCGGGTGTGAGACCCAACCACCTCTGCTCGTCGTGGAGGAGCGGGGTGGGGCTGACCCTAGTTCATGACGTCACGGCGAAAAACTTTCTCAATGGCCACCATTTTGTTTGTAATTCAGCGGGACATTTTAGGAAGTTTGACACACATTTTCGCCATTACAACAGCCTTTTTGTGAGCAATAAGTATTTTGTATTCGAAGCCGGGTACCTTTGTATCACTGTGGGATTGTACAATTGTTTAACGTTGCAGTTTTACCTTGAAAATAATTATTTTACGATGTTTTCGTGAACCCACGGAAAGTATCGAACATACGGCACAAAATGGAAGTAGTTCCGGTCGGCTGTCCCAAGCAAGATGCACTGGGGGAAGTTGGCTTTCGATCAGCTCATTAGGGGCGAGCAGACCGGGGTCGACCCGGGGAAGCACCCATGTCACACATGCGTACAGACTAGACAGACACACTGTTGGTTTGCAAACGCCATAATAGATGTGCTAAGCATGCAACGCCACCATCAGCCCCACACAAAATGTTAGTGCGCGCTCACGCGTGATGTGCGATTTACATATTTCGTGGATTCATAGGGCGCCTAACTTGTTACCTATCAATACGCAATCACAATGGTAGTTAAAAATTTAATGTTTTTAGTTGTATTAAGAAAATCAGCCAACGTTACTATAAATAATAAATGGCGTGTACGACTATAGCTCGGTAACCTTTGTTTGTAAACGATAAAAAACTTTCCCGAGAACTACTTTCTACTTTCTCGTTTGTTCTTTTCACAACCGAGCTCGAGCTAATGACCATAATTCAGTGAGTGCGCCCTCTATATATTGACACAACTTTCTGTATAATAAACTAGCGCAAGTCCTCCATCCTACTATACTACCTAGCCTAGAACAGGATATGCGTATTTTATTTTTATGTGCAACAACAAGGAGGGAATGTTTTTTATTGTAATGTTTATTTAGTCGAAAGCGAGTGGCAGATTTTGGTGTGTCTTTTCCAGTATTTCAGGTTTGTACTAAAACTAATAAGTACTAAAAAAGCTTTAGCAAATGATCATAAACTGTCGCTTGTCAGGCTGTCGGGGGCGGGGGTGGGGGTAACAACATAGACAGACGCGCACTGGTAGTGCACAGTGCATAGTGTATTAATCATGAGACCAGTAACCATGGTAACACTAAAGAGGGAAAAAAGAAAGAAAAAAACTGCTGCAGTGCTCCATCCAACTTCTACCATGCTCTCTACTGAATCTGAATCGTAATGTTCTGTTCAGTTTTGGTAGGGCCTAAGGGGCTAAGGGCAAAAAATCCCCCAATGACCCTGGTCAATGCCCTCCATGGTGGAGCCAGCCCCCCCCCCCCCCCCCCCCTTTAATGAGAATAGGCCTACAACATCTCCCTTTTGTAAATTCCTCTATATTATCTGTCCTAGTTACTAGTTAGTAAATGTCTTGGGTTTGAATTCTGATTGTTCTTTTAGGTCATGTAGGTTGCTTTGCTGGACAAGGATAAGACGAATAGAAAACCCTGCGGAAGCTGCAATGGCCTCATCTTCCAAAAACACCAACAATCCAAGATACGGTAATATATTTGGGGTTCAGGATCAAAAGTGTATCAATGCAATAAGGCCTACAATATATATTTTTTTAATGGATTGTTTGCTGATTTATTCTTTGATAGGATGAGTTGACCCGAACCTCCCCCACTAAATCCAGTTTGTTCAGTTCCTTTCGGTTTTCAGGAGAATGCTTTTAAAAGACTTTTTTATAGTACTAATTTTTTGAATATTTTTGGCTGCTAAAATATTTAAATTTCTTTATAATTGTATAATACATGCTCTTTAGCATTTTTTAATATGCTCATCAGGGCTCGAATTTGGGTAGAAAATCCACAAGACTACAGGGCTTGTAGCTCAAAATCTTTACTGGACCAAATTTTTTTTACAAGACAAGTTTCAAAATGTGAAAATTAAAAATTGCTGAAATAGTTTAACATGCATTTGACTGCTTTTATATGAACCCGAACTGAGACAAGTAAGAGAAGAGTCTACTTGATTACTCATAGAATTGAAAGATAATTTATTAGACCCAAAGTCAACACTTGAACATAATTTGTTTCTGTTATTCAATTGAAAAACACAAGACCATCGGACTTGTTAGGTCATTAGTTTACTGGCCCAACACTAAAATTACCGGCCTCAGGCCTGTGGTCCAGTGTAAAATTCGAGCCCTGCTCATATAATTTTGTGTATGGCAGTTCCTCATGATAAATCACATTGTTATCATTTGTATGCCCTGCCAATGACTTCCAATACATGTGATATTCATGTTTGATGTCACTTTATGAAAAAAATAGTACAGATTGCCAAAATAGGACAACTAATAGCTCCATTGCTGTTCCATTACAGCTCCAATGCAGACACCAGAAAATTGGCTTTCAATGATAACTCGGGCCCCCCAAAAAAAAGGGTTCTGTTTCCGGTTTTCCGACCAACCCTAACTTTAAGCCGCGACCCTAAACTTTTTATTCGGCTTGAAAACAATTTTTAAAAAAATAAAAAATAAATAAATAATATATTAAAAAAATGAAGGTACCATGAACCAAATGTCAGACTTTAATTTGACCAAACTAATATGTTTTTAACAAAATTGAACTAAAAAACCAGTGTTAGTGTTAGTTTTGAATCGGGCAAGTAGGGTATTTACACACTCGCCAAACCTACCGACCAAAATTTCCAACCTACCGACCCTATTTTAAAATGGCATGTAATCGGAAACAGAACACTTTTTTTGTTTGGCCTCACCCTTAAACCAAAGATGTTTTTTTGTATAGTAATATCGAGTCACAATACTGTAATTTACTTTTGATAACAATAACTTCTGCTTAAATGGTTTGTTTTTACTGTAATTGTATACACAATTCTTGCCCGTTGCAGAAACCAGAGAAGTTAAAAGTTTGTTCGTGTTTAAGTAACTATTTTCTTTTGATAGCAACACATGTTTTGAGCCCTTTTCTGTTACAGCTGGTCTATTGGTTTGTCCCTGGACCCTTCAAAATCTTTACATTCCACATCACTCCAGCGCAATGCATGTGTTGCCAGGGGGCCCATACTTACAAGCTTTGCTTCTTTATGGGTCCCTCCACAGTCTCACCCATATAATCATTATATATTGTTTTGCTTTATACCCAGATTTTGTTAAGTAGTGACTAAATATTATGTTTTTGTGATCTGTGTATACATTGATACTGTGGAAATTAAATCAACAACAACAACAACTGGTCCTGCTAGCCAGTCACTGAAGCAGTTAAGGGAAAACCCCATGCAATTTAATGTAAACGGGAGAAACATTATCTGTTGTTTTATTGTGAACTATGTGTACTAGTGGTAATACTATAAATGACGCGAATGATTACAGGTCAACTAGAAGGGTACATGTAAATCCTGAATAAACTGCTTTATATATGCATTCAGCAGTCCATTTCACTGTCTAGGATCTTGTAATTTGTATGACTGATGAGTATTTTTCTTGTCTGTTTAGATTTTGAATTGTCTGACTTGTCATCAAACAGCATCTCTAGTGGTCCATGGAGCTCAAACTATGTGAGAGATAATCAATGGAGTGACAAGATACCCTCACGTACTCATTCCAACTTCAATGAATCCTCCACTCATGGGGTGAGGACTGGTGGAACATCTGAACCATTCACTGCTTCATCTTCAAATAGGTAAGGTTTGCGTTTCAGTGCAGTCCTTCATTTACTACTATAAATGCTCCTTGATAAATCAATTTTATATAATATTAACCTGTTATATTTGTGTGCATTATTGTTTAATCTTTCCATCCCAGATTTATAGACCTCTATCATGGTGCCGCCATCTGGATTTGTTCTCATTCAAATTAATGTAACCAAAGTGAGTCTGGAAGGAGACATAGTCTGGTTTCCCTTTTGTACAATGAATGTTAGCATTCAATAATGTTATTTGATACAGGGAACATGACCAAGATGGTGGCAGCATGATAGAAGTCTATTGTACCAGCTGCTGCTGTATCACAAGCCTCCCAAGCTCCAAAACAGGGATTGGTTTCGGGGGCAAAATCCGCAGGACTTGTAGCTCAACAGTATGAATCTGAGAAACTATTCATGCATGAATTGTTTCTCAGATTTCCGAGTGTTGGTGTCCATTCGTAAATTCTGCGACCAGAGATGCGGTTGGTACACACTGTCACTTTGGTAACTGGATGGATTCAACATTCTTGCCAAAAAAAAGTGCCCTTTCTTGACAGTTTTGCCTTTAAATCAGCATTACCTTGAGAAAAACCAATCTATAACTCTACCTTTAACCATCAATAATGTTTTGTTTAAATCTGTTGTAATGAATTTGTGTAACACCCGCTGTTTCAGGTTTTCTACTCCTCGTACAGCGAGCAGCAGATATGGTCAGACACCAGGATCAAGGAGTTCAAGACAGACACCTCATAGAGGTTACAGTTCCAATACACCAGGCAGTGTGTCTTATCAGTCATCAGTCTTAGTGGGTATGTACCTAGTTCTTATGTACCTAGTTCTTATGTACCTAGTTCTTCTCTACCTAGTTTGTATGTACCTCGTTCGTATGTACCTCGTTCTTATGTACCTCGTTCGTATGTACCTCGTTCGTATGTACCTCGTTCGTATGTACCTCGTTCTTATGTACCCCGTTCTTATGTACCCCGTTCTTATGTACCCAGTTCTTATGTACCCAGTTCTTATGTACCCCGTTCTTATGTACCCCGTTCTTATGTACCCAGTTCTTATGTACCCAGTTCTTATGTACCCAGTTCTTATGTACCCAGTTCTTATGTACTGTGAGAAATAATTCAAACCCTAACCTTACTTTACCAAATTCCTCTAAATGTGGTTTTCATCATCAACGTTCTTATGTTTAAATGTTAACCATTATTTTGTTACTAGTCAACACAAAATTACATGACTGTAGTTAAACGGACTAATATTGACGTGTTTACATAAAAATGACAAAAATATGTAAATTAAAAAAATATTGTACAGGGATAAAATCTGTTAATAAACAAACAAACAAACAAACTAATAGTGAATAACTGTGAAACTAGATAGTAAAAAAAGCATCAATTAAAAGTGCGCAAAGTCAATGACCAGGGGCATGGAGGCAATTGCCTCAAAGAAGTATGGTCTGCATTGTCAATTGTATGTGCTTGCCATGGTGCAGTCAATGTTGTTCTCCCTTGGGCCTATTTCTTGAAGACATGACTTATTTTATTATAAAAAATTTATCTGAATGTCATCTATATCAGGCTCAAGAACTGTTTGATAAGGGAAATAGAAGGGGCTTATGAAAATTGGAAGCTGTAAATATTTCCAGATTATCTGCATAATTAATGACATATTCAATATTCATATATATGTAAATGTTAATTGAATTACAGCAATTGTTGAAGGCAGAGGCTTAGCACAAGGGGAGATTGGGCTGGCAAGCATTGATTTGAAACAGCCAGAACTCATTCTGTCACAGGTAATTAATATGAAACCTAAATATCTCATGACCAATTTCAAAATCAGGTGAAGGCAACTTGAAACAACAGCCTTGACATCAATGTGATGTGATATTCTTAAACAATATATATATTGAGAAACTCACACCTGGAAGACTCTAGAATTAAGTGTTTTTTGGAAGTTCTTATTCCCAACTGTTTGATGAGCATTAAACCAACTCTTTAGATTTTAAGCCTATAATACACAAACGCAAAACTGGATGAAACATCCAACTGACCCATAAGCAAGATAAGTCAATACAAAGTTACTCTGAGCTGAAAACCTTTTACCAGAGCACATTTGAAGGCGAAAGAGCCCATTGCAACATTTGCAAAAATGCGTTTTAAAATACATTTTGCAATGTATGTTGTTCTTCATGCTGTGTTGCAATTAGAATTTACAAGATTGATGGAATGTTAACATCTTCTGAAGTGAGATTGATTAATAAGATTGCTGTTTCTATTTTCACAGTTTTCAGACAGTCAAAGCTATGTGAAGATGACCACAAAGCTACAAATATATCAACCAGTTGAGGTAGATTTTATAATCTAACTTGTGTATTGGTAAAACAAAGACATTGTGTGTTCTTTGGGAAATCATGTAGTTGGGTATGTATGGGTTGAGGGTGTGTTATAACTAAGTAATTATATAACCATTTAGGTTCTTAAAAATTACAGTCTACACAGAGATACAATAATATTGTATATTTTCAAGTTCTGGTGGCCAACACCTGGTTCAAACAGGCACTCTTGAGTCGTGCCGAACCAAATTATTGAATTAAGTACATGAAAAGTTCGATGTCTGAAACAGTTAGGAGCAACTGGATGCTCTGGAAGTCAAAAGATCTACTGTTGCAGTCTTTTGGAACAACTCTGAAGCATCTTGGTTTGCAGACGTTGATCTTGTCATGAGCCGAACCTAATGTAAATGTTATGTTAAATTTGCCTCTCTGAAACAACAATTTATTTAAGTCGACCAAGAGTCCCTCCTAATCTATTTGGTTTGACACGACTCTGGAGCGCCAGTCTGAACCGGGTGTAAGTCATCGGTGTGTGTGTTCAAATCCCAGTCATGTCACTTTGGGTTCTTGAGCAAGTAACTTAACTATAATTGCTTCTCTTCACCCAGTGGTAAATGGGAACCTGTGAGGGCAGAGATGGTTCTTATCATTCAACTAGCTTGGTGCACTACGTACTGTACTTGGTAGCACACGCTGTATACTCCCCAAGGAGCTGAGATGGTTGAAGCACAACTGCCCAGTGACCAGGGGTTATATTGTGTTTGTGAAAAGCTGTTATTGTTTGTAAACATATATGATTTTGTTTCTTTTCACAAGTGTTTAATTACTTTTCTTTGACATAAGGGAAGATTCTCTTTTTATGATTCATGATATATGATATTTATCTTGTAAAAGATTGTGATGCCAATCACCGCCTGTGAAGGAGGGAGCATGACCAAGTTATTCAAACTCATCAGTGACAACTTCCATAACACCAGCATTGCGACTGTCCAACGGAAATACTTCAATGAAACCAAAGGTAAAAGTCAAGCCTACAGCAGTAAGTAGAAAGTATGCACACACCAATAGACAAATTATATACGTGTTTTACGATCCATGCTGCCCTGACAAGAAAATGTTCTTACTGCAGCAGCCAAAATAAGTAAATTTTTAGGAGGTACAAGGGGTTCACCATTTTTCTTAGGAGGGCACTGACCATTTAAACTGTTTACATTTTTCTTAAACAAGCCCCTTTCAGCACTCTTGCTCATACCATTTACTATTTTTTATTAAGAAAATCAGGGGTGGAGGTAAACACAATACACTGTCTGCATGTAAATAGAAAAACAGTTATAAACATTGAGTAAACACCACATAAAAGCTTATAAAATGTAACATCAAATGTATAGCGCAGTTTTGTAAAGGGTTGGGCACGGACATCAATGGGGGAGGGCACCTGCCAACAGCATTGGACTTTCCTTTACTTGTTATATAGATACTCATCAAGGTGTTTTCAGTGACGGAATTTGGTTACCAGTGACGGCTTACCCTTTACCATACACTATCTATATTCAATGTTTTGTCCACCCCTTACTTTTTGTTTTAGGCCTGCAGTACATAAAACACTTATGTGTTTCTGACTTCAGTTCTGTTGAGATGGAAATAACTTCAAAGTGAGTTGAGAAAAATTCTTTCCAATAATTATTAATGCTACATTCTCCATCAGTAATTGATGAAATATTATATTAATTTATATGGTCTTTACACTCACTTATTATCCATGGATAAAAAGTTACAAATTCAATCCCAAAACACGTTTTTAAAGTTTGTTGTTCTTTTTCACATATATGGGTAAATTTAGTAAGGGTTGGGAAATACATACATAATATGTAGGATTAGTTTTATAACAAATCTTCACAAAAAACCCCTTAACTTGAAGTGTTTTCAGTTAGAAAACTAAGATTTATGATTTAGTTTTTTTAACTGAAAACTATTCAAGTTTAGGTTTTTTGTGTGAAGATTTTTTATAAACTAATCCTACATTGAAATTAAATGTTGCTTTAAGGACCTAGACTGCTTAACTGTGATTACTGTATTTAAAAAAAATGCCCATTGATTGTTTGTCTGTTTGTAGGTACTACTGTCTAGCTGCGGCTGCAGCGTTGCTGAAGTATGTCGAGTTCATTCAGAATATTGTGTACGCTCCGAATTCTCTCAAGGTGGTATTCAGAGGCAGTGAACAGTCTACAATGATTGGTAGGAATTGTCTACTCTCAATGAAGAAATCAAATCATCCAACTTCACACATTGAAGTCATTGGTCCTGTGTGTTGTGTAATGCACATATCTGCTGAATGTCAAAAGTTTCCCTACTTCTAGCTCCAAAGCTGGCATACATTTGTGTGCAATTTTATGAAAAAAATCTCCCATTTTTATAATTCAAAAGAATTTCTTGTTACAGACACTTTTCATTCTGAGAAGACCTAAGTTTTGAAGAAAGTAGGTAAAAGCCAAGTCAAATTATTATACTTTTCTTGCATAAATCGTCAAAGAGAAACAGCTCGAGTGCAAATGCTATTGGCTTCTAGTAATCAGTGGAGCCAGTTTATGTGAAGTGGGAAAAGCTTACAGTGGAATTGAATCACATTAATTAGTAGCACTGTTTGAAAGATTGAAATCAGCCGCAGCTCTTCTCAGAACCAACATCTCTTCCTTGAAGAGATTAGTCTGATTTCTCATGTGTTTATTATAGTGTGCATTTAAGGCGATGAGTGCTTCATGGTTATAGAGCCACACATTATTGTAACATGCAATTTGACTCAACATGGCATGCCATGAGCAGACTCTAGCCGCTTAGGACGTCAGTGCAAGGTTCTATTAGAGATACATTTGTGTTCCCTTTACAGATTCCACAACTGCCAGAAATCTGGAGTTGGTTCAGAACATGAAGGACCCAAAGAGTGGACATACTCTGTATGGAGTGTTGAACTACACCAAGACACTGGCTGGAGGTACACTACAAACAAATCAAACGCTCAGTGTTCAAATTCATTTCAGCTCGCCTAAATTCAAAAATTGTCAGTGACTTCAGCTATTATAGGAATGTCCTGGAGACCTGGGTTCAATTTCATAGAGCTAAGCAAAATTTAGCAGGAAACCAGTTACCTTGTTTCTAGAATTAGCTGCTGATTGCACTGCATCACCTTGTAAACCCTTACAAGGTGGTTCTATATATATATATAGGTCTTATAATTTAAAGGTATTATACAGGATTGGTAGAGCTGACAAAATAATCACAGACAGTGTTCATATTTTGTGTAATCAACCACATAACTTTATTCATCCCATTTATTTACATTTTGCAAAATATGCATACAAGTAATTGTAGAGAAGGTCAAATAAACAAAGATGTTTAAAGAACCACTAGAATAATAATTATATGAGACGCAAAGAATCATGTCTTGTGTAGAGATACCCTTATAAAACAAGAAACTGGACTGACAGAACTTAAAACAGATCGAACAGGACAGACAGATTAAAACAGGACAGACAGATAATGGCACAACAATGTATAGAGCACCTTGCACAAGTGTCCATTGTTTAAGGCCCAACACCTCAATCCCCATTAAGTTGTTGAACAGGCTTTCAACGAGTACCAACATAGAAATAGAAATAGCTTGTAACAAGAAGGTACACCTTAACTTGAAACTCACCATAACGTGATATTGTTTTTGCAGCACGTTTATTGAGAGCTAACATCCTGCAACCTCCTTGTGGTAAGAATTCAACTTGAGTTGATATGAAGGGGAGAAAAGAATGAGACAAATTTATTTGAAACCCTCCTGGGCAGAAGTTTGTGGGAAAAGAACTACCAGTTACGGGTGCATGTATCAAAACACATTACAATTTAATTAATTTCAATGATTAAAATGATTTGGTGATCTACTTTATTTGTCCCTATAGGAGATTGTAAGGCACGAGTCATGTGGTGATTAAAATATCAAGCTCAACAAACAGATCGAGATGACAACCTCAACAACATTTCTAAAGATTATTTGTAAAAGTTGAAATTCTCACTAAATTACATTTAATATTCAATCAGTCTATGTGTAAATAATAGCATAATGTGTGTAAAGTAAGAGTAACTTGTTTTCCTGACAGCTTTGGATACAATTTCACTGCGACTTGATGTTGTTACAGAGCTGACTGAACAAGAAGAGCTGTTCTACAATCTACAGTCAGGTCAGTTTAATGACAGAGTCACATTGATGGCTAAATCAGTGGTGTTGAGACTTACAGCTGGACGCTGAAGCAAACTACGATAGAATCAACCTACATTAATTTCTCAGAGCCATCACTTCACTAAGAAAAGAATAGATGGTTGTTTTGTAAAACTGGCAAGATGAGCTTGAAATTATCTTTATTTCTGACCCATATGTTCCAGCATAGCTCAAGTTGCAGTGCCGAACCCCTTCCTCCCCACCCCCCTTCTCCCATGTTGTTCAATATCTTGTCAGTCATATTGACCAAATTTGTCTGACCCCGTCACCACCATAAATCTCGGTTTTGCCATTATGGGAGTCAGTTTATCTATTGCGTACAATTTGCTTCCCAAAATGGCAGACCATGGGCAGAAAGTTGCCACATGTGACATCAATGCAAAAGGTCAAATGAAAAATTTCCAACTTGACAAGTTCCAATTACTGGTTATTTGTTTTTATTTTTCCCCCAGTTCTTGCTCGTTTCTTGGATGTGGATCACCTGCTGTCACTCTGTGTCCAGATCCCCAAACAGGAGACGGTCAAGACTGCAGAGTCTAAAATCACCAACATCATTCATCTCAAGCATACCCTGGAGCTAGTGCCTCCACTGATGATGGCTCTACAGGGCTCCAAAAACAAACTCCTGCAAGCTTACTGCAAGGTGAATGACCAAGGGAAGTTTTTTACTTCTACTTGACCCCAAAGGTCATCATTTCCTCATCAAGGTCAAAATTGCTATTTTTTTAATCCTCTTCCTGGTATTCCAGACCTGGAATTTCATGTTTGAGAGGGCAAGGCCATTTACATTTTTCAAAGGGCACTTCCATTGGAAAATAGTAAAGTCTATGGCAAGATTTTGAAAGGCCAAGACCAGGGTAGCTGAGTCTCCGTGGCCTCTGTGTCGTTCCAGGCATGTTATTCTAACACACACCATACCATAAAGTGCATGGTAGCTAGGACTCTACATACCTAAACTTATTCAGTCATTTGTTGTAGTTGCTTTTGTTTGACCAAATGACAAAAATGATGAATCATGCAGCTGATGTTTCAGTGAGAACTGACCACAGGCCAACCTGATACAAAGATTGAGAGTATCACAATACATTAGTTTCACAGGGCCAGACCACTTCCATAAATGAGCAAATCTCTCTTCTTCATGTAAGTGGCAAGCTAATTATTTGTCTGTCTTTTTTTCTTTTCTTTTTTTTGGGGGGGAGGGGGGTATTATTTTGATTGCAAAAATGAAATAAACTAAAAGTTGGTCAGAATGATGGCGTGTCATGGCCGAGCGGTCAAGCTCACTAGACTTGATCAGCAGATTGTGGTGAGTCCCTGTCCTGGCACTTGTGTCTTTGAGCAAGACACTTGACCATTATTGCTTCGTCCTTTGTATGGGATGTAAAGCCGCAGGTTTCGTGTTGTGTAATACACATAAAAGAACCCAGTGCACTTGTCATTATAAAAAGGGATTCACCCCAGTGTTTCTGGCATGGTAGGCTTCATAAAGAAACAATAGCAAGTGCTTTGTGAAAAGCGCTCTATAAGAACTGTGCATTAACTATTATCGTCAGAGCTCTGATAGTCATAATAAATATTAGATCTGTGACAAAAACAATCTAAATTTATGTAAATTTATGTACACAAACTTTTTTTGCTTTTTTGCTTTAGTCCCTCAGTGATGATAGATTCAATGCAATGCTGGAGAAGATTCACACAGTCATTAATGATGGAACACGCTACCAGAAAGGCACCCTCAACATGAGGACACAGAAATGTTTTGCCGTCAAGCCAAATATCAACGGTAGGTTTCATGATTGCATAGCCAGTTATCGAACACTCTTTACATTGTAGACCTCATACTTCCAGAGTCATCTGAGGCAATTGCCTCCATTGCCCCTGGTTATTGCCCCTGGTTATTGCCCCTGGTTGTTGCCTTGGTGCCCATTGAAATGTTCCAGTGGTAATTTAAATTTCCCTTATTGAGGTGCCCTACACAAAGGAATAGCTGTCTTGTCCTAGCAAAAACAAAGTCATGCCTGATACTTCCAGAGTCGACAGAGACATTTGTCTCCATTGCTCCTGGTTGTTGCCTTGGTGCCCATTGAAATGTTCCAGTGGTAATTTAAATTTCCCTTATTGAGGTGCCCTACACAAAGGAATAGCTCTCTTGTCCTAGTAAAAACAAAGTCATGCCTGATACTTCCAGTATCAAATAAATAACAAACTCAACTGGAATCAACATATCAACTGGAATCAACATATCAACAAAATCAACAACAACCAAGGCCAATAAGACATTAGGTCTGCTTCGTAGGAATTTTCACCACTGCAGCACAAAGGTGAAATCAAACACTTGTGCGCCCGCAATTGGAATACTGTAGTACAATTTGGGACCCACACCACAAAACATCCGTCGACCGTATTGAAGCTGTGCAAAACCGAGCTGCCACCGTAGATTAAGTTCCAGCAGTCTGCTCGAACTGACCAGGGGGGCTCTTCACTTGCTGCCTTGCTTCGCGTCAGCGCCCTGTGCTGGATATCCACCAGATTAGAGATGGAGTTTGCACAGTAGCAAACAGATACAGATCCAGAGTGGACAGAGGCAATTGCCTCCATTGCCCCTGGTCATTGCCTTGGTGCCCTTTGACATGTCTCAGCAGAGGTGCCCTTTAAAAAAGGAAAATCTGCCAGGAATGAAGTTTGAATGCATTAACACGTTTACTAAAAGTTGAAACGAATGGAACATTATTTGTATTCAAAATAGATACACAGAGCATCTTTTCTCACTTGTGTTCACCAAAAAGAAGGTTAAAAATCTATAACTTTCAAGATAAACCAATGACCATTTAATTGATGTTGTTTTGAGGAATTTTTTACATTTCTTGCCAAATATTAAAAAATTTGAATAATTAATATGCCTTTAAAGTCCAGATGCATCTTCTTTGGTTATTTTGCATAGTCTTCTTTTGTTTATAGGATTACTGGATGTTGCAAGGCGCACGTATACAGAAATTGTTGATGATATCGCAGGTATGTCTGAGGTCTGTGGTAGCACCATTTAATCATCCTTGTAAAGTGTGGATACTGGGCCCAATTTCATAGAGCTGCTTAAGCAGAAAATATTGCTTAACAATTGTCTGCCAAGCAGAAATGAGCAGGATACCAGTCACAAAAAGTACATGTGACGTGGTAGTTTGGCTGGTAACCATATTTCGGTAAGCAAAATTTTGTGTGTGAAATATTTTCCTCTGAAATGAAGTCATGTTTGAGAAAACTGTACCTGAAATTTTTTATAAACGCAACAGCTGATTTCGGTTACGACCAAAATGAAACACAATGTGTTTACATGCTGAAAATTGTGCATGGTCTTTCACTACTTCTCTCCTAACTCATAAACGGTTTGAGCCCAAATTTTCATAGGTGTGTTATGTTATGTGTATGGTTGATCACACAAAACATAAACACTGTCTGCGACTATTTTGTCAGCTCTACAAATCCTCTATAATACCGTTAAGTGTGGTTGGTCTTTTCCTTTTGTTTTAAAGCAACTACAAAGTTGTATAATTGCAGTAAGCTTTGATCATCTTCAGAGCAAGTTGATCAAAACAACGAGTTGCAAAACCACTGAAATATAAAGACCCAATTTTTGACGATGATTCTTGCAATGACTTGTTGTGCTAGACTTAATAGTCCAACTCGGTGAGCAGTACAGTCTACCATTAAGGACCAGCTACAGTAGCAGTAGAGGGTTCTTCATTCAGATGTACTGTGGTGCTAAGAACCCCATCCAACCCGAATCCCTCCCACCGGTATTCACCAAAGTCATCAGGGCCAGGAATTCACTCAGCTTCACTTCAGCTGATCTGGTGAGTCACTCTAAAACAGACAAAAACAACAAACAAACAAACACCACATACCCTCAACAGACACAAACACTCTCTCAAGTTGGGAACAAAGGAATGAGAAAATGAAGATCTGAATTTTGAAATTTTTTCTGGGTTTGATTTTGGGGTGAAGATTCACAAGACTGAGGGGTTGCAGCTCAAAAATTGTTGAATAAAAATGTGAAAAGTCTATCTGCATGGACAAAGTTAAACAAAGTTTAACATATGAACCGTTTTATTTGAACAAGCACTAAGATATGATGTGATATATGTAATACTTTGTCTAATGGGTGAGTATAATTCATTACAACAGAATTGGAAAATATTTATCAGGCGAAAAGTGGACACTTAAACATGTATGCGTATTTTTATGAATTTGTTTTTAGATAATACACAGTAAGGTACCGATATTGTTAGTATATTATTTTTTTTTTTATATACATATGTGACCTAGTGTAAATTTCAGTGTAATTGTCTGCTTGGTAAAAACAAAAGGCTGTTATTTTCCTCAGATATAAAAAAACAAACATGCTCTTTGATCTACTTCTCTAGTGCTGTAGATACCCTCCCTTAGAGTTCCCTGAAATCTTCAATGCATAGGGTTCCCTAAAAGTTAAAAAATGCCATCATTTCAACATACCTCCTAAAACTCGGACTCTAGTTTCAGATACTCTAACATTGTTTGTTATTTTGTCTTATTCTGTCTTACAGATCAAGTTGAACAGTAAGTACAGGATTAAATAATGCAAGGTTTATATTTCAAATAATTTGGGGTTGAACAAAGAAAAACTTACTAGAGCGGGATTTGAACCAACTACCTCCAGTTTAACGGGCCGGCACTCTACCAACTGAGGTATCTAGCCCTATTTTGGGAGTCTCCCTATTTTGTCAATATCTTTGTTTGGGGGTGCCAGTCAGAAGCCATACAACCGTTAGCTGTCGTGTAGCCATGGATCACACCCAACTTTACAATACAACCTGGAAGTTTATATTTAAATTTTTTCAAAACAAAAAAGGCAATGTGTGTGAGTGTCTTTTTCTTTGCTTGATGCTTTAAGGCCTACATAATTTATATTAAGCTAGGCATGGAACTAAGATCAAATTAGTAATGACCATTTCCGATCAACATCTCGATCAGTGTGACTTCCTATTTTGTAAAAAGAGATATTTAGTTTCTTTTTATGCCATGGGCCAAATCTCATAGAGCTGCGTAAAGCACTTGGACAACATTGGTTAGGGCCTATTGTCAAAGACCAGGGCTTGATTTCACAAAGCACAAGATTCATCTTAAGATGAGTTGTCATTATTACCATAGTGATTTGTGTTGACATCACACTTTGCTTAGCAATTGAGATTGATTCACAGCCAAGATCAGTCCTAGCCCTTTGTAAAATGGAGCCCTGTATCTGCACTTTATCTGACCCAACAAAAACATGAAATAACAAACCTGTGAAAGTTGAAGCTCAATCAGTCATTGGACTCACCAGGCAATAGTAAAAACCCAAGGTCTTTTCACCGTTTCCCAAATACCATTTCATGTAGAGCTTTTGTGACTGGTTTACTGCTAATACTTGCTTAGCAGAGATTTGTTCAGCGCTTGTCATAGGGCCCAGGTTAGCTGGAAATACATTCAACAAGAAGTATCTAATTGTGTTTTGTTTCTAGATCGTGTACGGGAATCACTGAATGAGATCTATCTCATGACAAATATGTAAGTGACAAGTCAACAAAACTTGGAACAGTTAACTAAAGTGACTTGCTTAAAGAGAGGCTCTTAGTTCAAGTCTCGAAAATCACACTAAAACGGTGTAACGTGCCATGGTATTTGATACCCTTCCAGTGCAAAATATCCCAAATTATCCAATGATGTCACTTTTTTTTTTTTTTTTTTTTTTTTTTTTTTTTTTTTTTACAAGTTTGCTGTGATTTTGATGTTTTTAATATTGTAAATTATCATGCAATTTGGCCTTCGGGTCACAATGTGATAATGTGAATAAAATATACCATATACCATAATAATTTAAGGACTCCATCTATTTGAAAATGTGTGCATCACAAAACATAAATTTGACCTTAGAGAGCCCCTCTTTAAGAGTTTGGGATTGTAATCTTCATTAGAAAGAAAATTATGCTTTTAAGAAAACTGTTTTGCTTGGTATTGGTGCTAACCATTAAATTTTTTTTAGTCATTCAACATTTTTTTTTTTTTCAATTTTACCCAGCAAGGAAATTCTCTAATTGCATGGTGCGCAGTCTGAAGTAACAATTTACTTTCAAGAAATCAGAATAAGTTACATAATAACTAGTTTTCATACGACGGTTTATCTACAAGCACTTGTTTTTAAGACGGGTTTTTGAAAATCAAGAATTATGAGACCCTTACAAGGTTCTTTATGTAGCACCTTATAATGGTTTACAAGGTGCTGTGGCGCATTCAGCAGCCACTGCCAGACACACCTGGGCAAACTCCTCTTAGCGATACGTGTAACTGGGGTTTTTGTTGCGCATTACATAACACATGGGATATACAGCTTTACGTCTCATCCGAAGAACGAAGCAGTTACGGTTAAATGTCTTGCTGAAGGACACAAGTGTCAAGACCGGGACTCGCAACCACGCTCTGCTGATCAGAAACACCAGAGTTTGAGTTCGGTGTGCTTGACCACTCAGCTACTCAACACACTATCAATTTGACCCCCAAAATGGCAGACCAGTTAACTGGTAGAACCGGCTTATTAGAATGGGTTTGAATCCCACCCGAGTGATATGCTTGTGTATATGGGTAAAACCAAATAATACTCATTATCCCTGATGGAAATTTAACATCTATTAGAATGTTATTGTTACTCAAGAGAGAGATTCCCCTGTTGTCATTTCCAGTGTAGTGAGTGAGCTTTTGACTGAGATTCGCGAACATGTCGGCTGCCTGTACAAGTTGGCTGAGTGCGTCTCAACCCTTGACATGCTGGTGGCCTTTGCACACGCCTGCACCTTGGCAGAGTATGGTGAGACAAGAAAAGGACAAGTTTTGCATTTTTTTATGAAAAATTAACAGATTTGACCAATGGACTCTGAAAAATTATAAATGTTAATATTTTCCTGATTTGAGCCCATGATGGAGGTCGCACAATCATTCCTCATTGATAAATGACATCCCAGGGTTTAATTTGAGGGGGGACTAACCCACAAGACTGCAGAGGTTGTAGCTCAAATTTTGTACAGACCAGAACTTAGAAATTCAAGACCAGAATCTAATAAGAAAGAATTGTTTACACAGTTTAAAATGTAAGCCGTTTTTATTTGAACAAGCACTACAAGAAGATTAACCTCATTCGTTTGATTGTATTAAGTTATTCTTTGATACTCAAACACAATTGAAAGATATTTACCAGACTCAAAGTAACATTTAAACATAATTTGTTAGTCAACAAAAAAATATGTTATTATAGACTTTTGTTGCACAGTGAGGTGGGTTGTTCTAAAACCCCCTCGACCCCCACGACCCACGACCCACGACCCCCTCGACCCCCTCGACCCCTCGACTTATGCTCGATTTTTTTTTATGTACAATCACGCACGAAGCAAACTGCGCGTGATTGGCTGAGATCGGGTACTGTGGCAATTTTGGTGTACAGAAAAAAAATCGCGGCATTTCCAAGCGTATCTCTTGGCCGACCCGAGCCTGAATAGGAGTATATCCCAACTGGGATCCTGCGTTTACCGCCCGAGTACGATTTAGGCCAACTCATTACGTGATGATCTGGCAGACTCATTTCCGGCTGATCGCTCCCGTCCTGTGTCAACAATTACTACTTGCTCTATGCGGAGCTCGAGGTTGTAGACCCGACCGACCATGGCCCACACGTGTTTTGGGGTTGTCAGTCTCCCACACCCGGGCCCCCGACCATATGAAACGAGATCATGATCGGTGTGCACGTAACGTGCACACAGACTGGCAAACAATTGTTGACAACAACACGAAATTATTTGACATGCTTACCTCTCTTCTTGTGTCGTGACTCTCACTCGGTCGGTGCAACACCACTGACTCTGGACGTATGGTCTGTTGGTCATCAGCAGGTCGCCGGAAGGAAGTCGCGTCGCCAGACCAGCTAGCTCTTTGGATCACACGCTGTGAATTCTAAATCGGGAACTTAATTCTTACTCGGCCGTAAAGCGATGTGTTATGAATTGGAATTGGGACACGTTTCGATAACGGGGCGGACGTCGAGGGGTCGTGGGGGTCGAGGGGGTTTTAGAACAACCCCAGTGAGGTACTGTTAGTCAATTGATAAACACAAGACCATTAAACCTGTCCAGTCCTGGCTAAAATCACTGGCTCGGGTCTGCAGTCCAGGGCAATGTATTTCGAGCCCTGTATCCCGTTACAGGTGTGCTTAATGGTTTCTTCCCTGACCTCCCCCCTCTGTGGACCCTGGTTCGAATCCCAGAGCCTTACATGTAGGTTGTAAACCCCTAATAACAAGTTGACCTCCCACACATGTCAAACAAGAGCATATCTTCAATGTATTATTGATACATATTTTTCTGGGGGCTTGCAGATTTTGTATGTATTTATTATTTTCTTCATGCAAGTTCGCCCCAATCAAGGCTATGAGCCACTCTGCGTAAGTGGCTGCAAGAAGAAAATATTTAAGATGACCTTAAATAACTTAGGGGTAGCTGAAGGTAGGAATTGATGTTCCTCTTAAAACAGTCTGGATTGTAGGATTGTAGTGCTTTGCCACTTATGGTCATCCCTTACTTTTATTACCAGAAAAGGTTGAATAAAAATAATAAAAATATATAAATAACAAGCAGTTGTAAAGTGAATTTTCTCTCGTGTTTTTTTCTTGTAACTAGAATTATTCTGAATAATAAAGAGATCCTAGTTCTTGATAAATGTTTTCCTCTATTTTTACAGTGAGACCAGATTTCACAGACACACTAGCCATCAAGAACGGAAAACATCCCATACTTGATAGAATATCATATGAGCAGCCAATCCCAAATAATACAGTGAGTGAACTTGCTTTGTTTCATTATCACCATTTACATCATTGTTCAAAAATGTTGCAACCCGTTGAGGTGATCCCCTGGCTGCCACTTCCCAGGTTGTATAATAAACTTGGATGAGATCCCTGGCTACACTTCATTTAACAGTTGTATGGCTTCTAACTGACACCCCAAACAAACATTGACAAAATAGGGAGACCACCAACATAGGGCTAGATAGCTCAGTTGGTAGAGCGCTGTGGCACATTAATCCAGAAGTCCTTGGTTCAAATCCCGCTCTAGTCAAGATTTCTTTGTTCAACCCCAAATACTAATTTTGCTACCCTAACTTCTTGTAAATATGCCAATCTAATCAATGTTGGCAATATACTACAAAAATACCTAAGCTACAGGTGGAAACCTAGGCCCTTATGAACACAATACAATAACAATAGTAGCTGATACTTAAAAATTGATGGAAAATGTACAGAGGCAAACGTATTTGTAGAGTCCTCATGGGGCTGGTACAGACTAGAATTTAGGCAAAATAAATGGGCATACAATATTACTTGACAAGAACTCTCCAAAACATACATAGAAACTTACTCTGATTTGGTTCCAGCAAGCAGTGCACCGCTCAAAATGGCTCTCATAAGCCCAATGCACTGAGCCTTCAGCTCTCCACACACACATGATGTTGTCTTGCCACACCCCAAAAAGCCTAGCTGCCCAGAATTGTAGAACTTTATATGAACTAAGGAAATGCTATTGAATTGAGAGACTTTGTTAATACCTGGACTGTGCTGCATGTGAATGATGTAACTTAACAAAAGGAACTAGACTCAAAGGGAGTTACCAACAGAATGTCCTTACAGGTGATGATTCAATGTGTACTGACAAAAGTTTGATTAAAAAGAATTGTAGTTCAAAGGAAAACTATTTAATGTCAATATATCCACAAGTTACTGGCCTGGACATAGGGAATAAGACTGAACCCTGGAAATGAAAAGAGTGTTTTGTATACTTATTTTTATTGTGGTGTTACTTATTGCCCCAGTTGGATTTTTGTGTGTAATTGTTTTTATTATGCAGCTGTCCAATATTTTGTAATTGCCTAATCCGAGTCCAGGATAAATACAGTTTTTTGAATCGAATTGAATTCAATAGACCTTATGCATTGACGTCACCAAGCCGCCATCTTAGAGGTAAACTGATGATGAAACAATGGAAACGCGCTGATTTGTACGCGTGGCGCACAGGACTGGCCAATGAACATCTTCCTTTTGACCTCTAGGTGAGGGCGCCCTACTCAAATGACGTCATATGCATAAGGTCTATTATCACTACAATATTCTTGATCTAATTGATTGAGTTCCGCCCTTCTTCTTTAAGGGGAAATTACATCCTTGATAAGTATGAATTTTTTGAGAAAATGTGGATTTGTGGAGTAGGATATAATGTGAAATATTGTTCTACCTACCTGTTTACATTTGTGCGTCCATGACTGCCGAGAAAAAATTGTGAACATTTTATGCTGTCAGACAGTCTTTGTTGTATATAAACTCACACATTCAAATAATGGTCGGCCCACCATCGCTTCAGAATTATACAAAATTGGGTTTTTCTTTCAAATGAATAACACCTCGCAAAACGATGACCTGGGCTCAATTTCATAGAGCTGCTTGAGCACAAAAAGTAACTAAGCACAACAAAATTATGCTTAGCCAGAGTAAAGTTACCAGCCAAAATACCATGTCAAATGTACCATTCACTGGTACCCTGCTTATTTTTGCTGAGCAGAAAATTGTAACGCAATATTTTCTGCTTTAAAGCAGCTCAATAAAATTAAGTCCTTGATTTGACCCTCGACATACAATTGAGAATTTGTCCTGCTTGTTTCTGTATTGCAGTATGCAAGTGAAGACAGCAACTTCATCATCATCACTGGTCCTAACATGGTAGGTTTTCAACACACATGTACCAGTATCTATTGACTCCTCGACCAACATCACACGTGGACTGTAAAATGTGCACTAGACTGTGTAACACACAGACTTTGCCGTGGATTTGCATTGTTGCGTCAGTCACTTGTTTACAGTAAGCACTGGAAGGTTAGCATGCCTTTTCCAGTGCTTGCGTTTAGCAGCGCTATGAAATGGAAATTGCACAGTAAGCACAAAAACAACCATTCTGAGCAGCTTTAAGGTGGAAGCATGAGCTCAAGTCAATAGACCTTTCAAGCTGCCACCATCTTGGTCATGTCCCCTGTATGCAATAACAGTAATGAATGTAAAAATTCATTGCACAAAAAGGAACCAGACTATTTCTCCTCCCAGCCTTACATTGATTTGAATGAGTGAAAATAAAGATGGCCACTCTTGATAATGGTCACTCTCTGTTCTGTCTCTAGAGTGGCAAGTCAACTTACCTGAAGCAGTTGGCCATCTTGCAAGTCATGGCTCAGATTGGTAGCTTTGTACCAGCTGAGTACGCTTCATTCAGAGTCTGTGATCAGATCTTCTCTCGTATTGGATGTGAGGACGACATTGAGACTAATGCATCTACATTCATGCTTGAGGTAGGACTCTGCTGAAACCTTACAAGACTTTCAATTTTTTTTAAAAAAAGCTACAACTGATGACCTATTTCTAGGCTGAAAGTTTTGTTCCCTACAACTTGGATCTTTCCTGTTAAAAATTAAGGATTTCACATCATTGACAGTCCATGTCTGATATAATTTTCAGGTGCTGAAGTTGGAACATCAAAATGTCATTTTTGAAATAATCCAGCACATAACATTTGCCCATCCAAAAAACCATCGTGTAGTGGTTAATTACGGCACTCCATAGTTGTGTGTTTTTCAAGATGTTTTACATTGAGCATGTATTGTGTTAGTGACCAATGGCTTTGAAAATTAACTGGTTTTTAAAATTTACTGATTTGTTTTACACTGAGTGATGGATTGTCTCATAAAAATAACAAATTAAGCAAGAAATTCTTTCATCCAAATATGTAATCGACCATGGAATTTTCATGAGGATAATTAAGCTACTCACTAAGCTACTTAGTGAGATTAAAGTTACAGCGTGGACAAGATTTTATTGCCCTATGATATATCTCTTAGTTGAAGGACTTTGTATTTGTGCTCAGCATAGAGGAAGAGTCCTACTAGGGGTAGGTGGTGTAAAATTGAGACTTAGATTAGAACTGGTAAGATTCATGCAATTTTCAGATAAGTCAAAAGGAGCAAGAACAAAGTCTCTCTTTTGTTAACTACATTGGGTAAATTTGTATGCATGGACATCCTCTACACAGGGAAAAAAAGTGTTTCAAATTTGTCTGTGTTTTATATGATTCAGATGAGAGAGACAAATTACATTGTACAGAATTGTACCAACAAGTCCTTGGTGATAATTGATGAACTAGGAAGAGGTTCGTATCACTATCTCTGGTCATAAAGCTGTTTACTGTTTAGCATTTTAAAATTAATTTTGTGCTTACTACCAGGCCGGTGAAGCAATTTTTATTTTGCGAAGGGCACTTTTTGGGGAAAATCTTCAAAGTCTATGGGAAACGTTTGAAGGGACACCAAGGCCAAGACAAGGGCAACAGAGGCCATGGCCATTGTGTAATTCCAGGCTTGTACTTCAACATAAAAATGTGACCCAAGCAAAAGTGTATTTCATGATCAAGGGGAATTGGAAGTGCATGTGGGTAGGTACTAGATATACACATTCAAACCAGGGAACTTTAACAAAAGAGGACAATAGGGTTCTCAGTTGGAAAGTGTGTACAAAACCAAAGGGAGCCGTTGCCAAAAAGTTTTAGTTCAAACAAAAGAGGGACAATAGGAGGTCCCTGATTGCATGTGTTAACACACTTGGGTATTCATGCATAATGGTATGGACTGTGACATCACACCATCCGCTTACTAGAACCGCCTTGTATTGTTCTGACTTGCATTGATGTGTTTGATTGATTCCAATAGGGACAAGCAGTGAGGAAGGCATTGGTATTTGTCACTCAATCTGTGAATACCTACAGAGTTTGAAAGCATTCACCATCTTCGCCACTCACTTCATGGAAATCACTCCTCTGGATGTACTCTACCCAAACGTGGAAAAGTAAGCCAGGAACAAACCGTCCTATCAGTGCGAAAACATTGTATCTCCTAAAATGACACTAACATAACACGCAAGTTTAAAACTGTCAAAACGTTGTATCTCGCTTTGAAAACAACAAAAAAGAACGAAGAGATACAAAATTTCTTTGAAGCATTTTTGTGCGAGTTAAAGCGGTTTTTTCTAAATCAAGATTTGACGTTTTTGCACTGATGCAACAAAACTTTCTAAATTTGTTAGTGCTAGAGTGAGTTGGATGTGATATTTGATGCCAACATGGTTCGAATTTCACTTCAGATTGGGGCCATGTATGTGGATTGGGTTTTCAGTCCCTACCTGATTGCATGGGTTTTCCCCCTTGGGGAGTTTTCCTTTTCACATCTCAAGTTGAACATTGTCCCCTATTCATTCTGTTATTGGCAGCTGCCACTGTTAGATGTTTATTAAATCAAATAAATAAATAAATTGTGTTTGAAGTTTTCTTTCCATTCCTGTCAGACTTTTTTGGTTTGAAACATTTGTCTGGCTGTTATACTGAACCCATATAGACTGTGCAAGTCTTCCAGGACCATAGTGGTCCCAACCATATGGAGTTTTACGTGGGCGAGATTTTGTTTCGTCAATTATTTTAGTTTAACGTAGGTTATGACCTAGAAAAGTATACATGTTGTTGGGAATGTAATACTAAGTGATAACAACATATGAAAGTAAAACCAATTCAACAATATAACGAAGAAAACCCGAGAATTAAACTTGACCTCAGCTTCCGGTTATTGCAAAAAATTTAGAATTTTGTGCTCGCCTCCGATCATAAAACTTACGTAAACGCTTGTTTTGGATGCGCAATTATAATCGCCAGATGCTGTAATTGCAAAGCAAACCCTTTTCATTGCAGCCTATGGTTGTTGAGGCGTCAGCATCCTCTTTAAACTGCGATACGGGTCCATTTAAGACCTGTTTGACCTTCACGAATCCGCGTAAGGGGTTTCTAAAATGTTAACATCAAATAGGCATCCTTGTCCCGGAGTTTTAATTTTTTGTCAATAATAATATACACACTATTGTATTTTTTTTTTTCAAAAGCTGAAACTTTTCATAAAATTGTAATGATTTATTTTTGTTCATGTCATGAGATATAATTTAAAACAAAGATTTAATTTCAGAAATAAAAATGTTCTTCGTTTGACGTGTTTTCTCGTTCGGATACGCGCGAGACTTGCACAGTCTATTATACAGTGCTGTTTATTGCGATTGAGTTATTTTGACTCATAATTGAAGAATCATGAATTGATGAGTATTTTTGAATATTTTAGTTATCATTTTGAGGTGGAGAATGTTGGTTCGACTTCTACCACCAAGAGGAAACTTGCGTACTCTCATGTTCTATCCAAAGGACGAACTGAAGAACAACATTACGGTAATCTTATCATTATCCATACCTTTAAGAATCATTTGAATGTTAAATTATTCGGAATAGTTTGCTTTTCTTGCATTCAATAAAATGTTGTTGCAAACTGTGAAGATCTTTCACAAGTTGACAAAGTTATATATAAATTTTATATAAATTTATGTTTATTCAAATGATTCCTACAACACTTTTTCACTTGTTGGTAAATAATATACTATTTTCAGTCATAAAGAATGATTCGGTATCTTCCTTAACTAAAAGCCAATCCCCAAAGTGTTTTTGCGGGGCGTCATACTTCACCAAGATAAACCATTTGCAAGAGGTGCAAGACACAGCTTAGGTGCATATTCTGTTAATAGTACTAGTTGTTGTACTCGGGTCTTTTACCCAATGGAAGCAATTGCCTCCGTTGCGCTTGGTCATTGCCTTGGTGCCCCTAGAAATTGACAATTTCCTCATAAAGGTACTCTTTACTAAAGAGAAAAAGCCTTAAAGTCCTTACTCTTTCAAAAAGGAAACATCAGGCCTCATTTACTGAACATACATTTCTATTTTTTCAAACAGGCTTAAAGGCACTGGACACGTTTGGTAATTACTCAAAATATATATTAGCATAAAAACTTACTTGGTAACGAGCAGCGGAGAGCTGTTGATAGTATAAAACATTGTGAGAAACCACTCCCTCTGAAGTAACGTAGTTTTTGAGAAAGAGGTAGTTTCTCACTAAAATATTTGAATCTGAGAAAGACTTCAGGCCTGAAGCCCTTTTCAGGCATCTGAAAGCACACAAATTTTTGCAACAAGGGTGTTTTTTCTTTCATTATTTTCTTGCAACTTGGATGACCAATTGAGCCGAAATTTTCACAGGTTTGTTACTTTATACATATGTTGGGATACACCAAGTGAGAATACTGGTCTTTGACAGTTACCAAACGTGTCCAGTGCCTTTAAATGCACCAAAGATGGTTTAATTGTGAAAACCAAACAAATCCTTTATTATTTTGCTTCTTCAATGTCATTCGGGGGGGGGGGGGGGGGCAAGAGGGGTTCTCAATGCAACCCCAACCCCTCCCCCTTCTGGTTTAGAGCCACTGCTCCCTGACTATAAGGGTTTTGCCAGAGCCAGTCACATTTCAGACTGTCCAGTTCCTGGTTGTCTAGTTGAGAGAGACAGATTAATCTCCTGAATAGATTTGTAAATTCCTACTGTTCCTTCTGGTTTACATTTGTCTATGTCCGATTGTTGACTTCAGGGATCAAGCTAGCAGAGTTGTGCACCCTTCCTGCATCCATGCTAGCTGAGGCCAAAAGACTGTCAGAAAAATTGTCGGAACAGAGAAAGGCAAGTATTGGATTTGGACAAAACTTCCAAGGTCAGAACAGCACAGTGTATCATGTGAGAGTAATAATAATAATACTGGAGTCTTATGTAGCGATTGTATCTACCAATAACAGTACTCAAGGCGCTTGAATGAAGAGAAACATTAAAATAATGGTTTTTGAAATTTTTGAAAATGAGATCAACTATATGTAGCACCTTATAAGGGTTTAAAGCATAAGACTACCAGAACAGGTGGTAAACCCTTCTCTTTGCGAGCGGTAAGTGTACTGGGTTCTTTTACGTGCATTGCACAACGCACAGGCCCTACGGCTTAACGTCCCACTCGAAGCAATAATGGTAAAGTGTCTTGCTTTAGGACATAAGTATCATGACAGAGACTCGAACCCACATTCTACTGTTACAGCCAACATGCAACAAATTTGAGAAAGCTCCTGAGTGCCTCATTCGATATTTACACATAGCTATGCATTCAAAACACTGTCTGTGTCAAGTGGGAACTATTTATACGTTTTGTTCAGTGCTTTGGGGTTGTTACTTCATACGGTGCTGTTTAAATTGCACTATTACTGTTATTATTACAGCAACTACATTTGAACACTCGCCAAGACAAGGATCACAGGGCTGTATACAGGCTAGCTAACCGCCTGATACAAGCAGCACGTAACTCCAGGCTGGATGAACCAAGTCTACGGCTCTACCTTAGCAGCCTCAAGACACAATACCTGAAGGAAGTCCAAGAAGTCCCTGAAGAATGATGCCAAGATTCATCATACAAGACTCTTGATTGGTAGGCATAATGGAGAAGGTCTGCTCATACAAGGAACATGTCATCAAATCAGGACGTAATCTCCAGCGAAAACATTTGTAACAACCTCACCATCAACACTACAGACATACAGTTGTACCTGAAGAAGACACTGCTGGCTTGTTTACAATTTTGTCTGTGGAATTTCTTGGGGGGGGGAGGGACTGGGGGGGAGGGATTGGGGGGGGAGGGATTGGGGGGGGAGGGATTGGGGGGGGGGAGGGATTGGGGGGGGGAGGGATTGGGGGGGGGGGAGGGATTGGGGGGGGGGGAGGGATTGGGGGGGGGGGAGGGATTTGGGGGGGAGGGATTTGGGGAGGGATTTGGGGGGGAGGGATTTGGGGAGGGATTTGGGGGGGGAGGGAGACTGGAATCAAAATGAACATGGGTCCAGTTTCATAGAGCTGCTTAGCAGGCAAACGTTTCTGCTGAATGAGCAGGATACCAGTCGTAGATATTGCATGTGAAATGGTATTTGGGCTGGTAACCTTTTTCTGTTAAGCAAAATTTGGTTGTGCTTAGCTACTTTCTGTGCTCAAGCAGCTCTATGAAATTGGGCCCTGGTACTATTCATTGTGTAGATCAGTACATTATGTAGCACTCCATGCTAAACCAAGCACTTTCTGCCAAACTCAAAACTGGGTTTATTTGCTCATCAAATAGATTAGAAGAGCTTTCAAACAGCATCTAACTTAGGCATATTGACCTCTTGCACTGTCTAGCACGCTCACCATTTTGGGAGTCAAATCGCATGTAAATGCTGCGTCGCACTACACTGGATATTATACAGGGACATTGACTCCCAAAATGGCACAACCAAGATTATTGTGATGATAAAATCAGATGATTTAGGTCAATAAGGCGGGTATTTCTCAACATATAGAATGTTTTCAGACACCACATTACATTGATATCATGGCTGATGTTTGGATTGTATTATCTTATAATACAATTTAATTTTTTTCCTGAGAGTGCTTGATTTTGTCATGGATCGTCACATAGTACAAGTAATCTTATATACCGGGATCCCAAATAGGATGTCCACTACTTGGTAACTCGGCCAAAAACAACATTCCAGTAACATCAATAAGATAAGAAATGAGATTAATTAACTTATTTTTAACCTGTACAGTTCTGAAGGTATTTTATTACATGTCTTGGTACACATAATTTAATCCAGACAGCCACATTGTAACTATGTGATATCCACACAGACAACCAAGATATGTTTTGTACAGATAGGATGCTCCTTTAAGGCGTGCACATTAAATATATCCTTATGGTGTTCATTATTTATATGCAACTTAACTTGAATGCATTAACGCTTAACAACCCATAATGCATAGCAAATGGGTATTACCAGCGTTGATGCAGTGATACCATGGGTGTGCTTTAGTAATCATGACCAGAAGTTTCTGGCGTAAACTGCACTGACCGAGACAATATTCCGAGAGCATTGTAAAGACAGTTCGGTAACCAGAAACAGTTCATGATATGGGTACACTTCTTGAAAATTCATGTTCTCAAAATATACAACCTTTATTTTATTTTCAAGTGATGGAACTCGGTCTTTGTAATGTTGTCAACATTATTTAATTAGTAGGCATGAAGGTTTTTCATTTTTAAAAGAATTCCGTAAAAAAAAATGTGAAAGTTTTTAGAATCTGCCATCTTGACACAAGCCTTACCCACCCACCCTTGAACTCGGTTACAGTTTGGGCAGAACTGAACGCTTCATCAAAAACCAGAGTACAAAGATGTTTCTGGTCACTGTCACCAAAACGCACTCCATGGTATGCAATGTTTAACTGTCCTATACAATATTGATGATAACCCATTACCTTTATACACCTGTGAAGTGCACAATCTGTAGAAACAAAGAGTAAGCCTTGCTTTCAAAATGATATACATTTGACTATTAGGCCTGGTCTGAATCGTTGGCTTCCTATACTTTAACAATATGTTAACATGGTGACCAAGCCACAGCCACAGCCGCAGTGGCTAGTTCAGAAACACACGGTTACCCTAAGAATTGTTGCACAGTTTAGTTACAGTAAAATTATCCATAATAGACTGGTTTTTTAAAGCCCCACCCTATGTAGCCACTGTCTATCAATGGCACCCACATGGGTAGATGCAGAAAATTGAAATACCGGAAGCTTGTGTACATTTCCTAATGGAATTTTAATGTGTTCGACTTTTGTCTGCAGTCGTTTTTGGATCAATGCATCATGGATTGGTCTACTCTTCACCATCGATTTCAAACTAGTGTTTTTTTAAAGTTGTGTTGAGTTGTAATTCTAATTGGATCGCTTTTTCCGCTTTAAATGTTCTTAAGTATGCTAATGTCTAACAACTGCTTTATCTTATGCAGTAAGTTAACCATCAACATGTACAACCCAAGTCTTAAATTTATGGTTTAATAAAGATAATAAACCTTTGTAACAAGATCCACCTTCATCATCATCAGGCAATTTTCATCTTTTCCTGAATGAACCCCCCCCCCCCCCCCCCCCCCGAATTTCCATTCCAAGACCCACTTTATGTTAAATTGAATAAAAAAATGCTCACCGAATGTACAGCGCCTCTTACATTATATTACACACAAAAATCCTCATACAAAAAGTCTTTCGTAACATGACAGGCTTGTGTATGTCAATGACTCCAATTTAAAAAAAATTATTCTTGGAAATCACACACAATAATTATTTGTTACTTGTTCACTCCCACTTTACACTTCATAAACTGTTTGATATTTCTGTGACACATACGACAGTTTAGTATTGGTCGTCAGTCTCACAAAATAATAAGATTTGAATATATGTTTGGTTTAACATCTTGGCTTCATATTGCCCAACAAAATCAACACAACGGTAACTTCCTAAAATAAAAACTGATTGCCTTACAAATGATTCTTGCATAACATCGAATACTGAAGTAAAATTTAAACAAGGAATAATATAGTGAACGGAAATATATAAACAACTATTTTTTGAAAGTTTTGAAAGAAGACTGATTTGTTACTAAAGGGTATGACCACACTGCACCATCATTTGTTTATAAGGGTGGGTAATTGGTCATATGAAGAATGTAGTCACAGTAAGAGCATTTCATAGATAACAAATGGCTTCATGAGCTGGAAAAATTTTCAAGGTTGTCAGTTCTAGTACGGGTATAGTCTTGATTGGAGATGTTCGTTTGTTCACATTGGTTGCCTGTTGCAACACAAAATACTGGAGCAGAGATATATGTATCAAACAAACTTCTGTTTTGAATAAGATTCAGAGAGGTGGCCAGTAAGTGTAGCAACCTTCACCAGTGACTAATACATAAAATTAGCGTCACAAAGCAAGACTACTACAGGGAAGGTGGAAAGATGCAAACATTTTTGAAGTTTTTAAATTACATGTAGTGAAGAATGCTGAGACAAAATAAGCCAGTTAGGAAGATTGAGGATCTTGAGTGGTAGTCCTCTGCACAACCTTGAAAATGTATAGAGCTCAGAAAAAAATTCCATCAATTACCGGGTGTACATTTATAAACAAGAAACCAATTTGAACTGAACGACTAAGATTCTGAACAGATATAGGAAGATGGTACAGTAATCTAGAATCCGTTAGTCGAATGCATAGACCATCTCAACTTATTCATCCGTATAGAATAATCAAGTAATACTAAAATTAACTTACATATATTATATGCTTCATCCATTATCATCCCAACTTACCATTTAAAAAGAAAGTACATTTTCTTTTCCTGTTGCAATTTTATTTACAATAATTATCTATTCAGCACTTGAGGCACCAGTAAGAATTACTCAAACCACCCAGCAGAGTACTATATCATTAATCTAAGGCAGATGATAAGCATTTATATTATAGGTAACGAGATTTAGTTTTTAAAACAAATCAGCTTTTTATGGACCACTGTCTTTCGATCCCATCAATACATTAATTGGGTGCTTAAAGTTGGCATGCTCTCATGCACACCATTATTTTCATCTTTGATTGAAGACAATTACTCTCTACACACAATAAATTTCAAGCCTAGACCATGTTTCAGGGCCCAACAGGTGTTTTGTAGGATTATGAACTACTTAAATATTAAATAGTCACTCAACATGGAGCTGTTGGAACCAAAGACAGCTGCCAAACATTAAGCAGTAAACTTACATGTGCCACATAGCTATTACATACACCATTGTGGGGAGCAAAATGTAGTGGTGCAGTTATTTAAACAACCCCACATTGCAAGCATTGGGTTGAGCCATTTGGGCAGACAAATGGAGTACAAACAGAACATACTGTACTGTCGTCAGCTATGCCTCATTGGTAAAATCTGGGCACAATTTCTAAAGCTGCTTAAGCACAAACAAATTATGCTTACCAGAATAAAGTTACCAGCCAAAATAATATGTCCCCTGTACAATATGTGACTGGTATCCTGCTTCTTTGTGCTTAGCAAAAAGTTGTTAAGCACAATTTTCAACTTTAGCAGCTGTATGAAATTGAGCCCTGGACTATTCCAAGCCAGATTTCATTGAGTGATTATATTATAACGAAATGCATTTAATATTTGTTTCATATAACTCACACATAGATCCTTAACATTTGACAAATTTCCAAAATAAACACAAAATAACTTTTAAATAACGTGAACGACTCCATGTAGACACCAACCCAGTCCATCACGGCACGACCTTGCCTCATTTGGATAAACGAAAGAACGGGAACGATTGTTTTGGGAATGACACTAGGAATTAAGCATCAATATACACTGTCCTATATTTATTTCTATATACAACAGTCCAAAGTCATGGAATTAAATACATCGCAAAATAAAGGATGAACATGACACTTATTCCACCATTCAAACGACAAGGATCTATGTTTGAGTTTTAAAATGTTTACTATATCTAATGAACATAAAACAAATGCATTCAGAACCCACCAAAACGGCAACGGAAGATTTTGATCAAAGGTTTTGGTTTTTTTAACTCAAAAATAAGAGTACTGCTGTACATATCTGTAGAAGTAAATATAAAACAATGGAAATTGTGGAAGTCTTTGTTTGCACCATTTTTTTAGCACTAAAAAAAAAATCAGCACCTGCAGATACATTGCTACCACAATTCATAAGTACAATTTCGGTCGAGCGAAAGAAAGTTTACTTCTTGCTCTAAAATAAACAAAAGAAATGGTTCACTCTATTTGTGATGGCATGTATGTTAGCTTTTGTTTAACTGAAACTGGCGTTTACTACTTTAAGGAAATGTAACATAACTACAAAGACCCGCACAGGGGTAGAACAGACTAGCCAAAAAAGCATAAGTGCAGTCATACTAACACCAGGCTTTAACAATTCAATGCCTTGGGAACTCTACTAGTAAGATTTTTGCTGCATTTTTAACAGTACTCGGACAAAAGATTTTTAAAAATTGCTCTATCCCTGGTGTCAAGGGGAATTTTGTCCCCTGGTGTGTGTGTCTCTAATGGTAAATTAACATGGGCTGAAGAAAGCCGATTCAAAAGAGGGCATTGACAGACAAAATTTCTACACTGACCGACAGAATCTCCGGCTACACCAGAATTTCATTTTTGAGAGGGCAGTGCCATTTTCTACTTGCAAAGGGCACTTCCATTTGGAAAATCTCGAATTACTTTTGAGAGGATGTTCCCATCAACCCCAGCTGTTGAAGCGGACTTCCAATCTCATGAAAATAAAGAAGTGCTCAACCTTTTTAAGGATTCATTGAAAAAGGGTCTGGAATTTGGTTTTTTCTATTTACGACAAAATGAATTTCGGGTGGAATTTGTAAAAAGCATCTTTTGGAATTTGCACGTTGAACCATTTAAAAATATACATAAACTCGGTCAAGTATAAGTTGTCGCAAGAATTGTGCCGTTTTGTTTTTCGTTCACTAGCTTTGCACGTCTGCCCCTTTTTTCCTTCTGAGTGCTTCTAATTTACAAAGCGACTGATGTTATTTGGAAGGACGTTCCCTTCCCACAAAATTAGGAGCATCTACTTGGTCAAAGCAGGACAATGGAGAAAAAACAATGCAGGCAACGTCTACATAACGCTGTATTTTCTCGATAGAAAAATAAGATGAAACTAAAAGCAGCACCTCCAACTGAAATGTCTTTGTTCTAACAAGTTAAATATATTATGCCATTTTCGTTGTAAAGACTATTGTCTGGTTCTTTTATGACGAATATACAAACACAAACATCACGATTAACAAAATCTTTGTTGGATTGTAATTTTAAAACGCTGAGGCAATTTTTGGTATGAATGAAAATTAAAAAAGAAGAAGCTTTTTCCAATAATTGTTCTTTTGTCTCATAATGTCTGCGATGAACTCACTGTTGGTTGAGACCTTCGTGAGGAGGACGAGGGCATGGGCCTGGTAGGTCTGTTTGATGGTCTGGGTTTAACGGCAGGGGGTGGGTTCTTAGGTTTATTATGTTGTAAGCCTGACCCAGGGGATGGTGAACTAGGGGTGCAGATGTCTCGCACTAAATCAGGGGTAGGGGAGGGGGCGTCCAGGTTGCTGATGTCCAATAAAGCATCAGCCATCTTCTCCGTAATATCCCGGACCATCATCTCTGTGCTATCGGTCCTGCTGACTTGCCGTTTGGGAAGGCCTACACCATTCTCACTGTAGGTGGAAGTAAGCAACGTAACGAGACCTTAGCAAGGAAACTAAATACAGCTAAAGAAAACACAAGTTGGATGAGAAGAGACGAGGAGCGCAGAAATGGAACATGCAGCAAATGGAGCTAGGCATAATTTGCAAACCAAAATGTTATTCACTACCTTCCATACAAAAAAAGTCAACAAAATATTTCAGTTTTATTGTCAACTCCTTGGTGACTTTGTTATGCTCTATGCTAATTTCATCATTTTACTAGCTTACAGCCAAAAAGCTTCCATTGCAAACAGCATCTATGTTAACCACTACCGGCAAGATTGGTTTGTAGCCACTACAGTTATTTTCAAATTAATCCACTTTAAGGGTTCTACTCCCGACTCTGATTATATATAGATGTTCCAACCAAACTTTTCTTGACCAATCAAGATGGTTGTTGGTGCTTCTCTGTTCATTTGGGTGAAAGAATTGTGCCTTCCTTCCACCCATAGTGGTCAACCAAGTAGGACAGAATGTCAGATGTTAGGTCTGTGGAGGAATTGGGGGAGTTCCAGCTAGGTAAGGATATGGAAATCACAATAACAATAATAATTGTCATAGCTGTTTGTTTCCTATTTAAATGATCAAAAGCAAAGAATATAGAGCAACAAAGGCACAAAATGGGGAACTCGGGCTGAAATGTGAAATGTGCACTAGACGCCATTTCAGCAAGCAACTCTTTTGATGCAACAATAGATCAGTGCAGACAATGACCATTGCTATTAATGATTTAACAAAACATTTGCTTGCTGAAATGGCACCCATATGTATTTCAGGTTCCAACAATAGATAGAGCTCCAGTTCCCCGTCTTGTGCCTTTGGCGCTCTACAATCTTTGATCAAAAGCGAGTCACCGCAGAAACAAGATGCAAAGTACTGACACACATCATGGGTTTAGACTTATTAGTGAAAACAAATAGTGTTATTTAAAAGATGTAAAAACTTGCATCGGGGATAAAGAATGAACAGTTGGGTTTTACCATACACCAATGTGTGAAAAGCACTGCATACAGGAAACACAATAAAGGTTTGCCAATGGTTATAATTTTTGTTTGAACATGAGAACAGATAAGCAGGCTTATAACGAAAATAATCTGAGTTAATTCATTTCATGTTTTTAAAATAAATTCATTTAATTACCCTAAAATTTCCATACAAAATGGACGGAAAAATTACCCGCCTTTTCCATGCATAAAAAAAGAAAAAAGCAATTTGAGAATAGTTAATAAACTAATAATAATCGACCCTTATTAACAGTGACTTTTAGCCTTGTATGGTGCAAACTTGCAAACAAATCTAAACATAAAAACAAAAATGAGCTTGCATGCTCATTAGCATATCGAAACACATCTGGGTGGTTTCAGGTTCTTAAAAGAAATACAACTTAAACTAATGTGAAGGTAGATAAGCGATACACTTTATTGTGTTTCCTGCATGTATACTTAGAGCTTTCCCGAGACTGGTGGGAAAAAATCCACCTAGGCATACTACTCCAGTGGGATTCGAACCCACGACCTCTGCCATTCTAGAGCAGATCTCTCCTAGACCATTGAGCATGTACATTGGCAAGAGGCCAAATTGAATCCTGTAAGTAGCACTCCTGGGTTTGAATCCAACCCATGTAGTATTCCTGTGAATTTGATTCCTACAGGACTCGGGGTGGGGGGAGGGGGGGGGACACCGAGTATACAGTGCTTAAAGCTGATTGGTTATATTCCATGTATTTGTTGGCGGTCATGTAATATTACTCTGTAAATATGTCATTCCATCTGCACATGCATGGTTAAACAACTAAACCACACCATAGTAAAAGCTAGCAACATTCCAATTTCAATACAGGTAGTTTTCATTATCGCAATGCATGCAGAGAGCGGTACAGTAAAATCCAGCCTCGCTACCATGGGCGACGTACCTCTCGCCACTAACCCCTTTGTAGGGATGTGCTGAAAATCAACGCTGATTGGCTCCCAAAAGTGATTGCTCTGCGCACATGTTTGTTAAAAAATTTAAAGTGATGGGGGATTGTAAGCCGCTTGTAGGACGCTTAGTACCGACGTGTGAAAATGTAATTTTGTTTTGACGCGATTTTATAAAAATGAATCATCTTTTTACACGGTCACCCTAAACTACATACAGTTTGACATATCACAAGATCAAAAAAGAATTGAGAGGGGACCAGTTGCTCTTTGACTTGATGCCCCTATTTGCGGGCAACCATACATGAGCGCAAGTGTACATGTACCATGGGTTGGCCACAACCTTATTGAACTGTGCCATACATTGGCACATTTTAATTAACCAATACCAGGGGTTATGATTGAGCAGAGTGTGATGGGAAAACAGAAGATTAATCAACCCTGGAAATAAAGTTGAGTCAAATCTTGTCAGAATGGTTCTATTCCCTATTTTAGCAATGATTGGTAGACATTATTTCAAACTTGCAGACAAAAACGCTCTGTGAGAAGAAGCATCCCGGAAAAATGACCAGCGAATACAATTGTACAGATGTAGCATTGTAACGTATGAAATTCACAACACTAACCAGAAGCCAGCTTGTGCAGGTTATCGCTGCACATGCACTTGGTTTAATAGACTTGTTGCAGTCCCTTCACTGTCCTTCTGAATTCAAATATAATCATTAGTGAATGTGATTACACACATCGAGAACTTCAGACCAGACCACGTGGGAATAGATTGCTTAAGTCTCGCAAATAATCACCAGGGATTATGCAATATTTTATTTGTTCACTCCTTGAACTGCAAGACTTGCAAGGACTAAAACATTCTTCAAAAACAGCATCATCAAATTTCACAAAAAAGGAAGAACAATTGTACAGGCATAAAATAGCTGGGGAAAATTTGGAAAAAAGTATGCCCAAATCATACTTATTGGGAGATCTGCTAAACTTAATTGTCAATTAACCTCCACTCCTATCTTTCCACCCCCACCCCCCTACCCCATCAAAGAAGCCACAAGGCGTGTAATAGAAGAGGTTCACTTCACAATCACAACATGCAACAAAATACTTACTTGTCTGGTAAGTTGACATACTGGATGGGTATGTAACCTTGTTGGTCCCCAACGGCTCCTCGCCACCAATATTCATCCACCTTATTGAATAAATGAATTTGGTCTCCTTTACTGAAGGACAAATCGTTTCCAGTCTTGCCGAGGTAATCTGCCTTGGCAACCACTAGAAAACCTGGTATGAGGAACAATGAAAATGAAATACAGTTGTAACTGAAAAAATTAAAAGAACTGACTGTAACCAACACATAAACTGCTTTTATTTAGAAATTGAAAACACAAATTCTTGAAACAATGACTGGTCACAATTTAATCTTTTACAAAGGTAATTTTTAATGTTACACGATGTGTTGTAACAAATACAAAATAGGCCTAAATTACAAGAGAACTCCATCTATTTGCTGCACAAAAAACAAGATGTGCTTGGTTTTGGTATAGAGCGTTACATGTGGCCACTACTTCCAGCCTCTTAAGACAAGCTTCACAACTACTTAGGGAGCATATCAAATATCTTGGTGCAAAAGAATGTTCCCTTGGGCACATGCCCGCAATCTATAGGACTGCCAGAAAGTTCTGCCAGACCACATCAATGTGCCGAAGCACCTGAGCAATCCTACCCAAGTGAGTATGCGCATTAGTATTTTGGAAGCTCCAATGGAACGTTCCAGAGGTCCATTGGAACGGTCGATATGCCTGCGCTGGAATATGTATTGGATCCATTTAGAAAGTTCCCACATTTGAGACACTCCCTTATGCAAAGTTCTCTTACCATTACTAGAGTCATCATCTGCACTTGCTTCCGGTATGGTCTCCAAGCTACCAGTTGGACTAGAACTGGATAAAGAAAATATCAAACAAATTACTAACATATTTTGTTGCGATGGTTATAAAGTATAAACTGCATCCATCTTGAAACAATAACAACTCCTCAAGAGTATAATAATAAAAATAATTTTTTACATTTCTAGTTCGCTCACTTCATCCGAGGATGTTCGAAGGCGCAAATTACAATAAAAATTACATTAAATATTAAGCAAAAATAAAAAACAATAGAAATTACATAAAAATACATACAATAAAGCCTAAAATAAAATAAATGACCAACTAAATAAAGATGCTGGAAAAAATACACAATTTTTTAAAAAGCAGACACCCTCACCCCTATATAATAGGGGAACAAAACACAGTAATAAACACAGTAAAGTAAAGAATGAAAAGAGAGTAAAATCTGGCAATGCAGAATATATGTCTCCCTAAAGCTGAAAAGAGTATACAATGAAACACAAACAGTAAAAGCACAGGCAGTTAAATTATTGGCATATACCAGCGCTTTTAAGTGTTAATTTTTATCATTATAAGGCAAAAAAAAAATCACTTTGTCCTCCTGGTATGAGCTCACCTGAGATCAGTGATGGAGGGGTCTTCATAAAGCATTCCTGAATCCTGGGGAAAGATGTCTTCCTGAAAGACGATCATCGTCTGGATGAGATCATTGATATGACTCTGCCACATCATGATGTCTTCATCTGAGTCAGGCTGCTGGATCAGTGTGGGCCCAAAGCATACAGCAAGGTTATGAGAGTCCATCATGTTCTCATCGCTGTACTGTGCAAGCCTTAGATTTGAGGAATAGATAAAATACATTCCTGAAAAATGGATCACCAACTTGGGGGTTCCCATACCTGCCAACATTGAAACCTCAGAAATAGGAGTTTTATGAGTTCACAGATCGCGATCGTGCGAGTAAAGCGCATTACATGTAGACATACAAATTATGTAGGTATTATAAACAATGTACAAAAATCATTGCGTCCCCTAAGAAAATGTCGACCGTCGCAAGTAAATGGCACCCTGTTTTACCAGAACCTTTTGGGTTTTTTTCCATTGCTGTCATGGTCAGAATTAGAAATGTTCTGATTGTTTGCGGCCTGTAATCTCAAAAATCTGGACAATTCCAATTGAATCTGAACAGTTGGAAGGTATGGGTTCCTCCTTACTCTGTACCCAGAACCTCCCAGATGCTACCAGGAAGATTATACACGTTGTGCATCACTACAAATACAAAATTACGGGTTTAGACACAATGCGGACTATTTCTTTCTCCCTTTAATGACTGCTTTCAGGAAAGAAGGGCCAATGAGATTTTGAGAAATCAGGGAAAAACCCTGGGAAATCAAATGCCAGAACACAAGAATGTAATAAAAAAAAGACAATGGAACACCAGGTGGCACCAGACATACCAGGTGGCACCAGACATACCAGGTTAATTTATATTGTCAGGTAGTTCCAGGCATATGCACATTTCCGAGCACACAAACATTGTCCTTTTTTTTTTTCAATTTTAAATAGCACCAAAAAGGAAGAGAAAAGAAGAAATCAGCTAAAAGTTGCATGCATGTATTTAGTAGAACAAATAAAATTGGAAACCCCTGTTTTAAAATTCAAGCTAAAACCATAAGCATAGTTCACTAGTCTCAAACCTACCTTTTCAGGAATGCAAAGAGATATCTCATGACAACCATGACACTGTCCGGTAGGTCCTTGACGAGGCTGTTCAGCCCAGGTATCCTGTCTGCATCACGGTAATTTTCTGAGTCGGGCAAATAACACTTACACAGTCAAGCTAATATTAAACGACTAAGGCTGTATCTGAATTGATGGCATGGAATGGTCTCCCATCCACTTACTGACTACAGTCAATGGTGCTTAATTTGGCAATTAAATTTAGTTCTTTCATTGAGCTCTAGTAGACTGTCTACCAGGGCCTAATTTCATAAAGCCTGTATGCACAAAAAGTTGCTAAGGAAAGAAAAATCTTGCTTAGCAGAAACGGGTAACCAGCCAAAACTCCATAAAGTTAACATTGTTGCAACTGGTGCCCCACTCAGTTTTTACTTAGCAGAGAAGTTTGCTAAGCAGTATTTTCTGCTTAACAGCTCTCTGAAATTGGGCACAGCTGTCGCAAGTCAACCAACAGTGGTGCAAGTGTCTAAAGTGCAACCTTTGTACATACAGAGTGTCCACATTGTTGCATTGTGATGGCAACATGTAGTAAAAGATGATTTTTTTAAATATATTTTTTATTTGAGATCGCCTAACATCACAAGGCCACTTCAAGGTGAGGGTGACACTTAAATGATTTGGGCTATTGACCCAAATCAACTGTCACCAGGGGCACGTTACCACCTACTCCTGGGGCTGAAACAGGGTTACCCCTTCACAGTCTGTAAGGATATAGACACGGGTATCATCCACTAGGAGCCTGGCTGGTAGAGCAAAATACACTACTACCTTCCCAACTTTTTACGAACAATTAAGTGCCTTGCTCAAGGGCACAAGTGTCACGACTGGGATTGGAACCCACACTCTGCTGCTGACTACACCAGAGCTCGTGTTTTGAACAGTTTAGGTTAAGAACGACGTCACGGGTCTGATCAACTTTGAATTAAGTGACCCTGACGTCACTCCTTAACCAATTTATAATGTGTGCCCACCCCAGCAGTTTGATTCAATAGACCTTTATCATAATGTGGCCATCTTGATTCTCTCACATGCAAATGAATGTAACCAAACCAAAGCTGGAAGGAGAAATAGTCTGGTTCCTTCTGAGCGAGGAATATTAGCATTCGTTACTGTTATGGGATACAGGGAACATGACCAAAATGGTGGCAACATGATAAAGATCTATAGAGGGCGGTATACTCACTGGCACATTCCATGAACTGTGGGAACAATGTTGTAGGAAACAATGGCTCAGGCAGTTCTCTAAAGTACAGCTTGAGTACACTAGCAACCAAATTGATGTCAGCTAGTTCGTCCAAATTCTCAAATGGATCTTCTCCTATTTAAAAAAAAAAAGGGAAAAACAAACCTCCTAATAAGCTTTAATTGACTTTGCAAGTCTTGGTTGAAGTCAAACATTGGGCCCTGTTAACCCACATGGTTTTGCTTCCTTAATATTATTATTAATATATATATCTGGTAATGAAACCAAGTAAACTTAATCACTGTAGCTCCCAAGCCTGAGGAAACCTGTAAACAAGGATGCTTGCTATGTGAAACAGAAACAATAGGGTTAACCCCTACTCTTCCAAGATAAGTGTTCTGGGTTCTGGCAAATCGGATTTTTCCACTCCAAGTTAACAGGCTTGCATAATAGCAACCTTATTTCCTTTTGCCATCATTGAAAAGATTAAATCTTTCACTTTCCAACCATTGTAAGCTTGAGTATGGAGAGTGAACATGGACAAAACATACAGATTCATAACAAATGGCCTGAGTGCTTTTTGTGTTTAAGCTTGGTAGACTAAAGTCACCTGTACTAAGAACAGTTTTTTTGTTTTTTTCTTCAATGTGGAAAAGGTTGTATCATATATTTGGGCGTGATCCCTGGCTACAAGGCAGTTACATGTTAAAGGCACTGTACACGTTTGGTAATTACTCAAAATATATATTAGCATAAAAACTTACTTGGTAACGAGCAACGGAGAGCTGTTGATAGTATAAAACATTGTGAGAAACGACTCCCTCTGAAGTAACGTAGTTTTTGAGAAAGAGGTAATTTCTCAATAAAATAATAAAAGACTTCTGGCCAGAAGCCTTTTATTCCTATCTGAAAGCACACTAATTTGTACAACAAGGGTGTTTTTTCTTTCATCATTTTCTTGCAACTTCAATGACCAATTGAGCCCAAATTTTCACAGGCTTGTTATTTTATGCATATGTTTGGATACACCAAGTGAGAATACTGGTCTTTGACAATTACAAAACGTGTTCAGTGCCTTTAAATAGCTTCTGAATGGCACCCCAAAATGTAGGGACACTGCCAACATTAGGGCTGGATAGCTCAGTTAGTAGAGCGCAGGCACGTTAATCCGGAGGTCGCGGGTTCAAATCAAATCTTGCTCTAGTCAATTTTTCTTTGATCAACTCCCAATAAATAAACAATTTTCCAGTCAGTTTCCCTTGTGGTTTAGTATTTGATATATAGAAAAATAGTATAAAGTGTCAAACTTCCTACATGTACTGTGTACTATGTACTACCTTGCCTGCCAAGAAATGCACTGGAATGCTCAACATGCACTTTAAAAACAGTTTGGTTGTTGAGTACTCCGTCTAACACAATCAAGTCTTAGAGATCTCTTACCTTTCTCAAATGCATCTTTCATTGATGAGATCTCTTGATGGGCACCAGGCATTCTGAATATACCAAGATGGTGTAAACCTGAGGAGGGATTACAATGCAACTAGAGTTAGTCTTTCGTTATAAAGGAGTGAAGGACAAAAGCTTTGAGAAAAACTGCAATTTAAAATTGAAGTCATGTCTGAATTAATTATTCAATGAGTGAACAAAGAATAATGAATTAAACATTTAGCCAGTCAGATTCCCTTGTGGTTGATTACTGACCATTATTTAACTCTTTGGTGCATAGATTAATTTTATTGTTTTGAGTGTAAAGAAAAAAACCGAAACGTTCGGCCATGTTTTTCTCCATTTTTTCAATAGCGCCCCGCCCCCTATTGAATGACACATCAAATGAAAGCCCAACCATTGCTCTAAACAACCGAATGGGGGCGGTATGTATGGGGACCATAGTTTTTGAGTTATGACAATTTGAACGTGTTTTTGGTGGTCGCTAGTGACCGCCATGTGCACCAAAGGGTTAAAGCACCTTGTATATGCTATAATGCACATTTTAAATGCCATGCCCAATTGAAACTAACTGCAAGCAGGCATAGTATTTGGCCATTAGAAAAGAGTAGGAAACTTTATTGAGTACAAGGATTGGCCTACATTAATATAGACTTTTCTAGAATTTTCAGGCTTTTTAATAACAAGGGCCCCCAAAAAATCAGAAATCGGACTAAAGTAGGTAGAATATTTGTAAGAAAACAATTTAAATTCAACATTAGCCCACAACCATTTCAGGAATTTACAAATTGTGGGAAAAACCCTTCAGTTGATCATTAACCACAATGTCGGAACATAATTACCCGCTGGTTTCCTTCCCTTTGATGAAATCTACCAAGTTCAGTCAGCAATAATAAAATAAAGACTTCTCAAACAGAAAACACCCCGATGGTAAACACTCACCGTACAAGGAAATACACTCTACACAACTCTGTACAACCGTAGGAATGTCTCGCTTGGTAATCTACAATGAGATCAAGATAAAAATATTAATGAGTGTTTTTAAAACTAATTTAGCGCTTGTCATATGGAAAATTTACAGGCAGCCAGTTACAAGCAATAAAAGAAAAAACATTCACCTGTCAATGTCCACGTCATTTTCTTGGGGAAAGCAAGATGCTGTAAGAAACTTGTGTCTTGCACTACCAAAGTGTTCCTTTTGCATGGACTGCAGTTGGTTGCCTCTAGGTTGCCTGGAATTGTCTGGCAACTCAGAGGCAACCAACTCCACTGTATTCAAAGTGAACAATTAAGAAATGGGACAATGGAAAACCAATGGATGTCTGTTCCCATAATTTTGTTTCTTTTCCAGTTACAATTTCGCTTTTAGGCTGTATTGTCAATTGTGACCCGCTCTATCGAAATGAGGAATGTCTCGGAAATCACGTTTTCGTGTAAATCGCCATACAAAAGTTGTTGACAATCGAAAATCATGAAAAACAAAAATAAATCCGATTCCGCGATTTCGGTGGTATTGGGATAAACAAAACTTGATCTTTCTTGTCATGGTCTTACCTTTAATTGAAAAGATGAATAAATTCACAAAAAGATTTTTTCTTGAGCATGTTTGTACGCGTAGCTACAATAGCTAGCTGTTGTTAATAACGATTATCTAACTAAACACGTCATAACAAAATGGAAGTGGCCTTGTCTTGTAGACTTTCTTCATTACCCGATAACTTTGGACTGGAATAAGCTACGGAAATAATAATGGTACTGCTGGAAAGTCAGTGAGTTACTTGTTAACATGGTATGCATAACTCAATTTTCGAAATTTCCGAGACATTCCTCAATTCGATAGAGCAGGTCACAATTGTTCCCTTGTTTTCGTCAGTTATTTGTGCTTTTTTTTTCATCTTCATTTTTTTGACTTTCTGTCAAATGTCAATTCCTAAGCATCTTTACACATTTGTACATTTTATCTGTAATTCAGCCTCTAGTAAAATAACGTATTTTGTTATTGAATAAACCAGTAATCAAGATCACATGACTGAATCACATGACTGAATCACATGACTGAATGCCAATTATTTTCAATTCTTACTTCAAGATAATCCTGCAGGTTTCCTCCAAATAGGCGTGCATGATGAACTGACTTTGGACGTGGCTTCGTTTTTCTGGGTAAGGTCTGCAAGTTCTGCCTGTTACACACACAAAAAGGCAAAACAGAATTTTTTAATTTTAAGAAAATGCAAATGTACATTCTTAATAAATCAAATTTTTACAGACAATTACACCACCAAACATCTTCTGTACATGCATTTATACTCCCTAGGCCCACTTGCCCACAGGTGATCTCTATCCTCCACTCTATGGTCACTCCTAACCATAAATGTTTGGACTTAGATGAGATTTGAATGCCTGACCCAGTGATAAGCAATTGTCATTTGAGCCTACAGTCCTAAATCCTCCACAATAAAGACAACTTCCTGATGAGTATTTGTGAGGATTTGGAGGGATAAGGGCTACAGCTTTACATCCGAGACCTTTGACCCCTATTTGTTCTGAAAACAATCAGAATGTTTCAAACAACTACAGTAATAACTTCCCTCCCTAATGCTTACCTCTGCCTGTCTGAGGAATTGGCTTCACCTGAAACAAATAACATAGGACAAGAAATAAATCATACATCCATCTTTATGCTGATACGAGGACCAAAAGCATCGAGCACAACATATGCTCCAAATCCACTGAAATCTTTAAAGGCAACTCAAGCAAACACACTTGTTAAGCTTGACCTCATCCATTCATTGCATGTGTTTACTTTTCATTAAAAACCTTTTTAAAAAAACACTAAATCAATGTATATTCATTGAAAGGGTTTACAAGGTATTGTGGTGTAATTTTCAGCCAACCATACCAGAAACACAGGGGCAACCCCTTCTCCTAGCGCTAAGTGCACAAAACACAGGCCTACGGCTTTACATCCCATCCAAAGCAATAATGGTCAAGTGCTTTGCTCAAGGACAAAAGTGTCAAGACTCGAACCCACACTCTGCTAATCAGAAACACCAGGGCCCAATTTCATAGACCTACTTAATAGTAAAAAGTAGCCAAGCACAACAAAATTATTCCATCAGAATAAGGTTACCAGCCGAAATACCATGCAACATATACAATTTATGACTGGTATCCTGCTTATTTTTGCATACATGTAGTAGAAAATGTTAAGCATAATTTTCTTCTTAAGCAGCTCTATGATATTGGACCCTGAGCTCTTGAGTCCAGTGTGCTTAATCGTTCAGCGACGACACAACACTATCAACGACTTCATTCATTCAATAAATTTTAAACCATTCCAATATAAATAAGAGTCATAAAAAGTGTACTTACTAATTCCTAGACCCTTTTGTATGAGGTCATGTCTTGCTTGCATGCGAGTTAGTCTATTACTCTTCTGGAGATACTCCTTATATTTCTGTGAATCAAGATACACAAATTATCAATACTGAAGGACAACACATCAGTGAACAGTATCATAGCTTCCAATTCTACATCCCTTGAAGTTGTTAATTCAACATGGATGATTCTCAATACACTGTGCCTTCTACAGGTTTTTCAATAGATTGAGTCCTCATGAAAATGGGCGGAAAAATTACAAGTTTCTCACTTTGCGTTAAAGCAGTGTCTAGTGTCTTATTATTTGGTACTCTTTTAGAGTGAAATTTGAAACATGACATCATCGGACATCAACAATAAATGGGTTTGTAAAATCCAAAGAGGAATTTTTGCACCAGTCAAAAGGTCAAATTCAACGCCATTTCGATTGAGTATCAACAACATTCAGGAAGGAATTGAAAACTAACTTTACATAAATCTACAGACCAAATATTTGAAATGTAGCATCATCAGGCATTTAGATTTTGAAAAAAATTGCATTTAAAGGGTATCCACAACAGTGACATTTTACAACATTTTCACCTGAGGTTAAAAACTTATTTTCCCCATTTTTATAAGGACTCTGTCTATTGGAAAATGCGTACATCACAAAACTGACTTTGACCTTTCAGTCCCTCTTGAAATTGAAATCGTCTACAAAAGGGAACAGTAATCTCCCTTAACAGTGGTCCGCTGGCCAAATGCCAGTTAAAACACATGAGGACCAGTCAAAATTCTCTTCCAGGTGGATAGTTCAGTGTTGAAAAGCATCCCTATTTAACATGAACTATGGACAAGTGCAAAAGTTGACAATTCAGTGAAATGAAAAGCTAACTGGTCCTGCTGGCTCAACACAGAAAAAGTTATGGGCAAACCCTGAGAAACTGCCAAACCTACCTCCAGATAGTACATCTCAGTCTCCTGTTTGAGTATGCGCTGTCTCTTCATGGATGGAGCGCGGTTGAGGTCCGGTGTGGACAGTGAGTCTACCATCCTACGGATGGACTTGAACTGCGTCATCACGTCATCCTCGCTGGGATTGCTGTCATCCTCCAGCCAGTTCCGCTCCACTTCACGTATGGTTTTATGAATCTGGCGTCAACAAGAGCGAGAGAAATGTTCTTCAATCCCATAACATAAGCATTTATTTTATATGTAACTAAGGAAAAAAGTTTCCAACTTCTTGAGGTCAAATCAGCCCCTTCTCTCTAACCCCCCTCCCCTTTTGTCTCCTTATTCATTGTTTACCCCTTGCTTTTTTCTGTGTGCTTTCAGCCTCCCTCTCTCTCTCTATTCATGTATTTCCACTTGACTGCTTCTGTTACACTTATATACCTGTTTATGTGTGTTGTGTTGTGTTTTACATGTAGCCTTCAAGAAAGACTCTGCTAGGGTCGGAACGTCAGGCCATTTATTATTTGCATTTGTACTATAGGTCCTTTTGGTTGGTAAGCAGTTTGCAAAAGCTAGTTCTATTTTCTCAACTAATGAAAGTATATAAGCTTATCTCATTTGCAAACGTCATTACCTCATCTGTTTCTATCTTGAGGGCTGCAATGGTCTTGTAGAGCTTCTCATAGCGATTTTCAAGATCACTCTGTAGATGATGTGGTGCTGTTAACTCTTGTGTCTGGGTTCATAGGAAGAGAATTAATCCAAAGATATTAGTTGCCATTAATATTCACTCTTAAGGCCATAGAAGGCAATATACAGGCAACCAGTTCCAGGCAATCTCCAAAAAGAAAATTCGTTCATTTTCAGTTTTCTCATTTTTCTTCTTCTTGGGGATAGTGAGTTACAGCTAGAAGAATGTCGCTTGCGCTGCAGTGCAGTTTGTTGCCTCCAAGTTGTTTTAAAAAAATTGCCCTGTGTGACATGCCCTTTACAATGTTCAAATAAACAGCACCCACATAATAGTGCAGCTTCATTGATCTCAATATGGAACAAAATATCTTTTGGGCCTCTCTCTTTCCACAGATGCAACAATTTAAGAAAAGATACCTTTCATCATCTTCTCTTCATGACTTTCTTACAACACAATAATAGGATTTCTCGGTTGAAATAGCCATAAATAATCAAGACTAAATTGTTGAATTTCAAACTTTTCTTATAACAAAGCAGTACAAGCATTAAAGAAAAACCAATACCATCAAATTACAACAGTCTTAGGCTGATTCTGAATCAAGCGACTTTGGCATTGGCTATGGCCATTTGGCTTCAACAACAGCATTGAAGAATAGGACTTTTTGTCATTCTGGTCACAGCCACTGATGAAGCCATCAATTTGGACACAACCTTAATTCAAGTCTCAACAGATCTTGATCAATAAAACCGGTTCCTAATGCTATCGGTTTTCCTGAGGCTGGAGGAAAGAAATCTGTGCCTACCTTGTCCCCCGCATGGGACTGATACTGGAATGACTGTGGCGCTACAAACGGCCTGGTGTTACCCTGAAGGAATAGCTTCTTGTCTTCCTCACAGCTGAGTTTCCTCATGAGTAGCTCCAGTCGTCGCAGCTCATCTTGCTGAAGGGCTTGCGTCTGGACTTCTGCAGTCTGGAACGCTTTCAGTCCCTTACGTAGAAGCTGGATGTACCTTAGATCTAGACACTGTGAAGGGGAGGCACCATGACATGATAAAATTATCAGCAATTATTATTATTATTGTTAATTTCTGGTAATGCACAGTTTCTGAAAAAAATGCACAAAAATCACTGTAGCTGAAAAGCCTGAAGAATCCTGTAAACAAGTAAGTGATCTTGTCTCCGTTATCAATTGCATGAATGCATGTGACGAAATGTCTTCCAACTCCATATTCTTCCCAATGTTGTGGTCTGATTTATTCCTAACATTTTTATACTTACATCTACAATTTTGTCCAGGTCCGTGTGGAAGAATTTGGTCACACTTGAGTTGGCTGCCCCAATGGAAATAATGTAGTCATTCCTGGCTTTGGTTGCTTTGACTTCATTTTCACGGTGCTTTGTTGAACACTGTAATAGAGATGGCCAAACAGTTTTAGATGTTTGTGAGTTTATTCTTGTCATGTTGTTCCTTCTAACCTTCTAAAAGGGAAATCACATCATTGATAATGATGGGGTTTTTTTTCGAGAAAATTAAAATTAGATATGTGGGGTAGGATTTTATATGAAATATTGTTGCAATGACCTGTTTACTTTTGTGCTGACATGACTGGTGAGCAAATAAGCTGTCAGACAGAACTTGTGTTAAAAATCACACGTTCAAACAATGGTCGCCCGACTACCGCTTCACAATGAGTTTCCATCATTACCAATCCAGTATCATGCATGATGTTTGCCAACTTAATGCTGATTTATTGGCAAAATTATAAAGAAAGATAAAACAAAAGTCACATGTGACTGAAAGTTACAGTCTCTACTTGCCGAGAAAACCGCAAAAAACTATCACGGTATTTTCAAAAGAACGTCGAATCAATTCACGCTTAGTGGGTTGACTGTGGTTACCAATCGCATTTCTGGCTGCAGTATCTACGAATGAACACCAACCCTCAGAAATCTGAGAAACGATTCAATTATCCGAACCATATTACTTCGAAGGGAATCTTTTCTCAAAATGGTTTATACTATCAACAGCTGTGCACAGTGCTTCTCACCACGTACGTATTTATGGTCATTAATTTTTTGAGTATTATTACCAATCTATGGGCCTCCCTTTAAGCCACAGTGAATACAACACAATGAGCTCACTAGGCAGGTATGTGCTGGTATCAACCAGGGAAAAGATCAAGGCTCAGTGAGGATATCAACATAACAAATGTACCAGTAGGTTACCACAATCTTCAATGCCAAACATGGTACCATAAAAATACACAATCCAAATTCATTACCAATGAACTTGTATTTCCTGGGCCTAATTTTGTAGCGCTGCTTTAGCGCAAAAAGTAACTTAGCACAACAAAGTTATGCTTATCAGAATAAGGTTACCAGCCAAAATACAAAGCCACATGTACAATTTTTGACGAGTATCCAGCTAATTTTGCTTAACTGAAAAAATTGAGCATATTCTTCTGATTAAGAAGCTCTATAAAATTGGGCCCTGGTTGTGCAGTTAAGAAATCAATGTTGAATTGAAAACATCAAGTAATATATCAAGTAACGAAAGAGCACCTGATGACAGGGTGAATCAAATTCAGATTTGGGATGAACAAAAAATAAATTGACTAGTCCAGTCACAAATGGTAAAAGTGATATGGTATTTCTGCAGGTAACCATATTCTGGTCAGCAAACTTTTGTTGTGCTTAGCTACTTTGTAGTTTAAAGCCTTGCTCTTTTAAAGCAGTTCAATTAAATTGGGCCCAAATCCCTTTTGATGAAGTCCTCATTGTTAATGGATACACAAGCTCAAAACAACCGTCAAATTATCTTATTATTATGTAGGCCCTATGTTTCCTATTTGTATCTGTACCTTCACTCAATACTCCGGCAATGTGGCCAAGTGACACAGCAACTAACCACAGTCAAGAATAACAATGAACCACGACAATACATAACTTCTGATGACAATCATATGACCCCATTGTCTGATCCTCCTAGTATTATTGTTTTAAGTTACACACAATTCACAAGATCAATGTATCTTTGATTTGGGCATGCAGGATGTGAGATTCCTTCCTGGAATGAGTTTCTAATGGCCTGAGGTGGTGGTGTCATCATCACCCCCTGCCTGAACAATGAATAGTAATTGATTGGGTACTTCAAGCTCTAAGCACATAACCATTCCTGTTCTGTGTAGTTGTGAAGACTCGCATGTTACGGATATACAGTTTGGACAAGTACATGAGTATCAGGCCGTGTCCAAATTGGCAGGTACAACTACAGCTACAGCTAGAGCTAGATCTCCGTGTCAACATGCGTTGAAGTGTGGGAAGTCTTTAGCAACAGTACACCCTTTGCAACAGTCGTAGCTGTATCTGTAGCCTAAGACACAGTAAGGTTCTTTTCCAAGCCTTGGCTTGGGGTCTGTCTCCAGCCTGGGCTCAATCCTCAATTTTGAAGCGGTGTACAATTTTGCATGGTGTTACACCATGGAGGTAGGAAATTTTCCATGGTTACACCAAACAAAGCCAGGAGCTTGAAGGTTAAGCCAAGATTTTGAAAATGCCCTTAATATGGCTACCAAAAGAAAAAACCCTGTTGGGACAGACAAATGATTCAACATGAATGACAACCCGGATGCTCTTTTTGTTTAGGTCTCAACAATAACACAATTCTGGGAAGGGAATATTGGTTCCATTGTTATGGAGAGTTTCATACATATAGGTGCATGGAGGTAGACATAGAAGCTAAATTTGCAGTAAAACCAGTGCAAGGACAGGCACACTCCCAGATAGAATCTAAGTTTCCACATGTACCATGTACATCAACAGGTACATGTACCAACCAATGCAGGCAAGACCACGTTCTTTCCACAGTTGAGGGGACTTCCACATTTGATATGTGTTGCAGCAACCAACTTTTTTTGTGGGTGACGGCCATTGCCGCCACAGAAACCATGTAATGATATTCTTTATGGTTTTTTTCCATTGACACCATGGGCTGTATGCTTTATTCATCATGACCAGTCAATAAACCCCAACAAAAGCGAAGTTCTACGGTTCTAGTCAGTTTCAGACCAAAAGGTGTTCCAAGGAACAAGCTTTGTTTTCGGTAGATTTAAAAATAGATGCATTAATAGACATGTAGAATCCTCTGACCCATTGGTGTTCCTAAAACTGAACAGTTCAACTGTGACTGTTTGAACTTACATGTGTAGGGATTATTAGTACATGTACATCAAGATTAGTCCATATTCCACTGCAATCGCACATTAAATTTCACAAATAATGTGTACTGTACCTGTATGTACATAAAGTGCTGGTTGTTTTGTGTGTTGTTCCCCCCCCCCCTTTTCTGTCTGTCATTTTCCAAGAAACATTATTCAGTGCATACATGAGAGCGCTTAAAGCAGAGCATGTCAAGAGACCAGTTTGAATCTATCTGTTAGGAGTGGGTAAAGCAAAAAAAAAATCGCACACTACATATTTCCACATTCAGAAGTGAAAATCATAATTTTTATAATACACAATGTAGGAGGAAAGTAGGAACTAGGAAGTAACTATAACTAGTAAACTTAAGGTGCTATTATTACATCAATTATCAACAACATGTACCTGTACATGACGTCACAATATGGACATTCTGTTGAATCTTTTTGGTGTGTACCTCCCATTCGAATTGTATAGTCCAGACTTGCTGGACTACAATGTATGTATTGTTGCTATTCACACTTAGGATTGGCATTTGAAGACACAACCTTGAGAGGTGTAGAATCCTTAGTGTTTTTATTCCATCAGAGTTCACACTACATGTACATGTAGAACACTTTAGTATCTAGACAACCTTGATGTACTTTACCATGGTTTTAGGTTTTATTGCACAGAAAATCAACTAGGCAAGACAATCATGAGATCAACTACATGTACAGCACCTTCATAACGAGTGGCTGTGTACAATGTTCAGATCCCTGTCTACACTCATGATCATGATAACAATAGTTACAAAGCACCAGACTATTTTCCCTTTCAGAATCGGTTTTAAAGCAAGTTTGACAAAAGTTTCTTTTGTATATATTTTTTAAAGAAAATTGTGACCGCTGAAATTAATAAAATGTTCACAAGTTTATGGTGCAGCATGTTTAATGAAAAACTCAACGATTACTTTTTTGTTTCTTTTTTTCTTATAGGCCCTACATGTAGAACAAAATGTACCATGTACTTTCCCTTTAATCATGTTAGCAAACAAGGCACAGTCTTCAGTAAAGATCCATCGATGATTCATTAATTGATGAATCTTGCAAAGCGCTCGTGCCATTATTGTATTGAGCTAGAGGCAGACATTTAAAGTGAAGACAAAATCTATTGTACAAGAAGAGCCTTATTATTATATCTTTCTGGTAACAAAAGCAACGGACCCTCAAAAGTGCCTTGCACTGTGACCCGTAGGCCTGAAGATACCTGTCTAGAGAAGATGATGAAGAAATGTGGGAGGAAAACCCCCAAATGGGAAAACTCGCACAATCAAGTAAAGACAGAAAACTCAATCCACATGCTCAAGGTTCCAGTCCGCGATTTGAACCTGGGTCCATAGAGGAGTTACATGTAGGTTTGAATCGCACCGGAATCATTTGCATGTGAATTTTTTTCACAGGACTTGGGAAAGTACATGTACATGTACAAAGTGCTCAACACGCGCATGGGTAAAACACAAACAATATTCTTTTACTTCTTTAAAAATCATTGTGGTAGCCGTTAAGATATAGGATTTACATATAAACTGTCTCTAGTCTAGCTACCGGACAAAAATCACATTTTGAATTCTCACTTATTGTTTTACTCATTTCTCAAAAACAATGGAATTTCCAAAAATACTTCACTGGAAGTTTTCCCACCATGACCATGTGTAAATCTGTGAATGTTTGTATTTTCAATCTTACCATTGTTGAGCACACCCTTTAAAATGCATCCAAACTATAAACTTTCAAATACCAATAATACATACACATAGGTTGTACAGCCCTGAAACTATCCGGGGAAGGAGGGGAGAAGTTGAATGAATTTCCCGCTTGCACCACAAGAGGAAAGGCCGACAATTAAAAATATCTTTGTGTTTCTCAACTTCCACAACAACAAATTACAAAGCAATATCAGAGCTTGTTTGATATTGAAAGCAAAGGGGGTTTAAAGCCCACTTTCGGAAACACCTCTGAGGTCACAATTTGCCAACCACAAGCAGATACCATATTCCGACCAGTCAATTAACTCTACCCTCAAGGCACAAACAAGTATACAGCACATGTAGGTACTACATACAAGGAGGATGTATGTGACATTCATTTGACCCTTCCCACAAAAAAACCCAACCAACATCAAAACACAGAGCTTTATTAAGCTGTATAAATACAGTACAAAAGAGGCCATTAGGGTATAATACAATTACCAGTGGGGTTTTTTCATCGGTTCATGGTCAGTTTCACTCAGTAAATCTTAGTCCTGCAAAGATCACACACTCTCCCTGAGGCAAAGTCAGTTTTATAAACTTGGTTCCAGAAAATCTTCCTGATACTTCACTGAGAACACTTAGGAAATTGCCGCCATGCCTCTAGTCAAAATGAATGTAACAGGGCTCAATTTTTAAGGAGTAAAGGCATTTATATGTAGTTCAACTCATGTTCCAAACTTGAATTCCAAATGCCTTCCATGTTAAAGTGTGTAGAGGTGTATGATGAAATTAAGTTTTGAAATTCAGTTATGAGACCTAGATGCCAATTTCACACAAATCTTTGAAAGGTTTATTTGTTTATTTATTAGGTTTATTTATTTTGCAATACTAAAAAGAGAGTTAAGTGGAGGAATCCAACCCTTGTTCTGTGCATGGACATGTACGTACAATGTATAAAAAACAAACAAGCCTTTCTTTGGAGTCTGATTGGATTGGTGTTCGGATTTGGTGTAAGACTGTGGGTTAATAGGGAACTGGCTAAGGTATTAGGGCCAGACATTTATAGGGTTGCTTGAAAAATGCCTAGAGGGGTTAGCTAGAGGGCTTAGGGGTTAAGCAGTTTTCTTAGGAATGTTCCTCCTTTGTTCACCTGTACAGGTGTTATGTACCTTTTAATACAAAAAAGGGAACATGTCTGCATATGAGCCGATTAGGTAGCCAGATGGTAGGATTGTAGTCCTGTCAGTTTTTACCTTTTCAAATTGTTTGTCCACGGTCTTGCTCTTTTTATGCGACCCTTTCTCCTCCATCTTGATCTTGTCGTTCTCTGCCTGCCTGAATTTGGCCTCGCTGATCTTGTGCTCTGTGTGCGCATTGTGGTATGACTTGATGTCCTAGTGAGTCAATACAAAATGGTGAACGGTTAGGTCTTATTGCATCCAACAAAAACAAGAGAGCATTGGTAATACTTTCATATTTTGAAAAGGGGGACACTTACATTGTACACAATACAATTGTTGCATGCTCTGATGGGGTCCATGGTGTTCTGTATACCCGAGGGGGCGAATGGCACCCAAGGTAAAGCCGAGGGTGACATTGGCCCCTGAGGGTGTATGAAACCCATGTACACCATCACAGCGTGCAACAATTGTTTTTGTTAAACCATGGTAATAGATTCCTCTTCTTTGGAGGCGTTCTGTTGTCATCTTCTTACATTATCACAACGAAATTGGCACAGTTAAAAAAACAGATGAACAGTGGTGAACTTATTGTAAATAACAATGGCGGTCGTTGACAGAAATATTGCTTTACTGTTTCCCAACGGCACATTGCACAGGAACTTAAAATCGATTTACCTAGTACCAGCATATTTACAACCTCATACCCGGGGCTATTTCTAATACTGTACAATGCGCTGGAAACGACCAACAGTGGGCCCAATCAAGGTACCCTGTATCACATGTATCACATCATGTGACTGGTTCTCAACCAATAAAAACTCACAATATATTACCATGGTGTAACAATCCCTGTTGAACAACAACCCATAATTTCTAAAAGTCTTTATTATTTCCTACCAATCTATCATTCAAAGACTCATCCCCCAAGTACCTACAGCAGCTTCTTATCCCCAGCTACAAGCCAGTGCACCAATTACATTCAATTGATGCCTATTTCCATGAGGTTCCATCTGCCAGGATGACAGCTTATGATGAAAGAAGTTTCCAAGCTCCTCAATTATTTAAAAGGAGAGCATTTTATAGCAGTCCTCGTAATTGTTAAAGTGAAGTACTAAGAAGGATATCTAGAGCAGAACCATGACATTTGGGCAATGGGCTTATTTTCTGATGCAAGGTGCTGACAATAATGTTCCTGAATCATCTCCTGCAGGCCCAGCACTAGCGTTTTCAAATATACACAAAAGCATGTGTATGGAAGATATTTGTATCGACTGTCTATTTTTAAGCTTTTTAATATTTGTATCAGTTTTTTTTTTAGTTTTTTTTTACTTTTCAATGACTGTAACCACTGTGTGCAATTCAGTCTTTGGACTGCAAGATGGTGTGAATAATCCAATAATAATACTACTTTACAACTCTATTCCATTGCACATGTAATGTAGTTCTAGTCTGCTGAGTGCATGTCATGTCTACATTTGGTTTAATTCACCATCTAGATGGGAGATTCTGTGTTCAATGGCAATGTGTAGAATTTACAAAGTTCAGCAGTTTAGTAATTTACGGAGTGCAAGGATAAAATTATTACAAAATGCATGGAGCTACATGAGTGGTACATGTAGACTTAACCACCTTTTACCTTGATCCCAAATCAAAAGTTCAAAGCACTGATCATGTTGCTTGTGCAAAATGCTCTATTCAAGCATTTACATGTCTAAAATGGTATACATTGTACATGTAATACAGCTATGAAAAAAAACCTTCAGGCTAGCTCTTTTAATTATGGGGATACAGACAATTCTGGTGTTTACAAACATTGACTACCATTTTGTATGGGCAGCCTCCAGTATCACAACATGAAAAACTGGGTTGGAACAAAGAATACTAACTGTTCATTTTGATTTATCAGTGATCAGTTTTAAAGAAGAACTTAGCAGACGAATGAAGAGTGTGTGAAAGGGTGTAGGGAACAAGATTTGTGATAAACATGTAAGATGGGGCCAAGCCGATCTAAGATTTAAAAGTAATTCTTCAGTTTGTTCTCGTAGCTATCACAAAACCAAGCGATTGAAAGCCAGGTGACCAGTCAGTAGTATTAATTACACTGGTCTAGTTTCTTATGTTATGATTTATGAATAACATGTCTAGGGCACTATTAACCTCTTCCAGCTGCTTCCGATTGTTACCAGCATGGGCAAGATCTAATCTTACAGCTCGCTGTCCTTGTCTACATACATGACTGATTAATCCTGTTGGCTCATCTATGTATTAAAACACTTCTGGATATTGTCCTTTATTGAGCAAATTGAGCCAGGCTGCTTCACTTCATGCAGAACTCTGTGTTCATGTGCTACTTAAGAGGGAAGAGCAGCAGGGATTTAATTTTACACTGGACCGCAGGCAAAGGCCAGTGATTTTACTAGCGTCGTCAGTAAACTTAAGAACAGACAAGTCCGGGTGCGGTCTTGTGTTTTTTAATTGACGTCATCCTCATATTAATCTCAGTTGTAACATTTTGGGAGTCAATATGTTTAGACGGTGTAGCGCGCATATTAGGCAACATGCTGTTTACACTGACTGACCTGACCGAATGACTGACCTGACCGACCTGACCCACTGACTGACCTGACCCACTGACTGACCTGACCAAATCACTGACCTGAGTGACCTGACCCACTGACTGACCTGACCAAATGACTGACCTGACCGACTTACTGACCTGACCGACTTACTGACCTGACTGTCCTGACCGACTGACTGACTGACTGACCTGACCGACCGACCGACTGACTGACCTGACTGACCTGACTGACCTGGCTTACTGACTGACTGACCCGAGTCGCCCACCAACTGACTTGACCGACTGACCTGACCAACTGACTGACCTGACCGACTGACTTTCTGACCTGGTGGTGTGTTTTTTTACAATTAAACCTGCAGCTATGAATTTAGCTCGGCAGTATGCCCGCAATTCTTGTTTTACATAAATTTGGTTAAAGGATGACGTCAAAGGTCAAATAATCCAAAGGTGACCTGACCCATGAAGTCCCTCTTAATTGCAATATCATTTGAAGAATTTTGCGCTGCGCGCAGTTATTTTTTGTCCAATGGTACACCCAGCCAGAGATTTCCTCTACTCTATTAAATCTCAGCCTGCGACGATAAGGAATTGAATATCCGCCTGAAAAGATCAGAGCCTCCTATTGCCTCCTCTGTGTAACTCCAGGTGAGCAACTATTTTATTCAGTTGGAAACCATTATTGTTTACATTTTAAAATAAAACCAAAGCAGGAAACGTAAACTTACTGCATAAAGTTCATTCATGACTCGCAGGAGCTCTGTGTGCACTTCAGCCATCATCTCCCGACTCTGTAGAGAACAAAATACAATCAAGGAATTCAGATTAGCGAATTGAAAGGAAATCAAACAAGGCATGATAAAAACAACAACAAAAGGAGACTGAGGAAAACACAAATGAAAATCAGATTCAATGTGTTGTCCTGAACCCATTCCTATGGAAAATAGTGCCACAGGTCTGACACGGGATACTGTTGAAAGGACACCACAGCCAAGACCAGGGCAACATCCATCCTCATCAACATGCTGACTATGATTTGTTGTCAACTGCAATTGCAATATTACTATGCACATACTGTTCTGCTAATTTTTACATTGGATACTGATATTGTTATTTCAACATGTCTGGCATTTTCTTCTAGATGGAATAGAGTAAGTATGAGAGAGATCTCAAATGAAGGCAAGTATGAAGTCTTCTATCAGGGTTGTAGAGATCAAGACAATGTTCCAAGGGATTGGATACAACCTGTGTGGAATACTATTCTCTATGTACAGTATTGATTTTGTATTTGGTTAAACAAAACTTAATGACACCCTTTGACCTCTGCACTTTGTGATGGAATTGCCTCTGTGCACAGTATAGACCCCTTGCATAATCGACATCAAACTCTCAAACAGCGCCCTCACTGAGTCAAAAGGAGGCAGATCATTTGGACGACAGCTGCTCTTGGTGCATATAAACGTGATCCCAGTGTACCAGAGCAGTGTTGCGCATTACGCAAATGGTCTCTTGTACTACCTTTACCCGCTGTCACCACTTTGTCATGGGTGTGAGTCTCTTACACAAAATTCACCCAGAAGCAGATGCCTACAATCTGAAGTACATGTACATAACACTTTAAAATTGAAAGTACCAAACAATACTAATTTGGAAGAAGCCAGGAACAAAACCGACAGTGATCTTTATTTAGTGAAAGTAATTCTAATTGCAGTATTTACAAATGGAGTTCTAGCACTTGCGCAAGGCAAAACAATAACGCACTTCACCAACGGAGGGCGCTAAAAAGTGCAAGATGAAAATACCGCCCACAGCAGGTCAATACAGATGTACATGCAATGGCAATTAATAGTCAATCAGTAGTAAACTTATTGTGTACTTTCAAGTGAGATTAATTTCACTTTTTTATGAAACAGAAAGTAGGGTAACACAGGTTTTGCAAAAGTGCAAACAATCTTGACCTTTCACCCTCTTCAAGGTAAAAGGATACCAAGTTACGATCTCATGTAGTGGCAGAATTATCTCTGTTAAACAATTTCAATTTTATTTTAGAATGAAAAATTTACAAATAGAAAATGTGAATGGGTAGGTCAAAGAAACAAAATGAAAAACTGATTTCAAGTTTACGAGAAAAGGGAAAAAACACACTGACAAAATTGATATCAAAATTGGGGTGAGTGGTTAGGTCTAAAAAAAATTGAGGACAATTTAAAACATTGATAACGTCATTCTGAAAGGTCAAGAAGGGCAGTTGAGTATGAAGTAATTTACCACAGGGAAACTGACGGGCTACATTTAACTAAACGAATTTTGGGTGAACAAAGAGGAAAACTGACTAGGACAGGATTTGCTGTCCCTTTAAATAAAATAGGAGAGTTCTTATAAACTGCTCATTTAAAAAATGTTCCTTCTTTGAAACTCATATTAAGCTGTCTGGATACAGGCCTTTTGAGGGAAAACCGCATGCATAGTCTAGTCAGTAAATCAGTGTGAACAGTTAAAGTTCAGCTGAAGTTGGCTTCACAGCATGCTCAGGGGAAGTAATTCAATGGACATGTCATGAATACACACATCTGATATCATAGGGGGGAAGTATGTAAAGCTTAAATACTTTGTAACGTAACCCATCACGCTACAGTCAGCATTCTCCCTTAACAGTGGTCTACTAGCCAAATGCTAGTTTTAAAACACCCGAGGACCAGTCAAAATTCTCACCAAGTGGTCTGGCTGGATAGTTCAGTGTTGAAAAGCATCTCTATTCAATAAGGACTATCAAAGAAGCTGGGGGACCAGTGAAGCGGCAAGCTAACTGGTCCTGCTGGCTAGTCACTGACAAAGTTACCAGCAAACCCTTTAAAGGGTACACCATCAATGCTGCGATTATCACTATTTTCCTTCCTCTGTGTTATGAAACAAGATACACTGCTCAGACATTGAGCAAGTGACATCTTGCCATGGTGAAATCAATCTATGATGGCATCGAACAAAATTCCCTTGCACAGCAGAGCAAAATGCTACACAAAATGTATCAGTTTACTACTTTAAAATCATCATTTGCAGCTCAGAATTAACATTCAGTGGGCGCAAAACTAGTTCAATGAAAACGTTTTTGCAATGCCAAATTGATGGTTGAAAATGTTCACTGAGCATACAACAATGGTGTCAAATGAATGGACTAGTTGACTAGTCCAGTACACCTCATTAAAACCATCGCTCATTAGCATATTATCTCAATCAACACTATCTGGATCCCTGGCATTCATTAGCATACAAATATTGGATGCACATTGTTGCAGAATATAATCACGACAAGAAATCTGGAAAATTCCATTTTATGAGGCGAAGTCAAGCGCAACGGAAAGCCGGTTTTCAATGTTTGGTTTTATAGACCATGTTACCTTTGTTTACAAAGTGGTGACCTTGTACATTATAATGCATTTCCTGACGGGCAAGATACTACACAGGCTATATGGGAAAATTTACATTTTGTGTCATAATTTTCACATAAATTCAAAATTTACAAAAGCAACAGCTGTACAGCTTTCGAGATGTCCCCCCTTTCTTCATATCAAAAGTTGAGTAAAATCAGACAGTGCAATCTCCATAAAACATAAGATTTGTTGTATTCTTCCATTGAGCTGTGTACAAATGTGCCTGCAGGAAGTCCAGGCTCTGTGGCTCTTTTGTAAACATGTGATGTCACAGGTCACATGGTCTATTCACACATACATAGAACCTTGTCATTTGAAAAAAAAAAAGGAAATAGACAAAGACATTCGTCTACCCCACACTTTGATAATTCTGGGGGAAAAACCTTTGAATAAACAATGTGGATGACTCCATGTAGACACAGACCTTGCCTCATTTGGACAGTTGGGCGGGAGAAAGATTATCTAGGAAATGACGCTGCCAAGCTTTCAAGAATTATTCATACTGGACTCCACTACCAAATTTTGGAGCATCGTGACAGTATAACAAAGGATGACATGTGACATATATTCCACCAATCAAAGGACAAGGATGTGTGTGTGAAAATACTGAATAGGTGAACTCATTTGGGAAATACTAAACTGAAGCCTGCTATAAATATCACAAATAATACTGGCATGAAATGTCACTAAACATGGACTGAAAGCAAAAGTCTGACTAGAAACTGGCCAGTGTTTAAAAGAGGTTTTTCCTCAATACCTTATCAACAAACATTTCAGTTTCTTTAACCTCACTTTGAAAGTAAAAGCAACCGCAATAATTTTGCATAATTTTGAGAAGATTTCCTGGCTACATTTCCAGAACGATGTAAAGTTTTGGGAATGCATAGCTCAGACTGTAATTAACATGTGCACACTTATTATTGCCATATATTACATAATACATGTATGTATGCAAACTTGAATCCTCAATTCTGATCCTGGTCGATCCGTGATATGAACTTATCTCAAACAGCCCAAATCGAACCCTGTTCTTTATTGTGATACCTTAAGCTACCATTCAAGTTGTATTAGATAAATAGTACAAGATAAATTTGTTATCACACGCGCACTCATGGAATATGATGCAGATATATTTTTCCATATTCTACTCATGCTAATCATTCTATCCATAGTATGGTACAATGGCCCTCAAGCAAATTGCATTCATTTACATAAAACCCCTTGCTAACAAACAAACAAAAACCAGCAATGCTTTTTAGGTTTTTAGGGGGGGGATGTTACATAAAAATAGTTGAATGTGAGACTAGGACTCAGTAGATCTTGACCCAGACTTGGAACCGGACTCACTGGACCCAAGTTGTACTCAAGACTCTGCCTGAGACTCAACCTACATGTAACTGACTCAACTACAACTCTGTTATGCAGAATATTTTTCATATGTACAATAAAGAGTCAGACGCACATGTACTTGAAGTTTTATCCAAATTGCAAGTCATTGAAGGGATACCATGTACGGATTGGATTGTAATTTTACATATCACTGATGATGCATGATACGTGTATCAAGTCAAATTGTCAATTAGTATCCTGTTCATGTTCCAAGTAATCAAGTTAGCTTGGTTCACAGAGCAGGTCAATAACAATATTGCATTTCAACCACTCATTATTGTATTTCATGCGATGATGCCATTGAACTCTGAAAGCATACACAAATGAAAAAATTTCTGGTACATTATGCAGTGAATTGAACACGTGTAATGTATGAACATCCATACAGCTGCTGGACTGTGATAAATGATGCATGGTTTTGTTGTAGACCGTTGAAAGGAAGACTGCATCAGCAGTTTTAAGTCTGGGGCTAAAGACCAATAAGGGCTTTTTGCCAATGATTACGTATTGTATTTTATTGTATTGTGTTGATGTGATTCTTAACAGATGGGAGTAGTACATGTAAAGCCCCACTACTGTGGCTGACACTACTACTGTGGCTGACACCACTGTGGCTGACACCACTGTGGCTGACACCAATGCGGCTGACACCAATGCGGCTGACACCAATGCGGCTGATTCAGATAAACAGCCGGTATGTATTTCAATCAGCCAGTCACATAAGTTGGGCTACTGGTATGTTAAAATCCACCAGACATGCTAGTGGGGCTATCGGTTTGGCAACATTTGCCAGCCACACTACTAGAGGCGCTACCAGTAAAATGTTAAAATCCACCAGCCGTACCAGTAGGGCTACCAATAAGTTAACATCTGCCAGCCACGCTAGTGGGCTATTTGTACAAGTACATGTATGTATGAAACTTTGCAGTAATTCTGCCGAACAGAATGACAAAATATAGAGAATCCATTGATCAGTTGGTTGCATGCCTGTGAAAAGGAAACAACCAGCATACATATTTAGCTATTTTTCGCAGCATACATATTTAGCTATTTTTCACAAAAGCAGTACAATGAAATGAGCTGAAACATGTGCCCCATTATTTTTTTATTTGTGGGGTGGGAGTTGTGTTGTTTGTTAAAAGCCTTTAAAATCGTTCTTTTTTAACACTATTAATCACCAAAATTGTTAACACAAGGAGTATTTCTCACAGCTTGCTGATTGTGGAACAAAGTACAAAGTACACTACAGAGATGAAATATATAATATTTCCTTGTACAGAGATTTGATCTTGTAGTTTGAAGTTCGAAACCTTCAAATGACACCAAAGTTTCACCGAATTGGCATTGCATTAAACGACTCTTTCGAAACAAGGAAACTGGTTTCTAAATGCTCAAATCCCAATACCATAAGTCTCTCACTGGATGAATGGTGTATGTAGTGCACTGCTTGCTACAAACTGTGTACAACACTACAGAAGGACAGTTAAAGAAATTGCAGCCCACATGTACAAGTACTCTGAGGTTTGTAAGGTTGAATTTGCTTCTTGCCTGGCAATGTTTTTACCTTTGCTAGAAAATGGAGTCCCTCTGTGCAGATTAGAAGCAAATACATTAAGGCTGTTTTTGTATCATGGATGGGTAGGGGATGGTTTATAGTATTATACGTACTCTCAACCCCGCCCCAACCCCCACCCCACCCCGCCTTCCCCAAAATCCAGAAAATATGAATAATGATGGGTTACTGATAATTAATTATTTAAATTGGAGATGTGTATCTTCTCGCCTAAATGTTGTTGACCAACCCACTTAAATTTCTGAAAAATAAATTTTAAATCATGTGTTTTTCCTTCCTTCTTTTTTTATATTTGAAAACCAAATTTTGATCGAAGAAAAAAAATCAACATTTAAAAAGTACTGATGAAAAAAAAACCGTTAATACTGAATGGCGCCAAACTTAAAATATATAAATTGTAAAATTGTAATAAAAATTATTAATATGTTTATATTATACACTTAGTAATTTTCCGTTTTATGATTATTCTGAAATTAACGTTTCCTTATAAATACAAAAAAAATCAGTTATTCTAGAATAAGATTCTAGTACTGAAAGATATGAGTTTTGAATGCTTTCCAATTTGTATAATTTTTTCCAAATTATTCCTTTTTCGATTAATTTTTGACCGGATGGTCGTTTATCACTGAAGGTAGCCGATGCCAAAGATGTGGCGCCAACGGTTGCTGCGTTTCTGCATCTGAATGAAAGACAGCACAATCCAACCAACTGTATCTGACTGCACTTTGATTATCAACAAAAGCTGACGACGACGTGGAATGAGTCATTCAATGCACAGGGTCTGCCCATTACTCAAAGATCTGTTTATATCCCATTGACTCATTCCTCTCCTCAGACGGCGATTCCACACCGTGATGATGCTAATCTGTCAAATTATTCCCAATGTCCGAAATAATCAACGCGCCAACATTTCAACAGGCTTGTATTCGTATCTTTTGATGATCTGGACTTTAAAGAAAGCCCAATAAATATCAATAAAACCATTTCCGTGCATCGTTTGTAATTTGCTGTGCTCCCCAATGTGGCGTTTTGAGTCCATAACAATGCCATGGCTGCAGATGTTGTTAGATTAAATCCAAATAGCCCAAGGCTGGATTATCCCGCAATGCCTGGAGTAGGACAGAAAGTCTTACCGTGCACATCCTTTTGAGGTTAGAGAAACACAATTCAGAAACTGTAACATAATTAGACTCAACCACTATTTCCCAGCACCCCCTGGGTAAAAGATTGTATTTTGTGCTCTATGGCAAACCTTCGAGCAAAATGATCAACTACACAAAGGAAACAGGGATTGGGCAGTTGACCGTAACAAAATGTGCCCCGGATACCAATCAATCCACCAAGGTTTCTGATAGCAGAGCTGTACACCTTTTTTATGAAAAAATGCCCAAGACAATGCCAAAAGGCCACTCAAGGTGAAAGCTACAAGAAAAATCAAGACAATTTAAAGAGAGAAGATATCTGTTCACATTCCTCTTGAACTGGAATAGATTGTAAGCTGTTGGGAAGCAAGATACAGGTACAGTAGGGAATTCTAAACTACAGCAGTATGGGGGAAGCTTTTTGAATATCTCACAGTATTGGCCATATGGAGTGAAGATGCAGAAGATGGTGTGAATTTGTGAGTGATTTGGAATTGTTCCATCTTTTCATTGCAGCATGAGGATTTTGCACATTCTGAGCATAACCTTTGCAAAGTGCAGACCAACAAATTTCAAATACAGGTTTGATACTTTTTTCTTTGTTCAGGGTAAGACAGTATTTCTTAAGTAAAAGGCACCTAACTGTGATAGAAATACAAATTATATCAGGACCACTTCAAAGGGCACAAAGGCAATGACCTACAGTAGAGCATTGAGACATTGCCTCCAGTACCTCAGTGAAGTATCAAGACTGCAAAGAGCTACCCATAAAAGGGATGCTGGGTCCATCTCAAATTTAAAACGAACAAAAAATGACCGAAGTAGAAAGTACACGTATAAAGCTTTATGAAACAGTATTCATCCTACATGTATTTATGATGTGTAGTTTTTTTTTAGCAAACTGTGGAGAGGTGTGTCATTTTATTTTGCCCCAAGCAAAGTGTTTCATCAGTACAAGAGATGAATCAGATGATCACCGCACCCAGCTATTGTATGACAGCATTTTGATATACAATCTGCTCATCAAACAGCTCTTTATTGGTCCCGTTTTGTAGTACAGGAGGTTTAGCAACTGATGACAAAGGAATCAATAGAAGTGGATTATGTACTCAGAGAAATGATGACTGGATTGGGAGGAATATGAAACAATGGCCATCAGGGTAGATAGAAGGCAGTGGGGAGGAGACATGGTACGATGTTGGACTAGATCCAGCACTTCACAAAAAGAAAAGGATGAACAAAATAATAAAATGTGTCACAAACAAATCGTGATGAATCATTCCTCACAGATCAACGCAGTTTTGCTCTGTTTCTGGTTTTTGAACTTTTTGTGGTTTTTGTTTTCAAGTTTTTTTTTCCTTCACAGTCACTACATGAAACTAAAAATGAAAGTGCCTCAACACAGAGTCATGAAGTACACAAACTTTACTTCTCAAACAAAGCTCTCAAACATACTGTAAAAATTAAGAAGCAAAAATGACTTCCTACTCCTCGTTGCTAGCAACCCACCTTCTTGTAGACATTATCAAGCCCCTCTCGGATGGTCCCAAAGTTGTTTGAAAGATTGTAGTTTAGACACTGGCTGAGTGTTGCATGCTGCTTGTATTGACCCCTTGACATGTCTACCAGCGTGTTCCAGCATGCTGTGGTTGATGGAATTAAGCCATCTTTGTCTTTCCTAAAAACAAATGGAGTTAAATCCCCAAATTAATCATAATAATAATAATAATAGTGACTTCTTATACAGCACTCAAATCCGTCACTCAGTGACGCTCATGACACTCCAACATTATTAACCCTAGTCACTGTGCCATTTACATTGTATTTAATTGCTTAAACCATCTCAGCTTGGGAGTACATGTATATAGGTACATCATGTGCTGCCAAAAGTGTCATGACCAGGATTCGAACCCACATCCTGATGACTTAGCCACCTCTAGTGCACTAAACAGCTTGGGCACGACACGCAAACACTAACAGTCTTGTTAATGCACCATGCTGACTAAAACATGTATTTTCACACATTTGTAATCACGACACATTTCACAAATATATTATACTTAAGATCAGGGTTTTGGACTTATGTCTGAGAAATGAGAATCTACCAAATTATATGAATGGCCCCACTTCATTAAATATGCAAAGAGAGTTCACACACATCCACAAAATGGTGGCTTGTATATCTATGACTGAATCTTATCTTAACGATTTTTTAATCATGCTGGCTTATATTTAATCATTATTCAATTTTATTTAAATTTTATTTTTGTTTGTAAATGAAAACCAAAAGTTAAGGTTACAAAAAGTAGGTTTTGTTGAAGGTATCTTGTTGTAGTGATACTCTTGCCCCTTTAAAATACATTTTCATGACATGTGTCACAGGATAATTTCTTGGTTTACTTCCAAGTGTGTCAATGGTAAATGAAACTTCCTTTGTAAGTTTTTTTTTATCACAAGACAGAATCATATGACAGATTTAGATTTGGTGCTCACTTACAATGTAGCTTACATGCAGTAGGCCTATATTGTTGAAGTTTGAGTTTTGAGTAAAAGACATTGATGCATAAACCTAAAAGTTTGTAAATGTTTTCTCTGTGAAAAATTTGGGTAAACTCACCATAAACAACGCACAGTTTGAAAATAGTCTATTTATACAAATACTGGATGCCCTTTGAGTGCATTGTCGCAGAATGTGATTATGATGTGAAATCGGGACTATTCCATTTTTCGAGACGTTTGGTGGTTTGTACCGATGCACATACACAAAGTAAAAAAGTAAAATAGTGGAGCAGGGGAGGGGGGGTGTTTATATGTCAGTGACATTTCAAATCATATCACTCGAGGATAGACGGGCATGCAATTGTACGGTTTCCCATTTTTGTAACATGACACTGTAAGATTCAATTCAAATACTGTTTTATGAAATTCAAATGGTTCCAATTTCTTGAAACAATGGGTGATTCCCAATACAGTGCACCCTCTACAGATTGCCCAGGGGAGACCAATGTTTGCATGATTCGTGGGAAAAGGTTGACAAGATTTTTAAGTTCGTCTGTGGTTTGCATAGCATCACGGTTGTATTTTACATAAGATGGTATATTTTGTGAGGCTGGTTAATATTGTCACATTCATGTCAGCCATTTACATGTACCCCAAACTGCCTGTGTGATAAGCCCGTTTCACACGAGCGCTCAAAACGATGGTCGTTTGCAAGGAAACCGCATCGGTGTAATAAAATCGCAAATTTGCGTTGTGTGAAATGAATCCGTGTGATGAAATTACCACGGACCCACGTTATAAACAACCGGGCTCAAGACTTCCTCCAAAAATCGCATCCCTGTTTAGAATCACCAAGATCGGTCGTGTGAAACGACGCACGTTATGATACCAAGGTCCCAAGTGATCGCACAACGACCACGCATGCGCACCGGTCGAAATGTCGTTTGTTCGTTTGAGGTCATACATCCTATCAAAATGGTGTCGGTGGAAGAAATGTTCATGTTGCAAATTCTGTTAAGTTACCTTTGTTTTGGACTTTGCACTTCCACTTGCCATCTCTGACAAAATACTTTCCGCTACATTCATCTTCGGAGTGACTAGTCAGGAAGCTGAGAATTCGAACGAAAAAGCAGAAATGTCGCGCCGAGAAAGCGATTGATGGTACCCTAAACACAATTACGTAACATTAAACGGGACACTGACAGAGCACCAGCGAACTAATAAATAACCAATGGTTGACCAAATACGTAGCGATCTCACAAAAACGAGGGACGTTGGGAACACACAGTGTGTGATCGTGTGAATGTTTGTCATGATATCGCATACAACCTTTGGGACAGACAACTGGCGCCCAAAACGATGGACGTAAGTTTTCGGTTCGCGTGTGAAAAGGGCTTTAGTTAGCTACAAGTGTGATTATTTTTAGTTGACTGCCTTGGGGGGAAAAATAGCCTTTCTGGGAAGAACTGCAGAGGATGCACTGCATTAAGAAATGCCTGAATTATCATATAGTGCCAACTTTGTACCAAGTAAACTTTTCGCATAAAATCTTGTTATAAAGAACACTGTTAAAAAGAGGTTTTGCCTATAAAGAGTGCTTCTGAAGTCCCAAATCTGCTTTGTGTTTCTTTGTTTAGATGTCCTTACAATAACGTTCATTCCTGGCAATCTTGTTATAATGAGAGTTGACTGTACCCTGTACCTTTAAGTTCACCTCAACCTTCACCAAACATCACCCCTCTATTTTACAAAAGCCTTTAACCCTAACCCACTGTAAGAAAGAACTTCATGCACCAAACAACACTACTGGAATTTGTTGTGTTTTCACCCCCCCCCCCCCCCCCCCCACCTCTCCACCCAACAACACTGTATCTTGTTTAAGGTTTTACCCCCAACCTTTATACCCAAAGAAAGGGCAGGCATTTTACCCACTGCAAATATGGATGTGCACATCATGTGCTACCTGCTGAGAAGTGTCACATCCAATGAATGAACAGTCAGTGCACACAAGCAGAGGGTTGGGTTCGCTCAGGCTGTCCTTACATGCCGTGTTTGCACAGGAAAGCCCTTTTATGGCCACACGATACGAGAGAAAATAAAACCCACTCAGGCAGAAGGATTCTGAATGCATCAATACATTTTTTCACATAAGTAAAAAAATTGTAAGCCAGGAATATGAATTGACATATTCAAATGTAAGGTGTAGACTCTGATACTATAATACAGTGCACTTTGATCATTATGGCAATTTTTCCTTCATTGAACGACTCAAAATTTCAACATTTTTTGATTTAAAAAAAATTGTTCATTAAATTTACAGCATCCAGACTGCATGCTGTAAGCACACACTGAAAAAGGTGGATTCCAAAAAGTCACTAACAAATTTATTTATTTTGAAATTTGGACTATGGCCTACCGTTTTAATTTAGCGACGACAGTAAGCATACCATTGTAAACTGCACGCTAATCTTAAGACTTTTACAAGTTTTTTCTGACCATCAGGCCTTGAATTTCATCTTTGAAAGGGAAAGGCCATTTTCATTTAGCAAAATGACATTTTCATTGGAAAATCTTAAGTCTTTTGAAGGGGCACCAAGGCTAAGACTAGGGGCAACAAAAGCCATGGCCTCTGTGACCTCTGTGTAAGGCCCACATCTTGTCTTGTTTCTTGTAAGAAAACCATATTGTCTCTTGTAAGAAAACCATACCGCTGTTTGCATGCATCAAACAATAAGGGGTTTTCCAATCGAGGCCCCCTTTAACAACATTGATTTACTTGGAAGAAAACAAGATTGACTGCATTCTCGCTACAAAAGGAAACCAACTTACTGTACGGCTTTCTGCCTCCTTATCAGTCGTTCATGAAGTCGTTCAAGGTTCTTGGCATATTCCATCTCCACCTCAGCACGCTGCTTGAAGTATTCCTGGAAGTCTTGGAGTTGTTCCCGTTGGGCATCATAGCGATTATCTAAGGATCTCAGTTGGTCCGTTAGTCTTTGACGAATATCTGTAAGAAGATGAAACCATATTTCTTTGAAAAAGGTAATTGTTAGACTTGACTCATGTGTCAATTTCTAGGGGAATGTGTTGTGTTTTTAAGCAACTCAGTTAGTCTGGTTCCGTGGAATGGTTGCATTCCATTTTTCATTCAGGTAATCAGTTGGTGAATGTGGTAGCTGTGTCTTACAAAATGGCAAGCAATATTTTTCAATTTTTATTTCAATTATTAAACTCAGTCACAAGAAGTGCTGAAACTGACTGCAAAGGTTTCAGCATTTTCCCATCTGTCATAAAGTACCATAGACCAAGGTCGTACAAGTGAAATACACAAATGTTTTCAAATTTTCGAAATATCTGGCTTTCCTTTGTAAAATGTCTAGGAATCCATTTGAAATTAAAGGTCAAAGGTTCTCAAAAAATTACTTAACAAAGTTTAAGAAAATAACAAACTTAGGCAGACAAATTCCTCATTTTTATATGAAAAGGTAACCATTTTGAAAGAATAATAAAAGCAAATGCTTCAGACCCTTGCAATTGCGGCCATCAAGGAGATCAAACATTGGACGTCTTTACGCGCACATTTAACCATGTCAACCAGCCTTATGTACTCTGAATTCTGATATCCCCATCTTTTCATTTTTGTAGCAAGTGTACACTTTGTGCTTATTTTTGTGAATTTTCTTTTTCAAATTCACAGCAAATTTGGATGTACATGTGTACCCTCATTTTAAAATCCTGGCAAAACAACTTTGTTTACGTCCTCCGTAGTTAACCGCAGAGTTTCGATGGTCCAGAGTATAAAAGTACTCCAACAATCAGCCGTGATTGAACACAGTACCAATATGTCAACACGCAACAAGTATTTGAATCGCAAGCCAAGGTGCCTTTATTTCATGAGGAGATTCCCAAAGAATCTGAGCAAATTAAGGCGCCGAGAATATGCCGTATCCTAATCATCACTAGCCAATCGCATCAACACTAGATTTCAGTCGGCCTGGTAAATGTCCGATATGTACATGTAGGCCTAATCAAATGCCAGCAGACAACTTGTCAGAAGTGCCTCGCCATTTCTCAAACAAGCTAATAATTTTTTTCTTTTAATTGCACACCGTATTTGTTTATTTTTTTACTTTTTTTACCCCTAATCAACAGTGAGTGCTATATGTGCCGTACTGTATACAAATACATCCACACAAACTGCAATAATCTCTACCTAGGAGTAGGTGTGCAGGCTAATTGCTTAACATTGCAGTCATCTACTGTAAGGTTTGGTTTACTATACTTCTATTTCAACATATATCAAAATGTAATCATTCAACCTAAAGGGTTCACTTCCTTCCATCTTGCCGCAGTGAAGGAATTACAGGAACTTGGGCTATCAAGGCATTGCAGTAAGAGATAGTACTACATGTACGTGTATCTTAGCTTTAAAAAGTTGGCTACATGTACATAAAAACTTAGTTACAGTAACTGCAATATGGTGTGGAAACATTAGAATTTAAGGTATCTTTGCTGTCTACACTACATCAGATACATACATGTACACACAATTACACCAAATGCCAAATTCCAAAGTTCAGTAATTTCTTCTAAGATGTAAGTTAGGATACATGTGAATAAAAATGGTAGCATGAAAGTTGCCTAGGCTTGACTACATGTCTTATCACACAACCCTGCAACACTACACCTACATCATGTGCATTGTGCATGATTTATGACTAGAATGCCCCAGCCAGGTTAAATGTAGATGGGTCCCTGGATGCAGACTATCACATTGACTGATGAAACATTTGTCTTAATATGGAAAAAAAACAAAACAGTGTATGCCTAGAATTTCAAAGAGGTCATGAAAGTAATGTTTCTGTTTCTGTTTCCTTGGTACTGGCCATCAAGTTGATGCCTTTCAAAATATTTCTCACAAATCATGAACATAATTTGTTAGTGAAAGTGCCCCATTCAAATTTTATAGAGAGTGGCAGTGCCCATTCAAACATGAAATTCCAGTCGTGAAAGAGCGACTGGCACTGTCAATGATGTAAAGTATAAATACAGACCCCAATAAAGGTCAGGCAGCCAAATTAGCATTGAATCGTTCATAATAAAATACTGCAATTTACTGTCCCAAAACTGATAATGAAATTGGGCCTGGATGGCCTCTGCAATAATGCAGTGCATTATGTGAACTGAAACCACAGCACACCTATCAAAATCAACTGCAAAAACCAAAAGAAAACAAGAGTGATCAAATACATAAATACTGTACAATCACAGGAAAAAGCTGAATACTTTATGTATGTTTGTAGAGTGTATCGTCCGTCATCACCATTCATTTTCGTACATTGTGCAGAAACCTCCTCCTGACTAAACTCACACATTCCAGAAACACCAGGGCGAAGTACCAGGATCTCTCACCAGCATTACACAACACACAGGACCTATGGCTTTACATCACATCCAAAGGATGAAGCAATGTTGGTGAAGTTTCTTGGTTATGGGCACAAGTGTCAAGACCGGGACTTGAACCCACACTCTTGCTGATCAGAAACACCAGAGCTTGAGTCTGTGCGCTTGACCGCTTGAAAACAATATGTATCATCACGTACATAAACACTATGCAAAATGTAAATTAAACACCTTACCAAGAAAAGACAGTAACAATAAAAGCCATCTCTTTGAAAACTGTTAAATTTCTGAAGAGTGACACATTAAGTATGTCTTTAAAATTCTCATAATAATCTCACCCCTAAAAAAACCCTGCAGAGCACATCACAGTGACAAGCTCACTCCACTGTGGACTATGAAATGATTTACACACATTCTATAAATACCACACACATTCTCCATACAATTTCAAAGCCACTAAAAGAATCTTACCAGGGTGTTATTTTATCAATAAACACAGCTTGTAATGGTAAGCATATTGCAATAAAATTCAACTCCCAACTGGGCCTGTACAGTTAGACAATGAAATCGGTGATGAAAGATTAGTTTACTGCGAGTTTCACCATTAGCTGTGCAGTCTACATGTACACTGGTTGAATGCGTGGAATTTGATAGCGAACACTTATAATTTACATATGAAATGATAAACTGATAAAGAATGTAGCTTACATGTATGCTCAACGTATTATCCAATAATATGATTAATTTGTTATTGTTATGCTGCTACACCCGCGTATTACGGATATTGTGATGATTGTGTAAGGACAATAAAATTGTTTCAATTGGAAATAATTGATTTCCATCATAAAACAAAGACAACAGTAAATTTCCTGTCAAAGGAGAGATTGTACAAAAATTAGCACCATACTAACACATGATGAAAACATGTTGATAATGCTATTTGTTTAAAATAAATTAATTTTACCAGTACTTATTGAGAATGCGCATCTACTTTTGATTGTGTTTTTTGTTTTGGGATTTGTATATTTATTTAGATTTGGGGGGGGGGGGGGGTTGGGGGTGGGGGTGCAGGGGGATCAGTGAAAAAGCCTGACAAATCACATGCCTCTATATTGTCTAATGTCTACACTGTAGGTAACATTAGGAAGTCATTAGTCTACATAGTGTTATTACAAAGTAATCAAACTTGCAGGTACAACCATGTGTACATTTCTTTTGGATGAACGTTGGCTCTGAGAGGAGACAGAGTGTTATCAACATTTTAAACAGTTTACTCTGCTCATCTTCAAGAGGAAAATTTCAGTACATACATTATTAGTCAACAAGTTGAAATAAGCAAAATGTCTTAAATTTAACATGTACACTGTACATCATAATAAATTATAATTTCACACTATTTACTTCTTTGTTTCAACTCATTACCAATCAAGTTTCCATAAATAATTAATTACACCACTTATACACAACTCTTTGTTGGTTTTTTCCCTGTCAGATTTAAACAACAAGTCTGAGAAAGTGTGTACAATGTAGTTGACAATTAAGATTACATTATTACCTTGATATATCGCCCTTGTTGACTGTAGGCAGAGATTCTTCATTATAACAAAAAAAAACTCCTGGAGTTTGATACATGTACAATGTGTACATAAATGAGACCACAAAATGAACAACCAAAGCTAGAGAGAGGACAACTTCAACCTCTGTGTGCTGCACTGCATCCAGTCTCCAAATGACAGTGAGCCAAAACAACAGTGAGCCAACTGCCCAGTTCTGAAATGATGCACCATGCATCATCATCATCGGCCACGACACCGCGTTGACAACCACCAAGATTGCTTTGTGCTCCCATCAGTCTGGCTCCGGGCCATTCTAAATATTATTAGCTGCATGAATAATAGGGGGGGGAGGAGGGGAGTCTGAAACCATCAGGCTCCTCTGATGACGACGGCTCAGGGGCCCTGCTTCGGGCCAACTCTGCTGCAACAACAGCTCAGTATCACACAAACAGCTCTGATTTTATTTGTTTGAAAGCTGACACACGGGGGACTTTACAACGATATAGCACCAATAATTATCTTCAGGGACTTTTTGTTCTGCTGGATATACTTTTCTCCCTGGGTCATAATCAGCTGGACACTTCTTTACTTTACCTCATCCCCCCAATCATTTAGAGCTATCTCGGCAGACTCAATTATCTGGTTTAACTGGATCACATACCCTACAGCAATACTGGCAGTGGGCGAATTCTAACTCTCAATTTCAGATCAAATTCAGCTCTTATCAGCACAATAGGGGCACCCCAAACTCTGTTTGGTTTTACCAACTTGAACATGACCACACTCACTCACAGAATACTTGAAAGACTGGCAATTAACATTTTATTTTAACTTAGACAAGGTACACTTCTACATTACAGTCCAGTACACACAAAGGAATGTAATACTTATGAGTACAAAAGCGCTGTAAAAAGTGCACAGGGTTAACCCTTTCAATACCAAATTGTTTTGACCACGCAGCCCACTGAGGACCGCATTGTTTGTGTGGAGTGTACAGTCCAGAACCGAATTGTTTTGCAACCACGGCAGCTTCCGAAGACCCCACTTTTCAAGCTCAATTTTCACATTGAAGACAGCGTTGTAGTGAAAAGTTTTGTGCATGCCCCTCGTTACATGTATACCCATCTTTCAAATGGTTACAAACATAATATATTTCAATGCCATTTTGGTTGATTATATTATTAGTTCAATAAATTTTTTATTCAAAATATGTGAATCTAGATTTGTTACGTTATTGCTTGACTTCTCGTACACTTTCAAACTTGATTTTCACCGTGAAGACATCAATAAATGAAACAAGTTTGTGTGTGACACTTTTTACTCATTGTATACTCTTATTTACAACATCAAAATCAACAGTTTTGGATGTAAAACAATCAACTTATTTACGATTACCACCTCCACGCTGCCGACCACCACGGACTCGCACACCACGGCCACCACGGGTCCCTGCACGGGTCCCTGCACGGCACGCTTGACGTCCTGCATTGCTTGGCCCCGGCAAATTGTCGTCAGATTCTGACGACAAATCTTCCGACAAACCTTCTGATTCTTGGTTAGAATCTTCCTCAGAATCACTGGATTCATTCTCTGAATCACTATCAGCAAATATCTCATCCAATAACTGAGCATCTCGATCATCCATCGTGCCAAAATGTTGGAAAAACTTTCGGAAAATTAGCGCATGTAAAAACTTCCAGCTCAGTATTCTCGAAAGGTCATAATGGTGACCCCTATTGTTCTGTGCATCATTGGAAAGCTGATGACGTGATCTTTTCAGCTATACACAAATGAAAGACAGAGGGCAGCAAACAAACTTAGTGGACCCTCTTGAAAACTGGCCCTGCGCTCGTCGACGAACGTCGACGATGGTAACGAAGCATAGGTAGGTGCGCCGTCGACGAAAGTCGACGATGGTAACGAAGCAAGGTAGGTGCGCTGTCGACGAAAGTCGCCAATGGTATTGAAAGGGTTAAACAAATTCCCGACAGTAGTACTACGTCACGACCACTATATGAATTCATCATTAAAGATTCAGGGCTTTTCACGAATGGCACCTTTTTGGAGGCGTGGAACACTGATCAAAATTATATTTTTCACAACTAGAAATTTACTTAAACCCCCTCCCTCTCAAGTCCTACATGTACTTTACAAGGAACAACGTTTTAACTGTTTTCTTTAGGATAAGTACATAAACATTATTTTAGTTTTACCCTCACACTTACATGTATGTGTGATAACTGTATACTCAGATATGTCAGAGTGCTTTCCAGAGTCCACAGTAAAATTCGAACCACAAGACCACATTGTTACACATCGATGTGGAGTAAAATCACAACTAATATACTTCATCCCCAATGCAATAATTACATTCATTGTTGCAGCATGCACTGCTAATACAGGATTTGAACTGGCCTCTTGTCAACTGGCATGCTCAGTGGTCTAGTGGTGAAACATCTGCTCTAGAATGGAGGGGGTCATGGGTTCAATTCCCTTCCAAGTAGTATGCCTGTGGGTTGTTTTTTTCCCCATAGGACTTATCACACATCTGGTAAAACAAAAATATTATTCCTTATCCCTGATGCAATTATTACATCTATTACGTATATTATCAATGAATACAAATATTGTCAAATGCTGTAGGGAATCAATTTCCACACCAGCGAGAATTTGTCCTTCCAAATGTAGTTCCTGGTCTAAAATTTGGGTACAAATGAGTGACGCATGTTCATGCTAACTGCAGGTGAATAAATCTTGATACGGCAGGCTGAACAAACACCAAGAAAGCGTTCACACTTTAGACAAACAACACTTTAGAGGTGGTTGCAAGAAGGGGCATATATGGAACAATGAAGAAGATTTCCCTGAGGTGTCTGACAGGGGGAAAGAAAATCTGGAGGCTCCCTCAGGAAATTATTCCCAGTGTTTCTGTTCTTAACTTTTCTTTTTAATTAGAACACTTCGATGGTATGGAATGTAGGCCAATAGAAACATAGTGGGCTATAGGGTCAAATAATGCTTTTAAAGAAAATTGATTTCTTTGGAAGCTTTTTTCCCAAAGGTAACCTAAACGATAAAAATTGAAATCTAGGGCAAGGGTCGTTAATGACTTATTTTTTACATAAATTTCTACAAAGGCATAAAAACAGTCTTTTAGATGTACTACATGTATGTAAGAATCACATGTTTTTTTTTATTCCTTACTTGCTTTTGATACGTATGGTATACACTGTACGTATGGTATACACTGTACATGATAAGACTACATGTAATCCCATCCATTTTGACCAGGAAGTTACAGCCAAAGAAGTTGGGTATTCTTAGCAAAGGAACACATTCACTGCACCTGTTAAGCTTCAGTGTGTAGACTGAAATTCCACCTTTGACTTCAATATAATACACCTATCAGAGATTATTCATTGAGGTGGAACAAGTTTCACAAACAGTTCATGACTCACCTCACAAGGATATATTCAAAATAGTTCTACGGTGCAGTACACAATTTTAGGGGTCAAAATCCATGAGAATTGGTGGGTTTAACATGCATTAAATAATAATAATAATAATAATAATAATAAAGAATATTTATAGGGCGCCAAAATCCACCAAAATGAGGTGCTCAAGGCACAAATGAGAAATAAAACTAACAATGAACTGTACAGGAACAGCTTTTTGAAAAATGAAGAAAATTATCCAATGCTAAATACAAACGAGGGTGCATTATGCAGTTTTATCTTGTTTGCATATTGCGCATTAACAGCTGATAATTTTGTAAGCTCATTGTCGATAAATTGGGAATACATTTGGGTAACCGTTCCCTAATGTGTGCAAGAACATTGCATCAGTGAATGATTGCATCAAAACTTAGGTGTGGCAACTCTTATCACAAGATCCAAAATATAAGTACAATGTGCATACAGAAATGTGTTTTTGTTTTAATTTTTACTTCCCGTGTATGGCTTAAACTCCAACTGCAGTGTTATAAGCCCAATGTATTAATATGGAATGAACAATAATAGAAGTGTGCAAGTTTTGCACGTACTGTATTCCAACTTCCTGGAACCTTTTATTAGACTTATCTGGAACCCTAGCACTGACGTCACATGCGGCTTACTGTCTGCCCATGGTCTGCCATTTTGAGAGTCAAATTGCATGGGATAAAGAGATGGTACTTGTCTAAAGCCCTGTTCGCATTGGACTTAATTTGGGTAAACTAACCGAGCAAATGGGTAAGGAACAGCCCAGGAAGTTTCCCTCCCAGGTAACTTACCCGACCCGAATGGGTAGACCCACATCTGCCCGGTTAAATTGACCAGGTCAGTTTAACCGAGCCGAAAAGTCCAGTGCGAACGCAATCAGGGTAAAAGCCGTCCCGGTAAAAAGCCACATCCGGTCCCCCGATCACCCGCCGCACTACGTGATCGTGAGGTGACATGTCGTACTACACACGCACATGTTTACACGGAAGCTCGGTTGCACTCATTGCATTCTCGCTGTCATGCACCCCGGTCAAAGGTCACTGCGATAGCGCCCTCTTGTGTTTGTCTTAAGTTAGTCGGTATAGATTTACCGATCGCGTCGGTTAGTTTACCCACGTCATTAATTGAATGCACATTTATCATCTACAAATAGGTTCTTCATGTACCATCATGTATGTAGACCAACGGTACACAATGAGGTTTCATTTGCATGTTCCAAATCCACCCTCCTGCCCCATCCACAACTCCCCAAAAAGGAGAGGGCTCAAGGCACAATGCTCAACAAATGAAAAACTACACTCTGTTGGTTAATTTGGGGTTTGAATGTTGTATCATTTATTTGCTGACCAAACCAGCAGTACGGAAGATAAGCTCCAGTGTTCCACACTTGCTTAGAAATTCTGCCAAGCGGCATTCCTTCAGCAGAAACTGGATTAAGATGTTGTGCAAAGTATGTACATGTAGGCCTAAAATGCACATTTCATATGCACGAATTTGGTAACTAGCAGGCAAACATTTTATAAATTTCTTACAGCTTCAAAGTACCTTTTAACATTGATAAACCGTACCTTGCCCGATGTCACATTACCACTGCATCACTTGCTTTCAAGATAATTTATTTTTGTCCTCTTGTGACAATATCTACATGTACATGTATGGTACAATGTACACAGACGCGTAATGTAATTCAGATTTTCTCACATTTCAGGGAACAACATACGTCAACAAGTGTGAAGGTGTGAACTGGATGAGAAAGAATCGCTTTTTGAACTGAGTAGACATGGTAGAGTTTGGGTTGGAATTAATAATTACAGGTATGGGGGGTACATGTACTGTACACTTCATTGCCACAAGGAAGTGTTGACCAAATTCACCTGAAGTCTTTTTCACAAATTTTGGGTGCGCCATTTTTAAGTCAATGTCCCCATGTGTTATCACAGGGTGGGCATTTCAGGCGACAGGGCTTACATGGAAGTCCCAAAAGTCCAGCTTGGCAGTTATCAGCAGCGGTGTGTGATGTTGGTGCGAGGGGGTCAATAAGGGCTGTCCAGTCCAAAAGTTTGAGTAAAAATTGTGAACACCTAACTGTAATGCAAAAATTGAATCATAAATAGCCAGGCTTCACTGAGTGATTATATTCTAGAACAATATGTGAAAAGCATTCAATATTTGTTTTATAATATATGTAACTACACAGAGATCTTTGTCATTTGAAAAAGGTGAACAATAAAAAAAAAATTTACACAGGAACTCGTCCACCCCACCCCATGAAAATTGTATTTTAAAAACTTCTAAACGATGAAGCCGACACCCATTGACACACCAACCTTGTACACCTCAGCTTTTACATCCAGAAGTGGACTTTGCTGAGTACACCAGCGTAGATGTGTAGATGACTTGCCTCATTTAGACAAACGGGCAGAGAACAATTATTTGGGAAAAAAGCATCCAAAGTGTCCTATAATGACATATTAAATTTTGGCAAAATTATGGCAGTTAACATGGCAAAATAAAGGATGACATATGACACGTGTAGACTTTATATCCAGTGTTTTTTTGGTTTCATTTGTCATGTGCAAATTGGCACTGAAACTACACACAATCAACCCCTGACCAAATGCAAAATGCAAACAGATGTATCCCAATTATCTTTCCTTTAGGAATCCTGACAGCCTGGGAACCAGCAAGATAAGCACATCTTCAATAGTTTATAAATAACATATTTTTAATAGCCGCCAGTAACAGGGCTTGACATTAATACTGGACTGCAGGCCCTGAGGCCAGTGATTTTATGTCAGGGCTGGTAAACTCTTGACCAGACTAGTCCAGAGCAGGGTTCTCCACACGCGGTTTTGTCCGGGCGCTGCGCCCGGACAAAATTTTCAAAATACAAAATGCGCCCGGACAAAAAATGTAGCGCCCGGACAAAATCGTCGTGTGAATCTTGGCGCGAATCGATTCGCGGATTCGCGTCGGATTTCTAGGCCTGAAATTTAAACAGAAAACTGTTTTTTTCTTGGCCCATTGTTTGTAGACTCCCACCCAGTGTCACATAGATTTGATGATTCATTGCGCTTGCACATTATAAGCATTGCTTGCGTGAAGGATTTAAACAGGGAGTCCTCAGTCATTCTCAACAGTCACCTAGGTCACTTTGTGTGTGAGTACCTGTGTGTGCATGCACACCACACACACAGCAATTGAAAGCCAAAATTCAACTATACAATGTACACATTTTGAGTCTGGACTTTCATCATCTGAAATGTTAATTTTCTTTGAGGTGCCATGGCCTACTGCTACTTACACAGCGTGCAATTGGCCCACCCCTTGATGAAAATGACACATGTTGTGTGCTTTTCAGTATTGCAAGACAGCACTATTTTTCCCCCAAGCTCTCCAGCATTTTCATCATTACCAGAGTCTAGTCGTTTCATCTAAAGATCTCTAGTATTGCTTTATTGAATGAAGCATGAAATTGGGTGGCTGAAAATAAGGAGGCAGACAGGGGAGGGGAAACCCAGGCACACCATGGTTCTCTTATGGGGGAAGACATGATTACATGTAGACATCTCAGTATACATGTAGAAGTTCTATTAAGAACTGGAAATGCTATTGGGATACAAAGCTCTCTGCTTAAAGGGACCCACCGGTTAACTGTTTACGTAATTTAGTCAAGTAGAATCAAAGACAATTATTTCTAGATGGTTTTATTATTTTTTTTAAACAAAAATATCACGTAATTAACGAGAAATTACCAAAAAAACAAAAGCGGTCAAAGGTCAGCGTATACGCTTTACCAGCCGTTGCAGGTGCAAATTTACAGGAAACATGCTGCGCATTGTTGCAAGTAAACTGGTGTTTATGTAAATGTTTTACTACGGAAAGGCATGAGGATCCAGTCTATCCATCTGAAAGTATAACTATAAACAACGAACACGGAAACCAGTCAACTCGCCCCCAGCAAAGTCGCCTATTACAAAGTCACCACAAAGTCGTCCCCTACCAAAGTTGCCCCCTCACATACAAACTCGTCCCCTCTCAAAGTCGCCCCTCACAAGGGAATTTAAACAATTGGTGTGATTGGACTTCTATCTTGAGGGAACAAAAGCTAGCTATCTTGAGGGAACGAAAGAGGAATTTTGGGGAACAAAATCTCATTGCGAGGGAACAGAAGCGTATATTTAGGGAACGAAACGTATTTCGGATGAACAAAACTATATTTCGGGCAAACAATTCAAAGTCGTATTTCGAGGAAATTAAAGTTTGTTTTTAGGGAACGAAATCTCCTTTCGGGGGAAAAAACATGTCAAAAGCATATTTCTGGGGAACAAAATCGTATTTCGGGGGAAAGAAAACGTGTTCAAGGGAACGAAAACATATTTTCTTGGAAAAATCTATTTCGTTACCTAGAAAAACACACTTTGTTCACATAAAAAAAATATAACAATTTATGTGACGAAATTATATTTTGATCGAATTAAACAACATTCTGAGGAAACAAAATGATTTAGTTGGAATTTTGTGAGTCGAGAGATGGAAAAAGAAATTTCGAGTGAGGTATTTTTTTCCACCTTGTAATTTTTAATTTCTTTTTTACCTGTCCCTTCAGGGCTCCGTTTTTGAGGTTGTTTTTTTTTTGGGGGGGGGGGGCTCGTTTTTTGTAATTTGTCACACAAATTGTTGTGACAACCTAATTGCACCGTCAATATAAAAGTGGTATTCCTACATGTATGTATTGACATAAATCTTATTTAATTACCAGGAAATTCGGTACAAATTGGGGGAAGGAACGTACACAGAGCATTGAAACGTTGCGCTTTTGAAACAGCGGATTCGATCAGCGAGGTTTACCGACTAACAAACCCGCAATGACAACAATGTAGTTGGTGGTCTGGCTCCCCACCCCTCCCACATGTTCATGAGCTTCCAGGTACAGCTATCTCTTGGCCCCGCCGAGACACTCTGCGCGCCAGCTACACGATTGCCCCTGTGTTACGCGTAGCTAGTCCCCACGCTGTGCACTGTAAAACAAGCTTTCGTTGCTCTGACTCTCTGAAATAAAATCTTACGTTCGATTTTTTGTAATTATTTACAAGTTGTATCCATAATTTGAATACGTATTTTCTTTTGTCAAATACTCATGAATACTTGTTAAAAAAAACAGAGTTGAATTCGGTGCAGTAATTAATTTTTATACGGCTGGAAGTAAAACTAACTCCGAAGATCACGAGGGTTATCCGAACCAAAAAAGTGGTTCGGATAACCCATGTGACCTTCATTTTTTGAAAAATGCTCAAAAATTGCCAAAATTGATGGGGTTTTTTAGGAACCGTTCTTCTCCATTCCTGGAAGACCTTTGGAGTCATGTTTCAGTCTATTTTGTAGTGTCCCTTTAACTTAGACTCAAAACACAAGAACTTGAATGTTGAATTGAATTTTTAAATGCGGATCAGTTTAGTAGTAAGCGTGTTCAATGTGACTGCACACATTATGTTGTGTACATGTACAATGTATCCATACTTTATTATTAATAAAGATTGTGCTATGAACAAAAATCCTGAGCCCTGAATGTATGTGTTTTCACTGCAGTCTACATGTTTTATATTATGAACAGCATCGTTCAATCTTTTTTTCAACATGGTCAGTCATGCACTCAACATATACTACACGTTGTACCATCACAGATTCACACGTATATTGTACAGTGTACAGTGTACATTGTGTAGCATTATAAGAAGAAAAAAATGTATGTTACATGTGTGTGAGCAAACAAGATGTCTTAAGGGTGTGGCAAACCATGGAGGTACATGTAGAAACCTCAGTGAAATCTATCCCTTGTACGCAAAAATGCTTAACAAAATGTATTAGTTCTTACTGAGAATCATAATTTGCGACTCAACATTTAGCATTCGGTGCCAGTCATATTGAAAAAGAAAACATCTATATCATTTGTAGCTTATCCTTCCCTTGGCTCTGTTGCATTGTGACCATTGATAATTGGTGCATCAAGGTGTCTTCAGTGGGTGACTCCTCACATCAGAGCTGCCAGAATTTGCATCTTGCAATCAGGGTAGACTTTGTGCAACGTTCAGGTAGATATTTTGTTCAACGTCATAGGGGGAAAGGTTTCCATAATCAGGGAGATTTTCAAATTTGTTCAAATCAGAACTTGGAAAGATTGGTGTATTTTCAGGGAATTTTCTGCAGAATCAGGGAGAGTTGGCAACTTTGTCACATCAATCTATACTTTGTACTGAAAGCTACATGTAACATGTACAGTGTGTTAAGATGTGCATGTTTTGGCGGGATCATTATTACTGTGTAGTTTGATTCAATTGTCATGAACACAAGTAGGACGTTCCCACTTCCGCATGGCACACTCCAAGGCAAACATTTTCACTTGACCTTTAGTCATGCTTTCTCCCACAAGAACCGCAGTTACTCTTCCTGGATTGTGTTATTTTTCATCATTATATTTAGAATTTGTCAATATGTTGTTCAATAGGTAATGAAATAAAGTACATGTTCTAGGGGGTGAAATGCATCCACGTACCACAAATCTTTCCTTCAACTTGTCATCACCACAAATAGAGATTATGTAAATTATACAAATGCCAATAAATGATTTGTTTGCGGGTTAACAAAAACCTTAAAATATCATGAAACCCATGACATGAGCATTTTGTACAAAAGTGCTATCAGCTGACTGGTTCATGGGTTGATAGGCACAAAGTACATTTATGTAATGGTTTAGGGTTCTATACTAGGTGTAAACCTCAATTGACTAGGAGAAAATGTATTCATCCTTTTGTTTCACTGAAAAAGACATAACCTTTCTTTCAATCAATGCGCTTTTGAAAGGGGCATAATACAGTATGAATAATACATTGTAGACCTACATGGTGTCTTTAACATTTACTTAAAACACATTAACCCTCTTGCTGTCTGACCATTCACTACCATTCACTGTGGTTTTGAATGATAGATAAGCTATGCCAGCCTTGCAAAATGATACCATGAGGGAATGCATGTACACAGTACACAGTTAGTTCTGTGCACAGTTGTGCCACCATACACAACTTTGGCAGTTGAATGGTTTCAAATGGTTGGTCAACTCACTTGAAAATGTTGTGAACAGTAGGAGGGTTAAGGCAAAACTCTTCATTTTTTAATACACTGCAAAATAACCAAACTACATACATGTACTGTACATGTTCAGTGTATCTACTCAGTGGAGAAACCAACATTTTCATTTAGGGAGAGGGACAAGTGGGGGAAAGAGAGATTAGGTCTGGGCTATTAATACATGTATGTCAAACCATTTATTTGTGCATTTTTTTAGATCTCACTTGGGGGAAAGGGGCAAGGGGTCTGAGCAGGAGGGTTACTGCTCTACTGGATGAAATCAGACATAAAGAGGAAAGTGCACATTATTACGGTCGTATATACTACATGCTATAAAGTACAAATGTTTACAAGACATTGGTGTTGATTGAAAATACATCTCAATCTATGTGTCTAGATTTTGTGCAGATTGCTTAAATTTTTTTTCCTTTAAAATTATTGCAAGTATAATCAGTTATGATATAGCTATAGGCCTATATATGAACTTTTCAAGCCAATCTAAATGCACAATGCTCATTGCCCTTTACCTCATGACCAAGTTGCACAAGATAAAATCACTGATTACATTTAAAACAGCAGCATGTAGCCACAGAGACAGATGGTGAATTGTTTGTACATGGGCCAGAGAGCACTCAGTGAGCAGTGAGTAAATGTTCATACTTTCAGCCATGCAAGCCTCCCTCCATATCCAGCTATGCAGGCCTCCCTCCAAACTCAGGCCATGGAGGCCTTCCTCTCACTAAATCTAAATACTCCCACATACATCTCAATCTTTTGTTCAAGTTTAGTAACAGCCTTTCATGCCCAACAAAATTCCACACTCACTCCTGAGAGACACAAGGTTTGTAATTGATCAATTAAGTCAACTACGATCAGCTTTGGTGTTGGGTTTCATAATACCATGGTGAAATAAGTTATCATAGTGCGGCCATTATTGCTTTTCTTTAAGTCAACCCAATGTAACCAAACTGAGGTTGGATGGAAAACAAAGTCTGGCCCCTTTCATGGTATGAAAGTTAGAGCTGCCATTGTAACTATTGTATGCACGGGTACCTGACACAGATTACTGCATAACGGTTTGCGCTGAGTGCTACAGAATATCTACCCTTTTCACTAGACATGACTATGAATAAATGTATTCCTTTTAAAAGTATAATCATCGAACATTCTTCAGCTATAATATTTGCTTTACAAACTTCGGAATCATGGAAAATAGGATTTTACCAACAATGCAGCGATTCCACAGCAGCCATGGACCTCTGCCAACACAAATATTTCTACTCCACTAATCAGACGCAAAACAGACCTTCACGACCAAGGAATTTCCTGCTAACTATGTTACCATACCAAAACACTGGAGTGCCAAAATGAAAGCAAGAAATGCTATGTATGTCTGCAGACACATAAAATATATGACTCAGATGATGGACAATGTACATGGTATGGCTATGAAGTAACTTGTTAACATTCATAAAGCAGTCTCATAATTACAATTAAAGTAAAACTTCTGAGACGATTATTTCCTTTGTCAAAGATGATATTTCAAATAATTGTATCTTATATACATGTATTAGATAACTATAATGTGCAACTGGTCTACATGTACAAGTCAAACTTCCCAACAAATGCGGAGTCTGCATAAAAAATAGGCAGGTATAAATAAAATATCCTACTTAGACCAAAGATGAAGTAGAAAATAAAAGGCAAGACAATCCAGGGTCAAAAAAGAGAGGGTGAGGGAGGAGCCACCCACAATCAAGAAGACAGGAACACAATGCACCCCTGATGTAACATACACTGTGCATCAAATTGAGTTAATAAACTAGCTGCTTAAAATTCAACTGGCCTCTTGTCTGCACTCTGTCACTGGGCATGCTCCATGGTCTAGTGGTTTTAAAAGACATGATCTACATGTAACTGCACTACATGTAACTGGACTTTTGCTACCGTTTCGGGTAGCAAAAGTCGAGATTATAAAGAAACACATTAGAAACCGCAAACAAGTTGGAAAACGCCCTCGTGGCTTCGCCACTCGCGTGCGTGGTCTCCCATTTCAGTCGCTTGGGATCGCGGCTCCAAGCCACGAAGGCCTTGACAAAAGGCTACACGTAGGGCTGCAACTGTTTATGATTTATACATGCATTTAAATAGTGTTCCCCAGGAAACCGAAAAACTGTTTAATATTAAGTGGAAAATGATTTTTTTAAATTCTCTTCAATCAGAATTTCTGTTCTGAATCCATCAAAAACTACGCTTTTAAACACAATATAAAGTTAGGAAAATCAGCAAACCTGTGAACTTTTGTGAAACAACACTTCCGAAGGAGAAAGATTTCCAATAAGGTGTACTTATGCAAGGGCTTTACAGCCACCTCAGTATCCCTTGCAAGTCTTTCATGGGAAACAACAAAAAAGCCACAAGGGTGTGTTTACTTTGAAAGCAGCTGCTTTTGTGTGGTCTCTTGGTCAATGACTGGATGGGAAATAAACAAAAAAGTCCCAACCCCCAGGCAACTACAGCAGGGTCCATGGGTAAATACTAGGATGTCATCTTAATAAAATAGCGATTCTTCTGCAATAGTTGGAGAATTCAAAAGGTGAAAGTGAGGAGGGGGATCAGATATCTTCAGTCTTGATTGAAGGTTTTGATTTCATGACCTGGAGGAGCAAATTGAGAGCTTCCTCAGGTCTGGAGGTCGTTAATACTGTAAGATGTCTAAACACCAAGTCAGGCTGATCTTTCAGAAATATTAAACTCGAAGGAGGACTTCATAAAAAATTAAAGGAATCATTCATCATGGATCAGATTTTTTTGAAATCTGCCTGTTATTAACCCTTTAGTCACTGTTCCGCCCGAAACCGCCCAGCCATTTACTCACTGGACCGCCCAAAACCGCCCGAGATTAAACAACACTTTGTATCTTGGGTTTTACACATGCTAGCGGGTTGCAGCAAACAGCCGTCGAAAGAGCGTGATCCAAAGATTGCGCCAGTCTAAAAATATCCCGTGGTCACCATTGACAAAAACCAAGTAATCTCCTTCCAAAGGTTCAAAGGTCGGAAATCTAGCACGACGTGTCAATGCTTCTGTGTGTGCGTACCGTATCGTATGTACAATGCATTACGCGCACACACGCACTATAATGTATACTACGAAAGCGACGATGTTTCGCTGGGCTTTCGCCATGTTTTTCACACATTATTGAAAGGAGTTTACATTGTAGAGGAAATTTATTGTTATCCATAAGTAATATAGACAAGATTGTTCATTTCTAAAGGTATGTTTTGATATTATTTCAATCATTTTGTCAACATTTTGTTCTTGTTTGAAACGATAGCAAAGTTGAAAAAGTTGTGTGCACAACTTTCCGTGAAACACTGACGCTAACGTAATGCAAACTAACAGTTGTCTATTTTCGTTGGTGTGTCAACATATTTACAATCTGAAAGCTTCAATTCAGTAAAAGCAAATACATATATGTGTGAATCATTCGAAAGATAATTTTATCCTCTACAAAATAAACCAAACTTGTAATACAAAAAAATAATTACAATGGAAGTTATGATACGACTTCCAGATAGTGCATTAATTTGATGACTTTTCCCCGCCCTGCTCAGTGAGTAAATGACTTTGTTGAATTTGCTCGTAAGTGCTAAAGGGTTAAATCCAAAATAATTAAAGTCAAATGAATGGTATTTTCCTGATCCATTACTTTGTCAACTGAATTTTCTGGAGCAACTTTGCACTCATAGCATTTGTCTTTTCAATATCATCTTTCTTTCCTGTACAGTTTTTGATGACAGTCTGTATTTGGGTCTTTGACAATTACTCTAAACTCCTAAACTACCTACATCTACAAGAAAATGCACCTTGGAGGGATTGATACATAAAATATTGAAATGCCCAACTTTAAACTTAATTAAATATGGTTGAACACTAGAGCAAGAATTGAACCAACAACATTGAAATTAACCTGCGGGCGCTCTACTGACTGAGCTCTCTAGCCTTATTATATATATATGTTATTTTATTAAAACCACAAATCGTGGCCCAGTGGCCAAATTGCATGTGACTGTACAGAGAATGATATTTAAAATTTAACAAATAGAAATAAATATCAAAACATCAACTAAAACAACAATTATTTATTTAAAATGTTTATAAAATAAGGGACCGGACTGTTTTGGAAACGGGTGGGTCTCATTGGAAGAGTGGAATATTGTTTGGAATTGCGGGTATTCCTACCATGGACACACTCTCTGGTCGGGGGGGGGGGGGGGGGGGGGGGGAGAAGAGATTTTAAACGGGAGTTATTAACAAGAATGTTGGCAAAATGCTCACAATGATTTCTCCTCCTCCCAGCCAGGGAGTCAAGTCCGCAAGTAACAAGAGCATCATTATAAGAAGTATATTGCTGGCCCAAAATCATTCTACAAACCCTTTTTTGAATCTGTTCCAAGTCGTTAGATTGCTTAGTGGCAATACCAGGCTGCCACACTACATCTGCATACTCTAGAATTGGTCTAACATAACCACAATAGACAATGCTGAGTTCTTTCATTGAAAAACCAAACCGTTTAAGAGTCCTTAGCATAAACAATTTCATGTTAGCCTTTTTCAAAATATGATTGATTTGCGCATTCCATTTAAGATCGTTTTGTAGCCAAATTCCAAGGACCTTGGCCTCGTTGACAAATTCCAAAACGACATCGTTAATGGTTAAATTTATACCATCAGAAGGGTTTTTCTTAAAACACACTTGAAGGGCTTGAAGGATTTAACCTGACCTGGTTTTTGTCAGACCATTCAACTAACTTATTCAAGTCATCCTGGAGGGAACTGTTTCTAGAAATAGATCTATTTTCTACCAAAGTATAGGTCATGAATCAACATATTTCAGACATTTAGAATCAACATCTTGGACTGCATCATTTATGAAAATTTGAAATCCAATTGGTCCTAATTTGGTTCCTTGTGCAATTCCTCCATTAAGCAACAGATAATCAGATTTGACATTGTTAAATCGAACACACTGAGTTCTATTGTTAAGGAAATCTCCAATCCATGGAACAATGGAGCCTCGGACACCAAGGTCAATGAACTTGTTAATGAGCAGATTATGGTCGACAAGATCAAAGGCCTTGGAGAAATCCGTAAGCACCACCATCCCTACATTGTGTATATTTTCAGCTCCTTGAGAAAGAAAATGAACCAAATCCACTAAGTAGTGACTTGTTGAGACACCCTTGACGTTACCGAATTGACGACTATCAATTTTGTCCCGAGTATCATACAAAACCCAATTAAGCCCTTTTCACACGACAAAAAAATGACCATGGTCCCTTGCTACAAATTTTACGAGCGCTGATTGTTTATTTGTTGTCATCGTGTGTGACTGATTTAGCAAGCTTTCACACGGATAAAGTAAAAAACTAACGACCATTGTGCGCTATGAAAGTGCACACACCACTGGTAACCAGCCAACTACTGGTAAATCTGTGAAATAGATAATACTACCAGTAGTATTAAGTCGTTGCAAGTTTTCTGGGGGCAAAACCAGGCTCCGAAAAGCCAGAAAAAGGTTTAAGATTTTTTGCCAGGAAAGGTTTTTGGTATTTTAGAAGCGCGACTTACCAATTGATAAAACAACGTGCAAGCTGAATTCCTACATGTACATGTAGCTCAAAACGAATGTTCCTATTGGCTGAATTGCTACATTATGTAGGAATTCAGCCAATAGGAAAATGTTATGCAGTACACACAGCGCAGGGCTCGAATTTTACACTGGACCACAGGCCCGAGGCCAGTAATTTTAGTGTTGGGCCAGTAAACTTATGACCTAACAAGTCCGATGGTCTTGTGTTTTTCAATTGAATAACAGAAACAAATTATGTTCAAGTGTGGACTTTGGGTCTGATAAATTATCTTTAAATTCTATGAGCAATTAAATAATTAAACTCTTCTCTTGCTTGTCTCAGTTTGGGTTCATATAAAAGCAGTCAAATATATGTTAAACTGTGTCAGCATTTTTTTATTTTCACTTTGAATCTGGTCTTGTAAAAAAGATGTCTGGTCCAGTAAATATTTTGAACTACAAGCCCTGTAGTCTTGTGAATTTTCTCCCCAAATTCGAGCCCTGCAGCGGGTAACAAATTTTATTGAACAGAGTTAAAGGATTGCTGCAAAAAAGATGCACTGGCGTGATTGGGTACAGCCCCTTGACATGCAATGCAAAAGTTCACACACAAAAGTTTCCACGCATGCGCAGTGTGGGAGACTTCTCACAGGACGTCGTTCAATAAACAAAGGTTCCCTTCACATGATGATTTAGCGTACGTCCTTGGTCAAAACTTCCGCTAGTGTAAGATTTTGTCGGAGGTCCGGACCTCCGACAAAATGTAGCAATGTTGGACAATATTTTACAAGGGACCCTGGTCAGTGTAAAAATTGTTGTCCTTTCACACGAGGTACATTTTGTAAAATTTTACAACCATGCTACAATTAAGCAAGGGACCCTTGCTAAATTGCTCTCGTGTGAAAGGGGCTTTAGAAACAAATCCCTCGGCAATTTTGGCAAAAACGTAAGTCAGCGAAATGGGTCTCAACTTGTCAATACTTGGAGGATATTGCTTGGGAATCGGAACAACTATGGCTCGTTTCCATTGAAGTGGAACAATGCCTTTAGAAAAAGAACAATTTAAAATATCTGTGAGAGGAATGCTTAATTCGTAAGCAAATTCCTTTGCAAGTTTTGGAGGAAATTCATCAGGACCACATGATTTGCTAGATTTCAGCTTCTTAAGTTCTGCATAAACATTCCATGGGTATAAATGAGGAACTTGTTGTTGTTCGATCGTTTTATTCAGTTAAGAATATAATGTGTAAAATTAACTACACAGCGTAACAATTTGAGCAGCCACTCATAACAACATTATTACATATTAAAACAATGCCTTTAGAATAAGTATATATTACCTGAGCAGTGCCTGTTGGATTTATTGCAGGCTATATAATGCTTTAACAATATCATTGATACTCATCATATTGATGAGTGAACCTGCGGCAGGGTTGCAACCTACAGCCAGCCACTGACAATGCTGAAGATGGGTCTTATCAAATGCTGTTTGATTACATAGTTTGCAAATGCACATATTTGGCCTATAACAATTTGACGTACTGCAGAGTAGATGGTGAAGACCATTGCTATACCACATGCCTAAATTACGTCTAGTACGGTCACAGGAGAGACTATCAGGAGCAGGAGCATAATGAAGTGGGTCAAGACGTGTATTGTTTTGGAAAGACTCTCTCACTAAAAATGAGGCTGGTTGCCATCCAATGGCAGACATAAGAGAGGAGGTCGACGCATATTTAGACACACCAAACCACAGTTTGATTAGTCTCCCTTGAATCTCATCCAGAAACATATAGTCATTGTCGGTGAGGTTTGGGGCTAGTGTTTTTAAACTGTACTAATGGAGGGCAGGTATGCAGGAAGATTAGTGGTATCCAGGGGATTAAGACCCTCAGACACCCCTACAAACCTGTCGTTAATCACTTCAGCCTTACTTTTATAATTGTTGTCCTCAATACCTGGAATGTCTAAGCAGAGATGAGAAGAACGTTTAGTATTAGTCATAGTTTTTATTTGTTGATGCCACCTGTGGGGGTCAGTTTGTTGTAAATGTCTAACTCTGTTAGCATAATAGGATAATTTAGCCTTTGCAATTTCCCTTTTAACTAGGTTACGGATCGTATGCCACTGTAGATCATTATTAGCAAATGCTATTTGCCGGTCCGAGATTAATTGTTTAATGTAGGATGTGAGCCATGGTTTATCTCTACAATGAGCCGTAATTTTTTTAACTCGGCAAAATGAATTCAGGCCAAAGTCAAGAAGTGAATAAAAAGCGTCAGCTTTCTCTTGAACCTCATTACATGAAAGAATAGAATTCCAATCTTGATTTTGCATCCAAGATCCAAAAGAACGAATGTTGGGGGTCTCCCTATTTTGTTAAAACAAAGATTGCTATGACTGCATTTTGTCAATATCTTTGTTCAAACAAAGATATTGACAAAATAGGGAGACTGCCAACATAGGGCTCCATAGATAACTCAGTTGGTAGAGGCTTGGCACGTTAATCTGGAGGTAACAGGTTCAAATCCAACTCCATGGTAAATTTTTCTTTGATCAACCCCAAATGATTTCAAACTTACATGTACCCAGTCAGTTTCACTTGTTGTTTTTACGATACTTGATAATAACCTTAATCACACCACGAAGACAAGCAAAACATTATCCATCATAACAACACTTTTAAGTATTCTGTAGTACATATTGTTACTAATGTTAGTATTATAAATAATGATGATTCTGTTCAAATAAGATAAGGTCTTTCATGATGCATGCTTCCAGCTGATATAATTCAACCTTAAGGATATGAACAACAAAATCACTAATAAAACTAACATATTACTTTCAGTGGGCATCATATTTATACAAAACTGCAAAGCAAAGATTAGTTCTGTACTCAAAGACTTAAAGGGTCCACATTAAAACTCTCAGATGAAACTGAAAGACTCGGTAATGTACACACATGTCACATGAAGCTCCTTCCCTACTCACATTATGTATAATACAGTCCCAATGTTTTGTTTTTGAAAGGGCAAAGGCCTGAAGACCTGAGGAAAAGGGCACCTCATGTAGAATTGGTAGGATCGGTAAAAGAATCGATTAGTCTAAGAAAATTGTACATTTCATTGGAATATTTCAAGGGGCACCAAGGCAACGACATTGGGCAACGGAGGCAATTGCCCCAGTGAAATAGCAAGCCTGATAATACCTATGATAGGTTCCAAACATTGGGGAACAAAGAAAACTATTTACAGAAAATCACTGGTTCAAAAACACAAAAAATCCACAATTTTTTTTTTTTTTAGATTTGACTTATTGCAACTAAACTTTATGTATGTTTATGTTGACAGGAAAAACAAATTTTACAAAAAAATATGAATGAATTTGGGATCTGTAATGCCATATTTTTAAACATTTGTCCCTTGATGGAATCAAATTTGAACCCCCCAAAATTAGGCTGAACTATTCCAGCTTTGGAACTGCCTTTTGTTTTGCTTTCTATCAAAATGATGAAGCTGCAGTGATTACAGTCAATGCCGGCAGCTAGCGGGAGTCAATTCCAAGTTTTACCAAATACATGTCTCACAGCAAGGTTATTTTCTTTCAATTTAAATGCTCCACATTCTTTGTCCAAATAATCAATGCTAACTCCAGCCAACCAACCAGCCTACCCACTCATCCAGTCTCAAGTGAAGTATCCTCCACTGCCCTATAGCTAGCTGGGTAATGACACTATCCAAGACAAGCAGTAAAGGATTGCTAGAATTAGTTGACTTTGAGAAACAGCAGGCAGGCTGGTTCAATTGGAGGTTCAACTAGAGGTTCGTGGCTAAACCACAAATATCTCAGAACCTGAATCTGTTGGACTGTCTTAACCACAACAAATGGGTCCATTTCTGGTGGTGAATAAAGGAGTTCTACAGTTTATTTTCTGGAGGGCTTGGTGCACCATAATGACACATAGGAACAGTCCACATATTCAATGAAATTATTAGCATTTCAAATTTATCCTCACCAGTTAGGTTTCATATTAATATTAGTCTGGCTTCAAATTTGTTCCCTTGACACCCTTCCCACAACCCAAAGAGAAAGGACAGAGTTTCTCTATCTATGATGCACAACCCAACGACTAAGTGCTTCAAATTATAACCTTTAAACCAGACTTCAACTGCTGCATAATTTAATGAATTACTGCAAATAATTGTGCATAGTGTCATGTGTCTTCAAAGAACACACTCGATAATGTCAATCAACATATTCTAAGCACAATGTCAATACAACAGATGATGATTTATATAGGCGGTCAACACGAGCAAAACAAAAGTAATGTTAACAAAGGTTTTCATGTAATCACAGTGGAAATTCAGATGTAAGGTATGAATTTAGTTTCATAACAATAACATTGAGTTATTTCAGTTAAGCTTCAATATCATAATCTTTAATTAAAGTAGTATGGTATAAATGTATTAAATTTTTTTCTAGGACAACTCATTAAAGTTATTAATAATCTTTTGGGGCTTTGGGCTAGGCAGGCACAGTTTTCCTTGTTATTTGTTAAAGTATTTTTTACAGAATCGGTACATAAAGTGAAGGAAGGCTAACTTACTTAGCAATCACGATATTTGATTTCAGATTTGTTTTTGTTTTCTATGGCATAATTAAATGCAACTTTCCTCGACTCAGGTGGAAGGTATGAATGGCCGAATGATGTTGTCCTACCTATTTCCAAGTGGGCAAGGGCCAACCTTTCCTTAATGAATTTATTTGATTTGTTAATTGATCTTAGTCTTACAACATACAAATCTTCACAAGACAGGCTACCCATTATTGTATACGCCCTCCTCCAAAAGAAAAGCAAAGGCCAAAGGGGCTTTATTTTAGTTGGCTGTAGACTAAGTTTTGGTGGGGTATCCATACGCAACATTTATGCCGAACTGTTAAGCTCATGAGCTGACAAACGGAAAATAATAACAATATGCAGCGAGCCGGGTCACTCACTTTGAAGTGGCCAGTCATCTTGCTTCGCCATACGGTGAACCTAACCCGCCACCGCGCGGCGTACAACCGGTTACAACACAGAGTTCACAATGCACATTCACGTACCTTTCACATGCGATTCAAACTCCTGCAATATTTCCTTTTCTTGTTTCCGATCGGACGACATTTTGACGAAGGTGTAACTACTAACATAAAACCGTCATCACATGGTCTTACCACCCACAGTTTTACCGTAAATTTATTCAAAACACACTTGGAAAGAACTCCTCACAGGGTCAGCTCTCTACGCCCGGCCGCCATTTTCTGAGATTACGGAAATACTTTTTATCGACTCTCTCTCCCTGCTCTCTGAGCTCAGCCGCGCAGAGACTGCTGGGAAATAGTCCTTTTGTAGTACCGATGACGGGCCGGGCAATTTGATTGGTCAATTGCGTTGAGTCTGGCGTTATGCTCTGATAATTCAACCACTCAAAATGGTTGTTGCTGGAAGGTCGTTTGTATCGCCAACGTATAAATAATCAAGCAGCTGTTGTCATTCGGGGCATTTAAATTTACACTGTCCGGATATTGAGAAAAGATTTCTTTAATAATTTCCAAGCAACTCGTTTGTTTTGCAGAGGGAATAGGGTTAAAATGCACCCCAGCTTCAGGAAGAAAAATGTTATCAAGCTTCGATGCCGTTTTTGTGACTCTTGTGTTTGTAGAAGAGGAATGAAGGCTGTGTTACTGGCTGACACAGCAGTGGAATTGTACTCCACCGATTCACCAATGGCTGGGTAAGAAAATGGGATGTTCCGTAATCCTTCACTACGTTACACGTAGTGTGTACATGTAGTACCATGGATGATGGAGGTCGTTACTATACCCCTCTCGTGTCATATTGTTTTGAGTTTCTTCAGACAAAGAACTAACTCTAGTGTTGTCAAGTGTTTATCCAGTTGATATATGTTTTTCTATGGATTTTGTTTCTGTATCAAATTATATTTTATTATCTAATTTAGTCCGTTTCAATTTGAAAGAGTTGATGTTTAAAGGGACACGTTGCCTTGGATTGGACGAGTTGGTCTATAAAAAGCATTTGATGTTTTAAAAGTAGAATACAATGATCCACACAAATATGTCTCGAAATTGCGTGGTTTTCCTTTTACATCTCGAACTAACACGGTCGGCCATTTATGAACCCAGTGCACTTATCGAAAAGAGAAGGGGTTCGCCCCGGTGTTCCTAGTTTGATTGGCTGCATATTGCGCCACAGCACCTTGTAAACCATTACATGGTGCTATGTAAAAGGAATAGGTCTCAAACTTCAAAACATAGCTCCACATATATATACTTGTAGTTGCGATAATCGTAACCCTCCTCTCCCGTCAGTTGGTGGGGGAAAAAAAGAAAGAAAACAATTATTTAGTTACATGTGATATCTAATATTGAACTTGCTGTTCGGACACAAAGGAAAGGTCAAAGCAGGGTCCCCCGGGAGAGGAGGGTTACGATTATCGCAACTAATATACTTGCAGGAAAAATACTGACTGTTGAAGCGCCTTGACTCTTGAGCGTCACTGAGTGACGGAGTATGAGCGCTATATAAGAAGCCATTATTATTATTATTATTATTATTATTATTATGGGAGTCAATTTTTTGACTCCCATAAATGGCCAACCGTGTTAGTTCGCAAAGTAAAAGGAAAACCACGCAATTTCGGGGCATATTTGTGTGGATCATTGTATTCTACTTTTAAAACATCTTTCTAACCATATGCATTTCATAACAAACGGTTACAAACGCTTTTTATTAGACCAACTCGCCCGATCCAAGGCAACGTGTCCCTTTAATTTATAAATTTGTTTGTTGGTGCTATCATCAAATGTGTTGACATTTATTGAGCAAGGGAAACTAGAGGGGAATTCTGTAGTACTAGTAATACTTGTATAGTAAGTAGTAGTAGTAGGGCTGCTCATCAAATAATGTAATTTTTAAAACATGATTACATTCTTGAACATGTTCAATGGGGTGTAACTGTCTGCTATATGCAAAATTGCTGCATGAAATCGTTCCCTGTAATTAACTGTCTATTTATTTTAGTTGTCCCTTAAATATTTCCCCCCAAAAAGGTCAAAATGGGACAACTATTCTACCTCCATGATTTGAAGGATATTTACAGCAGTGTTTTCTCAGATTTTTCATTTTTTCCCCCTAGATTTTTTATTAAATTTGTGCTTAGGCCAAGCATGGAAAAGTAACAAGTTTCTCGTCCGGACTTTTTCAAAAAAGGAGGAGGCAGTGCTTTACTGTTTGTTTGGGGGTTTTTTCAAATGTTTTTCCAAGATGGCTGCCACCTGCTAAATATGGCTGGCCAAGGTATATTTATTCACAGATTTTGTGCTATTAATTGAGTATAGGGCCTACTGAAGCAATTTATGACAAAACACATAATTTGTAAGACCCTTCACTGCAGAATAGCAGCACCATCAGTCACCTTCGACTACAGTTGCTGCCCGCTCTGAAAAGAACTCCAAGCTTGGTTTGGTGCCAAGACACTGATGATATATTAAGTCAGGAGAATCACACTTTTAGCCCTCAACTAGCTTAGGGACTGCACACCTGAGAATATTGAAATGAGAAAGTTGGGAATTCTTGAGGCAAAACTGCTATTTTTGGCCTATCTAATTGGATTCAGGAGATTCAAAATATCAGAGATGCCACTCAGTTTTATCCAAAAAATTCGTAAATTTTGGCAAGAAAGCCAAAAAATTACTAAAAATTAAAAGAAGCAATGCATTTTGGGCTTCAAAAAAATCTGATTTCAGCTTTAAAAGGAGGCGGCGGTGGCCAAAAAGGAGGCGGGGACAAGAAACTCGTAGGTTTTTTTACTTAGCCTTATGTGGGAAAAAAAAAATGTTTTGAATCGTAAACCCACTGGGCAAAGCACCAAGCATTTAGCAGATTGTTACAATCTTGCAACCCTGACAGTAGCACAACCAAAGAATGTTAACTTAGGTGGGGCTTATTTAAAGGTACTGTCATACTTTGGTAACGACCCCGAAAAAAAATGTGTAAGGTTAGTATGGTATCGTAGTAGTAAGCATCCAAATTATTTCATCTGAAATGCTCCCATTGATTAAAAATCAATGAAAACATTTGAATCTGAGAAATGATTCATGCATAAAATATTTCTCAGATTTCTGAGGGACTTGGTGTCCATTCGCGAGAGATGCGGTTGGTACTTGGCTGTCACCTCGTTAAATGTGGATGGATTCAACGTTCTTGTGATAGTACTGTGACAGTTTTTTGCAGTTTTCTCAGCAAGTAGACACTGTATTCAACTGAAACTTTCACATGTGACTTTTATTATAATATATATATATTTGTTTTGCCTATAATCAATCCAATGCGAAAATGGTAACGGATCCTGTGCACACCAATTTCATGATTTCTTTTTCCCTATTTTTATTTACAGAAAAATCAGCAACATCGGTAAAACTTACTCAACTAAAAAGTGCACTTGCACAATTTGCGATGTTGCCTGTACAAGTTGGTATGTATATCTTTGCTTCATTTATTGGGAACCTTTAACTTTAAATCCTATTTTGAATAAAATACAAGGAATATATAATGTACCACATAAAATGAACAAAATAGTACTAGTTTAGGATGATAATGGATTGGTGCATCATATTTTAAAATATATGAAACTTAAGTCCCCTATACATAATTTTTTTCTGAGAGACTTTCAACCTTTGAAGTTGGAATGTCAAAAGGCCTACACATGTACATGTAGTCTGATAAATATCAGGTATGATGTTCTTCCCTTTGTTCTTTAGTCTGATTTCCATTTTTTGGCCCTTCTGAAAACAGAAAAAACTGTGATTATAGCCTGAAAATTAAATTAAACCCTGCACCATATGAACAAGTAGGTCAGCCCTTGTGCTCAAACAAATTGTTCAACTATTACCCAAGGACCAAGTATCATGCCTGGATTCTGTACTTAAAATGTGAATCATCTACCCTTGCAAAGATTGTTGTACTTGCCAAAGAACTCCTCGAGCTGCTCATGGACAAAAGTTATTTTTCTTTTGCTTAAAGCGGAAACGTATTAGGTTATCATGTGATGCTGCCATGTACTTCGTGCCTACAGTCTTGCAACAACGGACACTTGTGGATCTTCAATAGCAATACAGTCTGTGCAGAGAGTAGACTTAACACTTCAGGTAAAACTAACAGTGGGAGGCACTCAACCAATGCCACTTTTATGTATTAGTAAATCTTTGCCACAGAAAGAAGAAATAGTCCTGGAATTTCGTCTTTGAGAGAGCAAGGCCAATTTTATTTTGCAACTTTGCAAAATAAAATTATTTTAGGGCACTTTCATTGGAAAATCTTCAAGTCTGTGTGAAACGTTTTAAGACAAGGGCAACAGAGGCCATGTAATTCCAGGCTTGCTAATAGAAACAACTCTTGCCTCAGTATTTTCTAAATTCAGTTTTACAATGCACTCATTTTCCAATACAAAGGGTAGGGGGGAATTGCAAGTCTCTAACCTCATGTTAAATGATGCAAAATTTCACTTTATTTGACAATCTTTTAAAGCGAAATTTGAAACATGACCTTTTTGGATTTCAAAAATAATCGGGTATGTACATTCTACTCCATACTATGTTAAATGTTAGTTAGGTCAAATTCGACGCACTTTTGATTTGAATATTATGGAAATTCAGAAATGAACTAAAAATTTCCCATACCAAAAAGTACAGACCCATATATTTGAAATATGTGACGTCATTGAGTGTTTTTCGTGCTTTAAGGACTTTATGTACTGAAAAATGAGTGTCACAAAACTCTTAGAGCCTCTGTTACATTTTGTTGGAACGTTGTGTATAATTGAGTCAAGAGGAATGGAATACTAGAGGGGGGCCAATTCTTGCTCACTCTTAATTTTTCTCAATATGTTACAGCCACAGAGACATTGAGATGGGACAGCCTCCCAGATGCTTCACTGGAGCAAGATTCTGAACTAGACGAGTGGGATAACTACTTTCAAGAGATGGAATGCTGCCGGTGACAGAGGCTTAAGTAACTTATTTTGTTTTTGTACAACATGCACTTTAAGTTCACATAACTGGAAGCAAAAACCCAACAGATACTACTGTGTTTACAAGCTTACGAATCTTCACGCCAAGCCAATAGTGATGTCAAAAATGAACATTCTTGGGAAATATTGAGCTAAAATTGAGCATGTTTCTGCTGGAGCAAGTACATGTAGCTGCAAATTGAAGCGTTAGTTTGCTCTTTTCATTTGATTGAAATGGGCTTGACGAGCCGCTGGTATAGGAAAGGAATATCCGCAGAATTACACCATGTAATGATTGTTTGTTGGAAAGAGTGCTGTGCCACAACATTTAAGCTTAAGATACGATGATCCCACTGCTTCTTATTGGAACCACACTTCTTCCTAGAAGAGATTATTAACATTGTGATTCCAGCAAACTCTACTCCCAATTTCACCCACCAAGCAAAGCTTCAAATCATACACTAAATTGTCTTTTATATCTAGAGGCTATATCATACTTGTCAACCAGATTAAATCAAAAACCTATTCACAATTGCATGTCTACCATTAGGCAGACCAGTAGCCTACATCATGAGACAAAGGATGTATTCGTTCATGGTTTTCGAAGAGAATGGGACAACACTCTTTGACTTCACTCATGTCATGGGCAAAACTAAGCCCAATTAAAGTTAACATCACAGTGGTCAATGTTGCAGTTGGTTATAGTCATCACATGGTTGCATGTACATGTAACTCTAAAACTTGTGTTGCAATAACTGAAAAGGGGTAGCTTACCACTTCAGAGTGTAATGGCAAGTATGCTATTGTTTCTTCTACACTGTACACATGTATTACTTTGTACATGTCACATCAGGCACTTCCTGCCAAAACTTAAAACTGGGTTTATTTGCTCATCAAATAGATGAGAAGAAGAGCCTTCAAATGACACCTAAATTAGGCCTCTTCAAATACTCAACAAATAAAATGTTTATGTTTATATTGGCTGATGTTTCGGTTGTATTCACTTAAGGCCATTGCACGTTTTCCGAGAAGTGTCTGATTTTGGCATTATAACTTATGAAGTATTTTTTTCAATTTTCAATTTATGATTCTTTTTTATAGTCTGTCTGTAAATTGACCACATGTACTGGTTTCACGTTCCAGTGCAGTCTCATAAGATGATTAGGAAAACATATCCAAAAGTGACTTCAAAACCTGCATTTACTTTGGCTGAAGACAACATGATCTATTTTCAACCAATAAAACCTACATGAATTGTTGCCAAGGAGTGGTTGATATCTGGTTTTGATGTATTGTGTTTGTAAATAACATAAATTGCTTATATCTTTCAATTAAAGCTTGCACAAGAGAGCCATGGGAAAGTTTGGGTTCACACATAGCATATGCGTTTAACAACATTTTGTAATCTAAATGTAAATTGGCTGGTGCTGCATGCTAACAGATCTGGGCCCAATTTCAAGAAGCTGTTTAAAGTAAGCAAATTTGTTGTGCTTATAGCAGGAAAATATGCATTTAAGCAAAATTGTATTTAATAGAAGATTTGACAGTGCATGTGAGCGTTCACAATAGATTTGCACTGATGTCACTCATCTGGGCCCAGCTTAAGCAGAAATTATTGCTTGACAATTTTCTGCTAAGCAAATAAGCAGGATACCATTCACAAGTTGTACATGTGACATGGTAGTATGGTCGGTAACCCTATTCTGGTAAGCATAATTTTGTTGTGCTTAGCTACTTTTGGCTGATAAGCTAGCATGCCTTCTGCTTTGCTAACAACAAGCAGTGGTTACTGTGAGATACAAATTGTTCCAAGGGTTGCTTCGTAAGCATAAAACATCCGCTTACTGGCTTTATAAAATTGGCACTAGATCATAAAAATATTTGGTTAATTTTCAGAAGTTACTTTGATTTAAAAAAAAATTTGAAATTTGTTTTTCATTTCTGCAAAAAATGCTTACATACTTAATTCTCTTCTTATTTAAAGACATTAGGGAGAGCCTTTACGATGAAAGTTTTGGAATTTGAAGGTACTTTTAAACTCCATGAATCCAACTCAGAAAATACCTGGCATAACCTTGTTTCTGGCTTTTTGAAAATCTAATTTTAACGATTGAATACAAAAAATTAAATTGCATTTGTTTATTATTTAATGAATTTCTTATTACATATATTTTAAAATATTGTTAAGTATTCTTGAGTTACATTTAACTGTTATTTTAAGTGTAAACATTTGCACTTTTTTTTACTACAGTTTAATTGTTTATTTGTATTTTGGTGGCTCATTTTTTACTTTCATCCACTGAGCTAATTACCAGTTACACTATCATTTTTACAAAGTATTTATTACAAATATCGGCGTATGTTTCAACTGTGCCCTGAGCAGTAAGCATGACACTTTGGAAGTTTATTTTTATGATATATGTAGATAATTAAACTGTAAAACAAATATCCTCTTTGAACAGTTCCTTGCAGTCACTTTTTTTCTTTGGACCGCGTGTTCATCAATCCAATGAAATCTGGAGGTCTTCATTTTAAGTTGAGAGTGGAATAAAATATACTCTTAATAACAACAAGCATCATTTGCCTGCCATTTGGTTTTCAGTAGTCCATTCTTAATCCTGTAATTTGTTGGAAAGTTATTATGTGAATAACGTGCGTAGGCCTATCTGCTGCATGCTCAAAGTTTATGCTACTTCCGTCTCCAAAGCTTATACATGTACATGTACATGGTTTCTGAATTTAGCCCCAGTTCTTGAGTGGGGCCCAAGTCCATGGCCTGCTTACCACAGAATTCTGCGCTCACAGCGCCCTGCTAAGCGCATGATTCTTTGGGTTGAATGCACAGAATTCCTCTGTATACAATGCTGTGAAGTTGTGCCTAGATGAGAGACAATACACGTACAAATAATTTGAATGAAGGTGCAACAATACACATCTTTATGACATTAGGCCCTTGAATAAATTGATTTGACTAATAATGAAGTGTGAAGCATCCAGCTATCACCACACTTCACCTGCCATAAACAAAGCACAAAGTTATTATATTGTACAGTCAAGAAAAGTAGCATAGTTGATGGCAAATCTCTTGGCATAGAAAATTTATTGAGACTACATGTGATTACAGATTTGCAAAATATTCTGCAGCCATTGGTGCTTTGAGTTCTGTTTGAAGTTAGCTTTTATTTAGTGTTTATGTTCAATATTACTGATACTGTGTTATTTTTTACCTTGTTAATTACAAATTTGAACAAAAGAATCCCAATACTTGTGTGATTTTCAACTAAAGCACAATTCGTCGTGGAGATAAAATTGTTTTCTTAACATATCATTATTTTTCTGTTGAAGGTAGCAACATGTTTATAATTTAGTTTGCATGGCTTCACTAAAAGTATTCCAAAACAAATATTTAAAGAATTTAAATTTCCAAATTTCCTACAACTGCCACTGTAATCTCATTTGTATGTAATATTTATTTCAAAAAGTTAGTGGCCTGACATTTTGACCCTAGTTGAGTCTTTCTCAATGGCTAAATCAGAATATTTATAATATTGTTTTTTAAAAACTATTATCCGATGTTGTAATAAATATTGCACACATATAAAAACATAACAAGTGTTTTGGACTTGAGATAAGAAGTTGGTTAGTTTGCAATTCTTTATTCTACATGTCAGCTAGCTCATCTCATACCTCATTTTCACAAAGTGACATGTGTTTAGGAATTAATTACTCATTAAAATTTAAAAAGTTGCAAGAATGAAAACTATTGACAGCTCTGTACGAATGAAGAAGTCAGCTTATTTTTTGTCTTAAAATTTAAATAACAAACACTACCGGTATCAATTTAATTAGCACTGCAGTCTCTGAAACAGCAGTTTGAACAAATAGAACAACTTTAACCACGATTTTTTTTTTTTCAAAGAACTTGGGCTGTGGAGCTTTATTGGTCACTTTTTGGGAACGCTGACAAACTGTCCGATTTGTTTCCCTTTTTGCAAAATTAAAAAACTGTTCAGATAAACACTTTCTTGTAGCAACATGAACAAGGGTCAAGACTGACAAAAGAGTAGCCCCATGATGAATGAATAGGGCCAAAATGGCCAATAAACTCCGTATCCTTGATAAAAGTGATACGGAGTGGATGGCCCTATAAATTCATCAACATGGGGCTAAACAAAAGAGGGGTGATACTGATAATAAAAGTGTGATTACCAAACGTATACATTCCTTTTCAAAAAGATTAAGGAATATATACGTGTTAAAGGTATGATTTATCAGTGGTTTGGGAAAATAATTAATTCCGTTTGTCTTGTCCTTGAGTTTTGTGTTATATCTGTCACTCACCGTCTCAGAAAACAAGAAACCACATAACTTGACCATCTCCCCAGACTCCTCAAATGAAAGTAACGTCACAGCGCGAGTTTTTGCCAACCGAGGTTGGAAAACTATGGAAAGCCATAACTGCAAAACAAAAACAGATGAGATAGCCATAGTTTGTAGCAATGTTACACAAATATTCAAAAATAGTGTTGAATTTGATGGAAACAAATCAACCAATCATGGTATTTCAGTTCATGAATCTTAACAGAAAATGTTGAATTTGGTCAGAACATTTTTTAACACGATTGAATGTTTTGCTAACATTCGGCCGTCCATGCCAACCGGCGCACTTTGTTTATCAACAAAAGAAAGGTCTATTCGATACGGTCTATACAAAAACGAGAAAACCAAATAATGTACCGCCCTCAATAGTTAATTTCTTCTGAACTAGTAGTGGCGGGTTGGTGGTGGGCGGGGATAGAGGCATGGGCATGTGGGGCATGGAGGGAGGCGGTGCGCCAAACGAAAGAAACTGGCAAAAATAATCTCAAACTTTATGTCAACAATTTAGTTTTTAAAAAAAAGATGTGTTAATTATCAATGTGTGCAATCTCTAAATTCTCCATACCTGAAAAAACAGTCCCGATCTATTACCAAATATTATGGTCATTTAGGCAAAGCGAAGTCCCTGGGGCTTTGTTATGCAAATACACCCATGGTTGCTCGCTGACCAATGAGAGAGGGGCCGGGGAGTGCTGGCAAGCTGAACTAACTTTGCCGAAGAAAAAACTTAGAGGACGACTTCACAAGACTCATGGCTTTTCCTCCAAAAAATCAGGTTTTCAGCGGAGTTAGAGAGTCAAATTCTAACAAAAAGTGCAACGGTGAGTGAAGAATTTTGTTGTCGATAGAATTATAGTGTTTACTAGGATTTTCATTCTCAAAATGTGACGAAATTTTTGGTGTTTTCGGTGAGAAAGCGCCAAGTTTAAAACCACACGCGTTGACTTATTTTTGTGGGATAAAACAATGCTCAGACGCCATATTGGAAAATGTGGGGTCAGAATTTTACCAAAGCTGGTTGTTTCAATTTGTGTTGTGTTCAGCGGCGCACCCAAGGGGGGGGGGGGCTCGGGGGGCTTGAGCCCCCGCCCCCCAAGAGGGTCCCAAAAAAAAACGGGGGAGGAAGAGGGAAGAAAAGAAAGAAAAAGAAAAAATGGGGGAGGGGAGGAAGGGAGAAGGAAAAAAGAGCCGAGGGAGAAAAGTCGCAAATGTGTGTGTAGCTTTTGGTTTTTATTTCCGGTGGCAGTATTTTCTTTTCTTCCTTTGCCATTCGCATTTTTTTTCCTGCCAAATTACTCTTTTATACGGGAGATTCGATAACGCGAGGTGCGAGGTGAAAGATTGTGAACACCATTTTATGACAACTCCCTTGTAAATTGTTTAAACTTGCAACAATAACATATTAAGCATTTGAAACCAACGGGCTAATTTGTCCAGGATAAAATATATCTCACGTCATTCCGGCATTCAATGGTTTTCCCCCCTTAAGGATTGCCTGTATAGTACTACACTTGAATTTGAGAAACGCCGGATAGTAATGTTTTAAAAAGGTCTGCAATCCTACCCTTTCCAAATTACACATCACATTTATGCTCTGGTTAAACTTATAATTTCATTTTTAACAGTAATCTGATATAAATTATTATTATGTGACACCACTTTCGCAAAACAAAGGTTTATCTGTAGGATCTGGGTTTGCCGCCCACTTAATCATGGAATTTGCCGCCCAGTGATGAAAAGTTGGTAGGAAATTTTTAAAATAAACTTAAAAAGATTTATATGGATCAGAAGTGCTTAAAAAGTATGTTTTTTCTAATTTTATGCATAAAGAGGCTTGATTTTTCACCCCTAAAACGCCAAAAGCTCAGAGCTCCAGGGGGCTTTGCCCCCTGGACCCCCACCGGGGCTTCGCCCCTGGACCCCACCAGGGTCCGTAAGGCCGGCCCCTGGACCCCACCCAATACATTGGTTTGAGCCCCCCAAAAAACATAATCCTGGGTGCGCCGTTGCGTTGGTTGTGTTTGTTACTAAAATATTCTTTACAGCCATGAAATGTACTTGGACCATAGGTTCAGGCCTGGTGAGTGCATGCTTGCCCTGTCATTTTTTTCTTTCTTCACGTCTTGGCAGTTTGACATAGAAATAAATACCGCCATAATGCCACCTTTTATTCCTAAAAAAACAAACGTTATAATTGAATGAGAAATATAAATTTTATCATGGAAACTTGGAAAGTCACATGTTCATATCCATTCATGGAATTTCATCCATTACCACAACCAGAATACTAAATCTCTTTTGGGGGTCAGTATTCAACATTAAAACTGTACGTAGCTGCAGAGAGAGGTCATATGTCATCAATTGCGATTATTAATATTTTTGCAGCACTGTACTATACAGTGCTACAGTACAGGTAACATGACTTGGACTTACATAACATTCCACAACAAGTTCAATTCTGGGGACTCCAGATAGGTGGCTAATGAAAGACATTTTATTACACATTTTAGAAAACTATTATTACTGATTAATAATTTGTTGATTTGTTCAAAATATTGTTATCATGGCAAGTTGATATCCCTTGCTGCTCAGATACAACACACTGATAAAATGTCTAAAAGCGGAAACAGAAGTCATTATAAAAGTAAAAGTCAAAGTCTTTCTCAAAGTGCAAAATTTAATTTAAGACAGTTATCTCACCAACATCAACATGTAGAGCTGTACATTTCAGGTAGAGTTGAACGTAGGCCAAGTGAAGTGTCACACCATGGGTCCGTTTTCCCAGGGTATATATCGCAGTGGGGTGTAGTTTAGATGAGGACATCATTTCAAAAGGACAGGTCACCTCAAAAAAGGGTTTTCCAAAATAAAATTGTATTATACAATTTAATTAATTTTGGGTTGAACAAAGAAAAATTGACTAGAGCGGGATTTGAACCAACGACCTCCGGTTTAACGTGCCGGCGCTCTACCAACTGAGCTATCTAGCCCTATGTTGGCGGTCTCCCTATTTTGTCAATATCTTTGTTCGGGGGGGTGCCAGTCAGAAGTCATTCGACCGTAAACTGCCGTGTAGCCAGGGATCACACCCAAGTATACGATACAACCTGGGAAGCGGCAGCCAGGGGATCACCTTAAGGGGATGCGACTTTTTATATCAGATATCAAATAATAAACCACATGGGAAACTGACTGGGTAAATTTTTAAATGATTTGGGATTGAACAAAGAAAAATTGACTAGAGCGGGATTTGAACCAACGACCTCCGGTTTAACGTGCCGGCGCTCTAACCAACTGACCGTCTCCAAAGAGATCTACCCATCAACAAGTAGGTATCTGAAATCTGCAAAATGGTCAGCCTTGTAAAGGAATTGCCCTAAAAGGTAAATTAAATAAGTGCACGCTGAGAAAACCTGTAAAAATCAAGTTACTTTATTGAAATAGGTGACTCCAGTCTCAAAGTGTATAAGAGGACTAAACTTTCTCAAGATAAACTTGAACAATTAAACCTACATCTAACAGCAGTGTGCTCATCAAAAGCTGAAAACATTTTTTTCTGAATTACATCTGAATTCAGCTGATTTATATTAATAAACCACTAAGGAAACTGGGTAAATTTGTATTGAATTTAGGTTAATCAATGAAACCAATATATATAGAACAAAACAAAAATATATAGAACGAAACAAAAATATATAGAACGAAACAAAAATATAGAACAAAACAAAAATATAGAGAACGAAACAAAAATAATTATATAGAACGAAACAAAAATAATATTGAACGAAGCGCCGCCTACGACGATTAAGGACCAGGCCGCACTTTAAAATAATAGCACGAAGCGCCGCCCGCGACGATTAAGGCCAGTATGCTAGACAATTGAAATCAAGTCGTTAGATAATAGAGTCGTTGTGCACACTCACTGCTGATAAACGTCGAATGATCGCTGTAAGGATGGCTACACGAACACGTTAACTCAAAATTTTCAATGATCTTGGATCATCACACAGCCACAGAGAGAATTTTCCCAATTTGGGGGAACAAACTTCAAATTAAATGATTATATTCAGGCTGGTTTAACACGATCATTCAGTTCCAAGTGGAGCTGAACAAAAACAATTATTACAAAAACAAGGGCAGCTTTACATACGGAAGCGTACTATTATAGGACATTGCAACACAAAATCACGGTTAACTATCGGGCGATTTACTATTTCGCCCAGGCGATTTACTGTCGTTTTTATGAAATACGTTAGTGTTTGTTCGCATTATACCGTGACTGAAGAATAAAACACTATTTTTTATTACGGCGTTTAATATAACACCCTGATTTACGGAGTTTTACTTGCCATGAAATGTTCATTCGAATGTCTACAAAATTGTGACACAAGATTTTTCACGAATTTGCCGCTAGAGGGCATTTTGGTAGTTTTATGCCCTTTTGGTGATCAAGAAAGTATTGTTTCCAATATTTCCTTATTATTTTCCCTCATGCTATAAGATTATTTCCTTATGGAGGCCTATTTTTTGTTCAGATGTTATGAAAATGTTCACATAAATTCAAAATTTACAAAAGCAACAGCTGTACAGCTTTTGAGATGTTCCCCCTTTCTTCATATCAAAAGTTGAGAAAAATCAGACAGTGCAATCTCCATAAAACATAATATTTGTTGTATTCTTCCATTGTGTACAAATGTCCCTGCAGGAAGTCCAGGCTCTGTGGCTCTTTTGTAAACATGTGATGTCACAGGTCACATGGTCTATACGTCCCGGCCCTGAAATTTTGTGAACCAAACTGTGCTATCTCTCGTCTCAAACTCGTCCCCGCCCCAGCAAAAAGCCACACCACATCCTACCTGCATCCCTTACTCCAGATCCAGCCCCCATCAACACTCCTTCGCAGTGGTGTAAACCAGCGGGGGAGGGGCAGTAGTGATGGGGGAGGGGCAGTAGTGATGGGGGGGGGGGGGTGGTCAGAACCCTTGCCCTGCCACCTCTTGCCCGCCCCCAAATAAAATGAGATCGACAAACTGCACAAAGTGATTGGTTCGATACTGGGACGCTACCTCAGACATGAGAAAACCGTTGTCTTTTTAACTTTTTAGGCGAATTAGGTGTCTTGATCAATTATTTACACATTTTTCCAGAAAGGACAGCATGGCGGCATAAGGATGAAGAACATTGACCATAAATATTTGCAACTAAAAAACTTAAACTGAATCCTGAAAACATAGCATGCAGACGATGTGAGTTTCAAGTGTGATAGACACGGAAACTGCACAGTCGGGTTTGCGTCATATTATTATCAGCAAAGTTTTTTATCAGGATTTTCAGTATTCACTTTCAGTTTAGTTGTAAATATATTTAAACAGCTACTTGACCGAACAATAATTGTTAGGGAATGCTATTTAAACAAGTTTATAATAACTTTGTTTATCATTTAAATGTAATTTTGATATTTTCACACTTCTGAATTTTTCGAAATTATTGATTACAAAATTAGGCACACACCTCAACGTTTTGAAAAACTAGCTATACATTTCTGCCGCTGACGGCGTGCGTCAAAATTAACTTCCATATTGATTGAAAGCATTTTAAATGAATTTCAGCATATATCAATTGTTGCCGTTTTCGTTCAAACTGGTCTCCAGTAATAATGTTCTACATCGTTATATATATTTTGTTTTCCTGTCAGGGACGATCGTTAAGGATGACTCTTAATTCGCATAAAAAGTGTTTAATAAAAGACACAGGTTTTCTCATGCGCTGCCAGTGTTCCAGTAGGTCGGCGCGGCGTACAGCACTTGCGCGTATTGGTTTAAAAGATTGATCGATAATACCGTAATTTTGGGCGTTATAACGCCGTACATACTGATATAGTGTTTTATTCTTCAGTCACGGTATAATGCGAACAAACACTAACGCATTTCATAATAACGACAGTAAATCGCCTGGGCGAAATAGTAAATCGCCCGGGCAAAATAGTTAACCGTGATTTTTTGTTGCAATGTCCTAATAGTACGCTTCCGTATGTAAAGCTGCCCTTATTTTTGTAATAATTGGGGTTTTTCTGCTCCACTTGGAACTGAATCCTGTTAAACCAGCCTGAATATAATCACTTAATTTGCAGTTTGTTCCCTCAAATTGGAAAAATTCTCTGTGGCTGTGTGATGATCCAAGATCATTGAAAGTTTTGAGTTCAACGTGTTCGTGTAGCCATCCTTACAGCGATCATTTGACATTTATCAGCAGTGAGTGTGCACAACGACTCTATTATCTAACGACTTGATTTCAAGTCTAGCATACAGGCCCTTAATCGTCGCGAGCGGCGCTTCGTGCTATTATTTTAATTTTCGTGCTTTATGTATTTTGGCATAAGTATAGCTCCATGGTTCTATAAAAAGTGCGGCCTGGTCCTTAATCGTCGTAGGCGGCGCTTCGTTCAATATTATTTCTGTTTCGTATTCTACCTCCATGGTTCTATATATTGGTTTTGTAATAAAGTCATAAACGGCGCCCCATAGAATTCCGCGCTTACGTCAAGCGTATTTCACGGGTAAGCAGGGAAGTTTTGCTTGTGCGTGTGCGTAGTCCATTACTAGGCTTTTTACGCTTACACAGCTATATAGCAAAAATTCGGCGCTTGCTCGGTAAGCGGAGAATGGTGATCGCAAGCGCGGAATTCGGCGGTAAGCAGAGCCATGAAATTTGGCCCTTATCTTGGAATTCCGTGTTTCCAAGATACCTTATCATTGAATTCCGTGTTTCCAAGATACCTTATCATTGAATTCCGCGTTTCCAAGATACCTTATCATTGAATTCCGTGTTTCCAAGATACCTTATCATTGAATTCCGCGTTTCCAAGATACCTTATCATTGAATTCCGTGTTTCCAAGATACCTTATCATTGAATTCCGTGTTTCCAAGATACCTTATCATTGAATTCCGTGTTTCCAAGATACCTTATCATTGAATTCCGTGTTTCCAAGATACCTTATCATTGAATTCCGTGTTTCCAAGATACCTTATCATTGAATTCCGTGTTTCCAAGATACATTATCTTGGGATTCCGTGTTTCCAAGAAACCTTATTCTGGAATTCCGTGTTTCCAAGATACCTTATCATTGAAATCCGAGTTTCGGGCATGTTTCAGAGATACCTTATTATTGAATTCCGTGATTCCAAGAAAATATTCCGTGTTTCTGAGATAAATTATCTCTGTAACTCAGTAACGTGATGGCAATTTAAGCTTCCGTACCTATCCGAATTCGGGCTGTGTGCCAGCATTCTGTCTACAGTTCATGTCATGTGCAATATTGCGTGGGATCGATCAGAGGATGGCCGGGCACGTTGCGTACGACTACGAGTTTAGAGCGCGGCACACAAAATGCACGTAAAATGTCGACCTCCTGCATTTTTACTTTAAAATCTATGCTATGCAAATTTGTTTCAGCTTACTGGGAATAAATAGTTCGTTTTAATTTGGATAAACACAGAAAATTTGTAAGTTTCATTAAAAAATTAATAACGAAAAAAAAAACCGACCAGAGATTTAAGCCCTTTTGGGTCAGTCACGTGCCAACTATAGCAGAATAATTTTCTTAAGCGAAAGCATACTTCCGTGGTTAGGAAGAAAGTTAGGTAGCCAGCTTGCGTATTTACCATGAATTTGCATTGTTACATCATTCATTTTCATACAGCAAGCACTGCAAGGTAAGCATGCCTATTCGTGTGCTTACGGTTAGCAGCGCCGTGAAAGGAATCTCGCGCAGTAAGAACGAAAGCAGTCGTTAAGCAGCTTGATGAAATTGGGCCATGGTCATGTTTAAACACAGCTTTTCATTAGTGGTTAAGTAAAAAGCTGCTTTTGTATTTTTAAATGAACTTCACTTGAGAAAATAAAATTAGCTGTTACAAACTGTGTACCAACCAAAAGGACCTGTGGTAAAAATGAAAGAAATAGTTAGTGGCCTGACGTGAGCAAAGTCTTTCTCGAACGAACTTCCAAGAACATGATAATAGTCTTTTAACATTTTAAATTTGTTTTGGTGGGAAGTATTCCCTAAGAAAAATGTTTAATTAATTCAAACTTCTGTTATAAAAATGACGGTTTTTAAACTGTAATTGTTACTAATTACGATTTTTTTTTTTGTGCAGTGAGACTTACCATCTCCAAAGAGATCTACCCATCAACAAGTATATAGATGTCTGAGATCTGCATAATAGTAAGCCTTGTAAAGGAACTGCTCACATTGTTTGTAAAATGGATACATTCTTATCCTCTAGAATTGAAATAAATCCCTGATACTGTCTACCTTTAAGCTATTGACCTGGATAAGTCTTATTTTTAAAAGAAGGCGGTCAAGTTTGCGGTTTAATTAGTTTTTGTTCCAGTATTCCTTTCTCAAGTCCGTGTTATACTTTAAGTGCCCACAAAGAAAAATTGTAAAATAAGCTTCTTGTTGAAAATGTTATCTAGATTGCAAAATTTGATTTGACATTAGTGGCCTACTCTTTCTTAGATCAGGGATGAGATTTGTCAGACTTTTGACTGAATTCAGACTTTTTATGTCAATCTGGTGAATAAAAAAATCATTTTATTTTTCCACATAAAGAAAGACTGCCCTTTGATTTACTTCACTAGTGCCTAGGACACTGTTCCTAAAAGCCCTTTGAATTCCAAACCCTCCTCAGGGGTTACTAAAAGGTAGAAACTCCATCATTTCAACATACATGTAGGCCCTACGCCCTAAAATTTGGATCCAACATGTAGTTTCAGACTTTTTTGCCGGCAATGGCTCTCATCCCTGTAAGATGCACTTTGAATGATTACCTCTTACGGCAATATGCTCATCAAAAGCTGAAATGTTTTCCCAAACAACATCTTAATTCTGTTACTTGATATCAATATTCAATAGTCAAGTAATAAACCACTAGGAAAATTGTCTGGGTAAATTTGTAATTGAATTTGGGCTCAACAAAGTAACATTGACAGAGCAGAATTTGAACCTGCAACCTCCACATTATTGTGACGGCACTTTGCCAACTTCGCCATGTAAACCAATGTTGGCAGTCTCCCTGTTCAGTCAATTTGTTTGTTGGGGTGCCTGTCAGAAGCCATTCGACCTGCCACTTGTCTTGTGAAGAATTTCAGCCCTAATTTTTTGAAATGTAAAGAAGTTTGCTCTTTAATCTATCCGTTTCTCTAGTGCTGTGGACACTGTTTCTAAAACCTCTGTGAAATCTAAGTACCAGGGCTTTACACAAATGTGGAAATGCCTCCATTTCAACATACCTCCGATATTTGGGATGCTATTTTCAGACTTTTTTGTCAGCAATAACTCTCACCCCTGCAGATTGTATTGTAAACTTGGGTGTGATCCCTGGTTGTATGGCAAATACAGGTTGAATAATTTCTGACTGGCACCTCCAACAAAATAGGGAGACCATGGGGCTAGATAGCTGGAAATGCGACCATTTGAACTTTGAAACTTTGAAACTTTTGTGTGATTTCTGGTTGTAGGCCTATGGCAAAAATGACAGGTTGAATATCACTAAACATGGGGCTAGATAGCTCAGTTGGTAACCCCAAATTACAATTGCATAAAACAAAAACAACTCTGAAATTTATCTTTCCTGAACCAGGGAAGCGGCAGGACAATGGCTTCTGTCGGGCACCCGAACAAAAGTATTGACAGAGCAGGGAGACTGCCCATTAGAGCTAGATAGCTCAGTTGGTAGAGCGCCGGCATGTTAATCCAGAGGTCGTTGGTTCAAATCCCGCTCTAGTCAATTTTTCTTTGTTCAACCCAAAATCATTGAACAATTTACCCAGTCAGTTTCCCTTGTGGTTTATTATTTGATATCTGATATAAAAAGTCGCATCCCCTTATTAAGGTGATCCCCTGGCTGCCGCTTCCCAGGTTGTATCGTATACTTGGGTGTGATCCCTGGCTACACGGCAGTTTACGGTCGAATGGCTTCTGACTGGCACCCCCCCGAACAAAGATATAATGCATAGTTTGCAACAATAAGTGCTTTATACATACAAACTTTCATTTACAGTGCAGAAGTTTAAAACAATTTACACTTTATCTCAGGTAATACTTCCTTCAAAACAAATGAAAACAAATGTTGACTGAAATGTAATTTTCTTTCAAGCTCATTAAAACTTTTTGCAGGTTTTTATCAAACCAATAATGCTGGAAACTGGTCACTAGCCTATCAGTTATAGCAATGATTGTTAAAACACAGAGTTACTGAATAAATGAACTGAAAACCATGTAAAACAGTTTGATTAAGAACACCTTCTCTCCCCCAAACCCCCCCCCCCCCCCAAAAAAAACACAAAAAAAACACTCTTTCAAAAAGATACTTAGTAATTTTAATAACACTTTGGTAATGCTTAATTTTAAACTTTAATTCATAAATACCTGCGACAGTTTATTCATTCTGATTGGTCGAGAGGAGATTATCTTGCCAAAAACATTCAATACAAACAGGATAAGCTGTCATGACCTGATGTTATCAAGTCAAAAGAGGGTGCTCACAAATTCCACTCCCAATTTAAGTGGCCTATACAAGTTTGAAACTTGTGTGCAATAGTTTGAAACTTAAGCGCGCAAGTTTGAAACTTGCGCAAGCAGCTACTTAGAGATGAGCAATGGAGTGAGCTGAGACTTAACTGTCACATTCGCTCTTAACTTTGAAATGTTTTGATGTTTTTAACAGAAGGTAATTATTATGAATGGGAATAAAAGTGTTGGGACTTGGCCGTGGTTGTGCGATAAAGAACCAAGGCGATGACACAGCCACGACCCTGCAGGTTTTAAACGGACGCTGAAGACCTCGTCATCATTGCCCTTATTATGGATCTCTTCTTTTTCTACCCTGAACTCAAAGCTCGTTAATGAACCTACCTGCTAGCAGTGAAGACAGATTTTAAGCCAGACTGCAAGATGATGGATATCTACTTGATGATTTGATAGATTTCTTCAAAGACCGGAATACCTGAAGATAACAAAAACAAAATGCTAGTTAAAAAAATTGGTTCACCCAATCCCTGAATTAATTCGTTTAAATTGATTAAAGGGAATTACTTCATCCCCTTTCAGCAAACACATCCAACAATCAAGTGAAAGTTTATATTAAGTTTATTGTCATGTTTTAGTAAAAACGATGAAAAACAGTTTGGGCAATTCTCTGTTCATTAGGCCTATATCAGGCTTATTTTTTACTGTTGCTTAAAGCAACAATCATTTTGAGGGACTTCAAATGCCATGATTTGAAAGAATTTCACATAGAGTTTTAGGTTAAAAAGTTATCTTTAGGTAAAAGAGGCATTAGTTTTTCATCCCAAAAGTATGTTGTGATTAATTTCGCAAAATATGTTAACACTTGTTTGTTTGAGACAACAGAACAGTGTAAACACTTATGTGTACAACTTTCTAAGTAACAAATCATCATCGTACTTTATTCATGAAGATGATTATTTTTTTTTTCATACATTTTGGCGATTTGGTGTTTCTACACATTATCAATGTAATAATTGAAATCAACACTTTCTCAAAGTTTTAAGTGGTAAAACGTTATAGTTTTGTAATTACACTATTTAGCACAAGGACCATGGGACCAAATTTACAGTTTTTAGTTTTCACAAACAGCCAAGTGGACGGTTGTTGCGTCAACGGGCAGTAGCCTACGACGTTTGATGAGTTGAGTTGAAACAGCCACATTTCGATTTGCCATTTTTTACATTGTGAAGTACATAGTGCTGGCACGGTGCTAAAAGGAAATACTCTGCCTTTTGAGTTTTCAAGAAAAAACACTTTGTATGACCAAGAGATAGCTTTGAGTTTCAAGAACAGAACCTTTCAGTTACCAATGGTTTACACATGCTGCACACAGACCTCCTTCGTGCAGTTTTAATGAAGAGACACTTACACTAAACAGCTAATTACTTGTTTATTAAACTAATTATGACAAAAATAAATAAGAACAGATTTGCATGATTTGAGATCTCCACTTTCATGCTTGGTAAAGTGTCAAAGTTTAAGTGGCAATTAGTGTCCCAAACAAAGATTTAAAAAACACACAGATTTTCTCCAAACATGAAAGTTTCGCAAGTGATCAAGTGCTCTCTTCATAAAAACAGTGACGAAATGTTTTATAACTTTAGTTGATCTGTTTTATGTTTCCAACCTCAAAGCTTCAATTTGGTAAGGCAAACAAATTTAACAACTGTCAAACTCATTCAAAAGGTAGTTTCATCCTCTATACAAAATATAATAAACTTGTAATAGATGAAAATAATCATAGCGAAAGTTATAACAGGATTTCTAGGTGCAGTAGATAATCATGTGACTTTCCCTGCCTAGTTCAAGGAGTAAATGACTCAATGCTTAAAAGTGCGCAAGAGCTACAGGATTTATATGAATTTTTGCATTTTCTCATCGTTTAAAACAAGTGCTTCTCAATAGTACATGTACCTGCTTTTTGTTGGGAAGGCAGGTTTTACGCCAGACATCAGAATGATAACATTTGGGTACTGGACATCTTGTTGACAAGTGGATTTCCTTTGAGACTATACCAAACCTGTTGACATAAAGAAAAACAAAAGTAACCCAACGCCATTATTGTAAGACACTACTTAGATCAAGTTATAAACCACAAGAAAAACTGACTGGGTAATTTTTTTTTATGACTTGGGGATGAAAAAAGAAAATTTATCTTGAGCTGGATTTGAACCAACAACCTCCAGTTTAACGTGCCAGTGCTCTACCAACTGAGCTATCAAGCCCTATGTTGGTGGTCTCCCTACTTTGTCAATGTCTGTGTTCAGGTGTGCCAGTCAGAAGCCATACAACTGTTAGCTGCTGTGTAGCCAGGGATCACACCATAGTTTACGATACAAGCTCGAAAGCCAGGGGATTACCTATAGGGGATGCAACTTTTTAAATTAAAAACTCAAGTTAAAAAACCACAAGGGAAACTGACTTGGTAAGTTTTAAAAATGATTTGGGGTTGAACAAAGACAAATTGACTAGAGAGGGATTTGAGCCAACAACCTCCAGTTTTATGTGACGGCGTTCTACCAACTGCGCGATCTAGCCCTTCATGTTGGTGGTATCTCTATTTTATTAATATTTTTGTTTGGGGGTGCCTGTCAGAATCCATGCAACAGTTAGCTGCCGTATAGCGAGGGATCACACCCACGTTTACAACCTGGGAAGCGGCAGGTCGTTGGTTCAAATCCAGCTCTAGTCAATTTTTGTTTGCTCAACCCCATATCACACTGAGATGGTATAGCCTATACTTTTGAAACAAAATAAATTGCATTCAAAAACCATGTTTTCAACCTGATATCTTAACAAAAGTTTTAATCCAATTTTATCAAAACAAAAAAGCTACAGAAGTAGGCCTATTGAATTTATTTAAATAAATCTCCGCTTTTTCTTCTCAGATTTTTTTGTTTCAAAAAACTGATTGATCATAATTTTACCTGCCTGTAGTGAAGGCAGCTGGTTTGAAGCCAGACTGTATGATGATATTTGAGTCTTGGACATGCTGACAGGTAGATTTATTTTGAGACTTGCATACCTGTAGACATAAACAAAAACAAAATGCAATACTATTATTGTTAGATACTATACTACTAAGAACATGAACAAGAGTTTAATTTGAAACTTGACCACAGCAAACCTGAACTTTATTTATCCAGGATTTTCCAATACCTCGGGGGGGGGGGGGGGGGTAATAATATCGACTGTCCAACCTCAAATCATGTTATATTTGTACACTGATTTTTGTAAGTTGTAAGTTTGCGACTCTTTAGTCTGTCAAACACGATGGATGGATGGATGAAAGTTCAGCGCAGATTTGGACCGAAAATTACTGCTTTGCTCAAAATAGTATTAACTACGGTAACACAATCGAACCTTTATATTATGCGATCTCCGGTGTAATTTTCAGCAACTTAAATGTCCCACAGGATTAAAAACCAGAGATAAAACTCAATGAGCAAAAAACTCTGGAAAACCTTGTAGCTATCAGCAAATTGTACCTCTTTAAGGTTTGCTTTTTCATACTAACAACAATTTTCTTACCGTTTTCAAATGCATTCCAATGTGTTCTAAACTGAACCGAAGTCGCAAGCTAGAATGATCAGCTACGCTACCTCCACATTCTTCAAAAAACAAAATTCCAAATACTTACTTTTGTTCCTCGCATACCAATCTGATCAGACAAATTTTGCCTGCTATACAACCGGCCGTAACGCAGGCAAATAAACTTCGTTGCGCATGTTTTCGTATTTCATCAGCCGCGCTTTCATACCTTGCGTTCGTTCATCCTCTTTCAATAAAAATATGTGAAATAAATCAATTTTTGAAATATGAAGAAAATAAAAAAATCGTACCCCCTTAGTATGATCACCGGACCGAAAAAAGCTGTACGAAAATGTGCAGCCCGATCTATACAGGCACCTGGGAGTTAAATGTAGCAGCTTGCTTAAGTTTGGATGCGTGTACGTACATCAAGGATCACGATGATTGCCTTTTATTGCATGTTCATTATGGTCAAACCTGAAATTTGGTCAGCGTTAATATAAAACAATATTTTTGTAAAATTTGCGAAAATGTGTACAATTTAAAATTTCTAAATTAGGTTCTTTTTTTATTCAAACCATATTTAAGGAGTGAAATTTATTAAAACATCACAATACAAGTTCATTTAAAACAAAAATGCCACAATTAATAATATTTATAATAATAATAATTAATATTCATTATTTATAAATGCTTTCCATGTCACATAGACGTCACAAAGTACTGTACAACTAAAAATCCATAAGCTATAGACAAGAGACGCTGTTCTTAGCTGCTTTACTTGAGGTGCCCGGAAGTCCAGGTTCTCAAGAAAGCTTGTACGCCCAGCTGGGCTCGATTTCACGAATTGACTAGCATGACTAGGCGCCTAAATAAATATCCAAAAATGGTTAGTGTCGTGGCCGAGCGGATAAGAGCACCGGACTCAAGCTCTGGTGTTTCTGTTCAGCAGAGTGTGGGTTCGAGTCCCGGTCGTGACACTTGTGTCCTTATTAAGCAAGACACTTAACCATTATTGCTTCGTCCTTCGGATGGGACGTAAAGCCGTTGGTCCCGTGTGTTGTGTAATGCACGTAAAGAACCCAGTGCACTTATCGAAAAGAGAAGGGGTCTGCCCCGGTGTTCCTGGTTTGATTGGCTGCATATTGCGCCACAGCACCTTGTAAACCATTACATGGTGCTATGTAAAGAAATAGGTCTCAAAATTCAAAAAGTAGCGCCACATATATACCTTGCAGGAAAATATTGACTGTTGAAGCGCCTTGAGCGTCACTGAGTGACGGATATGAGCGCTATATAAGAAGCCACTATTATTATTATTAAAGAAACAAAACCAATTCACAAATGTGAGCAACACTCCCAGGGTTTAATCCTCCCAGGGTTTAATTCCGCTTTTCTAAATGCTCTTGTTCATTCCTTTAAAGAATTTCAGTTCACTCACTATTGCTCACTGTCTTCTGTGAGAGACAACCAGATTTCTTGAAGAAAAAATATTCCCTACAAGTTTCAATATATGGTGTACAACACTGAAACTAAGGCCGAAGCCACAAAGTGGTGCTTTTTTTAACGAATAAAAATAAGTTTCAAACGCCATAATTTCTTTGGACAGTTAACTCACCATCACACTTTCTTTTTTAGCGGTAGTTTACCCTCAAAACAGCAAAAACAGCATTTTGCTGGAGGAAGAAGACTTGAAGACTTGACAAGTTGTGCTTTCTTTTCTCGTCTGCACGGCTGATGTATAAGAACTTCGGCACGGGCCGGCCTAGTCTTGGTGCAAGACGTCCCTGTTCTGTATTTCCACGATCCGCCCCATTACAAATTGCCGCCAATAGAGGGCGCTATCATTCCACGAACCCGCTATCACCCACGAACCGCTATCACAGGAACGTCTTGGGAATCTCGTCGAGTATCACGTGATACAATCGCTGTGACCTATATCTGCATATTCACATTGAGGTCACAACGGCAATACGCAAGCGTACGAACACAAATTTTAAGCCGCATAACGACCACAACAGACTGGTCACGTCATGTCAGCTGCTGTAAAATGTAGCAGACGAAATTGTATGGTCTACTATACTGACTGACACACTGTGTGCTGTTCTGTGTAGCTAGGACGGTCGGCCTCTTTCGTGATTTTTTGCAATTATGACGGCTAACTTTGCTGGCGAATAATGGCCTCGCGATACTCATCACACCGTACGAAAAAGGGCGGATGGTGTATAGTTTGTAACCGGCAGCTAGTAACCTGTAAGAGTTACGCCACCTTACTAACGAAAGCCAAGAAAAGGGCTTCATCAAAGATTTAAGTTAGATTGTCGGCGAGGTGATCGAACCATCTGTTTCACAATATTGGTACTGTCTGCCTCAAATAATCAAAATTCACATTTCCCTTAAGTACACACTCAATGTTGGAGTATCAAAATTGAAAAGGCGACGGACAAAATTGAAAAGGTTGAGGAAGCTGTCAAGTAGAAATGCTTAGGGGTTCGTATGGTGTTCCATATGTGCCACTCCTTTCCGTCGCCTTTTCAATTTTGTCCGTCGCCTTTTCAATTTTGTCCGTCGCCTTTTCAATTTTGTCCGTCGCCTTTTCAATTTTTTCCGTCGCCTTTTCAATTTTTTCCTTCGCCTTTTCAATTTTGTCCGTCGCCTTTTCAATTTTTTCCGTCGCCTTTTCAATTTTGTCCGTCGCCTTTTCAATTTTGTCTGTCGCCTTTTCAATTTTGTCCGTCGCCTTTTCAATTTTTTCCTTCGCCTTTTCAATTTTGTCGGTTGCCTTTTCAATTTTTTCCTTCGCCTTTTCAATTTTGTCCGTCGCCTTTTCAATTTTTTCCGTCGCCTTTTCATTTTTGTCTCTGGGTTTTTCCACGTGACTACCAGGTGACTATCACATGATTCTGAAATTGAAAAGGCGACGGAAAAATTTAAAAGGCGAGGGAAAAAATTTAAAAGGCGACGGACAAAATTGAAAAGGCGACAGAAAAAATTGAAAAGGCGACAGACAAAATTGAAAAGTCAAAAGGCGACAGACAAAATTGAAAAGGCGACGGACAAAATGGAAAAGGCGACAGAAAGGAGTGGCACATATGGAACACCATAGGTTCGGGTTAATGTTTACAATTTTGCAATGACAGGTAACTACTCAATGAATGAAATGCACAGTTGTTTTTATTTATTTATTTTATTAATACAGATCCAAACACAAAAAACCTGTTCACACTTAGTCATTTTGTAGTTTTAAAATCATCACCACCCAAGTATACACAAATACAGTTAAAAATAAGAACGATATTTCATGTAAGGTTATACTATCAAGAATATTACTATACTATAACTTTCTATTACTTTAACTGTCAACTTTTACGGCACGCTCCGCCATTACGCAAACGACAGCAAAATACTAGTTACTACCATAAAATAATAGCTCTATGGTTACTACGTACACACGCGGGTGTCGATTGACGGCGACAAGTTCCATTCATTTTCCCCACACACGATTCCATGTGCAGCCACAGTACAATAATAGAGATCAGTGGTTCACAAACGCGGCAGGTACTAGACTGATCACGTGATTTCTTTCTTGCAAAGAATTATGCAAATTTCTACGTCACAGCGGAATGTCCCTGGAATTTTCCAGGCAGTTTGACGAGATTCCCAAGACGTTCCTGTGATAGCGGTTCGTGGAATGATAGCGCCCTCTATTGGCGGCAATTTGTAATGGGGCGGATCGTGGAAATACAGAACAGGGACGTCTTGCACCAAGACTAGGGCCGGCCCGGCACACGGCATGGGAACAGACGATTATGAAACGGACGACCGGTCGTCCGTTCCATGGTCACGCGCGCGCACGCGACCACCTGGGGGTCTTGCTTTCTTATTTGCATAACAAAGCCCCCAACCTTCCATTTTGGTAATAAAACGGACAAGAAGCTCAAGGGTTGGGACCATTTTTTTTAAGGGGATAAATTACAGCCGGCGGGTTTCTGATTGATAACAACGAAGCTTTTCTTAGTAGTATGATACCCCTTAAGAGAATCGAGGATACCAAAGAGAGGTTTTGTCTCAAGGTAATGAGAATTTAAAGAGTAATCACAAACCTATGGTGTTCCATATGTGCCACTCGTGTCCGTCGCGTTTTCATTTTTTTCCGTCGCGTTTTCAATTTTTTCCGTCGCGTTTTCAATTTTTTCTGTCGCCTTTTCAATTTTTCCGTCGCCTTTTCATTTGGTGCCAGCACCAAATTTGCGTTTTGAGGGGTGAAAAATCAAGCCTCCATGTGCCTAAAACAGAAACACTCTTATTGGAAATCAGATCCATATAAATCTTTTAAATTTACTGGAAACATTTCTGTACCATCGATGGTGGGGGGTTCAGGGGTGAAGCCCTGGTGGGGGTCCGGGGGCGAAGCCCCCGGAAGCTCTGAGCTTTTGCCCCGGAAGCTCTGAGCTTTTGGCATTTTGAGGGGTGAAAAACCAAGCCTCCATGATTGTGCCTAAAACAGAGAAATAGACACACTCTTATTGGAAATCAGATACATATAAATCTTTTAAATTTACTGGAAACATTTCTGTAACATCGATGGTGGGGGTTCAGGGGCGAAGCCCTGGTGGGGTCCGGGGGCGAACCCCCCCGGAAGCTCTTAGCTTTTGGCATTTTGAGGGGTGAAAAACCAAGCCTCCATGTGCCTGAAACTGAGAAATAGACATACTTTCTTCTGATCCATACCAATCTTCTAATTTTACTCAAAGAAAATGTTAATCCCACAAATCTCGCGTTTGGATCTGGTCGCTGCAATATCTGGTTTCATGCATATTCATTCAAAAAATATAGTTCAAACTTAGTGTAGTCTTTACTTGAATGCCAGAACGACATGAAATATATTTTATCCATGACAAATTGGCACGTCAGGTTTCAAACGCTTATGTTATCGTGCAAATCTAAGCAATTATACTACAAGTGACATATCATGAAAGATTCATTTTGGCAGAAAGAAACAAATTTTGATAGGTATAGGATTAAAAAGAAATCCATCCTGCCGCTGGGGGAAAAGACACCACACACACTTGTGGCTAATTTTTAAGCAGGCAAATAGTTAAAAAAATAAAAAAATAAATAAATAAAAAAAATCCGGATCCGCGCCTGATTGGGATTAGGATTAGGATTGTGGTTCGGGTTAGGGTTAGGATTAAAGTAAGGGTTAATAGGTTAGGGTAAGGGTTATGGTTATAAGGGTTAGGAATTTGGCTAGGATTGGGTTAGGGTTAGTGTTAGGATCGGGGTTAGAGTTAGGGTAACGGTTAGGGTTAAGATTTTGGTTAGGATTGAGTTAAGGTTAGAGTTAGGGTTAGAATCGGGGTTAGAGTTAGGGATAGGATTAGGGTTAGGATTAAGTTAGGGTTGGGATTTGGGTCAGGATTGGGCTTAGGGATAGGGTTAGGGTTACCATAGCCCCAATCTTAACATCGCACTTTAACCCTTACTCCAATCCAAGACTAACCTTAACTCAAATTCTGGCCCCAGAAAATGAGTTATTGAAAGTCTAAAAAAATGCAATTTAAATATATATTTTTAAAAATATTTCTAGAGAAAACATATTAAACAAAACCGGGTTAACATTTGGTTTTCCTAAAAAATAATAGACCCTAACTTTAACCCCATCTCAATCCTTGCTGTAACCCTTACCCTAACCCCAATCCTAACCCTAACCCTAGTCCTAACCCTAGCCCTAACCCCAATTTTCACCCTAACCCTTACCCCCAATCCATTCTTAACCCTAACACTCACCATAGCACTAACCCCAATGCTAACCACAATCCTAACCACAATCATATACCCTAGCTCTAACTTAACCCTAACACTAATCCTAACCCTAATCCTAACAAAATCCTAACTCTAACCCTAACCCAAATCCTAGCCCTAAATAAGGGTGTTTTGTAGGCTATGAACCGGCAATTAACAAGTTTTGTCTTCAGTGTCACGATTGGATTAGGATTGTGGTTCGGGTTAGAGTTAGGGTTAGGGTTAGGGTTGGGTTAGGGTTAGGGTTAGGGTTAGGGTTAGGGTTAGGGTTAGGGTTAGGGTTAGGAAAGGGGTTAGGGTTAGGGTTAGAGTAGGGGTTGGGATTTGGGTCAGGATTTGGTTAAGGTTAGGGTTAGCATTTTGGTTAGGGTTAGGGTTAGAATCGAGATTAACCTTAACCCTCACCCTCACCCTAGCCCGCCTAACCCCAATCCTAACACTAGGCCTAACCCTAACTAAAAAATTGTCTTTTTAAAAGATATATGAAGATTTTTTCTTCGGAAAAAATGGTTCTTAAAAGTATTTTTTTTTAAACATCTTCATCTTTTTTTAAACGGAATTTACAAAGTTTCGTCTTCATTGTAATAGTCTACAAAACACAGGGGTTTAAACTACCCTTTTGGGGATATAGTAAAGATTAATTGAATTGGGTTCCGTGTTAAGAGTTAGGATTGGAGTTAGGGTTAGCGTATAGGGTTAGGGCAAAGGTTATGATTTGGGTTAGGGTTAGGGTTGGAATTGGGGACAACATCTAAGCAGTTATTTCCGAAATAATTTTGCTATGCGCGAATTTGTTTTACCCTGTCCAATGGCATAACCAGATTGGCATGGGTCCCTCTTGCCATTTCTATTGCCCCATTGTGATTTGTAAAATGCACAAATGAATGGTTTGATACATTACATAACCCCAAGTTATTTCTTCTCCCGTCCGTCCATCCCCCCCCCCCCCCCCCCCCCCCCACCAATTGAAAAAACACCCTCGTGCCACTGGCAATAGATCGATCCACCAAGCCCCGCCTCCTTACGAGTCGACCAATCACAGCCGCGAAACCCGATCACCATTAGTGCAAAGATCACCAAACGGCTCAAATGGTGATCAGATTTCGCGGCTGTGATTGGTCAATGAGAAATGGGCGTGGCTTAATGGATCGGTGTATTGCATGATTGGTAATGCCATTTAAATAAATTTCTCCAAATTGTCTTCTTATTATTGTGTTCAAGCCTTCCTCAAACCCCTTGGTAAGGACAACAATTTGAATTGCTCTTTATTACACTGTTATCCTTGTGTGATGCAAGCCTATAGAAGTGCATAGATAACGGGACCTGCGCAGTTGAAATGAGCAGAGTGACCATAATGAGCTTGTTTTTTCTTTAGGGCCGGATTCTCCAATGGGATGACTGCGTCGTAACCTCTGAATCAATCTCAACAGGTGTTATGCAAATGAGGAAGTTGTTTGCGCACGTTTTAAAGAATTCTCTGTTGGTGTGTGTGAAGACAGCATGGCATTTTCAGTACGCGAGGACTACAGGAAGGACAGCCCTACCTCTGGGCTGTAGCACGGGATTTGGACGTCGCGCTTTTGGATGAACCGTTTACCTAGAAAATTAACTCATAATTGCTGATATTGTTTTCAGGAAATATTTGCAATAACTATAAAAGCTTTTCACAGAGAGTGACGTGTAATTCTTTCAATTGCAAAAAGGAAATTTCTGTTTACAAACTGCAGAACATTAAACAAAATTCACTGTTGAGCCCTTTAGTACATATCGCGAGTTCCACTGAGTTAACTTTAGTTCAGACTACAGACTTCACAGATGATTGGACAATTATTAACTTAAGTGTTGAGCACGCGAGTGTGGCTGGAGAGTGCTCCAGTGATTAATGAACGCAGACTGCAGTGTAAAAAGATGCACGACCAAGAAGCCACTGATGTCGAGCTCTCCAAACGAGATATTGTTTAATGTTGGTGAACATTCATGCAAGAAACCTCAGTGCCTACATTTGAAACTTTAGCTTATTAAACCCCTCGGGGTCAACTGGAACTAGCATTGAGGATAGGATTATATTTCAAACTGTACCTTTTTTGTCAAGAAGCTGTGACCGGACCTTGCTGACTGATGTGGACCGAGTTGGGGAACGACGAGAGGCGCACCCGCGGACCGCAGAGAGCTGCCGTGTTCCAGTCAAGATTCAAGGGGCGTTGATAGGACGCGTCGTGTTGCAAAATCGAGAACATTTCCTGTGCTGACTATCAGAGACTCTGAACGTGGTGGGAGTTGAAGATCTGTGGATTGTGTGGTATGGGATGTGATGGAGGTCGTCCAAGGAAAGACAAACATAAGAGTGTGAAGATTGTGCACGGTAAGCGAAGATCTAACCCATTGTCTTGCAGGTCACCCACCCTTCTTTTACACCCCCTGTCCCCACAAGATAATCTGCGATGAACTTGTTGATGTTGTCCCCCGTTTATTTAGCTTTCAATGTGACGTCACTTTGTCTTGGTGTTTCTTGGTTTGCATATTGGTCGAAGCCAATGATGCTTTTTAGTTAGAAGACAAGTCTTACTGGAAATTTCTTGCGGGTTGAAACTTCAAAGTCGCCAGTTGCCATGTTTTAATATAATTGTCATGATTAATTTTTGTAATTCAAATTAAATATCGTAATGTTTATAAAAGTATGTGCAAAATCTTAAATTATAATAATAACTTTACATATTCCCTCAGATAAGATTACAGTGTTGGGAGTAAAATAAACTAATTAGTAAAAATTTTCAAATGGATGAATCTTCACTACTTCCCTCAAAATGAAATAATTTTTCACCAGTACAAACCAAAAACTATCTTGTTGTTTTTAACTATTCAGTTATTCATTCCTGTCTAATCTGCATTCAATTTGATGATCAATGTTTGATTTAGGAGTATTAAAAATAAACAATTTAGATAAGCTAAATTGATATTTTTATATTCCTAATATCATCATTACATTAATTCTGAATGTAGCTATTTTTAACTATAACAAATCTCGCGTACCATAGGAGTAAACATAACCTGTAATTAGATTATTCCTGTCCAATCTGCATTCATTTTGATGATCAATGTTTTATTTGGGAATATTGTATAAGGCAATTTAGACAGACTAAATTCATATACAAATTCCTAATGACAGCATTTCATCAATTCTGAATGTATAGCTCAGTATTATTCATTGAGCATATGACCCAAAGTCCTTCAAATTTTAAATGTAGTAAGCAAAGATAACTAATAAAATCTAAACAAAGTCGTCATGAAGGAAGAACTTTTTATTGGAAAACAAGTTGTAGCAAAAGCAATAAAAACTTAGTTGAAATTCCACCAATACAAATACGTTACAGCTTATTGCGCATGATTATCATTTTCCCAAACCACTGCTTATAATTAATTTGTAAGCGCTGCGACAAAAGAACAAATCGGGGGGGGGGGAATAGAAAGAAGAAAAAAGGATAGAAAAGGAAGTTTTCTTCTCCTTGATGAAACAGAAAGATCAACCTGCTGATGAGAACACTGATGTCAATGATGCCTGCAGGTATGTATGAATGGTAAGATAGCAAAGGCCTAGAGTTAATAATAGTGTTGGCCTAGAGATAAGATTAACTCTCTTTTATAGCAGGTTCACTGAGAATAGGTAGCACCAACAGTTCACTCTCAAATCTTGAGTAGACAATGACGACCCTCCCTTTGATGGCCCGGATGACCAGAGGTCAGTAAGGTCAAGTATTTTCCAGCAAAGGTCAAGTATCAGGACAGGTAAAGTATCTGGGTAAGTGAGAAAGAAAAATAACCCTTTTCTCCACAGCTCTGTCCTAACCGCTTATTTCCACAGCGTCTAATAACCCTTCCTTTACAGCCAAATAACCATTTTATTGTTTTCCACAGTATTTAACTGGTTCTTCCTAACGTGGATGCTGTGGCAGGTGGTTGTGTAGTAGTGGCTATCTCTTGGACACCATAGATAGTGATAGCTTGGTAAGGTGTCAGGGTAAACTCGGGTAAATCGCACTATGGCTTGATGTGACCCCAAATGCTAACCTTTCTAGATACTTTTCTTCCCATGCAGGTGGTGATGTTTTTGATGTTGAAGTTGATGAGCTTGCTTGTGCAGCTGAGGTGACATCTACCTGCAGGGTCTGGTGGACTCACTCAAGATTTGGTAATGCGCCAGGTTATGTAAGGTAGTAGTTTCTGGTAAAGAAACTTCTTAGTTAATGGGACAATTACTCAACTGTAAGTCATTTGGAGGATCATGAACATTTCTGAAAACTCTAGTTTATTGTTAAACTTGCAAAGGAAATAATGTACCAATAAAGAATACAATCTCTCGAACAAATCTCTAAACTTGTTGGTTGTAACCAGTAGTCAAAAGTATTGCATCATTTGACATTCCACGAAGCAAGCAATTTGCTTTAAGATCAATGGCTGGCGTTTCTGTAGTTAAAGATAATACCCTCCATCTTGAAACAGTATAGTATTCACTCCAGCTCTTCTTGCAAATAATCACAAATTTACAAAGTGGCATGGGCCTATTGTCACAGTCATCTCATTTCAGTGAATATCCAGAGTTCTGTGAGCACCTTAACTTGAGGCTGCATTCTAGTATGTAGTGGTGACTACAACCGGAGCTGTTGCGAGCTGCATCGGTAGATCTGGAGGATGCAGGTGTAGAAAGTCAACAGCAGCCTGTCTGCTTGGTTTGAGGTGATACATAACATAACATTTGGCAAATTAATTAGCAACTTGTCAACTTTGAAGATCTAAATAGCCATCAAAAGTAGTTCTACCATTTCCTATACCACACAGCATTTAAGCATTTATAGTTGCCATCTAAATCAACTTTCCTACCAACAAACTTGCACATCTCATCACATTTTGAAGAAAAGTTTTTCTAAAGTGATAGGTAAATAAGCAAATTGTTACATTTGAAGATCTAGATAATATAGCCAACAAGGAAATCGTCAGTTTTGAAGATCAGCTAGCAGTCAAAAGTATAGTTCTACCATGTGTGATTTGACAACAGCATGAAGCATTAAAAACCATCATCAGTTGCTGTTTCTGTAATTAAAAATAGTACCCTCAATCTTGAAACAATGCAACTCTTCTTGCAAATAATCAAAAATTAACAAAGTGGCATGAGCTTGCTGTATGTCAATCCAATCATTTCAGTGAGCGCCTTGACTGGAGGCTACATTCTTGTGTGCAGTGGTGACTACAACCAGAGCAGCATTGGTGGAGTGGACATTATACAGGTGCAGAAATTCATCAGCAGTCCATATGGTTTGAAGTTAAACATTAGTTTTAAATAGTTTTTTTTTTTTTTTGAAGTTCTTCCAAGTAATGTTTGGCAACTAATGAAGCAACTAGTCACCCTTGAAAAGCTACATTTAGCCAGCAGTCAAAATCAGTTTTACCATTTGTGAATTCACAACAGTATTTAGCATTAGTTCCCATCTAAACCAGCATTTAGCATTAGTTCCCATCTAAACCAGCATTTAGCATTTGTTCCCATCTAAACCAACTTTCCACCCATCAAACTTGCACATCTCTAGGAGCTTGTCTTAAGAGTGCTATTCTGCAATCAAAAACAGTACCCTCTTCCTTGCAATTTGTTGCAAAGATAATTATAGTAACAAAGTCTGTGCCTCAACTTATGTAATCTCCTTCCTTTCAGTGAAAACCGTCCGGGGTGCAGCGAGCGCCTTGACTGAAGGCTACATTCTAGTGTGCAGTGGTGACTACAACCGGAGCTGTTGTGAGCTGCATTGGCAGATCTGGAGGATGCAGGTGTAGAAGTCAACAACAGCATACCTTGTGGTAAGGGGCCATTAAGAGAAATCAATGATTAAGAATTACAAACTTTCTCAATTTTTTTGACCCACACACTCACACCAATGTTTAGTTGTTTTTTTTGTTTTTTATATTGACAGATTATTTAATATAGACCTACCTGAAACATTGAAGAACAAAGAAACGCCTCAAATGGAACAGATATTTTAGATCAGTGTTCTCACAGCTCAGGAGATTTCAATGGATTTTCCTTGCTTTCAATCATGCATTAGACAAATAATAAAATCATCACTTTTGAAGACCTAGATGTAGCCAGCAATTTGTTGCAAAAATATAGTAACATTTGTGATTCCTTTTCAACTTTTCAACCAACAAACTTGCACATCTCAAGGAGCTTGCCTTTAGAGTACTATTTGTGTTTTGTTGAAAAGATAATAGTAACATAGTCTGTGTCTCACCTTATGTAATCTCCTTCCTTTTAGTGACAACCTTCATGGGTGCAAGGAGTGCCTTGACTGGAGGCTTTCAAACCTGCAACCTTCAAGTTGAAACAGAAGAGGACATTTTTGTCGTCATTCTACCAGGCATGGAGGTCGGCTATTGAAACAAGGTTGACCAATAACATTGGACAGCTCAGACATGACAGACAATCTTGAAGGGACAGCTGGTCATTTTTCATCATAAGACTGAATTTCTTTTGAAGACTGAATTTTGATATCCAGTTATTGCTTTCATCCAACCACAATCTCAAAAACAGATAGCATTTTTCAACATTGATTATTCTGAATGGCCCCCAAGTTTGAAAATATACATATTAAAACTATTAATTTGAATAAAGTTTTTTTCTTATGGGGCAAATAAGCAACTAGTCAACTTTGAAGATCAGATGCAGCCAGCAAGAAGGAACTTGATTTAACAGTATTGTTTGTGTTTCTGTATCAAAAATAGTACCCTCAATCCTGATAAAACAATAGTTACTCTTTTTGCAATATATCGCAAAGTCTTTGGCTCAGTTTATATGATCTCCTTTTCAAGTCCTGCTCTAGTCATCTCCCTATCACTATCAGGCATGGAGCTTGGCTATTGAAACCAGATTAACTAATAAATTCGACAGCACGGACATGACAGACAATCTAGAAGGGGCTGCTGGGACTTTTTCATCTTAAGATTTTTGTTTCTTCTAATTGTAAGCAGGGTTTGCTTTTAATCCATCCATCCAGAATTTTGAAAAAAGATAGGAATTTTTTAACAGCCATTATTCTAAAGGCCCCTAAGTTTGAAATTTTACATTTAAAACTGTTATTTTGAAGAGAAGTCCTTCCTATTTATTAGGCGAATAAGCAAAACGTCACTTTTGAAGTTCTAGATGCAGCCAGCAGTCAAAAGTACCTCTACTGTTAGTGATTTCACAACAGCATGAAGCATTAGTTAGCAATGTTTTTTGGGGCAATCAAAAATAATACCCTCGTTCCTAAATGAAAAAAGATACAGCATCAAAGTCTTTGCCTCACTTCATGTACAAACAAATCTTGATTTCTCTGTCGCTTTGTCTATTTCTTCATTTCTTAAATGTGTCTTTGTTTCTATTCTTTCTGTATGTCCATGTTTTCCCTTTAGTTTCTTTGTATAATGTCCTTTTAATATTTCGGTATTTATTTATTGTTTTAATTGTGGATGAGTTTATTTCTTCTACTTGAAAAAACAAATAAGCTAATTCTTGTTTTAAAGGCACTGAACACGTTTTGTAATTGTCAAAGACCAGTATTCTCACTTGGTGTATCCCAACATATGCATAAAATAACAAGCCTGTGAAAATTTGGGCTCAATTGATCATTGAAATTGCAAGAAAATGATGAAAGAAAAAACACCCATGTAATACAAATTAGTGTGCTTTCAGATAGGAATAAAAGGCTTCATGCATGAAGTCTTTTATTATTTTAGTGAGAATTACCTCTTTCTCAAACTACGTTACTTCAGAGAGTCATTTCTCACAATGTTTTATACTATCAACAGCTCTCCTTTGCTCTTTACCAAGTAAGTTTTTATGCTAATATATATGCCAATAGTGTACAGGGCCTTTAATTGTCGACAGGGGTCTTGTTGTGTACACATCTGTTGATGACAGTTTTTATAGTTTGACATTTCCTTGACAGCCCCTGTTCAAATTTCAATTAAAACAAAAATAAAGATTTTATAATCTTCCTTGTTCCTTTATTTGTGTATTTCTTTTTTGATTTATATTAATTTAGGCCTTATCTTGAAGTTAGCACACTTGGGTAATGACACACCCATATAATAGAGCAGTTCAATGTCATCAAATTGCCGACCAATCATAAAGTCAACTAACGTTACATAAATTAAGGCCAATTTCATAAAGCTGCTTAACTGATTTTGTGCTTACTGTGCAAGTTTCCATTTCATAGCACTGCTAACCGTAAACACACGATGAGGCATGCTAAACTTCCAGTGCTTACTGTATGCAAATGAATGATGTAACAATGCAAATTGGCTGCCAAACTTTCTTGCTAACCTGTGAAATACGCTCATGCTAAAGCAAACTTTTCTGCTCTTGCTTGCACTAAAATTTGCTTACTGTTAAAGTAGCGCTATGAAATTGGCCCCAGGCAATGTTGCACTAAAGAGTAAAGGGGGCAAAGATGGCACAGATCATAAGCAAACACTGGAGCAACAAAGAGGTCAGCTGGTTAAACACAATGGGTAACTTGCCACAGTGGAAGAGCAAAAAGTTGGTTTAACCTTCAAAAACAAAGGGTTATGCTAAATAGATTGTTCTTAACTTTGTTTTGCAAACATCGAGCATCTTACTGTATGGCAGCTCTTGAGTATCATAAAACTGACTGAACAACAGTAAAACCTTTGACGTAAATAAAAGGGAAAAACTTAATAAAATCTCAGTACTCGTTTATTTTTTCATTTCTTACTGTATGGCAATCCTTGGGTATCATAAAAACGGACTTAACAAAAGTATTATAACCTTTGAATCATAAAAGGGAAAACTTGATGAAATAGCTGTTGGAGCATCACTATGTATACACTGGCTTAAGAAGAACTGACCTTTTGTACTAAATAATTACCCAAAACGGCTGTATTCTTAATGTTTTTGATAGTAAATGTAGCAAGGAGTTATTCATACCAAAAAAAAGTATTGCCAAGCCACCCATACTTTTCTAAGTCCTGCAAAACATTTCTACACTTCAAGGGATTATGATCAAGCAAGGCATTCTGGGAAAATTGGCACAGCGAGATCATACACCACTGGACAAGAGGTTGTTTAGGGCTAAACTTTAAACTGAAATTCTTGACTCCTTTTATGATGCAGAGCACACCTCCACACAATGTGTGTCTGCCATTGTCGCTATTTTGGAAGTCAATTCCTTGCCTTACCAATCTCAGTCCCAGTGGTGAATGATTTCGCAGCGCCATAACTGATGTAGTTCAGGAGATACATTTTTTCTAAATATTAAATTTGTTTGTGTTAGTGCAGTTGACTCGGTTTGCCTAAAAAAATAGTCAGCGTAAATTGGAGGTTGAGCAATATTTCTTCAAATTTTATCTTTTATTATAAGTTTTATATGCAATCATTCCACCAATATGTTTTGGGGGTGGAAAAAAGTGACCAGACAAAATAACAAATCTCACAAAATTGCATCTGTGTGATTTCCCATAGCTGATGGCTCAGATGTGCTGGGACCTCTATGTCACGGGACTTAATGGTCTATTGGGTCTGTAAATTTGAATACGGCTTTCTGTAGGCTACAAGCATGATTACAATTAGAACAGCTGTGAATAACAGCCTAAAAAAAATCTTATTTTGAAAACATGGCAAAGTTTTCATCTCTACCATTGGGCCATTTATTTCATTCCTTAAACCATCTCAGCTCCCTTGGGAGTATCGTGCCCCAGCGGTTTATTGTATCAGACTCACGTTCTGCTGGGTAAGTCATCAGGATGTGGGTTTGAATCCCGGTCATGACACTTGTGTCCTTGAGCAAGACACCAACTATAATTGCTTCTCTTCACCCAGGGGTAAATGGGTACCTGTGAGGGCAGAGATGGGTCTTGTGAGTTATATAGCTTTGTGCACTACATATTTGGTAGCACAGCCTGTAAAAAAATATACACTATATTAAATAACTTTGCTGATTATTTTTTATTTTTTAACTGTCATTTGTAAATCATGTTGGGAAGAAACTCTTTTGTATAATATCCAGAAAGACCCGTTTTAGTTTTACCCGGAACTGTTCATACCACCTCAGCAGCTCTTCCCTCCTCTCAGAAATTTCCCTTGGGCTTTTCTTGGATTCTTCTATTAATATTTGGGGGAGTTGTGCCCAGTCTTTGAGGAAGATGAATGGAGCGTTGTATTGTTTCAGGAGGCGTAGAGGCTCACTTGCACATTCTCCTGGTGTAGTGATGTCCTCTACTACGGGTACAGATCCATACGATGCTGCCTCGTAGATACGATAGCACTCAGTGTTCATACCAACAGGACTTAGCGTCAGGTCACTCTGGGCAAGAATTCGTTCATACTCAAGTCTTGTCTCTCCATCTTCGGCTGCTATCCAACTATAGAAAACAACATTTTAGAAATGTTATGCAAGATTGTTTTATTAATATATATTTTTCATAATGAAACCAAGAGATCCTAAAAAAAATGCCTTGCGCTGTTGCCCATAGGCCTGAAGATACCTAAGAAGATGATGAAGAAATGTCAGTTTTAGATGTGCGGAAAGCACTAACTGGGAAAACAGACTCAATGAGGTAGGGACTTACAAGTGCTCACCACTGGGCCAGGCATACCAATCTTATCTAAGTCAGGTTACCATGGAGTGGAGGATGAGGAATCAGGAGGGTCTCTAGATAAAAACACAAGGTTTAATAATAACCGTACTTGGTTATTATACAGCCCACTTAAACTAGTAGCTAGATCAAGGCACTTTACAACAATATTACCCCTGTACATTAGACATACTTTAACCAATCTGCGTGGGGCACATACAACCTCAAGCTGATAGTGCTAAGGAGTTAATCCAACATAAAACCGTCTTAGCCCTTGCAGGTTCCCATTTAAACAACTGGGTTAAGAGAAGCAATTTATGGTTGGGTGTCTTGCTCAAGGACACAAGTGTCATGACAAGAATTCAAATCCACACTTTGATGACTATGCCATCAGAACTTGAGTCCAAAGTGATAGACCACTCGGCCACAACACACCACAGGGGTTTTAATTAATTGATGTTTGTACACATCTTTATGACACGGGTACACACAATAGCTTAAAGATTGGAGTGGCCACATAAAGCTTCAAAGAACTATACATCACATTGTCGTACGCATTACGCAATAACATGTAGCTTAAAGAGGACGGGAAGTGACCAATTCTATTTTTTTTTATTACTCATTTTCTCATAGAAAGAATCCTCATGTGAGTGGGGAAAAAATTAAGTCTCTAACATTAAAATAGTGTATATTGCCATTTTATTCAATACCCTTCCAGTGCAAAAATTTGTCAACATCCAAAACATCTGATTACGTAATTCTGCGAAAAATGGACCTCAACAATGGTTCAGTCCTGACTTTCAATAAAATTTAATCAAAACAGCCTTTGATATTATGACTGTCAAAAAATTCCTCATTGGAATGTAAAGATCCGTTAGTTGATGAATTACAATGACGTCATGTTTCAAATTTTGCTCAGAAAAAGTCAATTATGAACCAAAACATCCCTGTACAAAAAATGTAGTGACATATTTTTCTCTAAATGATGTCATTAGATGTTTTTGATGTTGACAATTTTTGCACTGGAAGGGTATCGAATGCAATGGCAATTTACACCATTTTAAAGTGAGGTTAGAAACTTGAAATTCTTTCCCAACTCACGTGAGGACTCTATCTATTAGAAAATGAGTGCATCACAAAATTGAAATGGTCACTTCCCTTCCTCTTTAACCTCTCCCATCAGCTCATTACCTTTTTCTAGTTTTCACATAGCAATAGTCAGCCAGATTGTGCTTCTCGATAACCCCTAGAAGTGCCTCCCTGGAGGAATTGGGGTACACTGTGGCCATGAAGTTACAGCGGTAACGACGACTGGCCCTGGGATGCAACTTGGTGATGTTCACAACAGGAAAACCACGATACCTTAACAAACAAAAAAACATTAATTAAAATAATATACAGTTTAATTATATAATGAAAATCGATATGCTGTGTCAGTGTAGGGCATACCCCTATGTATGTGATTTACAAAACTGTTCACTACCCTCAATTATTTTAATTTTTTCATAAATTTTTTAGATTGAATACATGTTTTGCTTCAGGATTGTTTTCATGATTCTTTCAATACATAATGCCAGTTCATACTACAAATCTTACTAAATTGTACTTCCACCATGCAAAGTTTTAAAGGCACTGTACACGTTTGGTAATTACTCAAAATATATATTAGCATAAAAACTTACTTGGTAACGAGCAACGGAGAGCTGTTGATAGTATAAAACATTGTGAGAAACGACTCCCTCTGAAGTAACGTAGTTTTTGAGAAAGAGGTAATTTCTCAATAAAATAATAAAAGACTTCTGGCCAGAAGCCTTTTATTCCTATCTGAAAGCACACTAATTTGTACAACAAGGGTGTTTTTTCTTTCATCATTTTCTTGCAACTTCAATGACCAATTGAGCCCAAATTTTCACAGGCTTGTTATTTTATGCATATGTTGGGATACACCAAGTGAGAATACTGGTCTTTGACAATTACAAAACGTGTTCAGTGCCTTTAAACTTTACTAGATTGTATCTCCACCATGCAAAGTTTCCAATCCTTGGATTGATAGATTCTGAATAAAAAATGTGAATGTTCAGACTTACGTTGCCACTCCAAGAGGCCATTGTAGGATCTGCCTCCCATCCACCAGTAGCGTATCATAAACCACAAGCAAGAACCTCAGATGTCCACCACGAGACTTCATGTACGGCAGCACCCAGGAGTTCTGGCACTGCTCGCTTCCAATCAGCATCAGCGCTACATTGCGCAGAAGTGGGAAGGCATCCAAACTGTCCAGCCAGGCACGAGCAAAATCAAACGTTTCTGGCGCTCTCCCATTAAGAACGAGCAGCAGGTTCTCTGTATCTCTGGGGACAGTACTGGGTAAGACACCATGGCCCGTCCTAAATCTGAATTTTTTTTAAACAGAATTGCTCAATCATTCAGTGTACAGATAAATTTTTTCAATCTACATAAAAAGTTAACAGTTTAAATGTTACCAAAGAATTGTTTTGCATTCTTTTTATTTTATTTTTTACAATTTCATGTGTGCCTTTCTGTTTTTATTAAGCCATTCCTTTAATTAGCAGTAAGACTTCACACGAATTGGTTCTTGACACTGATTACCAGAAGCCCATAAGAGTTGCATTGACCTAGTTTTTTCTTTGATGGTTTATGCAAGAAAAGTTTAGACTCTTGGCTTTACGTACGTTCTTCAAAGAGTAAGGTGTTTTCAAAATTAAAACTTTCTGTTTTAAGAAATGCCTCTAAACAATGAAACTGGTGGTTTTTTTTTAAATTGCACCCAAATCTATGCCAGCTTTTGAGCCAAAAGTAGGAACAATTTTGGGGAATGCAGCAAGATATGTGACACAATGACTTAGCAACAGGATAGACCTTACAATACATGTTACAACATACCAAAAGGATCCTAAGAATCTACCTACTTACGTGAATGCAATGTTGCCTTCTTTCTTGTAACCATAGCTCCATGTGTACTGACTATCTGCCTGTCCCCTGGGTTCCAATGTGGCTCCTAGTATATGCTCCCAAGTGTATTGACCTTAAAACAAGGGACAGATCAAAATGCATAGAAACACTGAATTAAAACGGAATATCATTAACTTGGCTCAGCATTTTACACTACATGAATACTTTACATGAACTTAACAATTTGTTATTGATCCCCCCCCACCCCCCTTAGCTAGCCCAATCAGCTAGCTAGCATAATATTTGCATTATAACCTCAGACATTAGTCTAAAAGTGAAAACAAAACTGTGTCGCTAAATCTACACCTGGATCTGCATTAAATGTTGTATCCTTCTTGGTGTTTATAAATTCCCTCAGTTTTGTTCTTAGTTAACTCAGTTGCTAGGTCAAATAGAATACTGATACTTTCGTCTGCCAATGCCATGGTATGACAAGTTTATTAGATGTTTTGAAAAGAAAATTATGAATTGATGCCTGGCACCAAAATGACACATGTTGTGAAGTAAGAATACACACTGATTCCTGCTGTAAATAAAATTCAATTTCTTCCCAATTTTATTTTTAAATCAATTCTAAATTTTAAGGAGTACTATTTCTGACAAGGCTGGGGAGTCCAAAGGAGTGTGATTGCACACACACTAAAAAAAGATGGTGGTTTGAAGTATATTCAAATAATCGAACAGAAAATTAACAACAAGTTGAATACCAAGGTATTTAATTGAATCTATGACCCTTTCTCTCAACCAATATTCTAAATTTAAGATTTACCAACACCAGCTCTGCTCCAGATCTCCACAGCATGTTCCTCCTTTGCATCAGAGTAAGTATTCTTGGCTAGTGTTACATCATGGGTCGTACTCTGGTTTGAATCCTCTGCTGGCTCATGAAGAAGCTGTTGTGTTGTTTCAAGATTGACTAGTGACAATATTCTGCTGTCTGGTGCTTTTTGGGAGAAAAATATGAATTGAGAAATAATACAGATTAAAGACAGTATGGTTGACATGAATGTCACACTGTGCAACCAAACCATAGTTAGTAGTCTTCGTTTTACCTCCATGGTGCAACCATGCCTCCCCTTTTCCTAAAAACACATGATTATCATTAATATTATAAATAAATTAATAGCTACAGCCATGACAGCTAAATGAGCAGCATATGGAGGCGACACCACACGAAACAGCCGGAAATTCTCTTGATAAAAAAGTGTTCTCTAAATGTTATTCGAATCATCTCACCTCCTGAGGCTATGTGGGCGTAGGGCAAGCAAGGAACAAGTGGAGGGAGTCCAGTGTATATTGGCACTTATTTAATGGGAGTAGTCATTAGTTAGTACTAGTACTACAACTACTACTAGTACTAGTACTAGTACTACTATATTTGTAGGCGTGTCGATGATGCGGTGATCGCGTAAGTGGTGGAATGTTAATCTATAGCATATAGGGTTTTTATTCGCAACTTTCAAAACATAATGTCTGGACGAATTAATCATTTGTTAAGCCTCATCATGTTTCATAATAATTCAACAAATGTAAGGTGAAGTATGTATAGCAGTATGCAGTTTTGTTAGGGCGATAATTGCAATCAAAGTGGTACGACTTGCTCGAACTTTGAAAACTTAGCGCTTTAGAAATGTATAGATGGTTGGTAGGCTGTAATGGCGACTAGTAAATAGTATTATAACTTATAAGAGTAGACCAATGTTAAAAAAAGAGAGCCATAAAAAATAACAACAGCCTAGGGCTACAGCTAACTAATACTATTATAATTCCTAGAAGCACTGTAGTAACTAAATACCCCCTGGAGAAGCCAGGCCCAGCCCAGGCATTTATTTAAACTTAAAGAAATCTGTATCCATCTGTATCTGTATCTGTATAGTTGAGCCGGCAAAAAACATTTCTGAAGACACATCACACCAGAGCTGCAGAGTGCTATTGCATGATGTATCAAGTAATTTTGTTTTTCCTGCACTAGCAGCAGCACTGCAGAGTACGGGAGAATACTTCAATACTTGTTTGGGCATGTTTTGTTAATGTTGTTATCTTTGAAGTGTAGACAAAGTTAAAGTACACAAACAAAGGGATTAAGACTATTGAGTAAGACACAGACAGAGTGCAGTGAATGATTGTGAATTTGACATTGAATGACATTGAATGACATTGAATGACATTGAATGACATTGAATGACATTGAATGACAGCAGATAGCCTAAGAAAGAAAACTAAACAAAAACCCCACCTTTTTTATCATCCCTTGCGCCAGGCGTATCACTGCTTCTCTGCGATAACAAAACGTAAGCCCCATAGCAAGAAAAGATAAGATAAATACCGACAATCACAACAGACAGCCTCTTCAAAGTTACCCGCGGTATCATCGCAGAAAAGTGCTATTTAATTGGGCGCTTTGAGTGTTAAATAAAAGTGCTCGAGCTCCTGAACTTTGTGCAAATTTCCAAGCGACATAATGTTTTGGGCGAATTTAAAACGCTTTAAATGGGCTTGTAATACGCCCTATGAGGCGTAACAATTACCACTATTCTGACAACAGAGGGCGCCCGACGACGTTCAAGAAATACAGTAAATAAAAATGAAGCCGACTGGTTAATAAAAATGTTATTTGTTTGATTAATATTAAGTTGATCTTTCATCTTTTCAACCAATTGCAGCAAAAGTTTGACACAATAAGTAATTTCTATTCCGTCTAACGTCAACAGTGAAGATAATTCCTCAAAATGACGGAATATAAAGGAGCAGCAAGTGAGGCTGGTCGTGTTCGTCAGTTAATGCTGAAAAGAGAAAAGCAACTTGAGGCTTTAGAAAAAAGAAAACAGAGAATTGAGCAGGTGAGTTATTTGTCATTTATTATCTGTTCAGTGAGACAAAATATAAATCAAATATATTTTACAGTTCCTAAGATTCATATTGCGTTCTGTTTGCTTCTTGCAACAGTCTCGTCCACTTCCCTATAAAGGCTATAATGTCGTCTGATTTTGTGGTTTCATTGCTTTTCTTTTCGGGGGTGGGTGGAGGGGGGGGGGGTTCTGTACTTAATTTGACATTTTATAAGCTCTGTTTTTTATAATATTTTCCTTTTTAAATTGTATTGTTCTTAATCTTTGTATTTTTTTTATTTTGGCGCGGAATCAGACTAACGTTTATCACGGTAACAATGTATTTAGTCCAGAAAAACAGTCACTGCGAATATTCAGTGCCGTTCTTCTGGCTTTACAAGTTTATAACGTTTTCTTAAAATTAGCAGATTCCAGCAAAATATCCACTGTTTAATTCCTACGCCTGTAACCACTATTTGTATCTTCTATTGTCCTTTTTTTTGTACAGACTGGAAATAAAGTGAATTTAAATTAACTGAATTAATTTCAGTACTTTATCGATCACATAAATTATGAATATGTGTTTTTTTTCTTCTAAACAACAGGATAACTTCGGCAAAGTAGAGACTATTAGTGCCAAATTTTCAGCCCACTACGATGCTGTGGAACAACAACTCAAGAGTAGTACTATTGGTAAGAAGAGGAAATTGAAATGTACAGCTTTAATATTAATTATAACCTGATGAACGCGGTCAACTCAGTCCCAATTCAACTCAGTCCCAAGGCAACTCGATCCAAGGTCAACTTGGTCCCGAGTCAACTTGGTAACTTTTCAAACAGGGAATGCCAGCTTTGGAACTGAAAGTAGCAAAAAAGGTTTGGGCTTGCAGCAGATATGCATGACACAGTGACTTACCAACAGGATTGCACCATGTAGAAACATGATTATAATTATATTACCAGGTTATATTTTTTTGTTTAGGTCTGGTGACGTTAGATCAGATGAAAGCAAAGAGAGACATTCTAGTCAAAGAGCATGAAAAGGAATTAGCGAAGGCATTCAATAATCAGGAGAAATTGTAAGTCAATAGATTATGTAATGTAGAAATAGTAATTGGAGGCATGTTGTGTGTATACTGTGTTTTGAATGAATTCGCTTGTATTGCCACTTCAGCTGAATGAAAAATTTCAGCTTTCTTGTTGATTAATCTGGTTGATTTTGCCATACAGGCATGTCACATGAAATCCAACATAGAGGGTGTACACAGCAGAAACAGATGACAAACATTGTCCAAGTGATGGTAGAGACTTTAAACAAACCAATGAACTGTCCAAATTTCCTGTACAAGGTGCTATATATAGGTCTCGCAACTCAATATAGCTTTGCATACCTGTTGTAAAACTGATGATCACTTTGAGACGCCTCTTTTGGTGTGATAAAGTGCTAGGTTAGATTTGTGTATTATTACATTGGACACATACACAAAAAAGAATTGGGGAATTTATGTGCTTTGTTTCAGGGAGAAAGAGAAGAAAGCTCTGAAGAAGAAGAAATTGAAAGTTTCAGGAACACTGTCCTTCAATCTGGATGAAGACGGCGCAGAAGACAGTGAAGAAGAAATTGGTGTGTATAACATTTTAATGGTGTCGTGAGTAGAGGTTGAAATTGTTACAACTGTTAAGTTAATATGAGCATGATTATGTTACATGTCCACCAATGGTGTACCTCTCCCTTATGTAAAAACACATGATAAAGCCTACACCATGTACTTAAAAGTTTGCATTCTTTCTTCCCGTATTGCAGATTCTGCCCCAGTGGTTAAGAAGAAGAAACTAGGCAAGAACCCTGATGTAGACACAAGCTTCCTTCCAGACAGAGAGAGAGAGGTCAGAATTCAAAATCAAGTCATTTCATTAACTGTTTATGAACATGATGGCAAAAAGAGTGTGATATTAAACCATATTGCACGTTCCATCACACCCTGGGTGTCGTGGCCGAGCGGATAAGAGCACCGGATCCAAGCTCTGGTGTTTCTGATCAGCAGAGTGTGGGTTCGAGTCACGGTCGTGACGCTTGTGTCCTTGAGCAAGACACTTAACTATAATTGCTTCTCATCACCCAGGAATAAATGGGTACCTGTGAGGGCAGAGATGGTTCTTGTGATTAATTTAGCTTGATGCGCTACATATTTGGCAGCACAGGCTGTATACTCCCCAGGGAGCTGAGATGGTTAAAGGAATGACACAAAAATGGCCCAGTGACCAGGGGTAATAATGTTGAAGCGCCATGAGCGTCACTGAGTGACGGACCTGAGCGCTCTATAAGAAGCCACTATTATTATTATTGCACCGTTCTTATGTTTATTGCCCTATTTTAAGCTGCAAATCAAGTTTGCTTATAGTAATTCATTATCACACGTGCATTTAAGGATTACGGAAAAATATAGCATGTCTGCGTCTGCTTAGAGATAAATTCATTATCACCTGCGCACTCAAGGATTACAGAAAAATATAGCATGTCTGCGTATGCTTAGAGATAAATTCATTATCACCTGCGCACTCAAGGATTACAGAAAAATATAGCATGTCTGCGTATGCTTAGAGATAAATTCATTATCACCTGCGCACTCAAGGATTACAGAAAAATATAGCATGTCTGCATCCCGTATCCAACTCTGCATGGTCTCAGTAGATATGAGATGCAGAAGCGCTATATTTGTCCATATTCCTCTTGCGCTTGTGTGACAACTAATATTATTGCTGTAGAGGCAGCAACAGAACATTAAGCCTAATTTCAACACCACTAGGGGCTATTTCTAGAGGTCTATCATGTGAGGAATACAATTCTGCATGTGAAGTGCAAGAGATGAGCAAGCCGGTGACCTCTGAATGACCTCACAATTAGGGTGGCTTATTACAATCAAATCTAATAAAAATCATGACACTTTTTTAATGTGTGTTTGAGCAGGAAGAGGAGAATAAAGAGAGAGAGACACTGAGGAAAGAGTGGCAGGAGAGGCAGAGCAGAATCAAGAGTAAGTCATGTCTGTCAGGGCTCGAATTTGGGTAGAAAATCCACAAGACTACAGGGCTTGTAGCTCAAAATCTTTACTGGACCAGAATTTTGTTTACAAGACAAGTTTCAAAATGTGAAAATGAAAAATTGCTGAAATAGTTTAACATGCATTTGACTGCTTTTATATGAACCCGAACTGAGACAAGTAAGAGAAGAGTATACTTGATTACTCATAGAATTGAAAGATAATTTATCAGACCCAAAGTCAACACTTGAACATAATTTGTTTCTGTTATTCAATTGAAAAACACAAGACCATCGGACTTGTTAGGTCATAAGTTTACTGGCCCGACACTAAAATTACTGGCCTCGGGCCTGTGGTCCAGTGTAAAATTCGAGCCCTGTCTGTTGACATTCTTTAAATCCTTCCATCGGCAGTTGCTTTTTATCAAATTTGAACGTAAAGTCTTGAAACTTCAGGGGTGATTTTAAAACTGCTTTGGTGTAGGGTTGTAGACAGTGTGACTCATGAGATGTGTAACATCTTGCCTGCTAGGAAAGGCACTGGAATTCTCAACATCCCTTTCTATTTTGTATATAAGGTGACATGCTGGTCTGTGAGATAACGAACATATAGTGGGGTCATTTGGACTGAGTATAAGATAATGTTACATGCTTGCTTCTCTCCGCACATGAGTATACACTTGGTCATCTATATAGATGTAACTACAGTTTTGATTGTATTTCTTGATTGTAGGTGATGATATTGAGATAACATACAGTTACTGGGATGGATCAGGCCACAGAAGGAGTGTAAAAGTAAGCAGATATTGTAAACAGAATATACTGAGCCAGTTAGGAAAGAAGTTTGTGTGACGCCCAAGTCTAGCTCATTTGTAAAGAGATGCCCAACACTAGCTCAGTAAAATAGTGTGAACCAAAGCTATATCTCAGTCTCGGTCCTAATAAAGTGTGACAATCCACTGAAACCCAGTCATAAAGTTTGACGCCCAACTATAACCCAAATGTCAAGTGTGACTACCAAGACCAACCCATTTGTAAAGTGAGATGCCCAACACTTACCCAGACAAAAGTGTCTACCCAAAGTTTATCTGAATAATAAAGTGTGACACCCAACCAGAACTCAGTCATAAAGTGTGACAACCAAGTAGATGAACCCAGCCATAAAGTGTGACAACCAAGTAGAACCCAGCCATAAAGTGTGACAACCAAGTAGAACCCAGCCATAAAGTGTGACAACCAAGTAGAACCCAGCCATAAAGTGTGAAACCCATGTAGAACCCAGCCATAAAGTGTGACACCCATGTAGAACCCAGCCATAAAGTGTGACACCCATGTAGAACCCAGCCATAAAGTGTGACACCCAACCAGAACTCAGTCATAAAGTGTGACACCCAAGTAGAACCCAGCCATAAAGTGTGACGCCCATGTAGAACCCAGCCATAAAGTGTGACACCCAACCAGAACTCAGTCATAAAGTGTGACACCCAAGTAGAACCCAGCCATAAAGTGTGACGCCCATGTAGAACCCAGCCATAAAGTGTGACACCCATGTAGAACCCAGCCATAAAGTGTGAAACCCAACTAGAACCCGGTCAATAACTGTACCAACCAGCACCATATCTTTTAGCGCCGGTATTAGTTTGGGATGCTAACCATCATATCACTTTACCGTTGTCTTTTTCTCCAGATGAAGAAAGGAGACACTATTCAAAGATTTTTGCAGCGATGTCTGGAAACACTCAAGAAAGATTTTCATGAACTGAAGTAAGACAATTTGTATAAAAAATCATTCAGCTTTACGCAGAATACTTTATCATTGGCCAGTCTTTACATGCTTCACGGTATGAAGGCTCAGGCCAAACAAAATAAATGTTATGAATGGTTTCATTGAGGGCAATTTGGCTCCCCAAAATTCCAGGCCGGTCAGGTCACTGTAAACCCAACATTTATTTACTTTGGCCTAGAAAAGGTAAACTGGGGGCAACTCTGTGTGCCCTGTGTCAGTGAGAATGTATTGTTTGTGCATGATTAATTCCCAGTTTCTAATGTTGTTTGCTTTTCTCTCAGGGCGGTCACGGTGGAGCAAATGATGTACATCAAAGAGGATTTGATTATACCGCATGTAAGTTGCATTTGTTGAATTCAGTTAATAGTAATAATAATAAGATAGGGTTCTGAATATAATAATAATAATAATACGCAGTTCTTATATAGCGCTTTATCTACTCCCGATGGGTGTCTCAAAGCGCCCAGTATTTTTCCTACAAGGTATGTGGAGTTACGTGTTGAAGTATGAGACCTATTCCTTTGCATAGCACCATGTAATGGTTTACAAGGTGTTGTGGCGCAATATGCAGCCAATCAAACCAGGAACACCGGGGCAAACCCCTTCTCTTTACGATAAGTGCACTGGGTTCTTTTACATGCATTACACAACACACAGGACATACTGTCTCAGCCCTCTCAAGTTCCAATTTATACACCTGGGTTAAGATGTTAATGTTAACAAACTATTTGTATTATATAATATATGAACTTGTATTGATATCCAATTGCTAATGTCAGTTTTTCCTTTACCCTGTTTTGTTCTTTTTCTGATCTCGTTTTTAATTCATTGAGATTTGTCTGATGTTTATCAAATACTCAGGACTCCTCTTTTTGTAACCATTTTTAACGTACCTCTGTGTAGTGCAACTTTATATTCATAATACCATACATATTTTTCTTGTTTTTGTCTACTTCTAATGCTTTAATGTTTTAATGAACTTTATTCTGTTTAACCAAGTCTGTTAAGGAAGCAGTCACGGTTGAGCAATTCAAAAATTACCTTAAAACACATCTATTCACCGTTTATCAGTAGTTGTTCTTCTGTTGGTATTTCATTTGTATCTTGTTGTTTTCTTTATTCCTATAAAGCGCATAGGGACTTAGCAGTGATATGCGCTACACAATTGCGGTTTATTATTATAATTATTTAACCCTTGTTATTGTATCACTGTGTAGTGCAATTCAACCTATCAGTTGCCATACTGTAAATTACTTCATTGTATGAAATAAACTAATAATAAAAATAACAGATAGAATTTTAAAAGTTCTGATTTCATAGAAAAATATAGTCCTCATTCGAGACTTGCACAGGCTTATTGTCTCTGAAGTGATATCAAGTTTAATTGGTGTACTTTTTTAATTTCAGCATCATAGTTTCTATGATTTCATCGTCACAAAAGCTAGAGGAAAGAGCGGTAAGAAATCAGTTAGACTCAAATGATACAAAGTGTATAAACATTGTTGCAAGGGTCTCAGAGCAAGGGGCTTGTTCCAGCCCCCCCCCCCACCAGAAATATATTTGAAGTATAATTTGAAGTATAACAGTGTTAACATTTCTTGTTTTAAGAATCAATTATTTGATTAATTGATAGTTTGTTTTGTGTTTTGTCTGTGTAGGTCCACTCTTCAGTTTTGACGTTCATGACGATATCAGATTGACCAATGATGCCAGTGTTGAGAAAGATGAGGTAACTTCATAATCTAAAACATCAAGTAATGTTTTAAACTATTTAGATTTTTCTCAAAAAGCTAAAATACCTGATGTGTCGGTTCACGGGATAGAGGCTTCTGTCTCCTGAAAAAGTCAAAACATTATTGATGCCAGCAGGGATAGGCCTATGTAGTAAGTAACTTTTAGTTCCCTGTTGGCGCGACAGACGTATCCCCATACTGTGGTTTGGGCACTGGCCTGGTGACCAGTCTTGTTTCTTTATCTTTTTCTTCCATTCTGTGCATTTTAAAACGTGTTATGGGCTTCTGATCGTTTTTATGTAAGGGGCGCAATGTAAATTATTATTATTGTTATTATTATTATTTTTATGGGGCGACTGACAATATGACCGTGTACAAAATTGTTCGCAAAACATAACAATTTTTTTTATATTTATTCAGAACTAGAGGATTTGAATAAGATACTGTTTTCACAAACCAATGATGTGCCATGTATTTAATGATAACTGGCTATGATATATCCCAGTCTCATGCAGGCAAGGTGGTGTTAAGGAGTTGGTATGAGAGAAATAAACACATCTTTCCTGCCAGTCGCTGGGAGCCGTATGACCCAGAGAAGAAGTGGGACAAGTACACGGTAAGTCAAACAATCTCAAACACCTAGATCTTTCATTGCAGGAAAACAAATTGGCTTGAGTAATGGTGGCCAAACCATCACATGTAAAGCTCCTGAACTTTATACAAGTTATTGACCCCTTGGCGTGTCGTGGCCGAGCGGATAAGAACACCGAACTCAAGCTCTGGTGTTTCTGATCAGCAGGGTGTGGGTTCGAGTCCCAGTCGTGACACTTGTGTCCTTAAGTAAGACACTTAACCCTTATTGCTTTGTCCTTCAGATGGGACCTAAAGCCATAGGTCCCGTGCATTGTGTAATGCACGTAAAAGAACCCAGTGCACTTTATCGTAAAGAGAAGGGGTTGGTTGATTAGCTGCATGTTGCGCCACAGCACCTTGTAAACCATTACATGATGCTACCTAAAGGAATAGGTCTCATACTTCAACACGTTACTCCACATAGCTTGTAGGAAAAATACTGAGCGCTTTGAGATGCCCATCGGGAGTAGATAAAGCGCTATATAAGAACTGCGTATTAGTATTATTATTATTGCCCAACAGGAACGCACCTTCGCACAATGCACGTCTACCATTTCCACAATTTTGGGAGTCAATTCCTTTGAGTACATTTTGACTCCCAATCCGCCGATAATGATAGGCAGGTGTATAGTGCGCTGCACATTGTGCAAGGGAGCAGTTGATCCAATTCACCTGATGTCGTCACCACAGTAGTCTTGGTTGTGCCATTTTGGGAGTCAGTTTCCCTGTGTGTTGTACTGTGCAGTGCGCATTGCAGGTGAGGCATGCAGACCCAGTACGCAGGCTTTAACTAACTTGTACAGCAGAGATTATGTGTAAAAAACAAAACTAGGTGTATTTGTGTCCCAGCAATGGCGGAAAACACTGATACAGGACATCCACTGTGGATAATTCTTCATAACTTGTTTAACTTCTGCCTAATTTGAGATTTAGTTGGGTGATTAAAACTATTTTTGTTTGTGCCTTCCTTTTCAGATAAAGTAAATCAAAGCTCTTCCAGATTTGCGTCTACATGCATCACACTGATCAGCAAAACTGGATAGCGGGAACAATGATAGTTCTTATAAAGAGCTGTATCACACCGGCACCCTACTGGCTTCTCACATCCCTCATATTTTTACCACAAATATGAAGAGCCAAGTTTGAATTATGAGACCTATTTATATAACGCCTTAAAGTGTTTCTTGTATGCTTTGAGTTTTTAATACCATTATTGGCAACAGAGTTTACAAATGACTTGAGTTTACAAATTATCTTTGACCCCTTTCAAGAAAATTACTACTTGACTTCTAACTATTTTGGGTGGGGTCATAACCACACAAATCTTTTTATGAAGAAGAAATGCTGGTTTATTTTTTGTATTAAGCACGACTTATGACATAGTTTGCTTGTAAATTTTTCAGTGACTATCCAAGGGACTAGTTAGCTTGTCTTTTCAGTAGTCCGCTAGCATTTTCACTGGTCTATATTTCATATAAAATAGGGTTGCTCTCAACATTGGCCAGTCAGACCACTCAAACAAAATGTTGACTGGTTCCGAGGTGTCTTAACTGGCATTTGGCCAGTAGACCACTTTAAAGGAAGACAACGCAAATGCTAGCCCAAGTAAAAATTGAATATCAAGTCAATGCTGGAATAACAAGGGAACCCACTTATTCCTCATTTTATGTTTGATGTCTGAACCAAGGCCTGTAATCACATAGAGGCCATGGCCTCTGTTGTTGCCGTGGTCCCCCTTCCAAAGTTCCCCATAGACTTTAAGACTTTCCAATGGAAGTGCTCGTTGTGAAGTGAAAATAGCCTTGCCTCTTCAAAGATGAAATTTCAGGCCTGGCCGAACTCCATTCTTCCTAGTCATTGTCACTTGTTATGGCACTTAATAGAGGTGAGATGTGCCTAGAGCCAAGATTGGGAGTATTTTTAAGAGGTCATTGTACAGAACAGCAACAGTTGTCATCAATAAATGTTAATACAATAATACTTTGTTTACAGTGAATTTGTTTAAAAATCAGTGCAGTGTATATCAAGTTCTCAGTGTATATTTAAGTTGGGAAGGTTGTGCAGTCTGCTCTACCAGCCAGGCTCCTAGTGCCTACATCAAAACGGATTGTGAAAGGGGTAACCCTGTTTCAGCTCCAGGAGTAGGTGGCAACGTGCCCCTGGTGACAATTAGCCTTTTTGAGATATGGTGGACACTATATCGGGGTGTGGGTTCGAGTCCTGGTCGTGACGCTTGTGTCCTTGAGCAAGACACTTCGCTATAATTGCTTCTCTTCACCCAGGGGTATAAATGGGTACCTGCGAGGGTAGAGGTTGATATTGTGTTTGAAAAAGCCTTCTGAGCGCCACGGCAGCTCGGGCTGTATACTCCCCAGGGAGCTGAGAAAGATTAAAGGAATGTTATTGGCCCAATGAACAGGGCACTAATGTAAAGCGCATTGAGACGTTATTGTGAAATGCGCTATATAAGAACTGGTTATTATTATTATTATTATTATGAAATTTGGTGTACACAGACAAATTTACCCAAACCTTTATAGTGTCATAGTATAGTGTCCGCCATATCTCAAAATGGCTTATTGATTTGGGTCGATAGCCCAAATCAGTTAAGTGCAGCTCTCAACTTGAACTTTGAAGTGGCCATCCACCACACATCTCTCTGCCTATTCACATCCTTGTACTGCAGCTATCCCTAAAGCTAATACTCAGTAGTACCCATCAAGTTTCTTCTTTTAGTGTAATGCAAATTGTCTGCCGTTGACTCACAAAATGGCGAGCACAGTAACAGAAATAGCCTCCCCCCCCGAAAATCCTCCAAGGAATTCCTGAGATTCCCTATCTTGGCCTATCCCGTCGTAAACGACGATGAGTTCGGCGTCTGTCACAATCATCAATGTAGCCTTGAGAGCAGATTGAGCACCCCGAGTGGATAGCAGAGCGCCAGGAGGAGCGATCAAGTGCAACAGTCTCCCAGGTGGCAACTGGGATGTTGAAAGCAGCCAGGTCTCGCTTTAGGACATCCTTGAAGCGCAGCCTAGGGCGGCCACGGGGACGTGGAGCATCAGCCAGTTCACCATAGAAGATGTCCTTGGGGAGGCGGCCGTCATCCAGTCTGCAGACATGACCGGTCCAGCGAAGGCGGCGCACTCTCAGCATGGTGAACAAATCGGTTGCTCCCGTGAGATTCCCAATACACAATGAGAGGGGAGGGGTATGCCCTGCCAAATATCGAGCAACAAATGTGCAAAATCCATAAGCCAAAACTTAGTAGGGGGGGCTTCATTTTTTTTACTGAATAATATCTTGATGAAGTAGGGAATCTTTGAGTTAATGTAGCACCAGACATACCAGGTACATTTTCCTTGTTTCATATTTCTGAACATCAGAGAACAATACACCCACCTCTTGCATAGGTTGCCATCACCGAGGTCAAACATTGGGAGTGTGCACGCATATACGCACCTATCTCAGCCAAGAGTAGGCCTCCCTTTGACCTCAGTGAGGGCGCCGTTTGGACTTGATATGCAATGGGGTCTAGCCCTTTTCAAAACCATAGCACCGGCTTTCGCTCCATTTAGTTATTTTAAAACATGCACTTTTGGTATGTGCCAACAATCAGACTGACAGAGCATAATAAAGCCAATGCCCAAGCCTAGGTTTCAATAAGACTGTTGCCGTGACACAGTGTCTCCGATTGAGCCAATACTTCTCTAAAATAACACCAAGATCAACCTAAAAAATTTCAATTAATCCCATCTGTTTATTCAACTGTTACTCACTGGATGACATTACGGTAATAAATACACAAACTTATAGAAATTTAAAATAATGCGTTTTTGTTTTTTTCAACCGCCAGTATGACGGTTCCCTAACATTTAAACACAAACTCATGACTTAAATATAAAACAAGCTTTTCTACTCATCTACTAAATAATGGCCGTAAATTACTAACTACAAATATATTACAATTCATGTTCATATAATGAAAGGATGTTGTTAATTCTCCTTCTAACATACCAAATATTATTAAAAATGAACATAGTGAACAAAATGAAGAAAACATCTAGAATGTGGCCGCTCACACTCTTGTAAATATTTAGATAAAAATGAACCTGAATTAACACAGAATGGTGCAAGATTTGTTTGGGAAAAGTAAGCTGAATCTAATAGGAGTCTTTGTGACTCTGGGTGACAGCAGGGCCCAATTTCATAGAGCTGCTTAAGCACAAAAAGTAGCTCAGCACAATCAAACAAAGAACCAGCTCAGCACATAACAATTATGCTTACTCAAACGAAATTACCAGCCAAAACAACATGCGACATGTACCGTTTGTGACTGGTTCCCTGCTTATTGGTGCTCGGTATTAATTTGTTGAGCAAAATTTCTGCTTCAGCTCTCTTTTTGTTTAGTGCCTGGGAGCTTTTTAACAAATGGATTGGTGCTATATAAATTTACTAATAGTTTTATTAAGACATTGGACCCAGATCGTCTACCGAGTAATTGTCCATTGTTTAAATGATTCTGGACATGCTCACATTTTCAAGAACAACATACATTTTTGCAGTAAGTAGACTGCTCCCATCACCTCCAAAATTTCATTCCTTTAAGTTTACAGGAACATCACAATTACCCAATTCACCTTGTGTGTAGTGCGCATTTAAAGTGACATTCGCAAGCTCACAACTTATCTTTACATGTGATTTGACTACCCCCAAGCCGGCAGACCATGGGCAAACAGTGGCTGCGTGAGGGTTCACAGATATTATATCATTTATATGGAATGCTACATGTGTCTGTGACTTTTAAAAGCAGCTCCCATGTTTGTTTGGTTTATTTTTTATTTTTTTATATTTATACCTTTTAAAATAAGCAAATGAATTCGATAATTTGTTCCTCAAAAAAGATGACGGTCGTTCAAGTGGAAATATTTCCCAGACTGATTGGTGCTTGTACAAACTTTACAATCAAGTGAACTTTTGAATAACACTACCCGCATCCGGTTATTTTGCAGTTTTGAAAAGTTCCTTTAACCAATCGGTTGGTATATTATTTAGATAACTATACCACAAGACACTTTTCACATGGAACAGAGAAAATTGTTTCACAATATTTATAAGCAGAGCAACAATTTTGCCGGGAACCAGTCATCACTAATGCCTCCTACAAGGCATTCTGACTGGTAGCCCAGTCCTGCTAAGCTAAGCAAGACTGTTCCAGTGTTGCTAATAGCAGTAAAAAATGATTTATAAATCTTGGACCCTGGACAGTCTTCCAGAAGGCTTGCACTCCATAAAAAAATAATCACTAGCACTTGCTTATTTTACAGTGTGGTTTACCTCTCTCATTACTTAAGTTTATTCTGTGTACAAGCAATTTATGCATATGGCACTCCATTGGTGTTTTGACATTTCAGATCCTTCCACGCTATTTTTAAAGGATTGCATAACAGTACAGTACAGTAAGTTGATTTTACCACCATTGGAAAGATCTCATCTTTATCCATTGTAAGCTTGGCTGGGGGGGGGGGGGGTTATCATGGAAAAAACTACAGCCAAAACTTGGATAACAAAAACAATTCTCAAGTTGACAGTTTGTAAGAGAATCACAAGCAGATTTGCTGGCCCTGGACATGTGTCTATTACTAACAAGCCCAGCTTCCATTTGTATGATCTTAAACACACAAATCCATTGGAATGCTATGTTTTAATAAAAATTAATTTAAAAAATCCACCTGCAGGTCTCGCTCAAATTTTATGGATTTCTATTTGATAAAGCCTCCAAAATCCACACTTAATACAAAGCTAAGTGTAGATTTTTCCCTATAAAAGCCATCTTTACAGGCAACTTAGGTTTTGGCTTTGAACTGAGTCAAATGTTCTAATTTGTTTACGCAACCTAGTGGTTAACCAACCAATCTTGCAATGAAATTTGAAAAACTCACATGTCGCAATTACGCATAACAAATAGTTGTGCGTTCAAAAAGCAAGACTTGACACTGTGTGATATAAAATGGGAACTATCTATAAAGATATTCAACTTTGATGGATTCACTGGGGTTCATCCTAAAGAAAAACATTAATTTAATCAAGAATCATTCAAATTAATTCGTTCACAGTGCGAACCAAGCGCAACAAAACAAACAGTCCCACCACACACAAAAAATATTGTTCATAACATTAGCTCTGAAACTAGAAGATTTTGTACATATGATGTGAGCTATACAAGGATACAAAGATGCTGACAGACACGGTATGATCTAGCCGTTATTTACCAGCGCTGATGATAACCAGTCAAGACCCTCATATAGTCCAGTACCTTGCGTCGCACAAGCTGCCTGCACGTACCACTGAAAGTTAGAGGAAAATGACCACGTTTCAATGCAATTTTAATAAAAATTACAATTTTGATTTTTTTTTTTACTGATTTCTCCGAGGGCTGAAAAATCAGAAATCAGACTTAAGTAGGAAGACTATCATGGCTGAGGAGTGCTGCTTACCTTTTTGCCTTTCATGTTGTTAAGATCTAACCCAACCGTCAGTTCAGAGACACTCAATGCATGAGGCAAATCTTGCTTGTTTGCAAATACCAGCAAAATGGCGTCTTTAAGTTCATCCTCATTGAGCTGAAGGAACAAACAAGATTATGCAGGTAACACAATAAAAGAAAAGTTGGGTATTTGATGCAATCAGGGGGCTCCTGTTTTAAGTACATTTCTTGGGCTTTATGCACAGCTGCCAACAATTGCAATCAGGGAGATTTTGTACAACAATCGGGGAGATATTTAGAACTACATTCAACATAATGGGGAAAAAGTTTCTCGTTAGTGACAAAGTTTGGTGGCTAACTAGACCATCATGCACCTCATTCCAAAGAGCGCATTTCCAGCATTTGTGAAGTACTTTATTGAAGACCCCTTGCATAGGTCACCATCACTGAGGTCAAATAATTGAAACATGCATGCGCCACGCGCAACTGTCAGCCAATGAGGGGGTCTTAATTTAGCTCAGTGAGGGGTTGTTTGAGCTGGTGACGTCATGTACAAGGGGTATATTCTGGGAGTCAAAGGCTTCATGTAGAAACAACATCCGTACTGGTCAATACTCACCATTTTTTCAAGTTCTGCTCTGGCCTCTGGAAGTCGTTCCTTGTCATTGCTGTCAACTACAAAGATAAGTCCCTGCCAACAAAAATGAGCATGACACAAAATGTAAATTTAACTGGAATTTAATTAAAGACCATTATCATGCTGCCACCATCTTAGTCATGTACCCTGCATCCACTAACAGTAATGAATGCTAATATGTATGGAGAATATCATGCCTGCTTTTGAAGGGGCACAAAGGCTGAGACTAGGGCAACTAAGGCCGTAGCCCCTGTGTTCTGAAAATTAATACTGTGGGTGGTACAGGACACATTCAGGAATACTTGAACGGAATGTACCTACTTTGGTTCCTCAGATTTGTAACTAATACCATGGTATGACTAGTTTAGAAACCAGCTTCCCTACCTGTGTATTTGTGAAGTAATGTCTCCATAGTGGTCTGATTTTATCTTGACCGCCTACATCCCACACTGTGAAGTTTACATTCTTGTATTCAACAGATTCCACATTGAACCCTGCAAAAGATGAAAGTCATTTGAAATACCTAATGTTCTTCATCCCCAAAGCAACTTTAATATACATTGAACTTGAATCTGTCATACAGGCTATCAAAAGCCAACAGCGTGTTTTGTTTGATTCTGTTGGACTGTGGACTGCACTAGTAAACTGATCATAAAGGGTACATGTGATCTGGCATACATATCCAATATAAGTTTATAACCAGAGTCCAAAAGAGTTCAAATGAGGAAGGATCCTAGTAAATTGCTATAGGGAGTAAGGGTTACCTGTACATACTCTACAATGTATATTAATATATAACAGGAATTTGAACAATGTTCAATTTTCCTTATAATATTCACAAGAGTAGTATACAAGTACCACAACGTTCCACTATAAAATAAAATAAATCCCATACACCGAGTGTGTTGCACAGACTCAAAGATGAAAAGGGTGGAAAATATCTCTAAGTGACTAACAGTAACAAGTGTTCAAGAATTAAACATTCACATTTTCAGGGGAAAAAAAATGTAAAGCTACTAATAATTGGTGAACTAAACTTGAAAGGGTGGACATTTTTGAACTTACCAATTGTTGGTATTGTTGTGACCACTTCACCGAGCTTAAGTTTATACAAAATTGTTGTCTTTCCTGCCGCATCAAGTCCAACTGTGAAAGAGACAAACAAAAACAAACAAATATGATTGAATTATCCTCATCCACATCATGGACATATTGACAAGCCTAACTACAAGCTGCTTGAATGTCACTTGCCCGGAGCAGCTTGGTGCAGACCAAACAGTTCATTGTTGATTCTGGGCAAACATGTTCCGGATGGTCTTTATTGCTTGTCCAGCCTTAGTTGCAATAATCGTAACCCTCCAACCTCCTGACAGTCGCAGACCAGAGGGTTACGAGACAATCCCAGTTAACAATTCTCCATTATGACGTACAATTTTAACAATTTTTGTCAGACTAGTGACCAGATTTGCCCAAATTTGACCACTTTCAAAAATTATGGCACACATTAGTCCAGCCTGTGAGTGCGGAGCTCCTCCCCCCCCTAAAAAAAAGCTGTCCACATCACCAATGACTGCCTCTCAGTGTCACACAGCTACCCTGGTGAGGAGTCCGTATAAAAACGTTAAACAATCCAGCCAACCAGTGCTAATAACAAAAGAAAGTGTATTACTTCATTAAACTGAAGTTTAATTCGAGATATTATACACATTTTATATCCTCAATCAATCACTTCTAGTTCTACAGTACAATAAGAAATTTAAAATACTGCAAATCATCTCAAATTTAGAAAGCTAATCCATGATCTCTCATGTCTCTGCAAACCCAGACTAACAATTATCACGGTAAACATTTTGGGCAAAATATCCACTGTGTTACGAACATCACAAGGTCAGAGAATCTACAGGGTGGTAGCGTCCTGATGCATTATAAATTTAATAGTTGCCTTCATTTACATACAGGTGTTATTATTAATGATAGACTGGGATCATTTTGCAAACAACAAGATCATGACGTCTAATGCCTCATGATGACATAGAATTGATCACGAGTGGCGAGCCAATCATGAAACAACTCTGTCATTGTCTGTGAAAAAGACATCCTGCTAAAATAAAATGCCTTCTCCGCCGACGACGAAGTCGAAGACGCCTTTTCATCATGTTTAATGCTTCCAGACACTACTGTGTAATGCCGTGGTGCTGAACGCAAATTTTTTAAACATTCTTAGCATCATGAGTCATAACCACAATACCGAAATGGTCAAAACCTGATTCACTTAGTTGCAATTTCATTGTCATAAAACCCATAAAAACCCAACCCGGCCCCCTCTCCCATCATCATATGATCATGTCCACTCAAAATTGATTCCAATTCCCACTGCAGTCATTCATTTAATATCTTGCAAACGGTAGTCAGTAAATGAGTAATATAATGTGCATAATAATATTATCAATGTTATTGATAGACATAGTTCTTCCACAAAATCTGTGACAAAAACAGAGAGTTATTTATAGTATACAGGTTTGTCATTAATATTGACAAGTTGACCTCTCTTCCTTACCCATCAATATTCTCATATTCGCCTTGCCAAACAACCTACTGAACAAACTCGATATCGTGAGTCCCATCGTTTTACAATGTTCTACTCCACTTGGTTACTTCAATTTCTCCGAGTACAATGTTGAGGAAAGCAGCTGTAGTACACCTTCGAACGAATTCAACACAAATTTGAGCAAAACACAGATTTTCTCGTAATAAAACCGCAGTAATTCCCCCTTTCGTTTCTGTGCCACGTAATCTAGCGCACGTTGGCTACTCTGAGTGACGTCACTACCCTCAGTAGTTATGCGTTGCCCACAAGGGGGCGCTATGTCACGCCCATGTTCAACTCGTCGGGGGCGTGCCGTTATTAATACCTATTTTCATATTAATTTCAGAATGAAGGCGGGAAGATTTACGTCTTGAGCTTTCAAATTATAATTAACATTGATAGGTGTGCAGTTTGTTGAAGCGCTCGAGAAAAGACCGCTGGTGCTGCAGTCGATTAATCATAATTAATGTGTTACCTCCAGCTGTGGTAAGTCCAAAAGTAAACATGCTAGAAACAAATCTAATGACAGAAGACGATCTGAGCATAGGCCCAGATGGAAACTTCGAGTTGATAAACTACTTGTTGTTAAGATAAACAACATGGTGTTACCGCACTGCTAAGCTCAAAACTGTTTTTCAACCATACCAATTTTCTTGAAAATATTATAAGAAAATAATTTAAAAAGTTAAATGGGGATGTTTAACTGGCATTTTTATGTGCAAAAAGTAAGAGCTATTTCTGTATCCTGGTATGGTAAGTGGATTCCTAGTTGAGTGTGCCAATCATGATTCATGACTTCCTGGAATTATGGGCCAAATTGGAAATAAGCGATCTCTTGTTCTGCTTCCGTGGAATTTCCCGGCTTATATTCGCCGCTTACAGGGGGCCCTTAGGCCTGAGTGCATTGAATTCGTTCTGCATTCAGACCTTTGACCTATTGTGATAGTTGTTTCCTTAATAGTATGTTTTACTCGTAATCCTGTAGGCTCCGGCCTACCTGGGCCTCACTGGTTGTCACCATGGAGCAATAATCTAGTTTATTGCTCCATGGTGTCACATAATGCACCGTATCCCGAATGTTGTTCCCACTTGACCACTGTTCTGCTTGGATTAAACATTGTTCATCAAAAGTAGTTCGATGAATTTATACGCGATGGTCTGATCATTGTATCTTCAAATTTTGAACAAACTTATCTCCCCTTAGTCGGCCGTTTCTTGGCCACTTCCATAGGGCAAGCTTGTTGTGAAACAAGGCCTCGTCGAAAGCGTGCTTTCCTTGGGGGGCTTCGTCGGGGGGGGGGGGGGGGGGAGCCCAAGCCGGAGTCCAAGCCTTGCCCGTGATTTCGAAAACGGCCATTGACTAGTACTACTAGTACTAGTAGATTGCCCGGTTTCCAGGCGACGACAGAAGGGTTACGTGGTGTGCGCGTCACCGGAGTCCGCCCGTGTACAGTGTAAGGGTTTTGTGGTGAGGGCATGATGACGCAAACTGGTAACCGAGTGACACAAGAAGTAAAAGTAACAGTAGGCCTAAGAACCATACTATTTTAGAAGCAGGTGATCATGACTGGGTGGCAAGAGGTGCAGTTAACTTATTAATGAGTTCCTGTTTGTAGTAAGCCCTATATTCGACTGATCATAGCGATTTTGGATCGGGGCCGGTTCTCGTTAATAATAACTATACTCACCGCAGAGTGAGTTCTTAATAGGTCTCAACGTTTCGACTAGCTTGCTCTAGTCATCGTCAGGAGACTGACGAACTCACTCCGCAGCAGTGTAGTTATTAACGAGAAGTCCCCCCGATCCACATATAGCGAAATCAGTAGTCCCGGCCGATTTCCTACAGTCCCGCCCAGGTAGTAGTTAATAAGCAGGATAGTTCTTTTCAGAACTGAGAAGTCTCCTGAATTCCGAATATTCTACTCCACAGCAGTAGAATAAAAAGCAAGACAAGTTCTCAAAGAACACAATCTAGGCTACATAGCAAGAAGATATACACATGGTGTTACCGCAAACCAATATTGATACCTCACCATGCAATGCCTCAAATCCCATAAAACAACATTTTGTTAACTTCATTTGCCTTTTAATAACTTTGTGTACTTTTGACTTTCAATGTTCTTAGACAGTAACATACTAGGGATAGTGCCTCGTCATAGACAACATCACAGTTCGTCTTTAATTTCAAACTTAATCAGTTACAATGTGCACAGGCCTACATGGAAATCGTATAAACTGATTAACTACGGCTAGAAATATTAGACTATGAGAAAATGCTGCTAATCGCATTTTTATAATGTGGTGTATGTTGTAGGGACGATGTTATTTTCACAATTCTCTTTGGAAAGAGACTTCTTAAAAACCAGTATTTTATAACTTTGCTGATGACATTTTTAGTCCTTTTGAATGTGGACGGGCGTTTGGACACGGATTTCTCACGCGCTAACGTTCTAAAAGACTAGTCCCCTATAATACTACTTAGTGTACCATAGAGAAAGGACATAATTTATATAGCACTATCATGCATGTCTGATAGTACCGCTCGTTGCTGATACACTCCCATGCACCCTTGTTTACCATGCTCACCCTCTTTTCATCTCTGCTATTATTCGTAATAATAGGCCTACCATCACAAGTCAGTCATGTGAATAATAGGCTAAATAATTATAAGGCCCACGACAGTACATCGATTTAACGTGGGCCTATAATACTATTCAGGGTATGCTTCGATCGGATCTACGTCAGTGGGTGATGATTTGGGGCCTCATGCATCGTTTTGAATTATTGACATAATGATACACTATCAGTGTATACACACGCGTGTGTAGTAAGTACCAAAACGAGGAAGTGCACGGATGAATGGTGTTCAAGTTGTACCGTGCTTAATTTATTGAATTAATAATGAGGTTGCTTGTACGATACCCAAGCACGAGATGCACGTGCAGTTCATATAAATGCGCGCATTCAAGAAACCACTTGCAGAGGAAGCCTACAATTTGGGTATCTGGCAGAACACTCTACCACTAGTCATCATTTTCCTGAATCATGAGGAAGACTCGGGAAGCAAAGAATACATTGGAGACGGGCCATGAAGGGAATCTCCATCAGCGATTCAAGGCATCCCCAGCAAGAAAAGATGTCAATGATAACAACATAAGCAATGGAGCAACATCTATGGTAAGCAACGGTGGACTGGCGAGATCGATAGTAGACGTTGATGAGTCTGGTTACCAACCCCTACCCGTGATAGCCAGGTTATTTTTCTACGGTATGCACGGGTTCCTGGATGAAATTGTGTTCACGGCCTTGTATGATGTTTTGTTACATGGTAAACCCAATTACCAGGTGAGATTTATGTCATTTGCCACTAATTTTTGCATGACAATTTTGCTATTTTCGTTTGTTCTACTGCGTATCTTCCCTACACACATTCCACCAATATGAATAGCATCATAATTCGTATACACAAAGACGTTTTGTTACAATGAGGTCAAGTACGCAACCCGGTTTTTAAAGGCATGGTGAGGAAAAATTGATCGCAAAATATTATAAAGTCAAAGTTTAAGCTGAAAAGGTTCTTTCTACAGACAGGGATGCAGTTTAAACAAAATCCGATGAAGAGAAAGCTTTAAAACGAAGATTTATAGGCATATATCTATGAGATGGAGTTTTTCATCTGTCTTTGCAAGTAGTCTTATATAAAAGCGGAAAAATTACATAAAATTATTGTATTTCTTCTTGTAATAGCTGGTCGGCTACTCTTCAATCTATTCTTTCTTCATTTACGGAAGCGCAAGTTACGTAATCGAGCGCATTTACGTCAATTTACGTCACCGGGTTTCGCTGGGTCCCAGGATAGCCCTTTACGTGTGTATTGCGTTCCTGTGGGAGCTTATCGCCGGGCTGATACTACGGCAGTTTGATGCTTGTTCGTGGGATTACAGCGACAGGTCACTAAACTTCTTGGGTCTCATCACGCTGACATATGCCCCATGCTGGGCACTGTGTGGACTTTGGCAAGATTGTCTATCACGGTATCTACTCAATTTGAGAGTTGTGCCGACCTCAATTAAACTTACTTAAGTAAAATGCTATGCAAGTAACATTTCATACTTTCTGTAGCCTTCTAAATATTGTACCACACCGGTACGTGTGTATGTAATTTGGGGGTAATTTGACGGTCGTGAACTAAATTAAAACTTATAAAATACATAAAATAAAACGGAGCACAAGCTGACGATCTAATTTGTCCAACTTGTGGAGCATTTGGGTGGAATAACAGATTTGAGGTATTTTGTGCCTATGCAAATGAAATTCATTTTATATGAATCGGTTCAGTCGAGTCAAATGCATGAATACATTTAGTCAAGGAACAATTTGGTTAAGAGTGACATTTTTGGAAATAAAAGTATTACTACATGTACCAGTTTATTTCTCTGTTGGATATAAATTTAACAAAATAATAATAACATTACAATAAATCAGCATCATAACAAATGTATTACATGATAATGTTCTTAAAAGAGTTTAAAATAAATTTTCCTGGTCCCCCTAAAAATAAATAAAAAAACAAAAAACAAAGAAGCAAAAACAATAATTTAAAAAAAAGTGATGGCTTTATCATAAAGTACAAAAATAGGACAGGGAAATACATTGTAAACTTTGCATAATTTTTACATCTTGAACAAAAAGTAAAAAAAAAAATCATATTAAAGAAGATCTTAAGAAGAACCCACCATTATTTTCAAGTTCAGATTAAGGATTTTCAGATAGGGGGGGGGGAGGTGCAAACTTTGAGGGCTAATTTCCAAGTTGGACATTTTCAGCAAAGAATAATGCAGTGACCTATGGTAATTTATGTTGAATGGTAATCTATGGATGAGTTGTAGGCCTAGTGTTATATACTAAAAAGGATATGCAAACAAGCTTATAGAAAGCTCAAAATCATTGGTCAGTCTCATCTCAGAAGCTGATACAGGATTCATCTCAACATTTCTCCAATATTGAATCAAAGCGCAAAGCCCTTATGATGGGCCATTAAGCCCAGATAAGTTTTGATTCTAGATGCTCTGTGGTGCAATCTGAAGTTTTAAAGCGTATAAGAAGAATGCCTCTTGCAGTCTTATTTTTTATAAAGATTCTTGTGCACTTATATTTCCATCAACAGTAGTGCTCTTTGGTTAAATCAAGGACAATTCAGAAGGTTTACACTTTACATTTTACTCATTTTCAAATTAAGAATTTACTGTGTTTGCCTTTCAATTATTATTTTTTCAGTTGGGGAAAATAAGGGAGGGGGCCTGCCTACTATGCCCATCCCAAAATCCGCCCCAGGTTTTTGGGAAAGAGAGATAATTCAACCAAATTACTCGACAAGAGTAAAAGTAGAAACCTGATGTGCATATTTCAATGAAACATATTTTTTTGATAAAACAGCAGATAAATCTAAGATGTTTTTCTACATTTGATACATGTTCTTAATATAAAATACTGCATGCAAGTAGTTTTATAACATATAAAAAGTTGAACTTTACCATTTATCTCGAGTTTAACTGCAGTGTTTTTTTCTTCCATTCGACTTGACACTAGTCTGGTCTTTTTAAAATATTTATTGCCTAAGTGTTGACAGTTAATAATGTATAAAGGGAACCTGATGTGATCACACTGACCTATACTTTCTTTAATTCTATGTAAACTATTTGTGCTAAGTCATTCTCTAGTGACTCAAAGTCTTTTTATGTGTGCACAGCCACAATCACAGTACACTTTTAGTTTATAAGCAACACAATTGAGCACTTTTTTTTAAACAACACAATCAATGGTAGCACTTAAAGCTCATCATCAGATGCAATAAAGGGGGAAATCCATCGACAAAGCGATTAATAAATCAGTAAGACTTAACTTTCACATCAGTAGTTTTCATTCCGTTGTTCATTCCGTTGTTCATAAGGCCAGTCCCCAAAATTTTTGTATACCATGATTTTAGCTGTGCACTCTTTTATCGCCTTTTAATATACAAGTTGTATTTAACAGTGTTTATTGTACATAGTTGTCTAGCATGTTTAGGATTTAATTTTTATCCATTTGTTTGAATTGCTATTTAGTAGAATCTGGGCCCAATAGACCATGCATGTCTTGCTTGTATTCACATTTCCCATGTAGCTTCTGTTAAAGGGTGTGTACAACATTGGTAAGAATGAAAATATAAATGTTCACAGATTTGCACATAACTTACATGGTATAAAGATGGTCATGGTGGAAAACTTCCCTTGAAATAGGTTTTCTTGAAATGCCATAGTTTTTAGGAAATGAGTAAAATAATAGTCTTTATCCTGCAGGATAAATTCCGATGTTTGAAAAGAAGTTAAAACACATAAGGTTTTTTTTCACTGTTTTCTCATGACTCCGAAGACCGATTGAGCTTAAACTTTCACAGGTTTGTTATTTCATGTATATGTTGGGTCACATCAAGTTTGGATACAGGTCTTTGGCAATTACCAATGTTGTACACACCCTTTAAGGAAATAAAATTGTAGTGAGGTAGTTAATATGTGAAGCATCAACTACAAGGGCCCAATTTCATAAGTAGTATATTTTGGTAAATTCAAACCCCTCAGACTTGAGACAGTTGCTATGTCACATGTTTCCCTTCATTCAATTTATTGCCAGTAGTAAATGTGTTGTGAGATTTTTAAATGCCAAATAAGTAATGCAAGGTTTTCAAACTATAAATATTAATTATTACAGAATTGTTGTAACTACAATGAGTACATTCTTTATGTCCATTTTCTGTGTGAATTTCTTTCATCCCAACTGATTAAAGATCATAGAGCCTTCTCACTGACCTCACATTGTCTATAGCAACGCAGGAGGTCTGCCATGATGGAGCACTATGCACACGTAGGATTTGTACGCGTATTGCCATCCAGCATTGCCTTTCTTAGCACATGTTCCTGCAGTTCTAGTAACATGTGTGTATGATGTGCCCATGGAAGTACTCCAGCATGGCATGTAAAATAGTGACTTCATCTGAGAAGGGTCTATATGTGGGCCTGTCCCATCTACTTAGTCTCATTTTGGGATAGGTCCAACGATTGTCAATCGTTTGGGAGTGCATGGCGTTTTAATCCAAAGCTTGTCACCTGACCAGGCACTGAGGTTCATCTTGGAGAGGGCAAGGCAATTTTCATTTTGCAAAAGGTACTTCCATTAGGAAAATTATATGTGAATCTTTTGGAGGGGCACCAAGGCCAAGACCAGGGCAATTGCCTCCATGTCATTCCAGGTCTGCTAAACTTTTTTTCAGATTTCTTGAAAACTATAGTGTTATATTAATGAAGGCCTAACCTTTTCAAATCAAGATTTTCAATAGTAGGACTGATGTGGCTGTGTGTTATGCCTCCCAGCATAAGCACCGTTATAAACATCTTCTGGATGAAACCCTGGGGGAAAATACGGATTATGATGACTGACTTGGTTAGGGGTTGCGAATGACATGTAGTCAGGCACCCCATAATAACTAGCAGATGAATGTAGCTCATAGGGATTTGGTAACCACCATCCATAGGCTGTGGCTGAGTCATGCCTGTAGTCAGGGTACCCAGTCTGCTGGGGTTTATTATCTCCACTGCCCTCGCTTGACAAATCAGCATCAGGTGATTCCTGGCTCTCAGCAGAACTGACGTCATCAGAACCAGAGTCTGTTAAACTAATGTCAGAATCAATGCCTACTTTTTCAGGTGTAAGATATTGTGTGTAGGACTGCCAAATTGGATCCGCGCCAAGGTTCGACTCATCAAGACATGTCTGCAAGGGATCCTTTGAAGTCTTTGTGCTCCCTGATGCATTTGAATTTACCCTAGTTGGCCTGGTCCTAGTTGGCTTGCCACCAGAACATTGAGATTTTTCACTGATTGATCTTTTGGCAGCTGGCAAATGACCAAATGTTTTGGGGGATGGTGCTGTTTCATGAATGCAGTTTTTACTTCTCACAGCCTCTGGTTGATTACATTGTCTCATGTGCCGTTGTCTTACAGACACAGTTTCAGGAATGTAATTACCAACGACTATTTGTTCAGGTAAAGTCGTACTTGTTTGATGCGTAGGTCCACTGTGCATCTTCATTCTTATGTTGTCTGCCACTAATGGCTCTTCTGTAGTATCATCACGTTCGCTACTATTGGAATTGGCAGCTGAAAAACCATCCGTGTTTTCAGGTAAAACATTACTATGGAAATCTTGAGATGGTCTCCATGAAAAGCAAACCTTCTCTTTCCCTTCCGACGTTTCCGTTTGCATTGACACTTGATCTTTCTTTTCACATCTATCTACCTCCTGCACGGCTAAAATTACTGTATCCTCTGCCCACGCAGAAACATCATTCATTCCTCCTGCATTGACAAGGCTGTGATTAATGGGAACACTAACTGCATCGATTCTGTCATCTTCTTGGTCAGCTATTTTGAAGTCATCCTCCTTTTTTGATGATGCCATCAATGGTGAGTCAGCCCCTCTACCTTCAGAGGGAAGACTACAGTCCGAAGATACTCTCTTGGTGTCTTTGTCATCTTTCACTTTGGATGTTGCCGTTGACAACAAAAAAGTCTTCGCTCTTTCATAATTTTCTTGCTGAGGGATATTCATATCATCTTTATTCTTGGGTGCTGTACTTGATGAGTGAAAGATCTTCTCTACCTCAGTGACAAAATCGTAATGAGAAGATGTCCCAGCTAGGAACTCATCTCCAGGTTCATTGTTGGGAACATCAAAATCATTGCTCATTTTCAAAGTACCCATCAACGGGACATAAGCTGTTCCTCTGTTAATATTACCACTGCTAATTGATTCAACATTGGTTACCGTCTCTTTATTTGTGACCCCTACAATATTTTCTTTGTTATGTTTCTTATCAGTTGTTGCATTATGAGATGGCATAACGCTCCTTAAACCCTTTGGATTAAGCCCTTCTTGTCTGAGTTTATCACATGTTTCTGCATTGAAAGATGACTGTGAATCTGTCTTCACTTGATTTGACCCCGAGTTGTTGCTCCCCGGTTCTTCTGATTGCAATGGTATTAGGACATCTCCTCCTGGATCACTGGACGTAACTACAGTCTGGACTAATCCAGTATTCCGACCCCTGTACCTTTCTCCAAATCCGTCCTCTTGAAGATGTTTTGTAACATCACAACATTCTCTACACCCACTCATGAATTTTTCAAAATCTGCAGTGGCTTTCTGCCAGGTCCATGTATCCTGTTGAGATCTTCGTCCCACCTTCTCGGCTAAGGAGGGAATCTTGAAGTTGATTGGGCTGCGTATGTTGAATGGTACACTGTGATTGTTAATTCCGCTCATTGTGAAGGTCGAGGGAGTTGCATCATGTGATTTTAGAGGTGGTTTAACTGTGTAGTTTGATTCGGGACTCTTGCCAATATTGGCTGCTGGACTCCTTTGACCAAAATCATCCCTTGCTCTCTCACTAGAGAGCGCTTTCTCCAGCATCTCCGAATGCTCATAGTCATTGATCTCTGACTTTGGTTCCTCTGTTTCTTCAAATTCATTGTCATCTGAGTTTTTCTCCATGTTGTTCCCATCGCATGTAACGGATGATCCACTGTTGGCTGTCACATCTAGCTCATTCACACCGACATCAATGGAATTCACCAAGTCTGATGGCACAGGGTCTGTTTGAATAAGAAAAACAAAAACATGTCTGTCACATTACTGACCTAAAATTCTCAATTCAACAGTTTACAAATGGTATACATTTTATTATACTAAACATCAGTTCTTATATAGTGCTTTACCTACCGGTGTCTCAAATAATTTAATATTTTAACAACAGGTATGCTCAGTTTTTGAATAATGATACCCATAAATATACCACCTTGTCAGGGTTTACAAGGTGATGGTGGCACAATCTGCTGCCAATTATGCAAAAACAAAAACAGGACAAACCCCATTCTTAATCTAGTGAGGTTTGCGGAGACGCCATGTAAATGAACTCTCTCCCTGCAAACTTCATTAGATTGTATTCCCACCATGCAAAGTTTCAAATCCTACTAACCCCATTCTTAGGGACCATGGATAAATTAAGAATGTGTTCGAGCGCGTGCCGACGCGTGGCTGCACGGAGTCGTTCCAAAATTGTCACGGCCCCTTGCTACGATGGGATTTGCGCTCCAGTGATTTTTAGGTTCCCTCATTATCGAACTCAATTGTTGGTGCCTTTTGTTGGTCGGATTACACGTACAAGGCAGCGCGATAGTAGCCCACAAAAGAGTAAAGGACTAGTGTTTGCGGTCAAGCTCAGGTATACTATGGTTTATCTAGTAAGCTGATTATAACTACAGAGTGGCATTTGGCCAACACCAGTGTTCCTTTGTTATACAGTGAGTCTCCCTCAAGACCGAGCGATTGCAGAAGAACGCGTGACACTGATTTGGTTTTCTTTTGTTTCAGCTTGCACGCATAGGAATGCAACGGATCGCGGCCGTGCCCGTGACATAATTTATCCATGCTCCCTTAGCAAAAAGTGCATACAACGTCAAGCTGCCTATATTAGTGCTAACATAAAACCACCTCAGCCCATCTAGGTTCCCACTTATACACCTTGGTTAGGAGAAGCAATTTATGGTTACATGTCTTGCTCAAGCATTAGGCCAATCGCATGATTTGGTTCAATTGTCTCACAAGGACACAAGTGTCATGACCAAGGTTCGGATCCACACTTGGATGACTAGGCCATCAGAACTGTAGGTCACAAATGGAATTATGCCTCATGACATATCTAGGAATACAAATCATTCTCCGCGTGAGCCTACCTGGCAAGACTTGTAGTTTGACCCGGCACTGTCGCTGGATGTTTCTCAGCAATGACTCCTCGTTCCCCTCGCTGGCCAGCGTGACTGCAACACCCTTACTGCCGAAACGACCGGCCCTCCCAATACGATGAAGATAAGTCTTACCATCAGAGGGTACGTCTAGGTTAACAATGAGGTTAACATTCTCTGCATCTATGCCTCTAGCTGTCTGCAATAGAGAAACAGGAATTCCAATCTATAAAAATTTATCTACAAAAAAAGAATTGCCTGAACAGTAGGCCTTTATGATGTGGTTTTAATGAAACATTGTATCAAAGCGCCTTACACTATTACTACCCTCTCCATTGGACCTTAACCCTCCTACTGTTCGCAACATTTTCAAGTGAGTTGACCAACCATTTGAAACCATTCAACTGCCAAAGTTGTGTATGGTGGCACAACTGTGCACAGAACTAACTGTGTACTGTGTACATGCATTCCCTCATGGTATCATATTGCAAGGCTGGCATAGCTTATCTATCATTCAAAACCACAGTGAATGGTATTGAATGGTCAGACAGCAAGAGGGTTAAGCATTCCTAAAATTATCTCAACTCCTTAGGAATATGCAGCACCAACAGCCAAATTGGTGCTCAGGTTAATCAGCTAATCATTCACATAAACAATCTCTACCCTCGCAGGTACCCATTTACTCCCGAGTGATGAGAAGCAATTATAGTTAAGTGTATTGCCTAAGAACACAAGTGTCATGACCAGGATTCTGAGAACAGTAGCCTCAGTGCTAGAGAAGTGTAAAAGAGCATGATTTCTTTATGTCTGCAGAAAATAACCTGGGTTTTTTCTTCACCAGGCTGACATAAAATGTCTTTATTCAGATAAAAGACTGAAATTTTGCATCCCTGATGACGAAGACAACAAAGTTTGATAGATCTGAAGAAAAAAAAGATCACCAATTAGAGGTTACTTCCGCAATCAAACACAACATGCGCACTCACCAAATCAGTTGATATGAGAACGCGGCACTGAAATGTCTTGAGCATTGACATCGCATTGAGTCTGTGGATCTGGTCTTGATTGCCTGATATACAAGTACTTGGCCATCCATTCTCACATAAGATATCTGACAGATTTTGAGCTCTGAAAAAATAGGAAAAGAAAAATAAAGCTACTCATCATAGACCTATATAAAACCATGTAACATTTGTTAACAAGAAATTAAAGTCCCCACAAAATTTTCTCACAACAAGGTTCTAATAATATCATCCATTCCCATTTCCTCTCCTCCCATGGACCTTCAACTAACCTGCTGGATAGATTGGAGAAGACCAGACACTGACTGAATGACACCTGAGTTAGTAGCTGCAATAAGTGGTTGACCTTGATCTCAAATGCCTTATGGTATAAACCATGACCAGGAACCACCTTGTAGAACTGCTTGATGCCTGTTAAACAAGAAGAAGAAAAAAAAAAAAAATTATTTTAGGAGACTTTGGAACACTTTGTGGCAGCCGAATTACTCAGTGCACATTTCAAGGACAATAGAGTTGCACAATAAATCTCCAGCCACTCAGCATCCCTGAAAGTCAGGAAGTCATTGTGTTTTCTACCAAAATACAACCATATTTGCTCTTCTTTGTCCTTTGATCAATAAGAGACAGACCAGGGTGTGTTTTGGCAAACCTGACTGAAAAAATTCCTGAGAGCAAAGCAAAAACAGTTCATAAGGTGTTGTGCATCTCTAGAAAATTAATGTTCTCTAAAAATATATCCTTAAATTTATTTTCAAGTAACAAAACTTAGTCTTCGTAATTAACAATATTGGATTCGTATGCTTCAAGGCTTTTAATTTGTTTAAAGAATTTTGTAGAAATTTTTCCTTAATTTGAAACCAAATCTAACCCAGCCAACAACTCGGTTATGGTTTGGTTGGAACAGCTTCATCGCAGTGGCTGAACTGAAAACTCCTAACCAAGAACTCAAACTCAAACATGTTTCTGGTTAGGGTCACCAAAACACTCGTAGATTAAGGGCTATAAAGAACCGAGTAACATTTTTTTCATATCAACCGTTACACACAATGGGTGACCGGAGTCACGTAACCCATAGTGGGTATACAATGTAAACAAACCAAGCAAGCAGTGCACAGTGTACATGGAAAAACATGGCTGCTTCCCACCTTACTACAGAAGCACTTGGAAGCAGCCATGCTTTTCCACGCACAGCTTGCTTGGTTTGTTTACATTGTTTACCCACTATGGGTCACATGACTCCGGTTGTCCATTGTGTCTATTGTGTACCAGGGTGTTGTCCATAATACTCTGGGTCTCATAATTTAAATGAAGCTCTGTATACCTGCCCTTAAAATAAGAAGTGCTTTGAGATGCCCGTAGAGAAAGCCCTATAAAGAATGGAGTGTTGTTATTATATAAACCAATTGTGTACGAGGATCAATTATGTCTTCTCTTTTGTGACCTGATACCTTTAAGAGCCAGATTCCGAGGGTTCAGTCGTACAAATGTTGGATCTCTCATGTAGGATGTCAAGCTCTTAGCCAATGCTTCAGGGTAAGTTGCCGACAGGGCTAACATCTGCTTGCTGACTGGTAAGCGGTTATATATCCAGCTTCAAAGCAAGAACATAGAGAAAAATGAAATGGCCTTGCCCTCTCATAGTTGATATACCAGGTTTGGGTATTGAGGTTGGGGTGGTGAGGTTGGGGTGGTGAGGTTGGGGTGGCGAGGTTGGGGTGGCGAGGTTGGGGTGGCGAGGTTGGGGTGGCGAGGTTGGGGTGGCGAGGTTGGGGTGGCGAGGTTGGGGTGGTAGAGGTTGGGGTGGTAGAGGTTGGGGTGGTAGAGGTTGGGGTGGTAGAGGTTGGGGTGGTAGAGGTTGGGGTGGTAGAGGTTGGGGTGGTAGAGGTTGGGGTGGTGAGGTTGGGGTGGTGAGGTTGGGGTGGTGAGGTTGGGGTGGTGAGGTTGGGGTGGTAGAGGTTGGGGTGGTAGAGGTTGGGGTGGTAGAGGTTGGGGTGGTAGAGGTTGGGGTGGTAGAGGTTGGGTGGTAGAGGTTGGGGTGGTGAGGTGTGGGTGGTGAGATTGGGGTGATGAAATTTTGGGTGGTGGGGATGTTGCGGTTGGTGACATTGGGAGGGTTTAAGTCAAACATTGCTCCCTACCTCTTCTGTAAGAGTGAACTTACTTGATTTGGTCTTGAAACTTCTCATCCAATAGTTTATCAGCCTCATCCAAGACAAAGAGTCGAATGCTGTCAGTTGACATGGCATCGTACTCGATCAATTGCTTCACTCGTCCTTCATTGTAAAAACAAAGGTCAGCTTAGAAAGGTTTCAAATTGTATTATACCATACACTTTAAGATTTTGATGGATTCAGAAAATTCATAATTGATCAAAATAGGAGGGGACAAAAATGCATGGTGAATAGAACAAAAATACACAGTTTATGATGAAAGCATTATGGCTTGATTAATGAACGCAATCATAAAGGAAATAGGATCGGTCCCTCAGCCAGCAAAAGAGTACCCAGGTACTTCTATCCAATCTGCTGTGATAGAACCGTAGTATTTGAATACTCAGAAACTTTGGCACACACTTTCCTCTGCTTTTGTTAAATTTGGGGTCTCTTTTTTGGCATCTTGTATGTTGCCCGGCCGGATGATGTAAGCTTTTACCTGGTGTGCCAACAGCCACATGGCATTTCTTAAGCTTTTGCCGATCGGGCCCAAATAATGTCCCTCCAATGAACGTGTGACATCTTAGACCTTGCATACATCCCCCAATGGCCTGTATAACACCTTCGACCTGTGTAGCAATCTCTCGTGTTGGTGTCAAGACAAGAGCTTGAACATTCCCACACTGAAGATCAAGACTCTCCAAGATTATCACGCTGAAAACACATGTTTTCCCTGTTCCTGCTTTGGCTTGTACAATCAAATCTGCAGTTTTCATAAAGAATAAAATGTCAAATTGATTATTTAATTATTCTGATTTGAATGGTACAAATTAGTATTTTTAGAGTTGAAGCCCAGTGGGTCAGCAAAGCTTGTGAGTTATCAAACGGAATTGTAGGCCCTATGTGTCTACAATACAACACCTAACTTTGTATAAGAACAGATAGCCAACCTTGTCTCTCTTTTAACATTGGTCTTGCGACTATGATAAGACCGATGTTAAAAGAGAGCCATAACAGCCCAACAAGGTGGACTAAAGTACAGAGGTCACAAACAATGGTAAAAATGAGAAATTGTAAATTGTCTGACTGCAATCCCAAAGCAAAGTTGCCCACTACAACTAGTACACTACATTACAATTCCTCTCTGGCAAAGTTACAAAGTTGGTCTCCCCCCCCCCCCCCCCCCCCTTAAAAAGGGAGAAGTAAATAACATAAATAACAAAAGTACTGTCTCACTCAGTCTCACTTTCATTTATTGTCTGACTGTCTGTAGTGTAATTGAAAAAATTAATTATAGTAATTAGTATTTAATTTAACCTTTTTATTTAATATTTGTGGTATAAACAGCAATATATTTTAAAGTTTTTCAGAAAACGGAATTAATTACCAAGGCCACATCTACCAATGGGTATTGCTTTCAACTGGATCGGTGACGGACGCTCAAAACCCGCAAGTGAAAGGCCCTTCAAAACGTCTGCAGACAACAACAACGATGCAAAATCTATGTTGACATTCTCCACATTTAAAACGTCGCTTGTGCGGTCTTTCGAAGCGTAATCGTGTGCCGTTTTCGACATTATGTGAGTTCCTAAATAAGTCCTTCTCCTACAGTTGTTCACATTAAATTTTCGGTCATACAATTCTTCTAAATAACCATCGTTTAAAGAGCGAGAGTGAGCATTACACAGTGACAGCATGCACCATGGAGGCTGCCATTTTTAAATGTCAAGGTTTAGAGGTCAAATTACATTGCCGCCATTTTAACGGCGTTCTGATAGATGCTATTGGTCAGTGCAACCCTAATGATAACAGATTGACCAATCATGGAAGCTGTTATTTAATTACACTACAGCTTCACCGCCCACTCTACTACCGGAAGTGTTTTATCAGAACCCCACTTCCCACTTCCCACTTCCCACTTCCTAGTCCAGTGGCGTGAAGTTCCAGCCAACATTTCGTCGCCGCCCACTAAAGAAAGTGATTTTTAAGGTCGAAATCAGGAAGTGAAACAAGTAGAAAGGTTTAACTGTAGATGTTGGATTGACTGCTGGAGTGTGAGTTATTGGACTGGAATCATGTCCCATCAAACCGGAATTAAAGGTGAAATTTATATATTGAAATCGAGGTCCGAAGTTGAGAATACTCGGGAGGAGTCAGTATCCCGACTCAAGACTTGAATCCTTGCCCTTTTGGATTCAGGAAGAACCGAATAACTATGGTTTCTATTTCTGGTTTAGTATAATCGTAAGCAATGCAATAATTCATGCAATTTGATGTGATGGCAATGTCATATCTATTTATTAAAAAAATGGCTTTGTCGGGTGAAGAGACATTTTTCTCCGACCCTTTTTCTCAGTCAGATTCAGACTTCTGAATTTGCTGGATTATTTTGTAATTTTTTAATTGTTTAATTTATTTTAAAACTGGTTTTATTCTCACATAATACTATTTCATGCTTTTTAATGCTATATTTTTATTCAAACCTTTGAGTATTTTTGACACTTATTTATTGGTTTTATGTGTACATGTATATTTGTTTATAATTTGTATGTATATAAATTAATGCATCTTTAATTGTGTTTGTTTGGACGTACAACAATGTGTGGGTCAGCAGGTTCAAGAACACAGTTGCTCAAAGCCCACCTGGAAATATCATTCTGTATGTTTGTTCTTGTCTGTGAGTCAGTCAGTCACGATGTGTTGTTATCTTCATTATCTTAAAATGTTTAATGTCTTACATGTTGTGTTTAACTCATTGTTTTTTATTGAATTTTTGAAAAAAACTCTGTATTTTGTCTTAAATTCAGCCCATATATCATTGTTTATTACCCCCTTGTCCATAGGGTCCTTAGCCCTAAGCAATCCTGAAAACCATCTCAACTCCTTGGGAGTATGCAGCACCACCAACCAAATTGCACAGGTTGCTGATCGTTCACACCAACAATCTCAACCCTCGCAGGTTTGCGCATACTTTTGGGTGATGAGAAGCACTCGAGGACAGAAGCGTCATGACTGGGATTCCAAGGGCCACTCTTATGACTTACACCAGAGCTTCAGTCCGATGTGCCCTGTCGAATACCCATGCAACTGTATGACCTTTGCCATTTGTCATACCTACATATGTAAAACAAACCACTAGTTTAGGTTTAAAACTGATGTGGTATTTTATGGGAAGCTTTACTGTAACCCAAATCAGACCCTGTCTGATTTTAAGATATATTTGCCCCAAACACATTTGTGTACAAATTAAGTTGTCATAAATTAATGTCTTGTATTGTTAACCCTTGATTTCTAAAGCGTCCGATGAGCTCAAGCAGGTGTTTGCAGATGCTAGGGAGAAGGACTACAGAGTGGTCAAAGTTGGCATTGATATTGGTTAGTATCTAGAGTTATTTAATCTAGGCCTTGTGGAACCCTTTTAGTAAAATTTTCCAGCAAGTTGATCAACCACTCAAAATTGTTTAACTGCACAAGTTGTGTAGCACAATGTATGGTATTGAATGGTCAGACAATAGGAGGATTAATCAAGAGCTAGTTTAATAAATCTACTGAGACAGTCTCAACGAAACCTTGATTCAAAATTTTCTTTCAGCCAAACATTCAGTTTGCCGTAGAAAGTCATAATTGAGGTAATAAATGCATTAGAATGAATATTAATTTGGTTTTGATAAACACATCCTCAGTTCTTTATTGAGTACGAAAGAGAAAAAATTGACAGGCTTCTCAGATGGATCATATGGGCCCAAGTGGCCTGTGGATTCTTTTTCCAGAGACAGGGAAAACCAAAAATAATCTTTGTAGCAATCTCATAGCAGTTGAGACATTTGATTATTGAGTGCCTGCAGTTGAATTACCTTCAGGTAACATCTTGTCAATGACCCTCATGGACCACATATAGTATACAAATATTGACTGATTTGTGTACGACTCCTGAGGGGAATTTCCATTTCTGACAGCAAACTATTTTTCCTTGGCTTCGCCTCGTGAAAAAAAGAAGGAAAGTTCCGGGATCACTGAGGGAGTCCTACATGTAGCTTTAACCATAAAGGCAGTTGTTTTATAACACTCCATACATAGATACTGCCTAGATGTCTAGGTACCAAGAAGCTGCCATTGCTACAGGTACAGTACATTGGTTGCTATGGGTGTAGTGTTTGGTTGCCATGGATATAGTACCAGTACTGTATTATAAGTTGCTGCATGTGTTGTTCATCACGCTTGCTTGACTTTCTAGTTAAAATAAGACATATTATGTGTAGTGCTCTAAACCAATCACAGACAAAACTAAGTATGGGGTGTTACAATATTAGTTTCTTAATATTATTATTTCAAATATTTTGGGGTTAAGTTTCATTTCAATTTTTTGATTGTTTACAGAGAATGAAAAGTTGATTTCTTTGGGACACCAAGGAGCCATAGGAACATGGGAGCAAGATATCCTTTTTATTTCAAGGAGCTTTCATATCTCTGCCCCTTAAACAGCGGAGATATTTTTGTAATTCTGAGATGCTCAGATTATTTTTCAAGAACTCTGCCTTTTCTTGGCATAACTGTACAAATTACAACCTCCAAGGATTTAAACTTTGCAGATATGTTTTCCCGGACTTAATGGTATTCCTTTTGACTAATTTTACCATAGTGGCAAAGAGTAAAGGCAAATAATTTCTGGGGAAAAAAGGAGGAAAAAAGATTTTAAAAGAATCTCAATTTAGTGAGCTTAGGCCAAACTTTCAAAATTTGTGTCCAGAATACCCACAGTTTTTAAAAATCCTGGGGAGAACCCTGTATTGTAATAAGGAATTATCAGGAGACTAAATATATGGTAATAAATTCATTGACTCGCCTCACATCGAGCTGTGTACGTGCCTTAGAAAAATATTGAAGAAAATAATATTTTTCCTGGAATGAAAATAATTATGAAAAAGTAAAAGAGAAAGGAGTTAAATATGATTACTGGTGGAACAGGAAATCTGTCAAAGACTAATCATAGAGGAGCAAGGAGCTGGGATAGAAAGTAGTGATCACCAATTGAAATGATGATAATTTGTCTGATTGTGACTTAGCTACAGTCCTTGACCATATGGCCACATTATGACGCTCTGATACCTCCATTGATTGAGGATAAAGAACCATGTTATCTTTTCTATCGTTTTGATGAGAAGGACTCCCAGAATAAATACAGATGGCTGTTCATTGTATACGTTCCAGAATATGCTACGGTAAGAGTTTGAGTTTTTAGTATTTAACAGGGCTGTGATTTGTCAGGATTTTTTCCAGAATTTTTATTTGTTTATAGATTGCCCTAGGCCTACAAATTTCCTTAACCACTTTGGTTAAGTTAAAACAAAACAAACAAATCGATACACCCACTGTTTTATTTTTAGGAACAAGTGGATCAACAATTTGTTTGTTAATATCGTTTTCAAATTGAAACCAGGTCTGAACAAGTAACATTCTCATAACATGAAGGGAAGATGAAGAAATAGTGTTGAGTCAATATTCGACTCGAAGTTGCCTACTGTGTTGCGCAAACCATATCTAAGTTAGGTCTTATTTTAAATTGGAGAGTAGGGCTTCGTTGCTTAGCACGAAGACAGACATTGTGTCGCATGGATGTTGTAAGGCGTCGCCAGGACAACGACGCCCGGGTTTCGCACGGTTTGGGTACCTACTACTACTAAATGTAGCAGCTTGCTCTAAATTGCACTCAAGTACATCAAGGATTTATTGCATATTTTTTATGGTCTAACAGGAAGCGGAAATTAGGGTCAGCTTTAAAAAAAATAAAATAAAAAATTTCAAGATTTACAATTTACAGTTTCTTAATTTAGCTATTTTTATTCGAACCATACTCATTGGGTGAAATATATAAAAACATCGCAATACAAGTTCTTTTCAAAAACAATTGCCACAATACACGCTGCAGCTGCAATTGTCTAGAGCTTACACGGTCTAATTAAAGGCACTGAACATGTTTGGTAATTATCAAAGACCAGTATTGTCACTCGGTGTATCCCAACATATATGCATAAACTTGTATTGCATAATATGCATATATATATTGCATATATGCATAAACTTGAATTAACTTTTTTTTTATGGATTGTTGTATTTCCTCACTTTTACCAGTTGTTAGCTTTTTAATCTTTGTATAATTATTTTTGTTATGCGCTTGTGTACATTTTATGGAATGGGCGCAATATAAATGAATAAATTATTATTATTATTATTATTATAAAATAACAAACCTGTGAAAATTTGGGCTGAATCGGTCATCGAAGTTGCAAGAAAATAAAGAAAGAAAAAAACACCCTTGTTGCACAATTTTGTGTGCTTTCCGATGCTAATAAAAGGCTTCATGCATGAAGTCTTTTATTATTTTTAGTGAGAAGTTACCTCTTTCTCAAAAACTACGTTACTTCAGAGGGAGTGGTTTCTCACAATGTTTTATACTATCAACAGCTCTCCATTGCTGGTTACCAAGTTAGTTTTTATGCTAATATATATTTTGAGTAATTACCAAACGTGTTCAGTGCCTTAAGTGGGAACCCAAGGTTAAAAATGTTTGACTACCCATGACAGACTTGCCCGGTGTTTTAAAACTGTCACTATCATTAATTTTTATTTGTCAGGTGAAACAAAAGATGATCTACGCTGCAACAAAGTCTTCACTTAAGACAACCTTTGGCTCAGGACAAGTACAAACTGAAATACTTGAGACTTCGAAAGTAAGTATTGCACTTTTTTCTTTACAAGATTATTGGCTTCTTGGCTTTTAAAGCTTCGCTTCCTGAATCCATCAGAAACCAACAAGTTAACAGCAAACTGTTTTATAACTATCAGATGCAACATTATAAGTATGTCTGGCCCAAAGAAAAGTATTATTACTTAACCACTTAACGTCGGTAATTCAAAAAGTTGTCCATGCTCACTGCGATATTATTTTACAGAAACATTTTGGAGCTTCTTAAGTTATCATTAAAAAAAAAAATATTGTTGCCAAAATGAAACCCTGGTTTGACGAAGGAAAAAAAAAAAGTGGACGACCATTAATGCTCGTAGTCCATTAATGATAGTAGTCCATTAATGCTAGCAGTCCATTAATGCTAGCAGTCAATTAATGCTCATGGTCCATTAATGATAGTAGCACATTAATGCTAGCAGTCCATTAATGCTAGCAGTCAATTAATGCTCATGGTCCATTAATGATAGTAGCACATTAATGATAGTAGTCCATTAATGATAGTAGTCCATTAATGATAGTAGTCCATTAATGCTCTTAGTCCATTAATGATATTAGACCATTAATACTTGTCATCTGTTAATGCTCATAGTCCTTTAATGCTATGTATTAAATTTGTGTTTTAATGCCATGCATTTTGAAGAGGGGCTCTAAAGTTGAGTTCAGTTTTGTAATGCACTCACTTTGCAATAGATAGTGTCCTTATGAAAATGGAAATTTGTCTCTAACCTCATGTCAAAATGTGTAAAAATGACATTTTTTTATGATACTCTTTCAGAGTGACATTTAAAACATGACAGCATTGGATGTCAACTATAAAATGCTATTTTTCCATATGTGTCCTCTTTGTTGCAGTATTCCTTCTGGAGATTTTCCTTTACCTTCCTTGAACTTCCCTGTTACTTGTAGTCTTGTTTACTTTGGGTTGTTTTAACTTTTACTTTCTGCTTCTGTTACACAGCTATGTAAGTGTGTGTTGTGTTGTCATTTTGCCTTTGAGAAAGTCTCTGTTAGAGCCAAAATATCAGGCCTATAACAAAATTTTGCACTTGTAATAAATTGTAGAGTGAAATGAATTTCGAGGGATACACAAGTCACATCGAACACCAAGGAGCTCCAGCGCCCCTGACGGCCAGCGAGGAGGAACAGAAACAGGCGAGGGAAGAGGAAGGACCTACTGACATTGGCAGCACTACCAAGCAGAGCCATCTGAAGGGTCTTGCATTCCCAGTCCAACCTGATGCCAATGACAAACTTCTTGCATTGAAGAATGGCGATTATACCTATGTTAGACTGGTGTGTATAATTTTTTTTAAAGGGATGTGTTGGCGAAGCTTAGATAGCAGAGCCATCTGAAGGGTATTGCATTCTCAGTCCGACCTGGTGTCAAAGGAAAGCTTCTTCCATTGATTAAACTTATGTTAGACTGAGTGTGCGTTTGTACGAGGGATGTGGACAATAGGTGGGATTGCCAGGGTAGTGGTACAAGGAACAGATGCACCCACACAAAAATGTGCCATCTTCTTGTATTTTGACGCACTTATCAATCTGCCACAACACATCAATTGTGGTGTTATAAAGAGTCTATAAACCGCTGAAATATAATGCCCATTTCTTCTGGCAGCTTCATCATTAGAACCCCAGACCAAGGGGATATTGTTATCCAATTTTAAGAATTTGTAATTTTCGTACAATCTCATGATATTTACGTTGGGCTAAAACTTCTTACAGTTAATATTCATGGTTTGTTTTTTGCTGGTCTCTTTTAGTGTGTGGATATAAAGAATGAAGAGATTCTGTTGGATGACTCAGACAGCATTGAGTTGAATGCACTCCCAGCCAAGGTACCTACAGATAAAGCTAGCTATCATGTCTTCACATTCAAACACACACATGAAGGAGATTATCTAGAAAGTAAAGGTAAGACAACAATCCCATAAACTGCGTTTTACTCAGCTCATATGGTGCAGTCATTTATTTTCATCCAGGGCTGAACTAAATTTTTGTGACATTTCAATTCTAATAGTTAAGTTATCCTTTATATACATATTAGCTTGTGAATATAACCAAAAAAGAAGTAGAAAGCCTTTGCAGTTATTGTTGTCCAGTCTGGTATTTGATTCTTCAGTTCTTGAGTCCGAGTCTGAGTCCTTAGTTTTGAATTTGAGTTCAAGTCCTGAGTCTTTTGTGTCAAGTGACTTTTGTAACGGGGCCATGTTATAAAACCTACAATTTACCAAATAGTTTTGTAGAAAATCCCAATGTATAGCTGTTTAATACACGACTGAAAAGCTAATACTTCAGTATTTACATTACAGTCAATGTGGTGTACACTTCCCATGTTGATCACCAAATGGCATCAATGCAAAGATACAGGTCATCTGTGATGAACATGACATATTGACCCAAGTCACATGATGTCATCATCCTTAAAATCTTTGAGGTGTCAAATTACGGCCCGAAAGTGCTCGCTCGATGCGTCTGCTTGTTTTATGTTATGTGATGTCAGTGCAAGGGGTCAATACATGGAAGGGTAAGACATACAAACCCAAACACTGCTTGATGTAATTTTCTCAAAATCATTTTGATTTGTTGCAGTGTTTATTTATTCAATGCCTGGCTATAACTGTCCTGTGAAGGAGCGAATGTTGTACACAAGCTGTCTCAGTCCACTCATAGGCTACCTTGGAGAGTCTCTAGGAATTGAAATTGTGAAAAGGGTGAGTTTAAGGAAAACAATAATAATAGTACGCATTTATTGGGCACTTTTAAACATTGTATCAAAGTGCCACAAATATTACTACCATGGGCCCTCAGCATTCTTAAAACCAGGCTTTCTGCTTGTTCCCACCCATACACTGTTGCTATGCTGAGATGTAGAACAAAGAGCTATTCCTTCTGCCATGCAAGGTCAGCCATTTGCATAGAGCCTCCAATTGGAAACAACAGTGAATAGAAGCATTATATAACTTTGTATTGTCATATGGTAATGTAATGACACTTTCATCCAAATGGATACATAAATACAATACAAATAAAGCATGGAAGTCTATGCTCTACATGCACATGGCTGATCAGTGCAAGTAGCAAATTCCAATAGCTTGTTAACATGTATTGTACGTATTTTAGATTCTAAACTGTTTTAAGAGGAAAATCAATTCCTACCTTCAGCTTCCCTAGTTTTCTCATCTTAAATCTCTTTTTCTTGTAGCCCCTTACTAATTGTGGCCTTTAACCTTGTTTGGGGCGAACTTGCTTTAAAAAAAAGGGAAAAATGAAAGAAAAAAGGATCCCACTCCTGTCCCGACTTAGCAAATAGTTCTCCTGATCTGCCCTATGTTCGTCAAGTTCTTGAATTTCAATATCATGCCTGCTACCTACTATTATTATTGTTGTTACAGATTGAAATAAACGATGGGGCGGTCCTCACAGAAGCATTTCTTATGGATGAGGTACACCCGGTACGCAACCTGCACCGGCCAGCATTTGCCAAGCCCAAGGGACCACAAGGGAAACGAGGTCAAAGACGGTTGTTAAAGGAAGAAGACAATTAAAGAGTAATAATTAGTTATACCAAAGGGTTCAATGTTGGTTGATGGTTGTCTGCTATGAGTCAAGATATACTTGGAAATAACCAATCGGGAAACATATAAATAATAGACTGTGCAAGTCTCGCGCGCATTCGAACTTCCGGAACCATAGTGGTCCCAACCATATGGAGTTTTACGTGGGCGAGATTTTGTTTCGTCAATTATTTTAGTTTAACGTAGTTTATGCCCTAGAAAATTATACATGTTGTTGGGAATGTAATACTAAGTGATAACAAAATATGAAAGTAAAACCAATTCAACAATATAACGAAGAAAACCCGAGAATTAAACTTGACCTCAGCTTGCGGTTATTGCAAAAAATTAAGAATTTTGTGCTCACTTCCGATCATAAAACTTATGTAAAAGCTTGTTTTGGATGCGCTATTATAATCGCCAGATGCTGTAATTGCAAAGCGAACCCTTTTCATTTCAGTCTATGGTGTTGAGGCGTCGGCATTCCTCTTTAAACTGCGATACGGGTCAATTTAAAACCCGTTTGACCTTCACGAATCTGCGTAAGGGGTTTCTAAAAAGTTAACATCAAAAAAGCATCCTTGTCCCAGAGTTTTAATTTGTTTTTAATAATAATTAACACACTTTGGCGTATTTTTTTAAAAAGCTAAAACTAATTTCATAAAATTGTAATAATTTATTTTTGTTGTTCAGATTTTGTCATGAGATATAATTTAAAACAAAGATTTGATTTCAGAAATAAAAATGTTCTTCGTTTGACGTGTTTTCTCGTTCGGATACGCGCGAAACTTGCACAGTCTATTCTAAAATGAGATTGAATTTACAAACAAATTTACCCCAAATCCTTGAAAATGGAATGCCAATTTGAGGCAAAGTGTCTTTAATTTGCGTATTTTTTATTTGCCAAAATGGTGATGATTGGAGCTTGTGTATTTTATGTTTTAGCTCATGTTAAATCCAATCGGGGAGAAATAATATGCTGGGTAATTGGAATACTGTATTTTCATATCGAACAAAACTTTGGATTCAAACTTTTATAATCAGGGTTGATATTCAGCAATTTTTTAATCAGGTAAATAGCCCAAGGTGTGCCCTTACCTTTAATTGTAAATTGTTTATACATAATTTGATAAAGATTTAACTACCAAAAAGGTGATTTTGTAGTTTTTGTACACAGCTCAATTTCAGAATTTTGATCTTGAGCCCTGGATGCAATGAAATTGTCAGTAATCATAGGACTTGAGAAAGGTCATTTGCAAAGGAATGCTAGTTTTGCCAATTGGCACATGTAATGCCTGTGTGTAAAGTACAATGCATGTGCCCTTAGACTGAACTTACTTTACACAATAGAATGATGCTACCCCAAAAGGTTTTCTTTGTACTAGTGGTACCCCACAGAGGATATCTTTAGACAAGAGAATAATAGAACAATAGAAGTACCTATGTGTACCTGTACATACAGGGACTTGGTGATTGTAATGCAGTGCTTATCTTGAAGTCCCTGTGTCTCAGTTTGTGGGACACCATTTCACTAGTTATAAATCGATCATCAAGGCGTGTGTAGTGCTGTATCCACACTAGACAGGTGAAACAGATTTTGTGCAGGCAGTAGACCTCTGATTGTGTCTATCTCTAAGGCCACATCCCTCACAATCATAAGTAAAAAAACATTACATTTCAAAAAAGGGAAGCTTGTGAAATTTTTATTCAAATTTAATTTTTTATATTTTGTTTCTAAGGATTGCTTGAAGAATGTGGATTCTAAGATATTTGTCTTCAAAATACATGTTTTGGATGAGTTGTTGCGTATGCAAGGATCTGAAGGATCTGACTCATTGTGCTTCCTGTACTTTAGGGGAAAGTCCATTAGGTGTTGAAGCATTGAAATAAAATTAGTAGATTTAATGACTTGGGCTTCAGTCTATACTATAAAGATAGCCATACTTATTAAGGGGTTTGTAAATTTTTTGCAAGAACTATATTTTTGCACAAGTTCATGAAACGTTTTGATCATTATGTTTTGAAAATTAATATTTCAGGTTTATGTTTTGAAAATAATATTTCAGGTAAAGGTTTAAAAAAGGCTCAAATTGATAGAAAAATCAGGGCATTTATGTGTAAAGTGCTTTTGTATGAGGTCATATCATTTACGATTGAATAATTACTTACGTAAAACATTGGTATACAAAGTAAGAACGTTTATGTACGCTATGGTGAGAATACTTTCACAGTTTGTAATATGGAATGTTGCAGTGAATGAGGCAGCCAATATTCCATTACAACGAATGATTCTCACAGTGCACGAATGCAAAACATTCATTATTTGTTTTATATAACATCCAAGTAGATCTTTGTCATTTGTTTGAAGGATAACACTATAAGAATAAACAAACCGTACGAGATTGTATTCTGGGTTCCACTGCAAGAGCGTTTTGTACAGCTGTGTATAATGCATGCTGTGGCCTAGTATGCAATAGTTAAAATGGATGGAATATAGAACCAAAACGCTGTTTATCACATAGTCCATTTAATGTTTATCACATAGTCCATTTAATGTTTTGATTAATGAATGCCGCATGACCTACAATCCTCCAATCAAATCCCAACGATCTACTTATTTGTTAAATTATTTATTTTATTCTACATAGGTTAACTTTTTGAAGCTACTGATCACAGAGAAAAATATACCAGTAGCAGTACATCAGTCAAAGTTAATGTACGTAATTCACATTGCTTCAGCTCGTTTTCCACTAACTTTTGCCTTGCATTTCTGGTTATTAGAACCCTCTTACTATCAGTGTGTTTCTGAAGACAGCCAACCCATACCTCATTATGCCACAACAGTGGCATTTGAGGCACACGTACTGATGTAGAGAGTAGAGCCATTGCCCAAGGTGCTTATATGGCAGTGGTAGGCTGGAGCAGCCATGGACTGTACTTAAGTGAAATGTAGGTAGGGCTCTGTTTGACAGAGATAAGGTTTTCACACTTGGTCACTTTCTGCAGTGGCAGTGTGTCACAGATTGACACCGTAAAATTACAATGAAAGAACAGTGTGGCATGGGTTACTTCAGCGTTGTGTGCCTAGCACTTGCAGCATCTTGGAGTATGCACCCATCAGTAGGGTTTCATCATCTTTATAAATTTGGTTTAAATATTGTATGAAAAATAACCATATGTAAAAGCTCCTAACAATTGGTAAAATAAGTTGTTTTCATAGATAAACATTCCATATTATTCTGCAATATTTGTTCCAACAAATTTTAGAAAATAAGTTTGAACTGAAAGCTTTATTTAATTTTTTTTGCAGACCGAAATTGTAGTTCAAGTGCCCATACTTTCTTTACCAATGCCTTTCCCATATTCAAGTCGTGATCAAACACAATTTATGCAAATCTAATGATTCACCCTACAAATTCCAACAGCATGTTTTGTTTATTCTGTTAGACTGAGGACTGCACTAGTAAAGTGATTATGCTTTACATGGGATCAGGCATACCACTATAATCAGAGTCCAACAGTTTGAGGTGTTGAATTACCATTTTGCCATACTCGTATCACAAGGGGTCTATCTGCTCGACAGAAGTAGTGCTGATAAATTCATTTGCAAAAATTTGATGCTGTATTTTGCCTTTTGTTATGATCAGAGTCAAATAATTCCAAGTTGTTCTGTTCATTGGATTTTCATAAAATTTGAAGGGATTTTTGTATATCGGACCTTTCTACCATTGGTGTGTTAATGATTTCTTAAGTGAACACATACAATAAACACATTTCATGAACAAAAAGTGGTTTAATTGAACAAATTATTTATTGTCAACTTTCACTCAAACGTATTTTAAAAGATGTAATTTTTTTTTCAACTTAAAACAAATTATTTAGAACAATTTCTCAGTGAGCCCCAAGTATCAGGATTATGCAGAAATGTTCAATTGTGGGGTTTCTGCACCTGGTCTCGGTCCAGTGGGTATTTTGAGTCTCCAGCATTGCACCTGAGCTGTGGACCCTGGTTTGAATCCCGCTTCTGACCTAAGCCTTGTTTGTGGATTGGGCGCTCAGTCCCTACTTGATTACATGGGTTTTCCCCAGTTGGGCTTTCCCTCACACATCTAAAGCTAATATTGTTTTATCATGTTCGGTGCACTTTAAAGGACCCCTTGGTTTTATTACCAAAAGGATATCATGATATTAATTATTTAGAGCAGGTTTTCTTCAGGGAAAATTCCAAGTACATCACAAAGACGAACCAAGCACCTGATGGAAGAGGCTCATCCTTATCTTCCTCATGCACAAAATCCTAGTAGGGCACCCTCACGTAAATGTCAAATGACGGTTGCCCACCGGCCCATTCTGTGCACCACACTTACAATTCTGTGTGTTTTCATTTGTTTACCTCTAAAATGGCGGCTGGATGGCGTCAATGCATAAAGTCAATTGGAAGCAATACATCACAGCACGCAATCCTAGTGCCAGAATTAAACACTACAAGCAAATCCATAATTCCAGTCATCTGGCAGTTCATACAGAGTTCATAAGAATATCCAGAGGTGGAAAACCTGTTTGTTCAAAAACCTAGTCAAGTGCGAGAGTGTATGGCACACTGCGACCAGCCTTAATACAAGCTTCATCAACTGGAGGTTGTATCTGTACTTCTGGCTTGATTTAAGCTTTCCTCCATTTTGTCTAGCAGTAGTGGTGTTACCTGTCTCCTCAATAATCTGCAACAGACAGGAAAGAGAAGCAATAATAAATTAAGAATGTACGAAATTTCACAATATGTCAGCCACACAGGTGTAAACCCTTGCATATTTCCCCATTCACACTTCTTAGACCGCACGATGGCCCATTTATACAGTTATTTACCCCACCCCGCAAAAAAGAATGAAAATGGTAAAAGCCTGACGTTTCCACCCAAGCAGAGTCTTGTTTCCCCTGACTGCAATCTGCTCCTTTCTTTTCACTCATCTTTCACCAACTGCTTCTACTAAATACAAATGTTCTTGTATATGTGTGTGTTGTGTTGTCCTTTAGCCGTTGAGAAAGACTCTGCTAGGGTCAAAACATGAGGCCGTCAATAACTTTGACATTTTAGGCTTGAACAAAAGGTGTGTCTAGTGACTTCATCTCGGTTTACTTACAACTCTTTCTGTCTGTCTTCTGCTGCCTCCCTGCGATGTCGTTTGTTTTTTTCTAAAAATGTCTCCCCTTGAATTTTCTGGATGCCCAATAGAGCAAGTCCAGCTGGAAGTCTGTGAAACCAAAGAAATTTCATGAAATAATATCTTCAAGATTCTTTTAAAAGAAAAAGTTACTTCACAAACTCCCCTACTGTCTGACCATTCAATATCATCCAATATGGTTTTGAACTAAAGATAACTTATGCAATATTATATCATGCAGTGAATGCATCTACTCAGTACAGAGTCAACCCTCCTACTGTCTGACCATTCAATATCATCCACTGGTTTTGAATGATAGATAAACTCTGCCAGCCGGCAAGGAATCCACACACTACAGAAAACCCTTCAAATGGCTGACCATTCAATTTGAACAAATATTATTTCTTGACGAAACACAAACTGAACTAAGAGACTGGACTTACCCAACAAGCACTCCTACAAACGCTCCCCCAACTAGCCCCCTCAGTCCTAAGTTGAATCTGTACAGGGAACCTGTGATGGCTGTAGGGGGAAGGGTAGAAATCATTTAAAACAGACAAATTTAAATTGGTGTTATTAGACAAGTGAAAATAAAACACATGTCTGTGTTTCTGTTTATGTGAAGAACTAAGATGAATGCTTTAAAGCGTTTGGTTACACGAGCGCTTACATCACACCCGACTGGCGTCTCAAAGAGTTCACTATTCCTACGATAGTTATGCAGAGCTATATTTGAATTATGAGACCCATTTATATAGCACCATGTACAGGTTTTCAAATAGAAGAGGCACAATCTGCAGCCAATCATTAATATCTCAATGATATGTGTACTGATTCCTTTTACATAACACCTTGGACCTAAAGCTTTGCAGCCCATCCAAACAGCGAAGCAATTATGGTTAAGTGACTTGTTTAAGGAGACAAGTGCCATGATTGGGATCTGAACCTACACTCTGACGAACGCCAGAACTTTAATGAGGGTGCAAAATAATATAATCTGCTGTTTATATTAGCCAATCGTAACATACATGTTTTCAATAAGTTGCTTTTTTCTTTATTTGGGCCAACAGTCACATGACCAATAATAAAGCGTTCAAATCTCTTGGGCCATTTTGAACCAATCTTGGTCAACAGACCATTACACATACCACATCACCAGCAATTGCTTCCATAATTCAACAATGAACCTTTACTAAATCACTCAGGAAAACTACATTTTGTAATAACTCACCTGCAGCTGATACATAATTTGTTAAATCTTGCTTGTCCCTGAACAAACCAAGGCACGTACTGATTCCACTGTGAACACAATTCAAAAACAAAAAGCATTGTAAAATAAATCAACCAAAACCTCCATTTTGCACTACGCTTTATGATAAAGTCACATGAATGTTTTTAAAACAACAAAAAAGAAAATCTTCAAACCACTTTTATAATAATAATAATAATAATAATTTGTCTGGCGCTGTTAAACACTGTATCAAAGTGCCTTACTTGTCTGAAGTATGGAAATTATACAATTTTTGAAAACAGGATGGGCAGAATACACAGTTACTTACTGAAAGCCTGTTGCTAACACTGCTGTCCTCCAACCCCAGCGATATCCATAGCGAATGAGGCCCCTTGTGCCTGCATTATAGGAAGCCCCCTGTGTATTGGAAAATAAAAGAAAATGTGGAGACTATAAAGGTGTCCTTAACCACTTCACATCGTATGATGTGTATATATCGCAAAAGTTTTCACAGCTGGTATACACCGGATGGTTTTTATTGCCTGAAACAACTCTGGAGTGCCCGGGCTTGGGTGGTTCCACAACTTTTGGGATTACACCCAAAAATAACCAGCTCTGAGATGGCTGCCATTAGATTACTTACAAACACAAAACAGAGGACCTATTTCTTAGAGTTGCTGAAACACAAAAACTAGCTAAGCACAACAATTATGCTTACCAGATAAGATACCATCTCACACGTACTATCTGCGAATGGTATCCTGCTCATTTTTGCTCAGCAGAAAACTGTTAAGCAATATTTTCTGTTTCAGCAGCTCTATATAATTAGGTCCAGGTATTTCCTTTGGTTGACTTACCGTTGCTTCGAGTCTACTGCTGTAGATTGCTGCATTGCTCTTTTGTATGTAACGTTCTCGGGCGTGTCTGGATGCAGGAACACCACCATAGGCGTAACCTGCAGCCATCCCCAGCACTGCCATCAGTATTATCTCATTCAGCTCACGAGGTAGATATCTATTATCTTTGCTGCCGTTGAGAAATACAAAAGCAAATGTTTGTGTGAAGAAGGCACTAAATATTAACCCCTGGATAGCTATTCGGGCATTCAAGTACGCTCTAAACTTTTCATGTACTCTCAATTCCCTTATATGGAATATACTATTACTACCACGATTGCACTTGAGAATGTCCGAACCACAACAGCCGTTAGTCATATCAACTTTATTTAGTCTCTGGAGTCAAGCTTCAAGTCCCAACTGGGGGCAAGTTTCAAACATATCTCAAGTCTGCAAGGCAAAGTGTTCAGTCCAGTTTTATTTTCTAGATAATAAACTTACTCATATGTGTACGCTTCCTTCACCCTGTCCCATCCTGTTTCTTTTCTTTCCTCCTGGTGCTCATCAGCGCTACATTCATTCGTTTGATTCATCGCAGACTGAGCGAGCCTTCAGACATGTCAGAGAAAACAAGTAGAATTATAATTTTTTATTTCATACTCATTTTTGTAAATTGAGCAGACTACAACTATTTCACCCATATTTTGTTGTGATAATCAGCCTTTGATACTCCTGATGGTCTTCGACCAAAGGGACATGACTAAGTTAGTTAGCCTTATTAAAGGAAGAACTTGAAGACTAGACCAACAATAGCCTAATCGTATTTGACCGAGGGTTACATACAATTGTTGCAACTACGAAATAATTACGATCTCCTCCGACCTCATCTATCTAAATCTTCTCTTCACACTACGGTAAACCTAGCCCTACTTAATTCATAATTGTGTGGCTAACAAGGTCTCCGAAAATCCTTCTTTCAACAGTTTCAGAGACCTTGGCGTTGGCCACACAAATGGGGCTACGCACGGTAGTGTCTTGTCTCTTGAACTTGAAGTTGATGACAAAAGTTGACATACTTACTTGAGAAGTTGTCAACAAAGTAGTAACTCTAATTCTGAACTCAATGACTGAGTTACTACGTTCGTAATACATTGGAAGACAGCTATTCAATTGTTCACCCGCAACAAACATTTCATCGCAACTCATTTACCTTGCCACCCCCTCAACAACCCCTGCCAAATTTTAGATTCTTTCAGTTTTCACCCCCGGCCCCCCCCCCCCCCCCCCCCCCAAAAATGGGGTGAGATTCGAAACTGATTAGTGAAATGAATTATGACAAATCCATTCTGATGACTTACCTCTAGATTAGATTAATGTCTTATCTTTGTGGTTTTATCCTGTCACTATCACATCCACTTCCACTAAAAAATAACTTTTTTACCGCAAAGTTTATGGACTGAGATTGTAGCACACTGCAGCAGAAGAACATCGAAGAAGAACTAGTTGAGCGCCCTCATCCGGCCTCAGTGTGCCAATCATTCAATTTCACCTCGTCCTCACGGAATTTGCTCGTCCCCAGTGGTCCAGTGGCAATGCATACGCAATTTGCAACGAATGACTCGGAGCGTGGTAGTGTTTAAGCAAAAAGAAAAATTGTTACTCGTATTACTCTGAAGCTTTTAAGGAAGCACTAAAAAAATAAAGTAATAAAATCATATTTAACAATGTTTGCTTGCCAATGGGTTCGAAGTCTTGTAATTAAACGTAATATAGGAAAGAAAATGTACTTATCCATTAGGTATTGTATTATTGTAGGTATATTTTTTGTTTGAAAATATAGTTAAATGGTGCAAGTAATCTGCGACGAGGAACTATTTCTTTTTTTATGTGATTGCAAATGATACATGCGCGAAATGTGTGCGCGCACGCGTACTTGCATATTTTCAGCCACTTTTCGACGATGAGGTGACGTTTGTTAAAAGTTTGACTTCACAAAATTGGGCAGTTTGCCACTTTTATCCATCAATATGGAGCTGGAAATAAATCAGTACCTAGCTCAACAAAGAGAGATGGCAGGGGAGCAGGCTGATGGCAGAAGAGATCGGTAAATAATTTGAAATTTGTGTTTAAATATTCACACTATTATTACTTAACATGGATGGAGTTTTGGCTTTTTGTGTTAGGCCTACTCAGTGTTTGTGTATTCGTTGTTGATGATTGAAACACATTTCGGCTGAGACGACGACCACGTACGTCGCGACCTCCACAGACCACTACCTATTTTTCTGCAATATCTCTACCTTTTTGCCCGTTATACAAAATGTCAGCAATTGATGCATTTACTACCAGTTGCTCGAGCATGTCGAGAGGATTTTTAAAAAGTGAAATATAAAAGTCAAACACTTGTCAAAATAATTTTAAAAGGTGGAAACAAAATTTGCATAGGCCCTAATTAAATTTTTTGATAACTTATAAAAATTAATGTGGCTGGACCAGGTTAGACTCCTCTGAAGTCTGAGTAAATGGAGCTCAGACAACTCGACCATTGGACAACTCATTTCATTAGGTTAGACCTTGACAAAATGGCTTGACAAGTTGTCAGTGAGTGAGACAACTTGACGAAGTGCCAAGAAGTCGATTGCTGGTTGAGTGACGGATCTCCATCACTGACGATTCTACTTGCTGACAATGAACAGACACCCAGACTAAATTAAATAGTTTGCTAACCCATTGGAACCGCACAGAATTATGGAGTCACTATTATAAATAACATGTTATTATCCTTGTTTCCCAAGACGTGCCCAGTCATTACACTTACAGTACGCTTGTCCCGTGCTGAACGACCCCTGAATGGTCAGCTGCATGCGTTATTGCAGTAGAGGGCTTTTTATTGGGGCCCAGAGTATTAGTATTAGCCCCGAGTTGCCAGGTTATGTCAAAGCCTTCTGCATTGTTCTTAATAATATTATTCCACCATGTTTAAATATATCACTGGTATTTCTTATTCCAGAGGGCAAGACTACAGCTATGAAAGAAATCAAGCCAGAGACCGGCGACGACATCGTTCCAGACCAAGTCGATTTAATGACATAGATGATCGAGTGAAGCAGCATTCAGGAAACTATGACACTGCTGAAAGGAGAGATTACAGAGAACCAGAAGTAAATTCTAGATTTAACGTACCAAATGCAAACAAATACACCACTTCATTAAGGTTGCTTGTAGTTGCGATAATTGTAACCCTCCATCCTCCCGACGGTCGCAGACCGGATGGTTACGAGACAGCTCATGTACCATTTATCCGTATTTGCAATTTCGACCCTTTTTTGCCAGACTAGTCACCAGAATTGCAAAATGTTTACCACTTTCGAAAATCATGACACAAATTCCAAGATGACAGATTTGATCTTCAATGTCTAATGAATCCATTCATAACACTCAAAACATCATTGGGAAAATATTTTGAAGAAAAAAAGGCAAAAACTTACCAGAGGCTATACCTTCAATGCTCAATATAATGGAAAACAATTGCTGAAATGTATCAATCTCTTGTAATCCTTGTTTGTCCGACAAAAGATGAATTCCAGTAACTTTTGTCCCTCTATGTTCAACACTACACAATGGAATGTTCTAGTGTGTTTAACACATCAACAGCTGTTGACCTTGGATCATAAAAGCAATTCCAGACACATCTGCTGACAACATCACATAGACATTTTTGAAATAGGTATTCAATGCCTTCATTTCTGTATTTGTAAAAACTTTGCATTATATACACGTCAACAAGTGATAAGCGGTTAACCAAACTTTTGTTTGTTTGAGAAAACAAATTTAAATCATTCTTATTCTCATTTGAAATCTATTTCCTGGTTTTTTCCAGAGCTCCAGACGCGATGAGAATTATGAGGACAGAATACCCAATGGTAGGTTTGAGGATAGATACGAAGAAGACTCCAGGAGGTACTCAAGGAGCGAAGACAGACACCGTAGCAGATATGATGAGAGATACAATGATAGACGCAGTGAGAGAGGGGAGAACAGGGGAGGTGACAGACGCAGTGAGAGAAATGGCAACAGAGGGGACGAGGATGATAGACATGGAGAGAGCAGGGAGCGAGGATCGTCCAAGAAGGAGAAACCAAGTCGCACAGTCATGCTGAAGGGTCTTAATAGTTCAGTTACTGACCATGATGTAAGTACAGCACCCTTAACCAAAAGTCTTGCTGGGAACTTTCTTGTGTCCATGAGAATGCTTCTGCGTGTAAATTAACACTGTTATTTGTTTGATTGTTTGTTTTGCTGGTATGCTGGGATTCACATGCTAAGCATGTTCGCTTTAGCTGGTGCAGTTTTTGATTTATTCAAATCTGGTCAAATCAGGAGAAAGAATTTCTGCGCAAGGGCCCAAAATCTCCCCTTAACTCCCCCCCCATTTTTTCACTCATCGTCTGGACTAGACTGTAGAGTAGCCCAGAAGCATTTTCATTTCCCTGCAAGATGCACATCATTTTCAAGACGTGAAACCCTTCCTAAAAAAAACTGGAAGCAGAGTTTGAAACATCAAAGCACACAGATTTATTGTATGCTTGAAGTATCGTTTCACCTAATTTCTGCCCATATTAGTACAGTGTTTTCCATTTCACGGGTTATAAAACAGTCACCTATTGTTTCAAAGTCTGCCTTTGAAATAAATGTTCCTCAAACCAAAGCTTGAATCTCATCTAAAAGCACACTGTTTGAATACACCAATTGTGTTTATTGATTATATCTTTGTGTCGATGTTTTTCTCTCTAGATCCGAACCATTTTGCAGATGTTCGGTGCTCCTATCAAAGATGTTCGACTGGTCAAGCATAGAGACACAGGTGAGAACATGAAGTGTGTGGAAGGGGGAATTTAATTTCCCAACCTTGGTTTATTCTCAGAGAAAAAGGACATCACGGATTAGCATTTTTTCAGCGTCCCCCCCATCAAGCTCTGCTCATTCTTTTTTAGTTTGCAATTATGATCAAAGGCTACAGATCTTCCATTCACCGTCAGGGATTGTTGGTTTAGTTATTTTAAATGAAAGCTAATTTTTGTTTTGTTAGCAGAGTATTTCTTTATATCTTATTACAATCGTAGAGTCATGTTCTTTTGCTCTTGTTAATTGATTGAGGAATGCGTTGTTCGCTGAAGTCTTAATCACTTTTAATCATAGGCACATATTTGTTTTGATAAAGATCCATCGAGGTAAGTTAATCTAGTGAACCGGATTAATTTGAACTTTTTGATCAGATTTATTTACTATTTTTAATAATGTGTATAGTTATATTCATAGAAAAGTTAGCTTTTAGCTCATGATGACCTCCTTGACGATGAATGGAAGATTGTCTCAAAGATCGCAGTCTGCCATTATTGTTATCTTTTATTTTGTACTTTTCCTTGATTGTTCAGATTGATACAAGTTGAATATCAGAAATAGTCTTTACTATTTGAAATTTTGATTTTCAATGAACAATTCTGGCAGGATCTGCGATCATCTTGAAAAAAAAACCCCACCCTAATCCATTGTTTTATTTGGCATACACAACAATGCGCTGACCTAGCCATGAGGACCAATTACTACTGAATGGTGGGCTATTGTGTTTGATACTAAGAACACCCTTGTTTTGCTTGTTAACACCCGATGTTCTGAATGTTATTGTGCCTCGCCTCTAGGTGCCTCCAGGGGCTTTGCCTTTGTGGAGTTTCAGTTCCTGCCGGACGCCCAGCGATGGATGGAGGAGAACCAGGTTCCGTGTATTTTCCTGCATGTCTGTAAAACACCCCCTTTTTTGAGAATCAAGTCCCTCCCCCCTGAAAATTGTTCAGGCATCGGCTTCACTCACACAGAAAGTCATTCACATCAAAATGCAAGCTGTGTGCGGATCCGTCGATGTACGACTGTGGGCTTGCAACTGTGAGGTTTGCAGGTCCTTTCCCCCTTTTCAAGTGAAAAGAGGCTTTCAGAATTATTCCAGAACCTAGTCATATTCTGTGTTTAAAAATATTGTGGTTAGTAGGTATTGAACACAAGTACTAGTCCCTACTCCTGGACGGACATTTTTTTTTTTTGAAGTCTCCTTCCCCCCCCCCCCCCCCCTAACAAAAAAGAAAAAAGAACAAAATGTCTACCTTGGTAGAGATGAACATCTGTCTTTCTGTCTCAGGTGAAGAGACGTCTTAAATATATACAATCCCAGAAATCGTTTGGGTGGGGAATTTTATTTAGGTTAGTGGTATTGAACACACATGCAACTAAACTAGATCTGTGCCCAATGTCATAGAGGTACTTAAGCACTCAAACAATCTTAGCTTAGCATAAACATCAAGGTTATCAGCCAAATTACCATGTTATATGTACCAGATTGCATCCTTAGCAATATCGTCTGCTTAAGCAGTTCTATGAAATGAATAGCAAATGTAGAGAAACAAAATCACTGTAGGATAGTTTTGGACTGTGTTAAAACCCGCTACTAGAATTTTCATTATTACTAGTCTTGGAGAATATAAAAAAAGCAGTTGAAATTTTAACAAATAGGCTTCTAAACTGTCTGTTGACTTAAAACGTTCGGAATTCTTTTAGTGTTGAGTAGAATGTGGAATGACATTTCTTCACAAACTACCTCAAAAGCAGTTTCGATTTGCACTTTCACATACCCCTGTAACTTCATCTTTTTCATCACACACATTTCGTGGGGAAGACAAAATTCATACTCCTGAAAGTAATAGTCGGCTAAAATTATGTCACCCAGAAAATGATAAATTGATTGTAAAAGGCTATCCAAAGATATGTTTGTGCATTAAAATATTTTACGTAGATTAAAAGTATTGCTCAAGCAAAAAAACATAAACAAACCAATAGTTAACTGAAAGATATCCTCAGATTCTTAAAAATTACGATGTACCAGCCAGACAGTTTGGGCTTGAGTTACCTACACACAATCCCCGTCCCCTTTTTTAGGTAATACAACTCAGAAAAGTTGCGTTTATTTTTCTTGGGGTAAAAGCAACTTTCAATCCATAAAATTTTGTAGTGTATTTTAGAAGTTTGGTAGTTGTGTACAATCAACATTTTGACAGTCCATATGAGCAGAAACTAAGTGAGACTTTGAAACTCTGCTCTTAGATTTTGGAGTGAACGTTGATGATATGCTGAGACGTGGCTGAGACACCTTGTTTAGACTCTGTTTTTTCGTGAAAGGTCTATACATGTACGTTAACACATTGCGTGTTTGAGCATAAGCGTGATATTTGCACACACAAGCAGCTTTTGCGGCGGCGCTTTTGCAACTTAACTTCATAAGTAATGTCTGCAGGCCTGCGTCCTTTGCCATGCGGCCCTCTTTCATCATTTTCAGAATATGGTATATATTTGCAGTTATTCACGCCTGCAGTTCTGGCTGAAAATAGATAAGTGTTTCCCCCTTGAGGTTTTTCTCATTTTTGTTTTCCAAGGTCATGCACCTGTAGGTGTCACAATAGACTGTTATCACGCTGTTGCCATCTTAGCCTGTACCCTGTGTGTAGTCAGTACAACAGTAGTGATAAAGAGGGGTACAGACTATTTTCGCTCAAGCCTATGTTTGGGTTACATGGTCTGCTACCAAAGAAAACTAAAAAACAAGATGGTGGCGCAGTGATAGTGGTCTATTGAATAGATTGTTTTCTAGCCAGTGTGCCAAGGGTGAACTTTTTGGGTTAGTCTGGTCACTAACTATTTACTTGTGCTTTACCATCTGACAGGGCCTCGTTGTTCTTGGTGGGCAGGAAACTCAGCTCCTCTTCAGCTCCAATAAGGATAGAGAAGAAGATTGGTTCTGCTCTCAGGTATTTATCTCTTTGAAAGTAACAAATATAACATGATATGAGGGTGGTCAGTCTAAATTAACTTCCCGATGTATTGGAAGTTGACAAACTAATTCACGAGGCAAAGCCAAGGTAACTTCTCACTAACAGGGAGATAATATGGACTGTTCACCCCAAATAAACCTTGTTATATTTTGTTTACTGTACCTCAAACTTTTCTAGTTCAGCATCTTTGAGCTTGGGAAAACGCGGATTGACATTTTCGTATGCCATCATCTTTTCTTGCATATGTAGCAGCGATGTTGTACTTGTGTTTTATTTGCATTGATTATTTCTTTCTGTGTAGTGTGGTACACATAACTTCAAGAGGAGAGAATATTGCTTCAAGTGTAGCATCAGCAAAGATGGTAAGAATTGTGCTAACATGTGATTTATGTTTTACAGAGCTGACTTTTAGGTTATTTACCCAATCAAGGCACAAACTGGATGTTTTGGGTGATAAATGTAGCGAAAAAGCCCAATCCTTCGCAAAGCATGGTCTGTTTGTGCAGAGTCAAATGGGAAGCTTTGAGATGTCTTGGCTGAATTGTCTAATGCACTGGAGCCTAGTTCTGGTGTTGTCATAGTGTGTGTCCTTGTCATTGCGTTTATGTCCTTGAGCTAGACACTTGACCAAAATTGCTTCGTCCTTTGGATGGGATTTAAAACCATCGTCCTGTTTGTTGTGTAATGCGCGTAAAAGAACCAAACATACCTACATGAACTAAACAAACATTGGTAGTATGATTTTATATTAAACAAATTAACTTTTTAGACTAATGTGTGAAGTTTGGTTCTGAGGAGTGCAAAGAGCTTTCAATGGTTTAGTGAGAGTAGTGTAAAACTCTTGAAACCATCATATGCAAAAATCTTTTCTTAACAAAATCTTTATCTAAACTTTCACCTCAAATATTCAGCTTGTAATACTCCTTGTTACCCTTTTAAATTGATCATTGTTATTCAATATATGTATACTTTGGTGAAAACTTTTCTTTAAATGTGTTTTTTGTTGTTTTGTTTTTCTTAAAGATTCGGAACGCTACAGTGAGATAGGCCAGGTTGCATATAACGGTAAGAATTGAATGTATACCATTGTAATAAACTGCTTAAAAAAAAATTTCTCTGAGATTCCGCATTGTTTGTGAACCCAGTAAAAGTAAGCAATATGCCAGTTTCAGATGTTAATGTGACAGTTTTGGGGCTAGTAACCTTAATCTGGTAAGCGTAATTTGTTGTGCTTAGCTAATATTTGTGCTTAAAAAGATTTTTAAAATGGGCCCTTCCAGTGTTTCTTTTTTTGAAAATGTTGCCCTGTTAATCTTCTTGTATCATTTAGCCAATCCAAAAGTTACATTAATTTTGGCATGATTTCAAGTTGGGATGGAAAGAATTATCCTCTGGCCAAAGCACTTAAATTTTCATCAACCGACAGCAATTATTTCAGTGCTTTGTTCTGGAAACTATTTGTTATATTTATAAAAACTGATAAATAATATTTTTCACTGAAAATAATTTTATGCTAACATAGTATGAAACAGAAAGTACTTGGCATCACACGATTCTAGTTTGTCTTGCACAGTGTAATTTTGAAAGGGTCTTCTCATTTTATTCCCTCCCATTTCCTTCTATATTGCTTTGCCATTGTGTATCATGAACGCTCCCACTTTCCTCTCAGTGTTGATTTTAATGGGCCTGGATGCTCTGACAACAGAAGAAACCGTAACCAAAGTCTTGGAGTACACGTCATCAGCCAAGATGAACATCAGCATAGCGCGGGACACGCTCACGCGCACATCACGCGGTTATTGCTACGTAGAGATGGACACTGTTGAAACGGCCACTCACCTTATGAATATCTTGGCCTCAATGCAACCGCCGTTTCAGATAGATGGAAAACAGGGTAAGCATTGTGTTAGTGATTGGGGGAGATGGGGTTGGATGATTAGGGTTTTTTAATCTCCATGCCCCCATTGAAACAGGCAATGTGGTCTGCCAGGATTTATCTGGGCTAGATAGCTTGGTCGGTAGAGCACTGGCATATAAACCCGGAGGTTGCAGTTTCAAATCCTGTTCCAGTAAACTTGTCTTTTTTCACCCCAAATTGATTGTGATTTTATTGTAAAATTGTTAAAATGACACTTTTGTTTCACTCTTTCTTCCTGTTTTGTTCTTTCTTTAGTGTCCGTACACTTTTGTAAACAGAACATTCCAGAGAGACCTGAAGTGACCGCCCCAGCAGTCGCTGAATCCCATTGGCCAGCTGTAAGTAGTCAATAGCTTCTCATTAGCATAGCACAAACTGTTATAATTTATCAAAGGTTGTTAAGGGGAAAATAGTGTTTTCAGTAAAAAGAACTTCCAGACTTGTTTCTGAATAAAGACTTTTTTTGCCTGGTGAAACAGAATGCTGTTATTTTCTCCAGAATAAAAATAAATCATGGACTTTGATCTACTTCTTAAGCACTGAGGATACCGTTTCTGAAACATTTTTAAAATATCACTCCAGGGTTTATCAAAAGTGGAAATTCCATCATTTCACCATACCTTCTAAGATCTGGGCTCGATTTCACAAAGAGTTAAGATTGATCGTAACTGCAAATCCATCGCAGTTGCTTAGCAAAGAGTGATGTCACAATGCAAATCACTATGGTAATACTGATAACTCATCTTAAGATGAATCTTATTGCTTTGTGAAATCGACCCCTGGCCCAATTTCATAGAGCTGCTAAAGCAAACAATTTTGCGAAACAGTTTTGTGCAGGGCAGAAGTTAGCAGGATACAGGTCAATGATGGTGCAATGACCTAGTTTTCTTTTATGATTTAGGCAAAATGATGTAATAGTTGGACTTTTGCAATGTTCTTCAAAGGCTAAGGTCCTCTCAGAATTTAAAGTTTTTGTCTTAAGTGTCTTTGAACAATGAAACGATATTTTTTTTTTATGAAACTGCATTAAGATAAATGGCAGCTTTGAAAGCTGCCGGTGTGGCAGAAGATTCTGTCCCCCTGGATATTTTGTCCTCCCATACGGCGAACTGTGTACAAACTTCTGTTGATAGCGCCCTCTTTTGAATCAACCTCCTTTAGTTCATGGGGGACCAAATCCCTTATGAAACTGGAGGTAGCGAAAACTTGGGGCTTGCAGTTTACGCATGCCACAATGACGTACCACTAGGAAAGTGCTTGTTATGACTTGCCGAATGTAGAGTGAGATTATGATTCTGTTCTTTACATGTAGTATGGCAGCGCTGAAGAGGAGAAAACCATCACTACTCCACCAACAGTTGCCTCGACTGCTGCACTGTCATACTTCCAACACACTACCCTGGACCCTGCCCGCCTGACCGGTGGTGCCCAGCAGACTCCGTATGCCTTCCAGCAGTATGTAGTGCAAACGGGGGGTACACTTCCAGGCCAGTTGGCATTTCCAACGCAAGTCCTTCTGGTTAGTGCCAATGCTGCCATCGCTCCTGCAGGTCAGAGTGCAGTTGTTATTCCTACGGACAGAGACCAATGTAAGTAATAATAAATATTATACACCACACACACACACATCCTTGTCATTTGATTGGTGGAAAACATGTCATGTGTCATCCTCCCGGGATACTCCATGCTCCAAAATTTATTGTTGGAGTCCTATATGGGTAATTAAAGGATGGTTGGATGCTTCGCAGCAAAATAATCCCGCCTGTTTGTCCCAATGAGGCAAGGTTCTGTCTCTGGGGACAAGGATGGTGTCGCCATAGATTTGTCCATGTGTTTAGAAGGTTTTTTTTAAAAGAATTTTCAGAGTATGGTGGACGAGTGTCTTGTGAAAAATAAAACCCTCAAATGACAAGGATCTATGTGTGAGTTATATAAAACAAATATCAAGGACACAAATGCCATGTTTGACTAGTATGGGATTCAAACCCACATTTTGGTGACTTGGCAACTAGAACTTAAGTCCAGTAGGCCAGACCGCTCAGCCACAAAACTATACAAGTATATGACGTTTATTTCTGTGCTGATACTTGTCAGTAGCCTTGTCAATATAACGTCCGTCGATATATCGATATTACTCAAAAAACCGAGACTATTTTGACATCGATATCGCCGATGTCACTTTTTTAATCATATCGAAATATCGACAATTTCGATATATCGTCAATGTTGATGAATAAAAAATGTTGATGTTCCTAAATGATATCAAAAACGCCGAAAGAGGGTCAGATTATCCAGTACAAAAACCTCCAGGTTTTTAGTATTAGAAAAGCCGCCGTCTTTATTTGTAGCTTACATTTGAGTAGCCAAATTAAATAAAATAGTTTGGCGACCAAGTCCGCTTGTTCCTCTGTGTTCCTCTGTAGTTCACGACCGCTTGCGCAGTAAAATCTCAAAAGAAGTCAGCCTTGCCGCCCAGCCTATCGGTTGTTTGGGACGTAACCCTCCATTGATCTGATTGGTTAACACTAAATGTTGCAGGATGGTTGTTAATTTTCGTTCTCTCTTCGTTGTCAAGTTCTCTCGCTGGTATCGCCCGGTGTTTTTGATTGTTTAAAAGGTTTGGCGATGTGCTTGTGATTAAGCCGAGGGGTTGAATTTGCAAAGCTGCGCTGTACCTCATTCTTAGTTCTCTTATGAATATGGTATATATCAACGGCCATCAACAGCCAATCACAGCGTGCGAAATGCTCGGGTTAGCTTGGACTTTGGACATGCTGTTTTTGTACTGCGTGTACTGTGTGTTGTGTATGCGCTATGCATCGACTACGGTGGGTGACCGAACGTTGTGTGTGTGGGGCCTGTGGTACACGCGCGGTGGATACTCAGCAGTCAGCGCCATGTTGTTATGTGCATCGTGTTTTAATGTTTGTATACTGAAATGAACGATCGCAATTCTGATCGCAGCCACATCAAATCTCAAAGCCTTCCTACAACTTGATTGACACTTCTGCACTTTGCCAACTCAGTCGGCGACTCACACAGGCTATGTGTTATTTTGAGGCGGCTAATCACTTGATGGTAATTGCGGGGAGCGTTCTGTGCACCCTTGCTATTCGCCAAGCCAGCAGAAGCGGCAACGATAATAATTTCTTATCTTCGTTGTAAAACCAAAAGCAAGCGGGGCGGGCGGGCGGAATTTGATATTGTTCGGACTAACAACAAGTGTGGAGGATCAAGCCAAAACCGCAACCCTATTAAACTTTCGGTCTTCCGTATATTAAGGCTGTTTACGAAACGGAGGCTCAGGCTCAGGCTTAGGCTTAGGCTTCAGAAACTAAGCTTCGTCAGGCTCCGCTTTGGGCCGAATTCCGAAGCCTCAAACACAAAGCCCAAGCCGGAGCCTCTGATTCGTATGAGGCCGACGTTTCTGAAGCCTGAGCCTGAGCCTCCGTTTCGTAAACGGCCTATGTGCTGTTTTTAGGCTTCATCTTACGCACGGGAAATACTTGATATATCGAGTATTCTCGATATTTAATTTCCGATATATCGGTTATTGAAAAAAACTGACATCGACGAACGTTATGTCAATAGTGTTCTTGCTCAAAGACACAAACATTTTGTAAAAAACAAAGTTTTGGGGGAGTTTAGTGCCACCCTAGCATCTCAACATCTTGCAATGCTTCATCTAGAATGGTCCCCTGTCTTTATTCGTAAGGATCAATCAAGACAGACACTGGTATTACAAACCACATGGTTTCATTGGATAGACTTAACTATTAGACTGATACTACACACAGTTTTATGGCATGCAAATTTAAGTGGGTAAAAAGTACATCTGGCAGGAAACTTGCAAGTTTTGTATTTGGCGTTAATGACGTGCCTCAAAGTGTGATGCTGGATGTAGTATCTGCTTTAAACATATGTGTATTTTTCTTGCAACAGATAAAGCAGCCGTAGCTCTAGAACAGGTTCAGGCAGCAAGACAGCAGCAACTTCAGGTTGGTATCGAGTGTGGAGTAGAAATGGCTTTGGTTAACAGTACGGGTGATTTGCAATACAGTACATCATTGGGAAAAGAGTGCAAAGTTTTTAGTCGCAGCATCCACCACATGACTTTGATCGTTTAAGTTCGTTTGTTCATGGTTTGCAAAGTAGCAAGGTCATATTTGTATGTGTTAACAGCATAAGATTGGTTTTCCACATTCATGTCAGCCATTTAAAGGCCCCAAACTTCCCATGCAGTTCTGAGTTCCTCACGACAAGAGAACCTCATGTTCCACCACGGGAATGCAGCAAAAATGAAACATTTGCTGTGTTTCAGTGACGCAAACAAATTTTGACTTTTCTACTTTGAATTGTTTGTAATACATAGCAGCAGCAGTTACAGCAGCAGATCATGGCCACAGTCAAGCTACAAGAAGTAGTCAAGAAGCAGGTTGAGGCTGTAGCTGTTACACCTGCAGCAGCAACAGCAGTAGTATCAGCTGCAGCAGCATCAGCATCCATTGAAGACGACCAAGAGAAGCTCGCTGAGCAGGCCAGACTATGGTCAGAGAAGAAGAAAGAACAGGAGCAGCAACCTGAGAAGACGTCAGAGGAGAGGAAAGATGGAGCGGCTATCCCTGCAACGGTCAAAAGGAAGAAGAAGAAGAAACAGGTAGGAACAGAAGCAGGATTTGTATAGTAGATCATTTTCTCACAAAGCGACAAATTCATTAAGGTCATAAATTCTTGTAAATCAGTTTTTGTTCACAACCACATTGATGTTATAATTTTTACAAAGTTTCAGGACTTAAAACGTATAAATAGTTTCAAAATAACCCCAATTTGCATGAACGTCAAATCACTAGATTTGGTGCTTCAGATTTTCACAAAGTCACATTAATATCGATATATTTGAGAAACATTTCCACCAGAAGTCGGTCTCATGATGATCATGTTGATGTGTTTTGAGAAGCAGGAAGTGACCCAAGATGCCCCAGTCGTAGTCCAGGTTTTCCAAGATGGTCGCACTTATCCGACACCCGATGTCTCGACCTATCAATACGATGAACAGTCGGGCTTCTACTTCGATCCTACAATTGGACTCTACTACGACGCTAATTCCCAGGTAGGAAAATGTGTCAACTCGTTTATGTTTTATGGAATATTTTTGGTATTGCATTCCTGAAAACATGAAAAAGGAGACAGGAAAGTAAAGAGTTAAAGCATGTGTACAACATTGGTAGTTGTCAAAGACCAGTATCCACACTTTCTGTGACCCAACATATACAAAAAATGTGAAAGGTCCTAGCGAAAGTTTAAGCTCAATCGGTCAGTGGAGTCGAGAGAACTCAATTTTTAAAACCTTATATCTTTTCATTCTTGTCAATTATCAGGTTTTGGTCTTGTGAGATCAAAACTAATTGTTTTACTAATTTCTCATAAAATCTAGCATTTTAAGTAACAAAATTTCAAACAAAGTTTCATGACTGTCTCGATACCATGAAAGCCATGTGCAATATGTGATCATTTATATTTTCAATCTCACCAATGTTTTGCACACCCTTTAAACAAACATACTGAAAGGATTTGTTTGGCAATAATTATACATTTTGTAATGACCACTGCACTTCTCATTGCAGTATTACTACAATAGCGATACCCAGTCATACTTGTATTGGGATGCTGGAGTGTCGACATACCTGCCGGCGCCGGACTTCAAACCAGAAGCAGACCAGAGCACAGGGCAGACGGAAACGGAAGCGGGTGATAAAAACGACAAGACAAAGGACAAAGATAAGAAGGATAAGAATGACAAGAACAAGATGGCCAAGAAGGTATTGCAGTCTTATCTGAATTATAATAATATTGTGTTCCTCAAAGTGCCTTACACTAGTATTACCCCTGGTCATCACGCCCTTTAAGCTTTCCTAAAACCATCTCAACTTCTTGGGAGTACTATTCAGCATCTGCAGCCAAGTGGGCACAAAAAAGTAAACAAATGTTTTGCTTAACAAATTAGTGCCACAGATCTTCTGTTTCTTTCACTTCCTCCCTGACAGGATTATTTTCTCGTAATTGCTTGCCAAAGAAGCCATTACTTTAACAAAGCCAAGAGAGGATTCTGTTTGAAGAACCAGGATTTTGTGTTTCTTGTGCGAGCAAATACCAAATTCACACACTCTGCATCACAAAACCTCAGCCGTGAGACACGGCCATGAGAACCTTTGATGTCTTTTTTGTCAAGCCATGGTTTCATTGTGGCAATGGTATTATCAAAGGAAAATGATTACTCTGGATAAAAACACTAATATTTGGAATACCGACCTGAAGTGGTTAAAAACAAGCTTTTGATTCCATTCATTCAGCTTGTGAAGGACATGGCACGATGGGCTAAGAGCATGAACTCCTCTAAGACCAACTCTTTCAAGAAGTCAATGGGTGGGATGGAAGGCAGGGACTGGGTGGCTGGTGCTGCTGATGCAGGGTTTGCTATGCTGATGAAAAAGGTAAGAAAACTACTGACTTTGGTTAATCCTAGTTCTACCACTCTCTCCTTTCTGCCACCCCCCCCCCCCCCCCACCCCAAGCTAACTGCTCTATTTCTGTGCAACCTGTCACAGTTCAAAGAAGGAATACTGACTTTGGTTAATTGTAGTTCTACCACTCTCTCCTTTCTGCCACCCCCCCCCCCACCCCAAGCTAACTTCTTTATTTATGTGCAACCTGTCACAGTTCAAAGAAGGAATACTGACTTTGGTTAATTGTAGTTCTCCCACTCTCTCCTTTCTGCCACCCCCCCCCCCCCCCACCCCACCCCAAGCTAACTGCTCTATTTCTGTGCAACCTGTCACAGTTCAAAGAAGGAATACTGACTTTGGTTAATTGTAGTTCTACCACTCTCTCCTTTCTGCCACCCCCCCCCCCCCACCCCAAGCTAACTTCTTTATTTATGTGCAACCTGTCACAGTTCAAAGAAATAATACTGACCTTGAATGAACCTGATTGTTCCTTGTACTTTTGGTTCCATCTAACCCATAATATTCTTTGTGTTTTACCCATACAACAACATGTGGAATGGAATAGTCCAGATTTCACCTTGTGATTATATTAAGTGACAATACGCTTAAGATATGCATTCAGTCTTTGTATAATAATTTTTTGTTCTACCTTTGTTTTTATCCTGTTCTACCCTGTTTTTATCATGTTCTTGCGTTTGTTTGCTTAATATATGGAGGGTAAATACATGTAGATAGTAGTGATTTATTATTTGACATTTGTAACCCCTGACTCATTTATTGTAATTTTATACTATCTTTATTATGTTAATTTGCGGGAATTTATAATGGGTACGATTTTTGTGGCCCCTCTTTAACTCGCACTCTTTGTCAACTGTCGTTTTATTTATCTATTTTCAATGTCATTGCTTGTCATTCTCTCTTTTTGATTGGTGTTTTATATCTTGTCTGTTCATTTTGTATCATTTTGGTCAAAGAAATAATAATCGTAAAAATAATCATAATAATGAAACTTGAAAATCTTGTGTTTGTAATGAGTATTTTATTTGTTTTTGCCAATTCAGGCCAATCCAGCTGACACCAAGGTGAGTGTCCAGCAGGCTCTACAGCATCAGATAAGTGACCCAGGTCCTGGATCTGCCAAGGTAGGCATTGGCTAAAGGATTGAGTCCTGACCTCTGACCTTGAGAAGTAGAGGGTGTTGCCCCCAATATCGGGAAAAGCAGCTCTGTGGATAATTTTAAGCTTAGTCTTGTCATAATATAAACAAATATTACCACTGTGTTAACATTTTCTTTTTAGTTGCTTAGGTTTGTGAGTCTAAGGAAAGCACTTTAAGTAGGCAAACAGCAGTTGTATACATTTATGGCATTGTGATTTATGAAAGCAATCATTAGTCTATATTCTTAAACTTGTTTATATTTTTATGTTACAGTCTGCAATTGTTGCTTCATACGGTGGAGGTAGCGACAGCGATCCTGAGCCTGACTCAAATCCCGCTTTTGCCACCATAAATTCCACTGCTGCAACCAATAACGCTACATCAGTCGATGCATTGACAGACTGGTCCAAACTCATATGCTTACTGTGCAAAAGGCAGTTCCCATCTAAAGAGATCTTGGTAAAGCATCAGCAGTTCTCGGAGCTTCATAAACAGAACTTGGAGGGCTTGAAGCAGCAGCATCGTGAATCTGGAACAGATAGGGACGAGTCGGAGACTGATGTAAGTACAAGAAACTCCTCAGGGCAATCTAAACTCTTCCTCGCTAGGACCCTTCTCAACTCTGTCAAAGTCGAACCCCATTTGCTATCACAACACTGGAATTTGTGGACTCTGATGTGATGGTATGCATGGCCCCATGCAACACACATTCAGTTATACCACTGCACTCGTCGGTCAAAAGACTGCACAAGTTTAATGCATATTTAAACTTTTGGGAACCTTATACTTGTACATGTAAATATGGAAAAACAAACATGCACCCTTTAAAACCCCCATATACACTGGTAGCACAGACTGCTACAAAGTACATAACCTTCCAGTCTACAATTTTTGCTAAAATGCTTGGGCCATGTGACCATAAACATACCTATGCAATGAGAGCCAACATTGAACGGGGGCGGGATTGCCAACTGAGATATAATCAGGATTGTAGCATTGGTTGTATGGCTTTCTTCTGTTTGTACAGCTATTATCAGGAAACCCCCATTGCTTGTGTACTGAAGACTTAATAGTCCCCACAGTCTCCTGTTGAATTTTGTGGCAAGACCAAGTTGGGCAAGAGAGTGTACCGATAATAAAAGGGTTTTAGAGAGTTCCAATGTTTTTGAAATGTGCATATGAATTAAGCCATTTCCAGATTGATGGCTATGCCAGTGGCTATGCACAGAACACCAAAGAGTCCTACTTGAAAATGTGGTCATTGCAGCCAATGGCCACAGCCATAGCCGAAGGCACTTGATTCAGTCACCGCCTAACACAGCATTTTGCACTTCAGTATGAACAGGAACTATCATTAACTGTAAACAAATCCATAAATATTAATATCTCCTGTAAAATAACTCGGCAATAACCCTGACAGTTTCTGGATTGATTTTTGGACAGTGTAAATGATTAAAATCTGTATTGTTACTGGTAAACAACATACCATGCAACCATAAAATTATCTTTGTGAAAGTTCCAAGTTGTGACCGAAATAAAGTTTGTGAAGTTGGCTTTGAACTTTTTCTGAAATTTTTATGGAAAATAATGTCATTTACACTTTGAAATTCATGCCATTACATGTATTTGATTAGGCCGTCTCAAGGTTTTCTTTCCCTGCCTTTCACGTCTGGAACCCAGTTCAAATTATGCCTTGGGTTGCAGTCCCTACCTGATTGCGTGGGTTTCCCCAATTTGTGGTTTACCTCGTACTTCTAATTTATTATTCTTGTTTCCTAATCACCAGCATGTTATTGGCGCATTCGCTGTTGGATGTGTAATGAAATTAATAAATTCAATATTGGGCACTGGTGTGATTAAAGAAAGGTGCACTTACTATTTTAATATTTTATCTTGATTACAGTATCAGTATCGAGATCGAGCTAAAGAACGCAGGTCAAAGTTCGGTGTGGATGCTGAGCCTCCCAAGAAAAGATTTCGTGCTCCCAAACCCACAATGTAAGTTCAACTTACTGTACATTTTCAAGCTATCTGATGAGAATGTTTTTGTGGGACTGGCATCCGTGTTTTTCTTTGTTATGAATTATAGGTTCTGAACTGAGCCAAGGCTTGAAGAAAAATGTAGTCTGGCTTTTTTTTGTGTGGATAAGAGTAAGCACTAGTCATAAGTGTTTTGTGTACTGGAAACCAGGCAAGGATGGTCATTGGGATTAAAGTTAAACAGGCATGGCATTACGGCTAGTGGCCCTTCTCTGACCAAGGGTTTGGCTTGGGCTCCGGCTTGGGCTCCGGCTATGGCTCTGGCTTGGGCTCTGGCAGTAATTTTGAAAAAGTACACTTTTGGTACATGCGTTCAAACAATAAGACATTGTTTAAACCAGAGCTTAGACTGTGGTTTTGAGAATGGCCTATGTCTTCTGTTGCCCCTGGACTTGGCCTTGGTGCCCTTTCAAAACATTGCCAATCGTCTGTATGATTTTGAAATGGAAGTGGTCTCTGAAAATTGCAAAATAGCCTTGCCCCATAAAAGAAGAAATTCCAGACCTGTCAGACCAATATCATTTTTTATATCTGGTGACCATCTGGTTTTAATGTTGACAGACCTTATGAGCAGCCAACTAAGGCAGGGTTAAAGGAAGACAACATTGGAAACCAAATGTTGCAGAAGATGGGATGGAACAAGGGAACAGGACTGGGCAAGAAACAGCAGGGTCGCACTGATCCTATTGAGGTAAGCTCACCAAACCCTGGGGAAAAACATCTCCTGATGAATAAGCCGTACAAGTTTGTATACTGCACACAATGTCTGGCACAATGCTACACAGATCAGCAAAGACTGGTATCCTTTGTGCCAGACATTTCATTGAAAATTGTGTATGGGTATTTGTGTTTTCTTATGTATACTAAGAAAAAGCTTGCAGGTAACGAGCAAGCTGCACTAGATCATATCTCCACCATGCAAAGTTTCAAATTTTACTCATAATGCTACTTATTGAGTGGGAATCAATTAATTGAATGGAGTGATTGAGCTGGTATTTAAAATATCAGCATTGAAACTGAACTTTTCTTTGTTGATGTCTTTTGTATGATAGGTACACAAGAGACAAGCAGGTGCTGGGCTAGGGACAAAGGGTGGCTCTTATGATCTGACCGGGTCGGACTCGTACAGGGATGCTGTGAAGAAGGTCATGAGAAGTAGATTTGAAGAGATGGAGTGATGATGACAGTACAATGATGTCCTCAACACGGTTAACTCATTGTCCTATGCTACAGTATCTGAACAGTATCTTAGTTTAGGGTGCTGTGTTTTTATGATCATGCCAATTTGACTTATGTAATTTATTATGTTCTGTAATATAAAGATACCAGTAGGGTTGTTGGGAAATCGTAGAGGTTTCCAGTTTAATATTCTTTCTTGGCTCCATATCTGGACCAGGAGTTTTATTTTTACTGCTGCTTCCCAGGTTGTATCTTAAACTTGGGTGTGATCCCTGCTTATACGGCAGTCATAGGTTGCATGACTTCTGCCTGGCACCTCAAACAAAAGTTTTGGCCAATAAGGGAGACTGCCAATATTACGGCTAGATTGCTCATTTGGTAGAGCACCGGTGTGACGGCAGATTCTTTTCCCCCATCTGGTGGATTGTGCAGACATTTCGTCTGATAGCGCCCTCTTTCAAATTAACTTCTTTCAGCCCATGTTAATTTACCGTAAGAGGGACACGCACTGGAGCCAAAATCCCCTATGACACTGGCACGTTAATCCGGAACGTGAAGTGGAAAATAACAAGTGTATGAAACTTGTTATGGCATCAATGTATCAGAATTGCCTCTTGCATTTATGGTGTCAAAGTGGAGCACAATTTGAAAACAAATAAGTAATAGTTCAAAGTTATGCGTCATCAACGAGCAAAGTGGTGCTGCTGGAAAAAATGAATTTGGAAACCCTTTGAGATTTATAATGTATATTCCTGTGTTTCAATTTAATCCGTTTAGTGATGATGAAGAAACTAGTATGGATGTTGATCTTTTTGAATGTTTTCTTTCCAATGCATGCAAAAATCAGTAGCGTCTAGTTTTGATAAAAGCTAGTTCAAGCAATTTTTGGGGGTAGTGAATTGAAATGTCATTGATGGTCAGTAACAAACTGAAAGGAAACAGATGACCCCAAAAAGACAAACTTTATGAACTTTGTGATTCACAGGAGCATGTCACCAGATTTCAATCCTGTTTCAAGAAATTAAGATAAATGGGTTATTGCCAAGACATTTGGGATGAGAATTGGAATTCATACTTTTTGTCTGCTTGGTTAAAAAAACAGCCTTTATTTTCTGTAGATACAAAGAAATCATGCTCTCTGATCTACTTCTGTAGTGCAGAGGATACTGTTCCTTGAAATTTAGGGGTTGTTAGGGGTTGCCAAAAGGTGAAAATGCCATCATTTCAACACACCTCCTAAGATGTGGATCCTAGTTTCAGACCTTTTTGTCAGCAGTGACTGAATTAGTTCATATACGTAACCAAATCAGTGACTCAAGGAAATGTTATGCAAATTTAAATCTTGAGGCAGAAGTGAAAACAAAAAGGTTGTCTTTAATGGATGAAAATGAAAGGGCTTATCAATTTATGTTGGTAACAAGAAAACATGTTGGGCATTGCGAACTCATTTTTCGTAGAGTGAATGATATTTGTAGTTTATTTTTTACTCGTTTGAAGCATATGAATGCCTCAGGTGTACTGCATTTTACTTTGTTATAAAAAGAAAGGGGGAACTGCATAAACGCACAAAACTGTACAGCATTTGTCTGTTTCTACGGCACTAAAAACAAAGAAAGAGTATGGTTAGCCAAGAAGTTGAATTGCTAATGGTAAAAGTCTTTGAAGGCCAAATCACTTTGCTATTGGCAAAGTCAACATCCTAGCTGTTGGGTTGGTATGCCTTCACCTGCAAAGCATGATCAGTTCGATGTTGCAGAATTAGACAGAACCAGTTGTTGGAATTGAGTGGAGTAGGGTTTTCAAAATGCCTGTGGCTAATTGTAAAGACTGTTGACAGCCATGTAATGATAGTAAAGTTTAGTTTTAAAATCTGATAAATCTAGCTTTCCTTTTGTAATTATCGAACACCTTGCACCAACGTCACAAGTGGCTACTGTCTGGCATGCACGCTATTTTGGGAGTCAAAATTGTTTATAAAAATATGGCAAGCGTGTAAACAATGTGTCGCTTAAATTGCACAATACACTGTATATTACACACAGTGACATATTGACTGTAAATTGAGTCAATACTCCAATACTGCAGCATTCACAAATGGACAACACAGAAATCTCCAAAATCACCTGAGTTGAGTTTTGGAGATTCAAATTTGTAGTCTTCTTGGTCATTTCAGACAAGATAATTTTGCATTATGCTTACTACCATTACCATATTTATAACAAGTAGGCTTTGGGATAGAAATTACATGTTGACATTTTGGGTCCATTACCAAAGTATGACCCTAAATGTATTGTTTAATTCTTAGAGAGATTTTCATAAATCAGGAATGACGCTAATTTAGAACGACAGTTTTCCACTTTTAATTAGCTTTATATTTGCAGAGCAGTAGTTTTGAGCAGCGATGTATAAAAGTTGACTTTGTATATAATTTCAGCCTACGAATATATTTGTAATTACAAAAATAACTTACGGGTGAAGCAATATAAAGTTTGTCGCTTGTGATTTTATTTTCATTTTGAGTTCAAAAAACATACAATAAAGAATGTTTATGAGTGGAGACTATCAACAGTGCCCTCATGGGTAGCGTGTACAACATGTGCAGCTCCACACCACAAGGTGGGAATTTTGTAATGGGGTAACAATTAGGCTGTTTGCCATAACATGAAGAGACTAGGGCCCAGTTTTCATTTCATTACTGCTGCTAACCTTCTAGTGCTTACTCTATGAAAATGAATGATGTATCAATGCAAATCCATGGTGAACATTCAAGCTAAATATGCTTACTGTTAAGCAGCGCCAAAAGGGTTGATTGCCTTTAGTCTACATAAAGAATCTAAAAATTGTTGTTTGGGGTTGAGTTAGTCCGGCAAATCACAGTGAAGGTCCCAACTTGCTCCAAATAATTGCAGGCCTACATTTGGATGTAATAAGTCAACAAAAGAAGAACTGAACATTGCATTATATCTTGTGCAGTGTGAAGACAACTCTGGAATTCAAACTGACGGGAACTATAAATTGTTGAATGGTTTCTAGATAAGAGGGAATCACGTATTTGTCCATCTCTGGAATTTAAACTGCCAAACTGACGGGAACTATAAATTGTTGAATGGTTTCTAGATAAGAGGGAATCACGTATTTGTCCATCTCTGGAATTTAAACTGCCAAACTGACGGGAACTATAAATTGTTGAATGGTTTCTAGATAAGAGGGAATCACGTATTTGTCCATTTCACTGCGGCTGACCCAAGCATAGTCCTCGATTAAATTCTTGTGTATTTGTATATCTCCAGTCATCAATCTTGCTTTGTAGAAAAAGATCTGAAAATAAATAGAAAAGATCATTTTAATTGGGAACTAAATATGGGTGTGCGTTTACATCGGCATATTTATGTGATACTTTATTTGGGTCACTATTGGAAGAGATGAGGTTCTCAACCTTAGTCAATTTCTGCATAGGCAATCTGTGGCTCTGATTGATCACACATACTATACAATGACAGGAAAGTGGCTTGGGTGACTTCACCATTATGTGCATGTAGGGGATTTTGAGACGTCTTTGAGTATGTGCCTTTGAGGATGGTTATAACTTTAACAACCTTCTTCCACATGTCATTTTTTCATTCTTTACCCCTGCCCTGTACAAGAAACCCACAGCAACTCCACAAGATATTGTACTAATTTATACTTTCCTTTCACTTCTTATATCTTTCATTCACTCGTACCACTTATTTTGTGAACACGATTCCTCGTGTGTGGAATGCTACAGACCAATCCATTGTGGATGTCCTGTATCGGTATTTTCCACCATCATTGGACGCAAATATGCAATGTAGTCTTTGGGGCTAGTGAGAATTTGTGTTTCAGAAGACTAACCTTGGCTCCCTTGACTCCATGCTGTTGTTGCATATCCAGTGGGTAGCTATACTTGAAGCAGGCACTGGGAGCATTGCCAAAGAAATGAGCTCTCATGTCACGCATGCTCTGGGGGCCGCATTGTGATGCCAGAACACGTTCAGCTGTCTGTAAATACACAATTAGACATTGGTTTTAGGTTTCTCGACACATGATGTGGGGGTGTCTACGCTTTGCTTTGGTGTTCAAACCCAATGTAGATGTAGAAGTCCAAACAATGGGAGAACAAAGAGAAGTCCTTGATTTATGGGGTCGACAAACGTGTGTGATTATGGATGTCACATTGCTGTTGCTGGTCCCGCCTTAACGTGAAGCTGTTCTCTCTTTTGAGGGGCGGGATGGGGTTTGTTTTTGGGGGAAATAGTTGTTAATCTTTGTGGTAGGAGGGTCTTGTTTGCTTATTTTCCCACAATACAAGGTTTCATATTTTGAAAGAAATTACAGTAAATTCAATCTTTTTGGAGAGACATTATTTTTTTCTGGATATGTTTTGAACAGTGAATGGTCAATTCATTCCAATCCTCTACTTTTTAAGAAAAATTGTATTATGAGTACAAACCTGCCGCATCGTTTCCCCTTCTTGTCTGGCACCCTGTGGCATCATCCACATGCTTTTGTCTCCCACTTTGCACTTTACAAGCAGCACCAGCTTGTCCATTAGTTTCCTTTGGAGGCTTTGTGGATCTTCAATTTCTGTGTGGAAACAAAAAATGTGACGTCTAGAAAATGCAACATGCAGCAGTTGACCCACCCTGGTGTATACTCCCTTGGGCGCTTGCATTTGTACAACTTGATTAGGATAATTGTGCCAAAAAGGGTCTTGACAATGAGGTCTGTAGTTTTGCTTTTGAGATATCAGTTCGGCCTATTAGAACTGTGCAAAGTGTCTTGGCCGAATGAGCTAGTGCAACTGACTCAAGTTTTTGTGTTGTAGAGTGTGGGTTCCTGGTAAGTTCCTGGTCTTGACACTTGGTGTCTTCAGGTAAGACACAACAGCCTTATCCTGCAGATAAAGCTGCGATGACCAGGAACCAAAACCAAACTCTGACAACACCAGAACCCGAGTACTGTGCACTAGACCCCTCAGCAGCGGCACTCCATTAGTCTTTATTGCATTTATAGATGGGTCTATTAAATGGAAGTCATTAAGATTTACCTGATGTACAACTTGCTGGTTTGAACTGATTGAATTCCTCTGTGTATCTATCCTCCATGTCTAAAGCTGAGATGAGCTCACTGGTTTGATCATCTCCGTCATCATCGAGGCCACGTTGTCTTCTCTTGATCCTCTCTCTATTAGAAAAGAAATAGAAACCAATCTAGAAATTCATCAATTAGCAGACACTTCAGATCTATGCATTTAAATTATGCGGCCAACATTGGTAACTGTCAAAGACCAGTATCCGTCCTTTATGTGACTGTTTATGTCACTGTTTTCAAACATGGGATTTTAGACTTGAAGATCAAAATCAGTTGTTTTACTCATTTCTCAAAAGCAATAGCATCTCAGGCAAAATATTTCAAGGGAAGTTTTTAAGCGTGACAATCTTTCTACCATGTAAGCTACGTGCACAATTATTTTTGATCTTACCAACGTAAAGCACATGGTTCAAAACAAGTATTTACGTTTTCTAAAGCTCACAAGTACAGTAATTATGCTTTAATATTCTTTTAAAAATTCAAACTTGAACAATACCCCTAGTGGAATAAGGTTGGCTTCAAATCCTTCCTAACTTACCCCTCTGTGGACCCCAATTGGAATCTCACTCCAGACCGGAGGGTTTCTTGGTTTCATTACCAGAAAGTTATAATAATAAAGACAACAAATTTATCTCTCACTTGTCTTGAATAACTTGCATCTCATGATCGGACAGTAAACTATTCTCCAGCTCTACAGTCTCCAGCATGGTCATGTATTCAGTCTCAATCTGTTGGAGCTCCTGTGATACTATAGGGTAACGCTCTAAACAGACAGCACTCATCAGATCCCATCTTGGACTCTTTGATTCTGATGGCGATGCTGGCGCAGATGAAGAATAACGACAGCGTGGGTGGGAAGATTTCCTTATACGATGATGAGGTAATCTCGGAATGGATGATGCTGCTGCAGGAAAGTAGAGCAAAATGTATGACATGTAAGATTAAGAGGAAGATAACTTTGTTTGTTACATTTGTTTACATTTCTTGACACACTGAAGGCCTTTGTTGACAAAGAACTATTTGAAACAGATAAACACCTGACCCTGTTTGTGCATGCTTGCAATAATACAAGAAAACACTCAAGTCCAACAGCCAGCAATCTGGAAGAGTCATGAGGAAATCGTCATTGCCATCGCTTGTATTGAAACTATTTTAAAGGAACAAAGTTAGATTGGTGGAACTGTGTGTTCCCCTGCCATTCAATACCGTACCATTGATGACATCAAGGTAGGCTTTGGCATCATGGGAGGCAGGGTACCAACCACAAGGGATTTATCTTAACCACCCCCCCCCCCCCCCCCCCCCACCCTTACACTTTATAACAGATACCTACACTAGGATCCCCTACACTACATGAAAGTAGATCGTTATAGCTCATTTATTATTAATAACTTCAACAAAATCAAATCAAAGAATAATCCTAAATTACAGAGTGCAGATTGTTGGCAGTTGAATGAGGGAAAGCCCCATTTAGGGCCATAGAGCGAGCTGTTCCAAGCTAAATGGTAGGCCGTTTAGCAGCAGTGCAACTGAAACCGACATCCTTAACTCATTGGACATTCCTTCCAGGCCAGGCCTCCCTAGTACAGTAGGGGGAAGTACCACGACCACTAGCACGAGCATGACGAGGGGAGTAGATCAACTTCTTCTCAGCAACAACAAGGTCAAGGACAAGGTCAAAAACAAAGGAGTCAACAACAGACAAGAAGCATTTGGCCACATTTGATAAAATAAAAATTACAAAAACAAAAGGCCCGTTTATTAATAAAAAATAATACTTTAAAATGTTTAAGACGTACACAAAAATCACACTGATCTTAAGTGAGATAGCGCCCTCCCTTGAACTAAAAAGGCCATGTTCTAGCACACTGCACTGTGCTGAAAATGAACGTGTTTAAAATGAGCTTTTCATTAAGAATACAACGACTGATATTTTTAACTTTTTCAAATATAGTTCTTTTGAACTTTATATACATATTGATTTATCAAAACTATGTAAATCTTACCTCGAACAGTTGTAACCGAAAGACATTTCAAACTCAGATGTCGGAAAATAGCACAACTGGGCGCAGCCATCTTGGATGATTTTGAAATGGAAGTTTTCTTTTCATAAAGAATTTATCTTACTTTGACACATTTACACAAAATTAAATAAACATTTCTCATCAAAAAATCAATTAACAAAATCTAAGAATACTTAGACAATAATAATTGTCAAAAAGTAAGAACATTTATTTATAGTTATATCACGGTATTGATTGTGGAAGCGGATGCTTGTTCTCAACACTGATCTCTATATACTGACAGAGATCAGCTAGTGGTTCTCAAACGTTTGGCCGGCTGGGGCTCATTGCATGCTACACACCTAGTATCCGAAAGAAATAATTATTGCAAGTGTCGTGCGTTATTGCTTAAACTTCACTAAGTCCTTTGAGTGTAACAATATTTTGGATTTATTTCTTCACAGAACCCGTCCCCACAGTATCTAAACATCAACGGAAATTCTTGAAATCTTAGAATCGATAGATTGATAAACAATATTTTTTTCCTTGCTGTAATTACCGACTTAAGCAAGGCCCTGTTGCAGCAAGACCCTGTTGCACTGAGCAAGGCCCTGTTGCAGCAAGGCCCTGTTGCTGCAGCAAGGCCCTGTTGCTGCAGCAAGGCCCTGTTGCTGCAGCAAGGCCCTGTTGCTGCAGCAAGGCCCTGTTGCTGCAGCAAGGCCCTGTTGCAGCAAGGTCCTGTTTCTACAGCAAGGCCCTGTTGCTGCAGCAAGGCCCTGTTGCAGCAAGGCCCTGTTGCTGCAGCAAGGCCCTGTTGCTGCAGCAAGGCCCTGTTGCATAGTAAATAGTTTGTTAGTTTGTATAGTTTGTTAGTTTGTTAGTTTGAATTAGTTTGTAAGTTTGTTAGTTTCTAAGTTTCTTAGTTTCTAAGTTTCTAAGTTTCAAAGTTTTTTTGAGCCCACTCGGATTCGAACCCAGGACTTTCGATGCGCAGTACCAACATCTAACCAGATGCGCTAACTGTCCTACTCCTAAGCAACGCTTTTTGTTTTCTCTATGTACAGTATTAAAATATTTATTTCTATAAGGTAAAAGGAAATCACTTTTTTAGACCACTTGGATTCAAACCAAGGACTTGTGATGCGCTCTACCAACATCTAACCAGTTGAAGGAAATGTTATTTCGTTCGGTTGAACCGGGTGAATTAGAACGAAATGTAGTTCTCAATAAAGGTATCACTCCGCTGTACGCGGATGAAGATAGGTGAAAATGGGAAGTATAAAAGGAGGTGCTTGGGAAGCACGGGCCATCTGCGCACCGGCAGGCTCGATTCGTAAACACAATTTATTTAAAATTGATTATTATATTATTCTTATTAATATAATGTATAATCTTGTACTTTGTTCCGATGGAACCCAGAAAGAACCAGTTACTATAAGAAGTTCCGTTGTATAGTTACGTTGGTACTTTATGATAGGACAAAATGCAGTTCTTTTAAATTCAAGATGTATAATGTATATTATTATTAAATATACATTATACATCTTGAATTTAAAAGGACTGCATTTGGACTGGTGTGATGTTTGGGTTATTGAGAACAGATTTTCTTTTCTTTATATACAGTATTATGTTATTTATTTATATGGCGTAAAAAGAAACGCTTTTTGGAGCCCACTCGGATTCGAACCAAGGACTTTCGATGTGCACCACTACCAAAATCTAACCAGTTGCGCTAACTGTCCTGCTCCTAAGAAACGCTCTTCTTTTCTCTATGTACAGTATTTCAAATATTTATTTCTATAAGGTAAAAAAAATCGCCTTTTAGACCACTCGGAATCGAAACAAGGACTTGTGATGCGCTCAACCAACATCTAACCAGTTGCACTAACTGTCCTGTTCAAAGGAACAGTTTTTCTTTTCTCCATCTATATAGTATTATGTTATTTATTTATATAACTATTATGTTTGTATTTTTAGAGTAGTTAAACAGACATAACAAACTGAAGAGCGACACCATAAATATATGGTCTAGAATACTTTATTATAAAATAACACAGCTACATTGCTACGGAAATAAATTAAACCGCGAGAGCCGATAGTTGTTGACGGCACCACGCCCAAGACCCGACTGCCCCGAATAATGGCAAGCTGATCTCTTAAGTTTAGAACAGTCTTTTCTTATTACGTAAGAGTCGTTCAAATTGTCAGACTAGCAAACCTGATGAGGCGCAGTAAAAGAATTTAAGGAATTTAAAACGCTTCACACAATTAGTCACCACAACATAACGTACGCGTAAAAAGAAACATAAGGACTGGTGATATGCACTACCAACTTCTAACCAGTTGCGCTAATACACCGATCCATTAAGCCCCGCCCATTTCTCATTGACCAATCACAACCGCGAAATCTGATCACCATTTGAGCCGTTTGGTGATCTTTGCACTAGTTTTAGTTTTAGTTTTAGTTTTTATTAGGAATTCACTTTTACATCAGTGGCACTCATCCATCCGATGGTGCATCCAAACATATAACAAATTATACAATATATACAAACACAACAAAATAAAAAAGATAAAAAAGAAACTTTACATGTTTGTATGAGTATCAATACTTTACATAATATCAAATCACAAGTCTTTCAGTCTATTAGTTCTTTCTTTCCATGCATCAGTTAGAAATAGTTTACAGCAATTGTCGAGTATATAACCTAAGTCATAATTATCATCAAAGATGTTATCTAGAAGTAGATGGTGTTTTACATTAACATCGCCAGAAAAGAACATTTGCCAAATTATCTCCCACCCCTTAGAACATAATTCTCTTTCGAGTTTCATGAAATGATCATTCCTTATGTTGTCCAAACTTGTGCAGTTGAATATGAAGTGGTCAATTGATTCAACTTGGTTTAGGTTACATATCTTGCATAGCCCGGTGTTCTTGTCTGACCATGACATTTTCCTTCCTTCTAAATCTAGTGAATTAGAGCGAGCTTTGAATTTTAAACTTGAACCATAGAAATTAAGTTTGTCAAGTAGGTAAGGTTCTAGAGATGATCGTTCTTTGTGTTTAATATAGTTAATAAGTGACGATTTATTTAAAGCTTTGTTCCTCCAATTATCCCAATCAAGTTGTTTGTTAGCATTCTTAAAAGCGCTTGACCAATTTGAGTTGTTTGGCTGATCGATATACCCGTAATTGTAGAACATACTCATATTACATTTTTCAAGACAACTTTCAATATTACAAAGCCACTCCCATTTCAATTTATCCTTTACTTGGAATATCGCTTTAAACAGTAATTTTGGTAACCTGCTTTCATTCATATCTTGGAGTCTCTTAAAGTACTGTGATCGAATATTATTTTGAATAGAGGCTGTGATTGGTCAACTCGTAAGGAGGCGGGGCTTAATGGATCGATCTATTGTCCTGCTCCTAAGAAACGCTTTTCTTGTCTCTATGTTATGTACAGTATAAACATTATTATTTCTATAAGGTAAAAAATAAATCGTTTTTTAAACCACTCGGATTCGAACCATGCAAGGACTTGTGATGCGCTCTACCAACCTAACCAGTTGCACTAACTGTCCTGGTCAAAGGAACAGCTTTTCTTTTCGGCATTTACAGTATTATGTTATTTATTTATATAACGTAAAAAGAAACGTTTTGTGGAACCCACTCGGATTTGAACCAAGGACGGGGGTTATCCACCTTATAACCAGTTGCGCTAACTGTTCTGCTTATAGAAACGCTCGATCAAGGGGCTCCCTGATCTGCTGTCTATTGTGTTATTGTGTTATGCGAGCACCTGATCTAGTTCCCAGGTGGCGTCAGAAGTGTATAGACCTTTCTTTTGCAACGTCACAGCCCGAGTTTTTGTTTTGCCAACCCAGGTTGGAAAAGTATGGAAAGCCATAACTGCAAATCAAAAACAGATTGCCGCAGTGTTACACAAATATTCAAAAATAGTGTTGAATTTGTTGGAAACAAATCAACCAATCATGGAAGGTATTTCCGTTCATGAATCTTTACAGAAAATGTTGAATTTGGTCACAATTTTTTTTAACACGATTGAATGTTTTGCTAACATTCGGCCGTCCATGCCAACCGGCGCACTTTGTTTATCAACAAAAGAAAGGTCTATAGGGTGGGGGTAGGTCGGCTCGCACAATGATATCTGTCTGACTGGATGGGCGTCTGTAGGTTAAATACGAAAATCTTCAAAAATTCAAACACAGATTCCACATAATGGGTTTACAGTTGGATCCCCTTGCATCAGTGAGCATCCTATATGCCTTTATCGGAATTTGCGGTTGTTTTATTTACCCCTATACCGGTACTAACATCTGAGTCCTCAGCAGTAGGGTACATATTGGTTGTCACTCCACAGTGAATGGATATAGTGATCATCGACAATTTAAAAAAAAAAATCCAAGCTCATAACGGTTTTCTGACAGACTAGCATTTGAAACTAATGCCGCACTCACTGCCCGTCAACGTGTAATAAAACCAGGAATTTCGTTTCAAAAAGAAGAAGTAAAAGAAAGTATTAATACCTATGTAAGTATTGATATGTTTATCAGGGATTTTTCCCCTTTTTGCTCTTCCTTGTTAGGCTAAAAATTGTCATATCCTTCTCAGGAAAATTGATATTTGATCACGACCATTTCAACAATAGTTGGGATCAACTTGGGGCCTTTCTCAAACCTCGGCCCCGGCTCCGGCTCCGGCTCCATGCTCCGTCTGATGTTCGAACCACCGCGTGCAAATACCGCTGTTGCAACATTTTTTAACGGAGTCCCCAAGCCGAAGTTTGAGAGGCCCTTGGTCAGGGAAATTTAAACACGTGCGAGATTTGCACTGTATATTCTGTTACATCGAATCTCATGTCAGGTGAAGCGAGATGTTAGTAATGACACAAATATGGTTGGAAAAGTGTTTTAAGTAGAATTAGTTGATTTACACAATTATCCCTCGAATGTGTGGTTTTCCTTTTACTTCGTGAAATAATAGGCATTTTGTGGAGTCAATTTTTTTTAGAGCGGAACGTGAAGTGGAGTCTGTTCTTGCAGTCAGTGCGCGTACTGAGTTGACAACACGTTTAATAAACCGATGAGCCCCAAACGTTTGAGATGACTTTAACTTTAAATAAGTCGGTGATTAAAAAAAGGAAAACGTCTTTAAAAAAATATTGTTGATCAGGCTAGACTCTTTATTGATAGATTCTGAAGATTTGAAGAATTTCCGTTGATGTTTAGATACTCTGAGTACGGGTTTTGTGAGGAGTGTAATACTACTAATAGTGGAGTCTGTTCTTGCAAGTCTTGCAGTGTGTACGCGACAACTGTATGGCCCCAAACGTTGGAAGTGGGAGGGCTGTTGCTGCCAGTTTAATAAAGTGCAAGCGGTGATATTTACTTCGGATACTTATCGGGGTGTAGCAATGAGCCCCAAACGTTTGAGAAAAAACATCCAGCTATACGCGCAACGCGAAGTTTCAGTTTCTTGTTTTGAAGTGCCAAAATTAAATGTTTTAAATAGTTGTCTAATATTTTTCCAAGTAAGACATCATGTCAGAGAGTGAAAGTAACAGTTCATCGGTAAGTTCGTTTAGGCATTTTTGGGGGTCTGAAAGTATGATAAATCATTGCTGGAGTGTCGTCTGTTTATCATAAAAATTGTACTAAACCGACGAAAAAGGATGGTATTTTCGACACTACATTTGGCAAACTTGCTTGCTATTGCCGGCCATTTTCCACTGTCTATTTTTCCGTCATTAATCTTCTAATTTTCTTCCTCCATGATCTTACCTAAGCCCGGTTCATACTTCCACACTATTCCCACTACTGTGTGGCAACAAGGGTTCATACTTGGCAGTACTAGTGTCAGGCTAACTTCAGGCATGGAGTTTCCTTCCTCCATGCTTCAGGCAAATTGCGAAAGTGAAGCAAATTTCCTTTTGTCACAATTGGAAAACAGTATATCGTAGGGCGTCCTGTATTCAAGGCGACCCTGAAATCGATGCAAATCTTTTACCTCTCTGCGCGCGATGTAAACAGTCCCTAGATACAATTTTTGTGGTTTGACTTGCCAAGCAAAGAGTCTCCTCTCCTTTGACCAAAACTTAGAAACAGTAAGGCTCCACTGGTTAGTTGCACTTGTAAATGCAAAAAGTTGTGGTATTTTAGGCATTTCTACAACAAGGTACAAAAATATGTCATACTGTCGGGGCCATAAACAAAAATTTGCCTGCCGAAAAAGTTTCATCAAACACTTTTTCAATTCACAATTCACGATGATCAAATCATGTGACTGAACATTCTGCTGAGCATTCTGGGGGAAAAAATACAGAATGACAGAGGCTTAAAGAAGCCATGTGCCTTATATCATTTTCTAACAGTCTGGAGAATTTTTTTTTTAACCCTCATCCTCATATCATTATTATTATTAATATTAAAATTTAAACATCGGCTTGGTGATTCAATTATCACAGTTTATTTATATGCTTTATTATAAATGTTAAGATTCTTAAGAAACATAAAAAGACTTTTTTTTTTTTATTTTTTTTTTTTAAGTTTTTGCAAATTACCATCGTAATTTTAAAAAAAAATAAATAAATATTTTGAATAAAATGAAGACAACTGCTGGCTATAGAGTCATACACAAAGTCTCACAGAACACTTGAAGTCACTGCAGATGTTTCTTCCGCGTATGGCTTCACCGGGACACCATACTTTCTTGTTCAATGTTTGCCTCGAAAACAGGTAAAACTCAAAACAAATGGGACGCTATTGAAGTCATCGAAGATCGGTGCGTAGTGTGAAAGTTTCAATGTCTATCAAGTTTTAATATATTTTTACATACTTCTTATAAACAAAGGAAGGTAATTAGGGCATCAGTTGATATATGGCATCATTTTTTTTTTTTCAATTCAAAGAAAAAGGCATAGTACATGTACATCGAAAACCGAACAGGGGAGGATACACTAAACAAAAAACAGTGCATGGTAACGGTTGTGTTACAGCATTCTCATCGCATTCCCGTTTATGTGAAGTACTATGACTGAGCAAATGTGAAGTACTATGAGCAAGGCTATATAATTATGATATGTATGAGCAAGATCAATAATTAATGTATCCACTATCATTTTACAAATTTTTGGAGAGAATTCAAATTTCATAAAGCTGCATTACTTTATTGGCTCAAAATACACGGCTGTCACTGTCAGTGTCAGACAAATATTCCACCATAAATTGTGATCACTGCATCATCGGCGTGCCAAACTGCACCAGTATATACATGTAGTCAGTACACAGGAGTAAACATAAAACTTAGACTTGTGCGTGCATGTATGTTAGTGAAATTTGTTTTGGGGTTTTTTCTTTGATCTTGGTACTATTAGCTTCTTTTGTAGCATTATTAAATCTTTCTATTTAAGCAAATTTGTGGGGAACCATTTACGAATATATTTGTTGCAGAGTGCAGAATATTCCTGCTGATGGTGACCAGTTATTATCAATGTAAGACACTCAATTTTTGCGAAAGTGTGTGCATGGGCTTAGTTTTAAAATAAATTTCAGCCTTAAACATTGTTAACCGACCTCCACTTCTTCTATGTTGTGGATTCACTTCCTTGTATGACCTTTGAACTGATGAATGTTATACATCAAAAATGTGAACTACACAAGTGACCTTACAAAGTGGAGGTCGGATATGTAAATTTTCCCCTTCTTTTTAACTTCATTTTTACCTTTTGTTTTTACTCTTTAAAATGTAGCAAGATGAGATAGCAAAGTCATTTCAGTACCTGCCAGAGAGACAGGCAAAGGTCGCGACGCTCCTTAGCATGATGAAAAAAACAGATAAGACTGAGAAACATGACAAAGACAAAGAAAAAGAGAAGGATAAAGACACTGAAGATGAGTCTTCCGATCCCATATATTACTGCATTTGCCGCTCGACTGATGGGACAAGATTTATGATGTAAGTTTTGATATGACGCATGACCCAACCCAATGCAGTCCTGCATGCAATGTCAGAGTCAGACCTTCATTTTGAAGAAGTGTGAGTGCCATTACTCTCCTCTGCACTCCTTACCTTGTCTAAGGATCGCAAACAATATTCGTGTTTATATTACTATAAAGGTGATTGGGGCGGGGGGGGGGGAGTATGGAGGAAGTCCCGTCTTGTAGATTTTCTCTAAAATGGGGGCTAGGTGGTTGCTTGTTTGTGTTGGACATTACAAATCTCGCACAATTACCATGGATGACCAGTGAGTGTGCATGTAGCTTCAACCTAATATTCCTAGTGGTAGGCTTTGGAGCAAGCACATCCTAAAATTTTAAAACTTAACTCAAGGAGGGGTTTGATTCTGACTGGTCAACAAGAATAGCTGATCAAATTCGTCAATGATGTACTCAGACCTGCCTTGGTTAAGACAGTGTTTAAGTGCAAATGAAGGCAGAATGTGTTGATTTACTTGATCAGAAATAGTTTTCTGTGTTTGTGCACTGCTCTATAGATGCTGTGATTACTGTGAAGAATGGTATCATGGAAACTGCATTGGTATCGAGAAAGAAGCTTCCAGAAGCATTAAGAGATATGCTTGTCCTCCCTGTAAAAGTAAGTATGGTGTTGTATTACGGTGTTTTAAAAGTAGGTCTAGCTTTATTTAGATGGACTTGGTTAGTTGCTTCTCATGACTCTAGGCATGGTATGGGTAACAAATATCTGGATGACTTAACTGAATGTGCTTAGCATTGATTTGACTTCAAACTTTAGTTGACTTAAAAAAATCGACACATCGTTGCAACAAAAACAATGGTGAATGTTCATATTCTCAATCTATAATAGGTTGAGATCTGACCTTGTTGCACTGAGCCAATTGTCAATTTTAAAGTGTTTTGATCTTTTAACAAACTGAACTACGACCTTGTTCCACTGATGCGATGAAATGCTCGAAACATTTAATCAACAATTTTACTTTGGTTTAACCTTTATACACCCACATATGTAAGTACTGTTTACTTGGTGCTTTCCTGAGTCCAGCATCAAAAATCCAAATGCATAATACTCAGGTGGGATTCGAACTGCAAGTTTTTTTTCCATAGAACTCGGGAAAGCACTGAGTATACAGTGCTTGTCACTTATTGGTGTAGGGTAAAAACTAATATCCGTTATCTCCATTGCAATTTTTATTTGTAAAAAAGTTAATTTTGTTCTTTGATATTTGTTCTTGTATTTTGAAGTTATTCTCAAGATGTTTTTTTTTGTCATGCCATTCAGAGAAAAATCCAGAAGCGAAGACTCTTTACAAGGAGAAGAAGGAAAAGGTTGAGGTCAAGAAGGTGGAAGTCAAGAAGTTGGAGGTCAAGAAGGTGGAGGTCAAGAAGGTGGAGGTCAAGAAGGTAGAGGTCAAGAAGGTAGAGGTCAAGAAGGTAGAGGTCAAGAAGGTGGAGGTCAGGAAGGAGAAGGAAAAGGAGCGCGAACGAGAACGAGACAAGGAGAGACATGAGAGAGACCGGGAGCAAGAGCTACACACCAAGAAGAAGAAGAAGAAGAAAAAGAAGAAAATTGTTTCTTCAGATGAGAAGAAAAAGAAGAGGAAAGATAAAACTAAGAAGAAGAAGAGGATGCCTGCCAGTTCCTCATCAGATCGGGAAGGCCGAAAGGTAACAGGAGCAGCAGCGGTAAGTATCTAGAGGCTGGGGAATGTTTTTCACATTCAGTCAAACCATCTAAAGGTCCCAAGCTGAGTTGTGGGTGTGATCTTGTTGGTCTATCTATTTAGGGAAAATGCCCTAAAGTAAACTGGTTGGTGCACTGAATTGCAAGTTGCCTTATTGCCTCATGACCCTGGTCATTGCCTTGGTGCACTTTGAAATGCTCCAAACACACATTTGTATTTGCCTCACTTGGATCCCATTTAGATGAGAGGGTCCTTTTCAAAATTTGAAGGTACAATATGTATGCGCATTTATCCATGGCATAACAGGGGTTGTGAAGAGAAAAAAAGTGAAGCTTAACTTCTCTACTAATTCAGAAAAGCGCCTTGTATCTTGTGACAGGTAGGCCACATATCCAGTTCTTATAATTTTAGTGAATGGTTTCTGTGATGCGTTTTTTCCCAACAGCGTCATGCAAGGCGGTGTGGTCAATGCGCACCGTGTCAGCTTGTTAACGACTGTGGCAAATGCGATTTCTGCATGGTAAGTCTCAGCTCATACAACAAGAAAATAAGTTGCACAGAGGACAAGAAACCCAAGTCCCTTGTGCCTTTGGTCTCTTCCTTTTGTCTCCAGACATTCAGGATGGCTCAGTGGTTTCTTCCCTGATTTTTCCACCACTGTGGACCCCTGGTTCAAACCCGGACCAGAGCCTTGCATGTGGATTGAGTTTCAGTCTCTACCTGATTGCATGGGTTTTCCCCTATTTTTGGTTTTCTCTGACATCTAAAACTGAGGTTTACAGTGGTAGCCATTTTTTAAGGTTCTTGTGGTTTCATTACCTGAAAGATCCATTGCTTTGTGATACCAAGTAATTTGTGCATTCAGGTTGGCTCAGAGGTTACTCCCTTGCCTGTCACCTCTATGGACCATGGTTCTAATCCCACTTTGGACTGGAGCCTTGCATGTGGATTGGGTTTTCAGTCCCTACCTAATTACAGTGCTTTTTCCAAGTTGGGGTTTTCCTCCCACATCTAAAATTGAGATTTCTTCATCATCTTCTGTTCAGAGATATATTCTGGACTAACATGTCGCATTGCTGGTCCCTTTTGAGGGTCCTTTGATTTCATTTCAAGAATACAGATAGTTTTATAGCAGCTTGATTAAAAAAAATATATAAAAATGCCACATCTCAAACTGCTGAAATCTATGAGCACCTGGCCAAAGAAATGACTGCAATATTCCCTAATGTAGGCCATTTCTAAATGAACAACTATGGCTACAGCCCTAATAGCAATCCGCAGCCACTAATTTGAATATGGCCTTAATGTGACTGAATAGAACAGATTGTTATTAATTTAAACTTATTTTCAGGACATGAAGAAATATGGTGGACTAAACAAGCTCAGACAGAAGTGTCGTTTAAAACAGTGCATTAGACTGGCCAGCGTAAGTTTGTATTGATGTATTCATTTATTTCCTGTTTTTGACTCGTTGGTGCATTTAGTGGCAACCAGTGGTCTCCCATAGACCCCTTGCGTATGACATCACAAGCTCAAACAGCGCCCTCATTGAGGTCATAGGAAGGCTTCTCATTGGCTGAGAGTTGTGCTTGGTGCAAATGCTAAAGCATTTAAGAAATGGGTAAAACAATTAGTTTTGATCGTAAGTCCAAAACCCAACGTTTGAAAGCTTTTAATAATAATAATAAATACTTATACCGCGCTTAATACTACGTTTCTAAGCGCTATGGTGCTGATGTCCTTGCAGACTATTAAGTAAAACCAGGGCAACAGCACCAAAATACAAAAGGGGGTGTTCACCAAGTTTCTTGTGACTCTGGTGAGCTTAAACTTTAAAGGTGTGTTGTTGCATGTATTATGTTTGGTCACTTAAGGTGTGAATGCTAGTCTTTCATAATTACTAATGTTGTCCGCATGTTTTAAACTGTGCCTTTGTTAGGTTACATCCACTCATAACAAATTCCAACTTCACTCTGATTTTGTAGAAGTTGCATTATTTTGTATTTCACGTTTTGTGTAAAGTAACCATTATTTTAATTGATTTTGGGTTGAACAAAGAAAAATTGACTATTTTTCTTTGTTCAACCCAAAATCATTTTAAAAAAATTTACCCAGTCAGTTTCCCTTGTGGTTTATTATTTGATATCATTATTTTAATTGTAAACTTTTTGAAATGTGCAGAAAGTTCTCAGGCATAAAAACCTTGGTTCCAGTCAATCAGAGTCCGACACCAGGAACTGGGATACAACTAGTCTGGATACAGACACCGACACACAAAGCAGCTTTGCTGAACGTCCTAACAGAGGGGGGGTAAGTAATGACTCAACATCACAGCATGGGAACGAGCGGTCATGAAGCTTTGTATTTGACTGGCTCCCAAAGTAATGGACATGACCGTATGGCACCTATAATTGTCACAAACTGTGCATTTACTAATTGAACCAAGTAACTCTTATTTGAATAAACACAAAATGTATGCAACATTTCAAGCTACCAAAGCCAACAAATTTGAAGATTAAAATTTGTTGTACTGGGTAAAGAGAAGCAATTTATGGTGAAGTTCCAGAGGACACTTTGATGACAAGGCCATTAGAATTTGAGTCTGATGCCCTTGACAGATCGTCCACTGTACAACATCACACAAAAAACATAAAGGCTGGTCAAAATATGTGTGGGCAAGTTGATTGTAACGCTGACCACCCCTGGAGTCTGGTCAGGAGAAAAACAAGTAGTGAAAGGCCTGAATGTATTCATATTTTGCACATCTTCTTGGATCAGTTCGAAAAAAAAGTTAGTGATGTTATGTATCGCCTTGTGGCCAAGTGGTCAGGAGCATCAAATTTAAGTTCTGATGGCTGGGTCATGAGTGTGTGGATTCGAATCCTGGTCATGACACTTGTGTCCTTGAGCAAAACACTTTTATATCCACAATTGCTTCTCATCACCCAGGAGTAAATGGGTACCTGTGAGGGTAGAGTTTGTTGATGTGAATGATTAGCAACCTGTTGAGATGGTTTCAGGAATACCTGGGCCCAAATGAACAGGGATACTTATAGTGTAAGATGCGTTGATACAATGTTTAAAAGCACCTAATAAATGCCTACTTTATATATGTTTTCATTTTCTTTCTTGTCAGCAAACCCCCTCGTCTGTTGATGTGAGCTTATTGGATCATTACGACTATGCCATGAGGCCAGAGCTTGACCCAACACCTGAGAAGAAAGAGAAAAAGGAAAGGAAAGAGAAGAAGGAAAAGCAAGCTGAACACAAAGAGAAACAGGTCAGTTTAAAAAGGAAGATGCAGCATCGGATCTTCAATTTATCCTCTGAAAGTTGTTTGAATTTTGTGCTCACATTAAATCCATTTGTGGGTTAGATTGGAATGGTGACTGGTACAATGCATTGTTTAGTCTCATTTGAATTCCTCGGACTAAATCCAGTGTTTCTGTTGCGTTGCAACCTCTAGATCAACAAAGACTGGTGTCCTTGTGCCAAACATTTCAGTGAGAATTGTGTAGGGATGTTTGTCGTCTCTTATCTAACAAAGAAAAGCTTGCCCCTAACCATGTGACATACCAGTACTCTGATAAATTCATTTTTTTTTTAATATAATTCGCAAATTGCTTATTTTACTTTTGTGTAAGGGTAACAATAACTGTTTTGTCCATTTTTGATGGCAATTTTTGATTTATTTAAGAAACAAAAAGTTTTAAAACCCAACAAATGAATTAACTTAGTATAAGCCTGCATGTCCATTCACATGTTGGAACACTTTTTGGGTGGTTTCAGGTACTTAACAATTACAGTCACTGAAACACTGCTAAGGTAACAGATGTCAAATAGTCCCCTTTATTGTGTTTTTTTTCATTTGCTTATAATCAATTACTAATTAACCAATCACACATGGAGTAATCTCATATCATTATCATCTCGTATATCAGTCACTTCATAACTTCTCATCCGTGTTAAAAAGTAACTTTCTATTTTGTCATTCAGGCATTCAACCAGAAAGAAAAGGTGAAGCGACCGACCAAAGAGGAGCGCAAGCGTAAACGTTCCCAGCAGAAGCCCACAATCGATGAGCCCAAATTCAAGAGAGTGTTGAGATCATCGACAGCTGCTGAGGAAGATCTACCACAATGTTATGGGCCTGGTTGCGCCAATGCTGCCAGGTATAGCAGCAAGTACTGCAGTGAAGAATGCGGCCTGAAACTTGCCACAAAGTAAGTTTGCTTTATGGCCATGTTTTCCCTTGCTTGTTTAGTTACTGAATTCAGATTTATTTTTAGCTCTTTATACAGCAATCCTTCACCGATCTTGAACTCTTGGTGGCAGCAGATATGCCTCCATTACTGCGGTGTACCTGGGTGGTACTGCGCTGCCTAGCGACTGGTATAACATTTGGGCTACACGGCGATCATTTGATCAGTCGCGGGTTATTGGACTTTCACTTTGCAAATCGCTTAAACCCGTCGCTAGGCAGCGCAGTACCACCCAGGTACCACCGCAATAATGGCGGTATCTGCTGCCACCAAGAGTTCAAGATCGGTGAAGGATTGCTGTATAATCCAGTTTTAAAGAATATACACTACATGATAATTATATGAATTATTATTACTGTTAACTTCTAGTAATGAAACCATGGATGCCTCAAAAGCAAACCTAATCACTAACTCAGAAACCTGAGGAAACTTGTAGACAAGGGTGCTTGCAATAAACCAGAAACAAAGAGGAAAACCCCATCTCTTCTATGTTAAGTGTTCTGGGTTCTTTTACGTGCGATACCAAACCTACTACCCAGAACCTATTGCCTGTGTCCAATGTGAATGACAAGCACATACACTGTAAATTACAAAACTTGAAAAACCTTGTAATTTGCACCACCAACAAATACGGGTCTTTTGAAACATAGTGCAACATAATGGGACCGACTGCTTAGTGTCCCGGCTAAAAGGAGGAAGCAAGTATGGTTGAGTGTCTTGCTGAAGGACACAGCTGCTTTGACTGGAACTTAAAGCCACACTCTGACAACACCAAAGCTTGAGTCCTTCCCGCTAGACAACTTGGCCACAGCACCCCACAATATTTTCATGTAAAAATTGTTCATCTCACAAGATATGTGTATGTTTAGCAAGTATGCCAGCTTTATAAATTAGATCAAAAGCAGATTTTTTTTCTTTTTCTTTGATGTTACATTTAAGAATGTTACCTTGTTTCTTTTCCAAGTCGTTTGTTTGAGTTCCTGCCGCAGCGTATTCAGCAGTGGCAGCGGAGTCCCTGTATCGCTGAGGAAAACAACAAGAAGTCACTGGAGAAGATGAGAAGCGAGATGGAAGAAGCCAAGAAGAAGATCGGAGAACTGGACGGCAAGATCGTCAAACTGAATAATCTAATCGACAGAGCCAAGAAGGAGAAGGTGGCACTAGATCAAGACGTAAGTGTTTGGAGAAGAAGGGGTAGGGGAGACGGGGTGGGACAGTCCAAGTAAGTCAACTTGGTTGAGTTTTAAAACTAAACATTAGATGCTCTCTGGTGCAATCTAGGACATTTCAGAAGCATTTTACAAGTTATTTTGTACCCAATTTAAAATTAGAAATTTGATTTATTTGCCGTTCAATTCATTTGTTTTCTTTCAGTTGGTGGAAAAAAGGGGGAGTTGCGCCCCCTCCTAAATCCACCACTGCATTTTTTAAAAGTTGATCGGCGGATTGGCGAGCAGGATAGGCCTGTATCAGTGTGCTGTGCGTTGTGAAATGAGTCAATGGGATATATTCAATTAACATAAAATGGGTTGTTTTTCATGCCATTTCGCTGTTGAGAAAGACCCAAAATAAAGGCATTTGCATTGCATTGACAACCATGAGTTACAGAAACTGAATAATTGTGTTTATGTTTGATACAGAATACAGATGGAGAGAGTGAAGAGGCCGATCTGAGTATCTTCTGTGTATCATGTGGTCATCCTATCAACCCAGCCAGGGCCCTTAGACACATGAGCAAGTGTTACACAAAGGTATGTGATATTCAGTGAGTTTCTCTTCAAACCGTCTCTGCCTGACTGGGCACAGTAGAGAAATACTGGTCCTGTCTGAGCCCATCGTCGCACTCTTCACACTCCTCACACTCCTCACAACCTGTACAATCAAAATATTTCTTTCTTTTTTTCACTGCCCATGTACATACCTGTGTTTGATGCTCTATTGGAAGTTTTAGTTTTTCTTCACTCTTTATATTTTGTGGAATCAATGAAGAAAGAAAATGTAATATGAAATTTGAAACAATATGAGTAGGACTCTATGCAGATGCAGTAATTGACAACATTACCCAATGCTGCAACTTGTATTAATGAATGAAGTATTTAGATGTTATTGTTGAAAAAGAAATTGTTTTCCTCTGTCTCCCTAAAGGAACTCCTATAGGATCCTTTCTCACTCCTACAAAATCTGATACCATTGTTGGGCTCTGATTATGGTCCCATGGTGATGATCTCTGATATAAAGCATACTTTTCACTAGTGCAGTCCTTGGTCCAACAGAATCAAACAAAGATGTGCAGTTGGATTCTTAATAGTTGGGGTGGTTAGGGTTAAAATCATCATGTCATAATATAATGTATGTTATGAATTACTTGCTTTGCTTGGTAATTGGCAGTACTTGTTCAATTTAATTTCAGTATGAGAGTCAGACATCATTTGGGTCAGCGTTCAAGACCAAGATTGTTGGGTGAGTAAAATTCATTTTGTCATAAATTTTAACCCCGCCTGGCGTTTGTTTTTTCATTTTTTCTTTTTACTACAGCCAATTGCATATATGTGCAGTTGCAAAACTGTTGTAATAAGTAACTCGAGTACATAAATGTGGGAATCTATTTGTTAATTGTCAGTTACATCGAGGCCCTTCTTGTTGTCGTTGTAAAAACGTTTTGTTGACACCAATAGGTCTTAGCCATACATGTAACTGCAAGCACATAATGCTGCCGTTGATGCAGTTTGTGGCATAAGCCTTGACAGCTCCCAAACCGGTGTTCGCGTATTTTTCTTTTCTGGAAATACTACCAAAGCCTATAAGAAAAACCATCGAAAGAATCATCGCTTAGTGCTTCTTGACTCAATTGCAACATTCAAAACAAGCACTTATATATGAAAATGTACGAAATCCCTGAGAAAATATCAACAATCTATTGTTGTTTTCACAAAGCTAGGCCACCTTATTTGATGATATTTTTACTGGTTGGTTGTATGGTCTGCTCCTAGAAAACTAGAGGATGAGAATAAATTTACCCTTCCAGAAATCAATAATGTAATATACCTTGAAGCTCTGTTCTTCATGTCTATAGATATCAAAATGGTGTGATGTTTAGCTTTTTCCTGAAACATTTTGTTTGTACACAGAGAGTCGATGTTTTGTGATTTCTTCAACTCACAGCAGAACACGTACTGTAAGAGACTGAAAGTGTTATGTCCTGAACACACCAAGGAGCCTAAGGTAAGTTCTGTTTAGAGATAGTTGCCCATTAACGCATTCTTTGAGGGCAACTTGGGTTTTGGCGGTGAGCTGCGTCAAAGCGCAGACCAATCAAGCAAGGAAATTGATCAAATGTGCGTTAACCAAACGAGTTATCCTTGCTCGCAGAGATGGTCGACACTGCATTTTAGGTGACAGGCACTCGTTTACGTGCTCACTATGTCTTCAAATGCAATTTGTAGAACATGGGTAGAATGTAGCAGTGTGGGACGTCAGTGCAAGGGATAAATACTCAAGTGCTTTGCAAGCTTCATGGGGGGAAAAAAGGCACCATTTACCCGGGGGGGAAAAAGGGCACCATTTACCCGGATGTTATATAAATTAAATAATGAATATTTTGCTCATATGAAATGTTGAGAATTTTGTCATTTGTTAAAAGATGGACGTTTCATTCAACTCGGCTTGGCTTCATTGAATTGAACATTCCATCTTTCAACTCATGGAAATTTTCTCACCATTGTACTTATAACTGTTCATTACTTGTTTACTGTTCTGTTACTCTGATGCACTAAAATATGATATGATGTCCAATGTATTGATGAGAACACCTAAGGCAGCTTATCTTGGAGGTGCTACTTGTTTTTAGATTAAAGGTTTATTTTCCACTCTAGGTCAGCGCAGACGAGGTGTGTGGCTGCCCTCTAGTGGCAGATGTCTTCCAGGAGACCAAAGGTTTCTGTCGTGTTGCCAAGAGGAAATGCAGCAAACATTACAACTGGGAGAAACTGAGAAGGGCAGAGATTGATCTGGAGAGAGTCAGATGGGTAAGAAACGGAATTGTTAAACTCAGATAGAGGTTTTGTTATGTGGAATTCATTTGCCGTTCAAAGTTGTGTGATTTGTAGATTACATGCTTGTACATGTTTTCCTGTTTCGAGACAAACAGTACAGTGTACCGTTTTTTTTCTTTATAAATACACAAAGCACTATAACATAATTTGATCATTTAACTCTCCTACAATCTGACCACTCATATCATCCATTGGTTTTGAATAATAGGTAAACTCTGCCAGCCTGCAATATGAAATCATGTGATGAATGCAAAGTACCCCGTCAACCCTCCTACTGTCTGACCATTCAATATCATCCACTGTGGTATTGAATTATAAATAAGCTATGCCAGCCTGCATTATGATTACCATGTGATGAATGCATCTGGACAGTACACAGTCAACCCTCCTACTATCTGACCATTCAATATAATCCACTGTGGTTTTGAGCCTGTAATGTGATTTGGTAAATCCATCTACACAGGACAGTACACAAATGTACACAGTTAATTCTGTGCTCAATTGTGCCACCATACAAAACCTGTGCTGTTGAATGGTTTAAATCGCTGGAAAATGTTACCTAGAATAGGAAGGTTAAATGATACTATTAGTTTACATTTACTTAAAGGGGGTCACTAAAAGTTTCTCAATATTTCATTTGATTCAGTTGATGTAGAACTTTGAGAAAACAGGCAAATTCAAATGTCAGCACAAAGACATTCAAATGTAAAACTGATTTAACTCTTAACCCTTTCCTTACCGAATTGTTTGGACATAAACAACTGCTGATAACCGCATTGTTTGACCACTCAAGCGTGAAAAACACATTCTTACACAACAGAAAGCTTTCGTTCAAAGGTCATTTTTACAAACCCCATTATCTACTTGAAGACAGTGTTCTACAGCAAAATAAGTAATAAAAAAGTTCTCACTTATTGAATTCCCCATCATATAATCAAAAAATCATTGAGATCGGTCAATAAATGTCAAAGTTCTTTGTCTTTCTTTCCTTGGTGTGATCTGTAATCTCAAACACTTTTTTGTACACAACCATATGGCGCTCCGTAGGTGTTTGGCATTTCGGATCTTTCAACTCCAGTTTAAAGAGATTGCAAAATAGCAACCTTATTTTATTTGACCATCATTGGAAAGATCCGATCTTTCCCTTTCCAATGATGGTAAGCTTGGGTATGGAGGGCGAACATGGACAAAACTACAGCTTTATTACAAATGGCCTTTGTGCTCAGGCTTGAGTGCTTTTTTGTGTGTAAGCTTGGTCGACTAAAGTCGCCAATGGGAAAGGAAGGGGGGTATTAGTGCAGTCGACTAAAGTCGCCTATGGTAAGGAAAGGGTTAAGTAATAAACCACAAGGGGAACTGACTGTGTAAACTTTAAGTAATTTTGGGTTGAACAAAGACAATTCTAGAAACAATTACTGCATTGAAGGCAAACACAAGTTCAACGCTGACTTCCCAAACTTGAATTAGGTCACAACTTGAGGTCATTTAAAAGTCACGTGGTGTGCTGTAACCAATACAAATGTGTTTTAAATAGAGCCGATTTACACAGAAAATATGTCTGTGTTAAAGTTCAAGTTGTGCCAGGATTTTATAAGATAAGTTAACTTTTGTTCTGTTAATTTCATGGTTGAAATATATAATTTTATATTTTTATTGTTTGTATTTTTTGGCAGTGGCTGAAGTTAGATGAGCTCCTGGAACAAGAACGTAACATCCGCCAGGCCATGTTTAACAGGGCTGGCGTTTTGGGCTTAATGCTTCATCAGACGCTAGATCATAGTCTTCTCATGCCTGCAGGAGTACCACCGCAACACCAGGCACAACTTGCTGTCTCCAGGCAGTAAACTCACAGCTCATCTTCAAGTTTTCGGGTGAACAAAGAAAAAAGGACTAGAACCGGATTTGAACCTGCAACCTCCACATTAATGTGCAGGCTCTCTACTGACTGAGCTATTTAACTGTATGATGGCGGACTTACTATCTTAGAGAGAATTAAAGTTCTTTGTGGATTATTATCTCATCTTCATCAGGTTCCAAGAAGACACTATTGGAGTATTAGTAGTAATGCTTTGTTTGACAATATTGGGCCAGACTGGGTGTTCATCTTTAAGCGTTGGTTTTGTCTTAGGTCCTTTTCACAACCACAGCTTCTACTCCGGCTTAGATTCCGTCAGTTATTTTGAAAATGTACACTCTTGGTCTGGAACTTCAAACAGATGGGAGGAGTCTGAGCCGAAGCCCAAGCGGAAGCTGTGGTTCCAAAAGTGGCCTTACATTGAGCTGCATCGACGAAAAACAATCAGTAAACACTTGCAAAGGTATGCTGACCATCCGGTGCTAACTGTATAAAAAATGAAAGATGTAACGATGCAAATCAACAGTAAACGCGCAAGCTGGCCGCCTAATTTTCTTTCTAACCTGTGAAATACGGTTATGCTACAGCAATTCTTTCTGCTTTAGTTAGCACCAAAATTTGCTTACTTGTTAAACAGCTGTATGAAATTTTGCCCAGGAATCTGCCAATATTATGGATGCTCCAAACTGAAACCAGGATCTTCCTGCCAAAACTCAAAAGTGAGTTTGTTTGTTCATCAAATAGAAGAGAATAAGAGCTTTCAAATAACACATTATCAAAATGTTGATAATGTAAGCATTTCTCAACATATGGAATGTTTAAGACATCACATTGATATCAATGTTTCAGTTGTATTCACCTTTATAGACATTTTGTTTTTACCAAGTAGTTCCTGATTTTGCTGAGGGGTGTCACATATACAGCAATCCTTCACCGATCTTGAACTCTTGGTGGCAGCAGATACCGCCATTATTGCGGTGGTACCTGGGTGGTACTGCGCTGCCTAGCGACAGGTTTAAGCGATTTGCAAAGTAAAAGTCCAATAACCTGCAACTGATCAAATGATTGCCATGTAGCCCAAACCTTATACCAGTCGCTAGGCAGCGCAGTACCACCCATGTACACCGCAGTAATGGATGCATATCTGCTGCCACCAAGAGTTCAAGATCGGTGAAGGATTGCTGTATACTTATCAGCAACTACTTTGAGCTTTGAATGATGGTTGAGGTAGTAACATGAAGGCTCTTTCTTTGAAATGTCAGATGAGCTGTTTGTGGGGTGGGTGGGGGGACGGAGCAGATCTCCGGGGAGATTTCTTCTGTAAGCAAAAGGTTAACACTTTGGTTGCATGTGCAAGTTTTATGCTATATCTGGGTCCAAAGATTGCATAGCTTTGCATGTCTAAATTTCTAGATTTCACCATACGTGGGCTGAGCGATCTAGTACATCAACTCAATTTCTGGTGGCTAAGTAACCAGAGTGTGGGTGCGAATCCCAGTCATGACACTTGAACCGTAGAGTAAGATGTACTACTACAACTACCTCTCATCATCCAGGGGTAAATTGGTACCTGCGAGCGTGGGGAGTGTTGATGTGATTGATCAGCAACCTATTTGTCGGTGTGTTTGTTATCTTTTATGTAACTGAGAAAACCGTGCCCCTAGACAGAAATTGTGGATATTTTATAACATAAACTTGGTCTTTGTAACAAACATGAGAATGGTAGTTCAACTGCAATTTAGTTTGGTTTTTTTTAGTTCATGGCACAGTGCAACTCCTGTGGAATTTTGACAGTCGCTGGAGGCCAGTATGTGTGTAGTGGGTAAAGTTTAGCATAGGAATTCACAGCTGCTAAGAGACTCCTTGTGTATATCCGTTAAACCATGGAGAAAATTACAAACCTTGGCCTCAATCTCATGGCACTGCTTACCGTGGAATTCTGCGCTTAAAGGCACTGGACACGTTTGGTAATTGTCAAAGACCAGTATTCTCACTTGGTGTATCCCAACATATGCATAAAATAACAAATCTGTGAAAATTTGGGCTCAATTGGTCATCGAAGTTGCAAGAAAATAATGAAAGAAAAAACACCCTTGTTGCACAAATTTGTGTGCTTTCAGATGCCTGAAAAAGGCTTCAGGCCTGAAGTCTTTTTCAGATTTAAATATTTTAGTCAGAAATTACCTCTTTCTCAAGAACTACGTTACTTCAGAGGGAGTCGTTTCTCAAAATGTGTTATACAGCACTCCGTTGCTCGTTACCAAGTAAGTTTTTATGCTAATATATATTTTGAGTAATTACCAAACATGTCCAGTGCCTTTAAGGCACATAAAATCACAGGCTTTACAGGGCAGGATGCACAGAATTCTGTGGTAGGCATTGCTATGAATGGGTTGTGTAGAGACCATTAGAGCAACAAGCGGCTTCAACCCATACACCCACAGAACCCTTTGCATAGGCCACCATCACTGAGGTCAAACGGTAGAAATGTCCACATAGCGCCTAATCTCAGCTACCGAGAGGTCTTCAGCTCTGTGAGGGTGCTGTATTATCATGTGACGTCATATGCAAAGGGTCTATTGGTCGATGGCCAGATACCTGGGCCCAATTTCATAGTGCTGCTTAACGTCCAATTTGATGCTTACTGTGTGACTTCTATTTCAAAGCACTGATAACTGTAAGCACGGGATGCAAACCTTTGGATGCTTTTACTGTAAGTAAATGACTGACAGAACAATGCAAATCCATGGTGGCAAGGCAAGCTGGCTATCTAGTTTTCTTGCTAGCCTGTGAATACTCTTGCGCTTAAGCAGATTTCTCTGCTACAGTAAACAGAAACATTTGCTCGTGTAAAGCAGTTGAAATTGGCTTCTGCAGTGACTCAACCAGTCTTATTCATGTAGTGTTATGACAATGGGAGATTCGGGGGCTGTAACATTAAAGGGTAAATCCATTGTTAAAGAAAATCTATGCATGTTTAGAACTATGTAAACAATTTTAAACTACCCAGAATGTCTACTGCGGTGCCACCAAGCAGCTTAGAGTTACACATTCAACAGGTTTCCCCTGTTTGGGAATAGTTCTTTTCACGGGACTGATAATCTAAAAAATTCACTGCCTGTCTAAGGTCAAGATTTGATTGAAGATTAGCTAGATGGATGCCAAAAGTGGCTTCAAAAGCCAGTATGATCACCGTTTTTTAAAAGAGATTGTACAATAGTTATAATGGACCAATGTACATTTTGTAAATTGTAAATATACATATATGTGCTTTGAAATAAAACACACAAAATGAAATTCTGGAGCTCTGAAATACTGACTTTTTATTGCCATAGGTGGATTACAAATAGATTTTAAAAAGTCGAACAAATTATGTACAGTGATTAAAATTAATTTGTTGGTGCAAGTTAGTGAAATGACTATAAAATTCTGGACAATCTTATAAGTTATAATCAATTGCCATTACTAAAGCATTTGTAATCGGGGCTGGAGTTGAATGTTGATAAAGGTCTAAGCGGATAACTTTGAACAAAGGTAGACTTTAAACCAAGGCATTTAAACACATGTGCGAGAAAAAATCTCCTTGTGTACTAAAAATAATTCAATCACTTTTTTCTCTTTCTAATTTTTGTGAATTAGGGTGGGTTATAAAGTTAGAATATTTTGGTCCTTCTATGACACATTTTTTTAAAGAAAATTCTAGTAAAATAATGTAGTTTTCAAAAATATTAGTTTGATTCATTCCAAATAATAACTTGAAAAGGGAACAAAAGACAAACAAACCTGAAAGCCAACGGGCGGGAGACCCTACTTTCAGGTCTCACTAATATTAAACTATAATGTATGTTACTGCGAGATCTCGCGAGAGCCAGTTGTGGTCTTGAACAGACACGTCGGATGGAACCAGCCTAAGAAAACAACAGGTACCCGACTATCGTTTAACATCAGATATACTATTGTAGGAGTCTGGGTACTTGACATTTTGGTGTCCTGACGCGGTATTCAAAATGGCTTCCAGTCATGCTGGATTACTGTGATTGGTAACGTTAACAAACATTTGATTTGATTTTATGTCTCTATGGAGCTTTAGAGGTAAGCTTTATTGTGTAGTTTAAGTAAGTTTTAAGTATAGAATACGAATAGACCGTGTGGATCCCGTGTAAAAACTGAAATAGTCTAAAAACGAGTATTTTGTGGATAATCTACTCACCGACACCGGCACTTAACATTGGGCTCGAAAGTGCATTGCCTTCTGCCATCACAACGCCGACTTGCAGTCAAAATAAACAATCGACACTTCTTTTGCGAGTAATTTTCAGTGCTTATATTTTCAATTGTAGTTTCCTTGATAATATTGTTTCTCCCTCCATGGTTGTATTTGAGATCAATGTGTTGGTGTAAATGTATTAACAAATTAACAAATTAAACTTTGCTTGTGATAATCGCACATAGAGAAACGGCGTCACGTTTCAACCCTTGCAGTCTTTCTACACGGGTCAAATTCTGGTACGTAGTCCTACACCCTGAACAGACCAAACTGTTTGTTCTTTTAAGACACAACTTGGGTTTTGATGTAAGGTTGATATCGATTTGAAAATAAAATTTACTGATTTTGGTTGGTGAAGTTCTTTAGAATGATTACTGAATATTAAAGAGAACGTCGCCTACTGTGTATTTTTATTTCTGGTTGACATTCAATGTTGTGTATTCTATTCTATTCTATTTCTAAGCTTCCCCAATATTTATATCGGTTCAAAAATGTTATTTGATCCTGAAATACACTGTAAATAAACACAGACATATTGAATACTGCGAATTTGAAAGCAAGTGCAGGTTTTAGGAACATCCATAATCAAATTGATTACTTTTGTCCAGTTATTATAATGTATATTGTTTACTTACAATTAGAATTTAACATTGACAGAAATACAGTTAATACAAACTAAGTATTCAATTAATAGCCACGCCAACCTTACTTTCATTTTTTTAAAGTTTTGTGTTTGATGCCCAATATTTTATTAATTAATTGAGTATGAGCACTTGGTTAAAAGAACATGTAGGCCCCTAGGCCCATGACCCAAAGAATTATCAATGTTTTTAAATTTTGATTTTTTCCCCCCCTCTTTTTTGTCCTTCAAAATAACAAAATATTTGACGTTATCATTGAAAATTAATCTACCCCAAAAGTCATTAGCTGTTATCCTTTGGACAAATCCCGAAATCTACAAGTTAAACAGTTTAATTACTGACTGTGTTTATATTCATCGTGGCCCGGAAACACACACAAATCGTGCCGACGCCTACATGTAGTTCCCCCCAAATATTCACTTGACGAATACCCGTATAGCATCACTGTTCGATCATCCTGTCCACGCGCGAACCCGATCTCTTTCCAATGCATTGTTCCCTCCACCCTCCACCCTCCACCCTCCACCCTCCACCCTCCACCCTCCACCCTCCACCCTCCACCCTCCACCCTCCACCCTCCACCCTCCACCCTCCACCCTCCACCCTCCACCCTCCACCCTCCACCCTCCACCCTCCACCCTCCACCCTCCACCCTCCACCCTCCACCCTCCACCCTCCACCCTCCACCCTCCACCCTCCACCCTCCACCCTCCACCCTCCACCCTCCACCCTCCACCCTCCACCCTCCACCCTCCACCCTCCACCCTCCACCCTCCACCCTCCACCCTCCACCCTCCACCCTCCACCCTCCACCCTCCACCCTCCACCCTCCACCCTCCACCCTCCACCCTCCACCCTCCACCCTCCACCCTCCACCCTCCACCCTCCACCCTCCACCCTCCACCCTCCACCCTCCACCCTCCACCCTCCACCCTCCACCCTCCACCCTCCACCCTCCACCCTCCACCCTCCACCCTCCACCCTCCACCCTCCACCCTCCACCCTCCACCCTCCACCCTCCACCCTCCACCCTCCACCCTCCACCCTCCACCCTCCACCCTCCACCCTCCACCCTCCACCCTCCACCCTCCACCCTCCACCCTCCACCCTCCACCCTCCACCCTCCACCCTCCACCCTCCACCCTCCACCCTCCACCCTCCACCCTCCACACGCAGCAACCCCACCCAATGTATTCATATCAGTCGCCAGACCTTTCTCTATGGTCAGACCAATAATTCCACATATCGTTTCCTTGGTGAACTAATTTCCTATATACCTACAGCGGGTGCCATCAACTCAAATAATTCCCAGTGAAAAACTAATGCTCCATACCTACAGCGTGTGCCTTCAACTCAAAATTAATTTGTTTTGAAGTCCTAACCAAAGATATGATTCATAATGCGCTATACCTATGCCTTCCACTTGCAAATTATTTACCAAGTGTAAAGCAATAATTTCCCCATGCCATAGTACCGTGCGTACCCTGTTTCATGATTAAACTAATTGTATGATCTCCTTTCCCTTCCACTTACAAGTATAAAGCAAGGATTTCCCGTGCCATAGTAACCTGTGTAACCTGTTTCCTAATTAAACTTAAGGTCTATCCCCTTGCCCTTCCACTTGCAAATTATTTACTAAGTATTAAACAAGGATTTCCCATGCCATCCTGCGTGCCCTGTTTCCTGATAAACTTACTGGTATATTGTAAGTAAAGCAAGGATTTCCCCTTGCCATAGTATCCTGTGTAAAGTATTTCACTCGTAAATTATTATACTAAGTATAAAGCACTAAAATCCCGTGCCATAGTATCCAATGTAAAGTATGAATCGAAGGTTCATCAAGTCCAAAATACATATGTTCCTGGGGGGGACCCAAGTGGGTGTCGTGGAAGGGCAGCGGTCTCCGAGGCCAGAGGTCCCCGGTTCGAGCCCCAGTGGTGACAAGGTTCGAGGCCGCGAAGTCTACACTCACCGCGCAGTGAGACGCGCCGCCCATTCGAGGATGGGAAGGAAACTTAAAACTTAAAACGAACCTCTGCACTTTTTTTCAATATATATATTTTTTTAAATAAAAAAGGTTCTTTAAAACGCCTCGAATTTATATGTAACGGGATTCGATCCCGGGACCTTACGGTCCAGAATCCGGAGCCCTTCCATTGGGCCACTGCTCCTCTTACTTAAGATGTGTTTGAGTTTAATTTTAAACCTTAGAATGAACCATTTTAAATCAGCGGAGTACAAAAAGAACACCCGGGGTTCGAACCCAGTACCTTTGGGTTCAGAGTCCGGAGCCCTTCCACTGGGCCACTGCTCCTCTTACTTCAATTGCGTTCGAGTTTAATTTTAAACTCTAAAATGAACAATTTTAACTCAACAATGTGAAAAAGGAACACCCTGGAATCGAACCCAGTACCTTTGGGTTCAGAGTCCGGAGCCCTTCCACTGGGCCACTGCTCCTCTTACTTCAATTGCGTTCGAGTTTAATTTTAAACTCTAAAATGAACAATTTTAACTCAACAATGTGAAAAAGGAACACCCTGGAATCGAACCCAGTACCTTTGGGTTCAGAGTCCGGAGCCCTTCCACTGGGCCACTGCTCCTCTTGCTTCAATTGCGCTCGAGTTTAACTTAAAACTCTAGAGTAAATAACTTTAAATTAACAACTTACAAAAAAAAGAACACCCGGGAATCGAACCCAGTACCTTTGGGTTCAGAGTCCGGAGCCCTTCCACTGGGCCACTGCTCCTCTTGCTTCAATTGCGCTCGAGTTTAACTTAAAACTCTAGAGTAAATAACTTTAAATTAACAACTTACAAAAAAAACACCAGGGAACCGAACCCAGTACCTTTGGGTTCAGAGTCCGTAGCCCTTCCACTGGGCCACTGCTCCTCTTGCTTCAATTGCGTTCGAGTTTAATTTTAAACTCTAAAATGAACAATTTTAACTCAACAACGTGAAAAAAGAACACCCGGGAATCGAACCCAGTACCTTTGGGTTCAGAGTCCGGAGCCCTTCCACTGGGCCACTGGTCCTCTTGCTTCAATTGCGCTCGAGTTTAACTTAAAACTCTAGCGTAAATAACTTTAAATTAACAACTTACAAAAAATAACACCAGGGAATCGAACCCAGTACCTTTGGGTTCAGAGTCCGGAGCCCTTACACTGGGCCACTGCTCTTCTTGCTTCAATTGCGCTCGAGTTTAACTTAAAACTCTAGAGTAAATAACTTTAAATTAACAACTTACAAAAAATAACACCAGGGAATCGAACCCAGTACCTTTGGGTTCAGAGTCCGGAGCCCTTACACTGGGCCACTGCTCTTCTTGCTTCAATTGCGCTCGAGTTTAACTTAAAACTCTAGAGTAAATAACTTTAAATTAACAACTTACAAAAAGGAACACTAGGGAATCGAACCCAGTACCTTTGGGTTCAGAGTCTGGAGCCCTTCCACTGGGCCACTGCTCCTCTTGCTTCAATTGCGTTCGAGTTTAACTTAAAACCTAAGACATCAAATCAACAACGGCCAAAAAGTAAACTATTGGTACAATATAGCGTGAACCTTCTGCTCGTAACTTATTACTAAGTGAAAAGCAAGGATTTCTCTATGCCATATTAACCTGCGTCAACGAATGGCATTAGCGTACAAAATGAACACCTGGGGCTCGAACCCAGTACCTTTGGATTCATAATCCGTAGCCCTTCCACTGGGCCACTGCTCATCTTGCTTAAAATTGCGTTGAGTTTAATTTAAAACCTTAGACATTATATCAACAATGGCCAAAAAGTAAACTAATGGAATATAACGTGTGCCTTCTAATCGCAAATTATTTCTAAGTGTAAAGCAAGGATATCCTTATGCCATAGTACCCTGCGTAAACCAATGGTCTGAAGAGTACAAAAAAGGAACAATCGGGGCTCGAACCGAGGACCTTTGCGTTCAGAGTCCGGAGCCCTTCCACTGGGCCACTGCTCCTCTTTCTTCCACAAGAGTTTAATGTTAAACTTTAGAACGAATAACTTAAATCAACAACGTATAAAAATAACAGCCCTTGCACTAGTCCAGTCTTACTTTTAGCGTGTTCGGGTTTGATTTTCAACCTTAGAATGGTTAACATTAAATCAACAGCGTACAAAAAGAACACCCGGGGCTCGAACCAAGAACAGTTTGGTTTAGAGTCGGGAGCCCTACCACTGGGCCACTGGTCCTCTCATTTAATGTGTGTTTTACTTTTAAACCTTATAATATTAACACAAAGCAACAGGGTACCCCAACAAATAAAAAACAAACAAAACACAGTGCGATTCGAACCAAGTACAGCGTCCGCAGCTCTCCCACTAGGCCACTGTCCTTCCTGATAAAGTTGCGTTGAGTTTAAACTTAAACGTTAGAATGAAATAAACTAATTAAACAGGTTTAAAAAAAAACTTTCCTACACTTGCATTTTTGTTAACCTAAGAATTGACATTTCTTTCTTTTTTAAAATTTTAACTTCAAAAAGAACTCCGCGGATTCGAACCGGGGATCCATCTTTACAAAAACCAAATTATTTTCACTAGGCCGTTGGGTTTCCTCAATTCAATGCCTCCGATATGAGATGTACTTAAAAAGGTAAACTACATTTCCGAGGGAATAAAAAAACGAATTTCAGGGACTCGAACGCGGTACCATTGGGTTCGGAGTCCCACTCCTTGTCCACAAAGCCACTGGTCCTCTGCCTCATTTGCATTTATATAAGATATAGAATTTAAGAATGAATTAACACTGTTTAAAGTAGAGAAGTATAGATACGATGAACGGATTGATGAACGTTGGCAACTTTTAAAGATATTGCCTGATTTTCGATATAACGATGCTTCAAAATCAAGATTAACGGTTCCTGAAAATCAAGATTAAAATGTATTTTTTAGTCCTAACCCTTTGTCCCATGCACCTGTAACTTGGTGACTGTCTTTTACATACACATGACATTCTTTGGTGTAATTTTGAGGCAAATCGGAGAGAAAAGGTTTTCGAGGTTGAAAAAATGACTGGACTACCCCCTTGTCGTTTTTTCCAAAATCGGCCGAAAATTTGTTGTTTCCAAATCGCCTGAAATTTGGTTTAGAGGTGAAACGGAGTACGAGGAGCAGAAAAATCTTGGTTTGAGTCGTCTACGTTGGCAACTTTTAAAGATATTGCCTGATTTTCGATATAACGATGCTTCAAAATCAAGATTAACGGTTCCTGAAAATCAAGATTAAAATGTATTTTTTAGTCCTAACCCTTTGTCCCATGCACCTGTAACTTGGTGACTGTCTTTTACATACACATGACATTCTTTGGTGTAATTTTGAGGCAAATCGGAGAGAAAAGGTTTTCGAGGTTGAAAAAATGACTGGACTACCCCCTTGTCGTTTTTTCCAAAATCGGCCGAAAATTTGTTGTTTCCAAATCGCCTGAAATTTGGTTTAGAGGTGAAACGGAGTACGAGGAGCAGAAAAATCTTGGTTTGAGTCGTCTACGTTGGCAACTTTTAAAGATATTGCCTGATTTTCGATATAACGATGCTTCAAAATCAAGATTAACGGTTCCTGAAAATCAAGATTAAAATGTATTTTTTAGTCCTAACCCTTTGTCCCATGCACCTGTAACTTGGTGACTGTCTTTTACATACACATGACATTCTTTGGTGTAATTTTGAGGCAAATCGGAGAGAAAAGGTTTTCGAGGTTGAAAAAATGACTGGACTACCCCCTTGTCGTTTTTTCCAAAATCGGCCGAAAATTTGTTGTTTCCAAATCGCCTGAAATTTGGTTTAGAGGTGAAACGGAGTACGAGGAGCAGAAAAATCTTGGTTTGAGTCGTCTACGTTGGCAACTTTTAAAGATATTGCCTGATTTTCGATATAACGATGCCTCAAAATCAAGATTAAAATGCCTTTGTGGTCCGAACTTCTTATCCCAAGCACCTGTAACTTGGCGACTGTCTTCTACATACAACGGACTATCTTTGGTTTAAATTTGAAGCAAATCGGAGAGAAAAAGTTTTCGAGGCTGAAAATGGCAAGTTTACCCCCTTGCCGTTTTTTCCAAAATCGGCCGATCAATTTTTGTTTCCAAATCGCCTGCAATTAGGTATAAAGGTGAAACGGAGTGCGAGGAGCAGAAAATTCTTGTTTTGAGTCGTGTACCTTAACAACTTTTAAAGATATTGACTGGTTTTTGATATAAAAAAATGTGCCTCAAAATAGTAACCATTATGACATAATGTGCTTTGAAATAAAACATAGAAAACGCAGCTCTCCCACTAGCCACTGCCCTTCTTAATAAATTTGCATGAAGCTTAAACTTAAACCTTAGAGTGAAAAAATAGATAGCCCTACAAGAAGGATTGGAACTGGGTATAACAGAGTTGTGGCATGTACGGGGCCAGTCATCGACAGTGTTTATGATATTAGAAAAACCATGAAGAAAAACCAAGAAGAAATCAAAATTAAACATTTCTGAAAGAATGATCTTTTTATTGCCATAAGTTCATTACAATTACATTTTTTGAGAGAAAGTCAAAATAATTATGTAAAATTATTACAATAATTGTTCGGGTGCATATAGATAAAAATAGTTTAGGTTTTCCTGGACAGTTTCAACAAAAACTCATTCAGTTTAACACCTGACTCATTCAATTTGCACTGTTGCATACAGCATTCAACAGTCAAAGGAGTAATTCAATTTCAACAGTTAAGCATTAACTGGTCAAATAAGTCCATTTAAATTCATTAGATCAAACAGATCATTCAATTTCGTCCTAAAGCAGCAGCAACTTAGGCTGGTCTACCATTCAATTTCATGAAATGTAAACAGCTAGCAGAAACCTAGTTCGATTGAGTTAGGGAAACTTGTGAAATTAAATTATTTTTTTTGCTGAAAGTGTCTTGGAAAACCTATAATACAAGTCAACAATTCTTTAAAATCTTACATACAAAATTGCCATTACTGAAGCAACCTGTCTTCACAGATTACATGAGTAATAACACAGATAAATAAATGGAGTGTGGAGAGAATTACCTGAATACTGGTTCATCCCCCCAAAAAACAATAAATAACACCCCCTCCTAAATCTGAGATTAAAACTGCTATCATCATGCAAAATCATCTTTGTTTTTTTGTTCATACAACCAATAAAATAAAAAGTTTCACTGCATTAATACCCAGGTCACATGATGTCATCATCCCACTAGTTATTGGTTGAGCCATTTTGTCAAATGTACCTGTGTTATACAGTGTACTGCACATTTTAGGCAATGCGGCATTTACACTCTTTACATAATTGATACGTGCAATTTGTCGAGTTTGGCAGACGGTAACCAAAAGTGACATTGGTGCAAGGGGTCAATCAATCCCTTGCATTGGCTGCACAGCTAAGGTCAAACAATGGAAACATGCAAGCGTGTACGCACCTCGCACAACTCTCAAATAGAACCCTTGCATAACGCGCACAAATGCTGGTATGCAAATGTTTTTACGCACCAAGAGCAGATGTCATCCAATGACATGATCTGCCTCCTTTTGCTCCAGTGAGGGTGCTGTTTGAGAGTGTGACGTCATATGCAAGGGGGTCTATGATAAGTTTTTATTGACCTCAGTGAGTGCACTGCTTAGGCTTGTGACATCATATGGAAGGGGTCTGTACATTCATATAAAATAACATGTAGTCATAAATCATAACTTCACTTCTTTTTATAAATAGATTCAATAAAGTCGATTGAGAGGATTGTACAGCAATGATAATAACCTAAATAGAAACATTAGAATAAAAGTAACATCAACTTAAAGGCACTGAACACGTTTGGTAATTGTCAAAGACCAGTATTCTTACTTGGTGTATCCCAACATATGCATAAAATAACAAACCTGTGAAAATTTAGGCTGAATTGGTCATCGAAGTTGCAAGAGAATAATGAAAGAAAAAACACCCTTGTTGCACAAATTTGTGTGCTTTCAGATGCCAATAATAAAAGGTCAAACACATATCAAACACATATCGTCATAACAAAATAATTAGCCCTTTAAGACTCTGTCAGGTCTGATAAAGAGCTATATAGAAATTTGGTAAATATATTTCTCTTAAAAAATAGAAACACATAATAAAGTTTTCGTCTTTGTTTTTTAAAGTAATTATCAAATGTCACATTTTTGTCTTATAGTGTATCACTGTTAGTATAAAATGTTAATAAATTCATATAAAAGTCTTAGAAAACTATACTCTCTTACAAATTACAAGTACAAATGGAATGCAATATCTTTGTTAATAAATAGCATCTGATGAAGACAAAATAGTGAGCTTTTCAAAATATTACTCCCTGAAATTGCACAAACTAGAGAGGTGATCAAAGCTAGGATGATGTCGTACTATATGAATAAACAAAGGTTTTTTTGAAAGGTATAAAAATACATCAATTATCTTTTTGTAGAAATAATAGTAAGAAAATGTATTTTTTTTTATACTATAGTGCGGTTTCGTCAAAATGCGTGGATTTCCCCCAGCAGGGGGGGAAAACCCTCCCACATCTAAAACTGAGATTTCTTCAAAATCTTCTTATCACAAGTATCGTCAAGGTTACAGTGCATAGCACTGTTTGCAAGTTCTTTGGTTTCATTGATATAATAACAAATTAACCTACAATGACAATGTATTCAACCATGTATTAAAGTCCGATTCATGAACAGATTTCAATGAAACATTTTCGACAAACTATCTTAAAAATCCCTGAACCAGTCTACAAAACGACTGATACACCTTAAAAATGTTGACTTTATATTTACATAATATAGGTTCATCAAAAGTCGATAGACGTCAGTAAATGTTCTTATAAATTGTTAAGCCAAGAGTAATATGACAACTAAAGTAGAGAAACACATGATTAAGAAATTAAAAAGGTATAATTTGAAAGAGAAATGTATTTTATCTACAATTATACACAAACTATGTGCAGACTAATATGTATGAGAACAAAGTTATTAATGATAAATAAATAAAGAAATATCATTGAATAAATAAGGTATAAAACTATAAAAAGACAGACACTATTTCAAGCAAAGTTGACAGTTTCTATTGTAAATGTCAAGAAAAATTAATAGATTAATAATAAATTCTAAAGAAGATTAATTAAAAGCATTGCAGTCTTGGAATATCAATACAAACACACAGATTCTAGGAGAATTCAAATTAAAATTTCATCGTGTTTCTATCGGATAGATTTGGAAATGTTTGTATTATTTAAAATTATCAGCTAATACAGATATCAGAAACTTAATTATCAACTTCCCCTACTTAATTTCCTTAAAACTACACACTTGAGACCAGGGCCCATTTTCAGAAAGCTCCTTACAGCAGCAGTGGTTATTGCCAAAGAATGGTATCCGCACTTTATGTGAGCCAACATATCGTGCAATTACAAGTCTGTGAAAAGTTAAAGCTCAATCACAGTGTCGTAACCTGCAGAAGCTCCCTGCTCAGAACCCTTACCCACCCCCCCATCAGATCCCAATCTGCTCAAATAAATCAGCGGCGGATACAGGGGGGGGGCGTGGGGGGCGCACGCCCCCCCCTTTTGCTTGAAAAAAAAAAAAAAACATCAAGGAGAAAAGTGAGGGAGAGACAAAATTAATGACTAAGGCCCTACCTAGTATTTTATTTCAAAAAAGCTACTAAAAATCCGTACCTCGTACACTTTGTTTCATTTGTGGACCACTATTATTTCACGTGAATCTTGTGTACTGTGTGGAAAGCGTGTTTTTCTCACACACTGAACATGCCTGGCGCGGGGATCATTCACCCACATCGTGAGTCGACCATGCATGCCACCTGTGTGTGTGTACATTGTGCAAAGAAGTTTCTGGATGGAAAGTCAGCACTCGCGCGCGCTAAATACAATGTGACTTTTACAATACGAACTTCCGGAAACTAGTGAAGAGTGAAGACATAGCCCCATGAATATACTTTGTATCCTTGGCCCAGTGCATCCTTTTTTCTGTGGCCGATTTAAATTTTAAAATGGGTTATGAAACGTACCGATCGAAAGCTACTGTACTTGTACAAGGCCCTAATGCTGAATTTTTTTTTTTAACATCACAGATCTTTTGGGAAAATTGTTTGCTTTTCGAGTCGCGAGTGTGATTTTTTCCCCACTTATTAACTTGCGGGAAAACCATTGTCAGGTTCCCTCAAAAATCCACAACAGTTAGACGATCAACTGCTGATATTTAATGGGGACCAGACTGATTTAGTCAGCGCGCCGAGCGCAATCAAGGTTTTGTGAAATACGCGTAATGCTGTGCGCATCTCACGCCCGTCTGGGAAAGATATAGACCTTTCTTTTGTTGATAAACAAAGTGCGCCGGTTGGCATGGACGGCCGAATGTTGGCAAAACATTCAATCGTGCTAAAAAATGTTGTGACCAAATTCAACATTTTCTGTAAAGATTCATGAACGGAAATACCTTCCATGATTGGTTGATTTGTTTCCAACAAATTCAACACTATTTTTGAATATTTTGTGTAACACTGCTACAAACTGTGATGTGGCAATCTGTTTTTGATTTGCAGTTATGGCTTTCCATAGTTTTTCAACCTGGGTTGGCAAAAACTCGGGCTGTGACGTTGCAAAAGAAAGGTCTATACTATGCTCAGCGCGTTATGTAAATCAGTCTGGTCCCCATAGATAGTTTAAATGTTGTGAAATTGTTAAGGGAACCCAACTAGGTTCTCGCGCAAGTTGTTAATACGCGTTATCAAAAAATTCACTCTCGCGACTAGAAAGGCAATCAATTTTCCCCAAACATCTGTGATGTTTTTAAATTTTTTTTTAGCATTTGGGCTTTCTACAAGTAAGCCTACAGTAGCATTCGATCGGTAAGTTTCATAACCCGGATTAAAAACTACATCGGGCACAAAAATAGGATTGCAATGGTGCTTAGGCCCAATTGGCAAGGATACGAACGAAGTGGATTGGCCCCACTCATGGGGCTAGTGAAGACATAGCATCGTATAATCATGGTGTCTCACTCTGTTTAGAAAATCACAGATTTTTTTCGTATTCAAGAAAGAGGGTAAATATCCGTTGTGTTTCTTTCAAACTAGTCATTATCAATTGTGCAGATAGTACAACGATGTAGGGCTGGGGAGGGGGCTAGGCCTCTAGTAGGCCTACCCTCACCTTGTCGTACATTAATGTTATTGTTGCTCGATCGCGCTGTCACTGAAGACAAGCACAGCTTGTTATTTTGTGTCACATTCTAATCCTCAAGTATGTGAAAACTAAATGACAAAGAGACCCTATTTGGTTACATGTATATTAAAAATTGCACTATCGTTTAACTCGCCAACAGTTTTTCCCCCTGAATTAAAGTATAAGTTGTAGCCTGCATTTTGATTTTATAACTCAGGATGGCCGATTCAAATCGATGACTCCAAACTCGAAAATAATGTTTTAATAATGATCTTGCAAAAACAAAATTGGTTTAAGTGGTCAGATATTGCATGAGATCGTACCACAGAGCATCTAAAATCCTGTTTCGTAGCATTTCGGGCCCCGGAACCGGCCCATGCCGTTAGGGGTTCGCATTATGCGCTCGTAGGCGCCACAAATTGCATTCACCATTTGCTGCTTGGTAAATTTTCACGCCCCCCCGTTTGGAAAATCCTGGATCCGCCCCTGTAAATGGTCCCATACATCAAAAGCCCCCTTCCCTCACTTATGTCTTTGCCCCTACTCACCCTTCCCCAAATGAATATGTCTGACAACTGCTCAACCAGTCATTGTAGTCACAAGAAAATAGTTACAAATCACCTTTGTTTTCAACATTTTCAAACAACACCTTATGGACTTTCAAGATCAAAACAAATTATTTTACTAATTTCTCAAACCTATAATAATTAATATACCATTTCAGGCAAAAATATTTCAAGTTTTCCACAAATCAGTGAAAATATAGATGTTCCATCTCATCAATGTTGTGCACACCCTTTGACTACCCTCTGCTCACACAATTCTACATAACCTTGAGATCTTTCGTTCCCCACTGTAACTCGATGTGCTGCTCCCATTCGTAACGACAGAAAGCCTACCATGAAGCTCTCCATTCCCAGCATCTCCATTTCCCAGCCCCCCGTCCTCCTCCACGGCCAGGCAATGGATGTTGAACGCCATGAGCTGTCCGATCTTGGTGCAAGCAATGACTGTGTCATTTGTAGTTCTAATCTTGGTGAGATTTGAATAGGTGTAGATGTTGGTGACAAGCCGGCCATTATCTACTCTCCACAAATTCACTTTCTGCACAAGGGGAATTAATCAAAACAAACAGCACTAAATAAAGATCCTCAAAATGATGTAACAGTATTCAGAATGCTTTCCGATGCGAATATTGGAGGCATATGAGTGCATTTTCACAAAGTATATTCACAAGTTGAAAACTGGACAATTCCATTTCACATAGCGAAGCCGAGTGAAATGGGAAAAAACAGATCTCTGCGAGACATGGTCCTCTGACAATGCAATATTCGTGTCTCGCATATTTGTCATTTGTAATTTGTTCATAATAAACACAAAATAAACAAGTAAGCTCGTCCACCCCACACTCTGAAAATTCTTAAAACCCAAGCCCTTCTAAACAACGTGTAAACACCAATCTTGTCCGCAATGACACGACCTTGCCTCCTTAGGGGATCAATTCTTTTGGAAAAGACACTGATTTGGATTGAAAATGGAACATTTTTCACTTATAAAAATTTGCAGTCAAGTACACGATGGCCAGTTACTGGGATGAGATTTGAAGAAGGTGAACATTCCTGAAAATGGCTTGCTGGCCTGGGTTCCCCCTAGACCCAGAACCTGGAACCTAAAATTTTACAATTCTGCAAGTTTACAGACACTATGCACCACCAGAAATACAAAAACCAAGGTCCGAACACAATGTGGACTATTGCTCTCTCCCTTTGCTTTACACAAAAAATTGAAGGCTCCAGGAGATTTTGAGAAAATCCTGAAATCAGGAAAAAATCCTGAGAAATCAAATGCCTGCAAATGACTTGACCTTCCATTCTTCAGACCAACTCAAGAGACAACTTGAGTCCAGACAAGTCCAGAAATCACTCACCCTATCATTGGCTCCAGTTAAAAGGAATCGATTATTCTGCGTGAAACACAAACAGTTTACTACGCCAGGCTGTACAATAAAAAACACAGTAAATACATCAAGGTTAGTTTTGCTAAATCTACAACTGACCACAACAAAAAGAAGACGCTCCTAAGTTGTTCCGGGCATACATATGTCCACCATTATTCAATTTGGAAAAGTTTGGTTGAAAAAGATCTCATTTGATGAGAAGTGGTTCAAACATTCCTCAAATTTCTTGAACTCCCTTGGGAGCATACACCGGGTTAACATTACCAAGGGCTAATTTTCCCCTGGAAATCTGCATCAAGTGTCAAATGAACATGGGGCGGCAGTGGGGCTAAAAATTCCAAAGAGTTCCTGGGGTTTTGTTTCCTGGGAATCGGCTCAGTCATGTAAAGAGAAATTTCAAAAACCTTAAAGTACAATAATATACAAGTTTTTATTACCTTTTTGATCTCATATAGGGGTTCCATAGTCTTCAAATGCCATACAATCACATAGGGATCATCGTACGCCGACGCCAATAAAGTACCATCATCACTCAATGCCACATGGTTAACCCCTGAACTCTGTTCCAACAATGACCCAAGGTCAGATACCTCACCGGAATCAGGCGACCAAAGCTTTAAATGTAGCTCCCCGCAGGATGTCCCAAAGAGGAGAATGTTCTGTGGTGTGAGGATTGCGCAGGTGACGTCCCCAGCCGTGTCAGTGTTATACACAACAACCTTTTTACACTGTTTGATATCCCACACGTGGATCATGTTGTAAAAAGTCAAGCAGACCATGTAGTGATCGTCGGGTCGGATCCAGATACGACACACCCCAGAGTCGTGGCCAGTGAACCTGTGGTGGAGTTTTCCCGTCCGGATCTGCCACATGACGACAGTTGAATCCTGGCTGCCGGTGAAGGCAAATTGGTTGCTATGGCTGACCTCTATGCAGGTTACCTCATTGCTGTGGTTCTGTAGGACATGCTTGTCCATTCCTGTTGTGGCGTCCCATGTGTGGATGTTGTTAAGTGAGGACTTAGCAAAAGGATCAATGCCTTTGAAGATTACATACCTGCCATGTACAAAGAACAAATCAATGTTTGTCACAACATTAATAAAAGCTCTTCTTCATCTCATCCATTTCCGCTCAGAAAAGAGTACTCAATGAGTTTATAGCATTACGCATTAATGCTACAATAGAAACTCATTACCTGGATCTCAGACATTGTGTCCAAATTCCCTAACATTTACACAAACATTTTGCTAAGTGCACGTGTGTACTTCACACTACAATTGATTATTCGCTTACGTCACTTGTGCACAAATTTAGCACATACCCGCACAATGTAAGCAGGAAATGGTGACTGTAAGTGAAGAAATCTGCGGTAATTAGAACAATGCAACTAGGCCCATCTGTGCTGCGTGGGTTACCCTCAATAATATTGTGTTAAATAAAGAAATTGAAATAATAAAGGTAAGGAATGAATAAGACCTTTGGTCAGTGGTGACTGCTAGAGTCCCGCTCCGATCACCAAACGTCATTCTCCTCTGCTCCAAGTACTTAGGTGAGATATCCCAGAGTTTAATGTACGGCGAATGCAATGATGCTGACACTACAAGCTGATTGGCTAATGCAAGGTGTGACACAATGGCTTGTTGACCTTCAAGGGTTTGAACCTTCTGACCCGAGGTTGTATCCCATACTGCCATAATGTCATCACGGGCCCCGGACACCAGGTAGTTGTTGTCATGGGTGATGGCTACACAATCTATGACCCCATAGTGACCTTTATTGACAATAATTACAGAACTTTTCATAAAAAGTTTCATCAAAAACCAACAACAAATGGTTAAAGATAGAATAAGCATGCGATCTGTTACAATAACAACATGTACCACCTAGTGTACTAGACACAACCCTTATAATGATCTCATGCTGCCTGGGACTAAATGTACCCTAGGGGTACCTACTCCATGATGTGACTTTAGTTCTCAGATCAGTGTCATCTCATAACATACAGTCAACCCTCATTACAATGAACACTGTCATGAAGGTTCTGCTTAGAAAGAGTACATTCTGAAGTCCTGAATCTCATTTCTGCTTTTTGTTTCTTTGTTTTGCTGTCCTCTTATAACAATGTTCCTATTAGGAAGAGGTAATTTCGCCAGTCCCAGTGACATTGTTATGACGACCTTATCGAATGTACATTCACAATACATCTCACCGCAAATACGATATGTGTGAACTTTTTTTGTGATGCATACTAGTCTAGTTGTTGATCAAGCAACAAGATATCCATATGATGATGATGCAATAAGATTGCCATACCTGCGCCCAAGACTAGCATGGTTGGTTTGGCTTTACAACAGTACAGTATCGACCCAATTTATCTGATGGCATCTCCCATGATAAATCTTTGTTGTGCCATTTTAGGAGCCAGTTTCCTTATTTGTTACTGTGCAGTGCACACTTTAGGCGATGTACTCAATGTGAGATGCACATCATATTTTTAAATTCAACTTGACTCCCAAAATGGCAGACAATAGACCTTCATTATGGTGCAGCCGATCCCATTCAAACCAATGTCACCAAACCGAGGCTGAAGACAAAATAGCCGGTCCCTTTTTGGCATAATGAAAATCAGTAGTCATGATTGATGCGGTTGACAGGGGAGAAGACACAGATGACGGTGGCAGCAAGACAAAGGTCCATGATGGGCAGACTAGTAGCAACATGTAATGTAAGTGCAAAGGGGTTTCTACATGAAACTCAGTCAAAACCAAGGATTTGGGAAGGGAAGGATTTTGGAAGTATTGGGATTTAACCACTTCAAGTCGGATGACGTTTAGATCAGCCGATGTTTTGGGGTGCCCTCAATTTGTTAAGTTAGTTGGACTGCGTAAGTTAATATCAACCCGGACATTCCATTGTGCTGCATACACAAGTATGCGCCTACCATGCTACCCTTCATTTCCCCTGTACAAAGAGAAACCAAAGGTAGTGGAATTTAAGCTTGAAATGTCCCTTTTTCAAGGGGCTAATCCCCTCCTTTCCAGACATTTGTCCTTTTTGTTATACAAATGCCAGTGGTTATCATAAGAACCTTGGTTGTCTTTTCTTTGTCAAGTTTGGGTTTTAATGTGACAACGATATTTTTCAACGATTTTCTGTACATGCTCCAAGAAATCCGAAAAATAATACCGGGCAGAGGCATGCAATTTTTATTGGAGTACCAACCTGAAGTGGTTAAGAATGATGAAATGGTTTCCTTGCAACATGCATGCTTTTCTCTCTATATTTAACAACAGGGCTATCTGTGCTTTTTGCTTGAATAATTATTGTGTTCATTATTATTTTGATTGGTTCGTTGTGTTATTGTTTCACTTTTGCTGTGCTTTTTGTTGTACTTGTTTTTGTTGAGGTCAAATAAATAATAATAATAATAATAATCTAAACATGCTCTAAAATGCAGGAGTTCTTCTTGTTGTTGCTACAAAATGTTCTGCATGCAAATGTTTAGTTTTTAAGGGTAAGCTATTGACTTGTAACACAACAATAAATGGGCAAAGAAGCAACTATTCCAGTACATGACACAATGGACAAGTAAAGTCTCTATCTACACTGCAACATTGTATCAATATCCAAACAATAGTGGATTGGGTTTTACAGTGTTGAAAAAATATGATAAAAGATTGTTAACAAAATACTCTAATAGATGTTAATTTTTTGCTTCGGGGATAATGAATATAAAATATATTAAATTGTTGCGGTACCCGCTGCCAAGGATTGGAACTGCCTATAGCCATTGGGCTAGCTCGGTGGTCTAGTGGTAAGACATCTGCTCTAGCAATGCAAAGGTCGTGGGTTCGAATCCCAACCGAGTGATTTGCCTGTGGATTTTTTTCGGCACAGAACTCGGTGTAAGCTAAAAAACCAAATTATAACAAAATACTCCTTATGATAGATTTTATGCCAATTTGGCAAATTATATTACTGAAAGACCAGTACAGTTTTCACAGGAGGAGATATTTTTGCAGTATGACTTGAGAAAAAAGGTTGACAATTTTTGGTCCTCATGCAGAACCCGCCCATGGTTTGCAAAGCAGCAAGATGGTATTTTTGTGAGGCTGGTGAATGTTTTTCACATGCATGTCAACCATTTAAAGATCACAAACTGCCAATGGGTCGCGCGAGTTGCAAATTCAGTTGCAGGCCTGATACTGTATGGGGGCAACACAGGCAATTTCATAATTCATCCTGGTCAATGCCTTGTTGGTGCCTGTTCATTTTAGAATAATACTTCTACAGTGTATGTTCATGTTAGAATACTTCTAAAGGGCCCAAAACAGCCAGTGCACCGTTGAATTGCAAGTGTGAATTATTTTGAGGAAAATGGCCTCTTTGTGGTAAACTGTGGACTCTTGGAGGGCGCACTGTATTGCGAATCGCCCATAGTTTCCTGAAAACTACTTCCGTCTAAAAACAGGTGTTTTTCTGTTAAAGACTATTATTCCTGCACCTTTTCTTAAGTGAACCTCTATGAGGGAGAGAGTACAATTCTACAGGAACATTTCAAAAAGCACCAAAGTATTGACCGTGGAAGTTTTGGGTTACACCAAGACTAGTTCTACAAGACTTGAAAAAGCCAGCAGAGTTCGAAATATTTTTGACCACATGAGGGTTGGTCAGCCGACTCTATGACGCAAAAAATGCGCAACAGTGAATCTGCCCCAAGCACCATGGTGTACTGTCTATTTTGAACTGTACAACTTGATAAATGCACTTGACGCACAGCATGAGAAGCGCGCATGTAGTTACGAATAGTGTAAATGCTAGGTTAAATTCAACCATGCACCATGGTGCACAGGACAGATTCAACATGGCACACATTAACCTGAAAGGGTCTATTGTGATGCAAGAATATTTGCCATTGAAAGCGCCCTGATATGGTCAAATATACAGTCAATTGGGAAGGGTATCAACCAAACATTATGATAGGATCACGCCTGTTGAATCATGCATTCTAAAAACTTGCTGAATATTACCGTGATTATAAACTACAATCCAGTTCATCTTCAGACTGAAATACAAAGCAACGTTAAGAACAAGACATCATTTGAAAAGGGATTTAGGTTACAAGAAGAAAAGTTATGTTAGGATTAAGAATTATGAGACACAAATACAAAATACTTCAAATTTACTTTAAGAAAGGCAGATTTTGCGACTTTGTATAAAAGAAAGGGTAAGAGGTAAGTTTGGTTGACAACAGGAAAAGTTCCTGAAAGTGTTGCATTACAAAAAACGTAGTTACACAACCCCCCAACGCAAACGCATAATTGGCCTCTGGCAAACTTTATAGAATTTCTGTATTGACGTTACAAAAAACTTTTATTTTGATGAAACAATTGAAATGCAACCTATGTTCATGTCGAATTAAGGTAAATTAATTCTTAGGGACCATTTATTTCTGTACATAATCTTCACCATAGGCCCTGACATGGCTCGAGCATGTTGTTTATTTTTTTTGACACAATTTTCACAGTAAAATGCCTGGAAAATGATAACAAATAGAAAACTTTTTTTGTTTGAGAATTTGTCGACAGACAAACATTGGAAAATGTTAATTCAGGACAAGACCTTGACTACAACCCTTTTAGTTGAATGGAAGAAGGTCAAATCTTGTGGGCGCTATGGGGATTTTGATACACGTGGCTTGTGCCTGCTATTGTCTCTATAGGGTTGGGACATTTTTCAGGGGGCAGTACTAAAGTAGGCCTGGAGTTTCATCTTTGAGAGGGCAAGGCCATTTCCAGTTTGCAAAGGGCACTTCCATTGAAAAATCTTTAAGTCTATGGGAAACTTTTGAAGGGGCACCAAGGCCAAGCACAAGTGCAACAGGGGCCATGGGAGCCATACAATTCCAGGCGTGGAGTAAGGGTCAAATATCTGTGGTTTAGTACACGTACCTCCAAGTGAATGGAGCAGGTTACCAGACTTCAGATCCCATACATATAGTATACTGACTGTACCAGCTACAACCAGGGTCTCATCTGGGCTGATGCAAGCTGAATGAATTGACTGTTCATTGGCAGACTTCAACACATGCAGTGTTTGATAGGGAGACTCAACACCAGCTGGTTGCAGTTTAGTAAGTACCTGGTGGAAAAAAGGATTGATTTAATAGACCCCTTGAATATGATGTCACAAGCCTAAACAGCGCCCTCACTAAGGTTAATGAAGACTATTATCGCTGAGAAATGTGTGCAGCATTGTGTGCAGTGCATAAACTTTTCCACACTTTGACTTCGTCGATCAATGATTCAGTGTCTATAATGTACTGGGCGCAGACAGCTAGCTCAATGGAAGAGCTATAGTGGTACAACTGCCAAAGCACCTTTGCAAGAAAGAGTTATCTCAGCAAAATAATAGACTTGTATCTTGAAAAATGTTCACTCCCACTCCAGTGCACTTAAAGGGGGACTGTCCTTAGCAAAAATATCATCCTTTGCCGTGAACAGCGAAAAATACGACCTTGCAACTCTACAAACCACAAATTGAACTGAAACAATTAGGGTCGTGCAGTGGGTGCTGAGTGAGGACCAAATCTTGTTAATGTTTTCCCATCATGCATTGTGAAAATGGCCTTTTATGGGCAACCTGTAGAGGGTGCATTGTATCGCGAATCCGTACTCAGATAGTGATATTTGATACAAATTCCAAAATGTGTCCATACAACAATGTTCATCGTCAAAACGTTAAAACCATTGCCTGTATCTTCCCCATTCTTTTATGAGATGCTGAGCTGCAGCTATGATTTGATCAATGCAAAAGCCTCTTCTTCAATATTAATCAATTAAACTGACTGAGACACATGCATATTCCTTACCACTTTCCCATCCACTGAAGCAGAAACAACGACTTCATTGGACGTGATATCAACGTGGGTGATGGAGCCGTCGTGGCTTGTGATGTCACACACCATGTGATTATCCATGAGTGACCATACCTTCACAGTGTGGTCATCTGCACCACTCACAGCATACTTATCCTCCTTGCTTATGCATATGCATGAGATGTATTCCGTGTGACCTTGAAATGTGTGTACCTTGTCACCAGTGATGATATTGTAGACCTGATGAACAATGCATAAACAATAAAACAAGTTTTACCCTACACCGATGTGTGATAACCACTGTTTACTCTGTGCTTTCTAAATCCTGAGGAGAAAAGAATCACAGGCATTCTACTGGGGTGGGACTTGAACCCACAACCTCCACCATTCTGAATTACTACACCAATGAGCTGTAATTGTCACAGGAAAGCAAGAATTGTTTGCTTGAGCGTGTGCTTACTGCGCATCAAAGCAATGCATCCATCGCTTACACAGCTAGCGCAGCAATTTGTGTTTACCCCGTAAGTGGAGAATGGTGAACAGATTTCATGCATTGATGTCATCCTGCCACAATCGTAGAGGATAAGACGATAATGAAACAATGAAAATGCGAAGCTATAAGTACACCCGACGCACAGGACAGGCCAATCAGCACCAGGCTTCTTTAGACCTCTTCATGAGGGCGCCGCACTGCAGTGGCTCCATACTTGAGGTCTATTCCAAGAAATCGTAGTTTTGGGCCCTTGTCACAAGATACTCACCATTAACTCATTCTGCGCAGCGGATACAATCCTCATTGAGTCTGGAGTTATGGCCACATTGGCATAGCGCTCATACCCACTATGATTCTCATCAATCAGGAGTACTGAGTCACCACTTGAGATGCTCCAAACTTGTAGGTAGTTCTGATCGGAGCCTGCAACCACCCATTGATCATCGGCCGAGATGGCCACACAAGACATTGCTCCTCCTTTGGGTAAAGTCAGACGGTCAAACATCAATAAAGGCAGTTACTTCTTTAAATGTACTGCGCATTTTGTTGGGATCCTGAGAGACCACCAAGGCCAGATTTCATAGAGTTGCTACAAGCACAAAAAGTAGCTCATCACAAAACAATTTTGCATATCAGAATAAGTTTACCAGTCCAAATACCATGTATAATCATTGACTTGTTACCTGCTTATTTTTGCTAGCAGTGCCCTATATAAGATAGTGCCATGCATTTCAAGCTGTAAATAACCACTTCCTTTTTATGGAAATTCCAAATAAATACACCAGAAACAATGACTACAGTCAAGGGACGTTCAAAGTTGACAACCCAAAATTTAGTTTAGTTTCAACTTGAATTTTCAAAAAGGTCATTTTAAGGTCACATGGTGTGTTACAAATGTCACAAATTGGGCTGGTTAAACATGCCGGCGCTACCATCTGAGCTATTTTAGCCCTACTGTAGGCAGTCACCCATTTTTTGTCAATATATTTGTCAGAAGCCACTCAATATGTAACTGCTGTATAAGTATAACCAGGAATCACACCGCAGTTTATGATACAACATGGGGAAGCGGCAGGAGAGGGATCACCTAAAGGGGATGCAACTTTTTAAGCAATAAACCACAAGCACAAAAAGTAGCTCATCACAAAACAATTTTGCCTATCAGAATAAGTTTACCAGTCCAAATACCATGTATAATCATTGACTTGTTACCTGCCTATTTTTGCTGAGCACAAAATGTTCTAAATTTTTGTTTCTAATATCAAGCAATAAACCACAAGAAAAACTAACTGGGTAAATTTTAATGCAACTTTGGGTTGAACAAAGAAAAATTTATCGCAACAGAATTTGAACCAGTGACCTCTGGATCAACATACCAACTCTCTACCAATTGAGCTACTAGCCCTCACTCAATTTACCTTTTTGTCCCTTAAGGACGTGTATATTTTCATCGTCTCCCAGCTCCCAAAGTCTAACAGAGCCATTGGTGGACACTGAGGCCAGTTTGGTGTACGACTCATTCACAGCTAGCTTCAAGATGTTACCTAATTGTACAGAGAAATATAAAGTACTGAATATGTGTGTAGAGCAATGCATGCCGGCAGAAATCATCCAATAAAGACAGGGTTTGTCCCAACATTTCTGGCATGGCTGGCTGCAGATTGCACTCCATCACCTTGTTAACTGGCAATTCCGTTTCACTCGACTTCGCCTTGTGATTATATTCTGCGACAATGCACTCATACTGCATCCAATATTTGTATGTTATTATTAGTAAGAATTAGCGTTCTAGTCCAAAGTTCTAAGGTCTTTACCCGTATGACCCATAAGAGTTGTCCTGAGTGGCCCTCCTGGCATGTAGAAGCAGTTCCGTGTAGGAACGAGCAGAGTGTCTCTCACCTGACGGCAGTAGGCCTCGGCTCCCTTCAGGATGTTCCCAATGCATTGTGGGTACTGGGTCGCCAGGTCAGGCAGGCGACCCAGGATCTCCACAGCCAGGGGCTGACTATTATCCTTGAAGTCCAGGGTGGACTTTGCAAGTCTACAATGACAAAAGAAACAATTATAATAAATCCTAGGTCAATGAGTCCAACTCTAAATCCCAAGTCATTCAGGTCAAGTCTAAAAAAAACTTTAAAAACCTGACAGATTAACATCAAGGTTTAAGAACCAATGAATACAAAATATGGGCTTTACTTCTCATCAGTTGTTACTACATTAAAAAGTCTCATTCAAGAACAATACATTAAACAAAATTCAATGTTTTTGTTGGATTGTTTTGTTTGTTATTAAGGTCCCTTAATGAAGACAAGCAGGTTATTCAAATCAAGTGACTTGAATCGACTCCAGTCAAAGAGTGACGAGTCATACAACACTGGTAACCAATGTTGTACCATTTCTTTAATACCTGATGGTGTCCTGCAGAAGTTTGAGTTCAGTGTGTAGACTCTTCCCAAGGATAGTCTCCTTTTCAAGCACCCAGTTAAGCTCTTCAATCAGGTGTTGGGCGGACACAGCGGAGACTACTGCATCCAAGAAACTGAAGTCACCAAACGTTTGCTAAGAAAAAACACAAACACCAAAAGTGAAAAACTTTTAACAGAACTAACCATGCCAGGAAACATCTCTATCTGATTGGACCAATCCATTAAGCCCAGTCCACCATAGCAACTGTTCATCAACAACATCCACATGTGAGATACTCTCTTTGAAGCAACACACTGTGCCACACACAAATTCATGTCACAGCAATACATGGCAGTATAGAAGTTTGAATTGTTGAGTAATAGGATTTTAACATAAATTGGGATTGAACAGAGGAACATTTACTTGAACCTGTGACCTCCGGATTCATGAGCCGGCGCTCTACCAACTGAGGTATCTAGCCTTCGCTTGGTCCTTTATTACACAGCCAAGACCATGCCGGTTTTAAATGGACATTTTTTAATTTTAATTTTATTTATTGGTATTTAAAGGTATTATACAGGATTGGCAGAGCTGACAAAATAATCACAGACAGTGTTCATGTTTTGTGTAATCAACCACATACATGAAATAACAAACCTGTGTAAATTTGAGCTCAATTGGTCATCGAGGTCACGAGAAAATAGTGAAAAGAGACCTTATGTGTTTTCTGTTTTTCAAACATCGAGTTTATTATCGCGCGTGATAAAAACTATTGTTTTACTCATTTCTCAGAAACGATAGCATTTTAGGCAGAAATATTTTAAGGAACCCTTTCTACCATTACTTACTTTAAATCATGTAAGTTATGTGTGAATCTGTGAACATTTGTGTTTTTCGATCTTACCAATAGTGTACAGGGCCTTTAAAGACAAAATGACAAATAGCTGTAGCTGAAAGGTTTACCAATGATAAAAATATAATTATATATACAAAAAAACAAACAAACACTGTAGGACCAAACAGGCCAAGTTGACAAAATTGTTAAAGAGATGCAAATTAAGTGGAGACTACTCATACATGGACAAGGTCCAGTGTGTTGTTGGCATGCAGTAGATGATATGGTAGCTCACTCAGTTTCCGATAGTTATACGCTTTGTGGCGTTTGAGGGGCTGAGAGGCGACTAGCCGGTCTGCTTTTAAGATCTGATTCCTCTGTGTAAGATGAAGTGTCTGTAGACCAAGAAAAAAACAATTATAATGATCCCTAGCACCGACGTCACATGCAGCTACTGTCTGCCCATCGTCTGCCATTTTGGAAGTCAAAATGATCGCCAATATATGGTGAGCTTTTTAAATGAACATGCGTTGCCTAAAATGCGTACTACATAGAATAACACACAGGGAAACGGACTCCCAAAATGGCACAACCAAGATTTATTGTTGTGTTTACGGTGGAGTAAAATGGGTCAGTAACAGAAAAGGAGTGTGAACAATACCACCACAACAAATATGGCATCAATAGAAACTTTTAGTATAATTTGTTTCTTCCCCCTTCCCCTGTCCCACTGAAACTGAGTATTATAAAACAGATTGAATTTTGGTACTTTGCATAAAGTTGGCCGTCTTTTGTTTTATAAACAAAATAGTCTCCACACTACCGTATGGTTGTTTTAATCCAAGCAGTGCCATGTCTTAAGTATGTGTAATGCCATGCATTTTTAGCTGTAATTAAAAACTTTTTTAAGAAATTGTAAAAACAAATTCTAGAAACATTTACTGCAGTCAAGGCATTCACAATTTCAAAGCTGGCTTCCCAAACATTATTTTGCTGATAACTTGAACTTTTACAAAGATAATTTTAAGGTCATATGATGTTTTTATAACCAATACAAATGTGTTATAAATGGGGCCTTTTTAATCAACCCTGTCAATACACAGTCTGAAAAATTGGCAAATTTTATCTGCCCACAATGCTAGAGCTAAACATTCTTATGGTCAACGTTTGAAATACATTGAAACTCACATATTCGATAGCATCCCCAAACATTCTTTTGCTCCTCACTTCTCCCCACTCCCCCCCCCCCATAGTATATGTTTGAATTTGACTAAATAATTGTGTAAGGCTAACCTTCTTTCTTCCTTCACTCCACGTCCCAATAAAGAACTCTGCGAGTACTTGGTGCCTTTTCTGCTTCTCTGCCGGGTCGCACAGATATCGATCTATTGCAGCTTCTGTAAACTGCCTGTGTATTGCCGTCAAAGATGAGAAAAGAAGAACTAGTTGTTAAACTCAATCAAAGCCCCCCTTGTACAATAGGTCATTTGCGAGTATACTTAAATGATTTCTGGTACTGCCTTGTTAAGTCATAAGTGAATGCTCAATCTGAATTTCTCAGACTAAATCCAGTGTTGCTATGTTTCATGGTTCAGGATAAGTTTTGCAACCAACAGATCAGCAAAGACTGGTATCCTTGTGCCACACGTTTTATTGTGTGGTGGATCGATCATTCTCTAATGCTGGTCCTCTTCTTTGGAATAAACTTCCTCAAAATATTCGCAACATATCTTCTGTGAGTAGTTTTAAGGAAACTCTCAAAACATTGTTGTTCACTCAAGCTTATACCCCATAAAGTATTGTTCTGTTTTCTCTCAGGTAGTTGCTATGTATATATATACTTATTTCTTTCAATTCATTTTTCCGGTTATTGCGCCATGAGCATCTTTCGTGATGGATACTGGCGCATTATAAATATTCATATTATTATTATTATTATTATTGAGAATTGTGTATAGGAGTTTGTTTTCTGTTATTTAACTAAGAAAAAGCTAGACCCTAACCACAGGCAGTTTGGCTGTGCAGTACTGAATCCATTAAAATCAGGCACTACTACAGAATCTAGTAATGCTTGTGGTAACACCATGTACATAAGTAGGTTTTGAAACTTTGCATGGTGGAGATACAATCTAGGTTTTCGGTATCGTGTACATAACATTTCTCTTTCGAGTTCCCTTACCAAACCTGACTGCTATAATAGCATGTGAACAGCATGCAAATTGCATTCAGGTGGCATGTACATGCTATCAAAGCATGCCAATAGCATAACAGCATTCCTGATAGCATGCGATGAGGCTAAAGCAGTTCTTATAGCATGCAGGGAGAAGGATAGCATTCATACAGGATTGTAAGAGCATTCATGATGACAGCATTCAAGGTTTACAGCATGCAAGGCTTCGAATGCTACTTGGATGAATGAAATGCTGGGAAGAATGCTGTACAAGTGGTGATTCTCAAAAGAACTGGTGTAACAACTTGACAATTCGATCAGTTTGCTCCGATTGTCTTCTCAACTCAACTTTTCAATTAGTATCTCCTGAAGACCATCAGAGCACACTGATCGGAATTTTGAGATGTTACATCAGATTCTTTTGAATATTAACCATGCAAAGTTTCAAATCCTGCTACTGCAGAACTTATGGTTGCATATAAATGATATGAAAATGTGATTTCTTACCTATGGTAAAGTACCATGACAGTCTTGCCATCCGTCTGTCTCTCCACTAGGTACTCCTCCAGCTCATACTTGAGCCTTGTCCACATAAGGGGAGGTATTCGTACAATCTCATCATTAGGGGGTGACCAGTACTGGTAGATCTCATCCAAGACTTCATCATCAATTGATAGGATGTCCTGCAGCTCTGAGTGACTCAATCCATTCCTACATAATGCAGTAAAAGACGGGTTTAAGTCGAAGGAGATAACTGTGGCCTTCCTGGCACTCAAGAATCAATAATGATAATAATAATAAAAATAATATGCAGGTCTTATATAACACTTCTCAAAGGGTGTCCCAAAGCATTTGTTATTTTTAAAACAGGAGTGCAGAGCTATGCTTAAAGGCCCTGTACACTATTGGTAAGATCGAAAAACACAAATGTTCACAGATTCACACATAATTTACATGATTTAAAGTAAGTAATGGTAGAAAGGGTTCCTTAAAATATTTCTGCCTAAAATGCTATCGTTTCTGAGAAATGAGTAAAACAATAGTTTTTATCACGCGTGATAATAAATGTTTGAAAAACAGAAAACACATAAGGTCTCTTTTCACTATTTTCTCGTGACCTCGATGACCAATTGAGCTCAAATTTTCACAGGTTTGTTATTTCATGTATGTGGTTGATTACACAAAACATGAACACTGTCTGTGATTATTTTGTCAGCTCTACCAATCCTGTATAATACCTTTAAATTATAAGACCTATATATATATATATAGAACCACCTTGTAAGGGTTTACAAGGTGATGCAGTGCAATCAGCAGCTAATTCTAGAAACACCAGGGTGAACCCCTTCTCTCAATGATACCAAGCAACCATCAAAAGTATTTCATTCTGGGTAAGAATATTTCCACATACCTCGCTGCTGTTATGTACCCAAGAGCATGAGAAACAACCTTGGTGCCAAATTCCACCTCCAGACGTGCAAAGAGCTTCCAGATGGAAGCCCTGACGGTAGTTGCCAATGCTTCCTCATTGACTATGGTGTAAGAATGCCATCGCCGTGCCTCATCAAAAGCCAGTCTGAGGAAGAGAGGCTGTCGACAATGCTGGAATGCTAAAACAATATTTCCAAATAGTGTTATCACCCAAAATCCCAAAGCGAAAGAAGAATGAAAATAAACAACGCCCTTAAAAAAGTAAGGGTAACAAAGATTGTCAAACATACATGCACAAAAAACAAGCTGCAATTATGTTTAAGTAAATTTAATATGAATTACAGACAGTTGGATTATAATTACGGCGGTGTGCCTTAGTGGTGTAGTCATCAGTCCAATTCACTATAACCCAACACCCAAAGTGTTGGACTTTGATTACAATGGTATGCCTGATCCCATGTTAAACATAAACCACTTTACTAGTGCAGTCCTCAGTCCAGCAGAATCAAACAAAACAATGCGCTTGGAGACTTATCCTGAAATAAATTAATATTTCGCGGAGTTGATGATGATTTTAAACTCCTTCAAAAATACTCCCACGTGCTCTCATTGTCTTGAGAAATGGGAAACAGTTCTGACGTAAATTTTGAAAAGTGTAGAATAAAAAATCCCAATGAGGACAAACTTTCATTCATTTGTTTTGAATGACACAAAATATGAGCCCTTTCTTTCAGTATGTTTTAATGCAAAGAGAATTTGCATACACTTGTAGCATCAAGTTGGCCACCCTCCCCAATGGTGCACCTCATCTTGATTCAAAGATAATAAGCCTGCCAAAACTTGCTTCCATCAGGCAGACATAAAGAGTTTGAATATAGAAGAAAAAATATATCAAATTTCTCAACTCTCATTGTAGAATTTGAAATCTAATTTTTCAGTGTCACACATTTGAGCACTAACTCGGTGTTGCAAATTAGAGCTGCAAAGAAACAGAACTTGCAAACAAGCATTTATCAAAAGAACATCTTTATCTACAACTTACCTTTCTTTACAACTTCATTCTGGCTCTCCGTCACTCGTCTGTGAATTCCCTGCATCCATGTACTGAAAATCTCTACCCCTGTGCTCTCCGGCAGTGGGTTAACCTCCAAGAACCGTCCATCTGACCCCAATAGGAGCTTCAAATTATCCAAAATGCTGTACAAGTTTGGCAGCGTCGACAGAAGAATTTGCACGTTCGGCAAGTGTGTTTTGGGCAACCACTTGCACTTGTGTGCCCCATGAAGACTCTCCAGCTGGTCGAGTGAATCTAGGACTATCAAGAGAGGGCGCTCTTTGCCAGCACCCGATGAGACGTTTTGAAGTAAGGAATAAAAGAAGACGGACATCTCCTGGAAGTTTTCTTGGATATTGTTCGTTGGCGGGGGTATGTCATAGACAGTGCAGATCTGAAGGCAGATGCTCTTTAAGACCTGAAGTATGGAGGAACTTAATGAGGAGGTTCCAAGAAATCGAAGGATAACCACCAGGGAGGCACGAAGACGATGCCGAGCTGTCTTGGCGACCATGGCTAAGATTGAGGTCTTCCCACTGCCTGACGGACCCTGAAGAATGATAGCACGGCTGGGTGAACTATCCTTAAGAGAAGAGAAGATCCCATCCAGAATATCCTTACACCCGCAGAAATTCTTACACTTTGTACAGCAAAACTTGGCATGATGAGTGACTTCCTTGAAAAGTGAGTCATCGCTGAAATTCCCTTGAGTAGATGCTTGCTCTTTGGCCTTCAGCACAAGCCTCTTGACATCCTCAATGAAGGCCCTTGTGAACTGCCTGACGTAGTTCTTGTGTTCCTTGACTTCGAGGCTAACCCCGTTTGGACTCCAAGGGATGTTGTAGTGATGAATGTTACTTTGGCTGAGTTTTGAAGGCATGTCCACATTCTTCAGCTTCTCCAGGAGCAGCCTAGCCTCTTCGTCTAACTCTCCCGTGTCCGTCATGTCACAGTAGCGATTGGCGTTGGCGTCTGACAGGGAATTGTATAGGTCTTTGATTGTCCTCATGAATCCGACGCAATGATTGTCTGGTGTTGGAACATCAAGAGCAGCTCTCAATTCTTGTTCAGTAACTAAACAAAATCATAGAATTTCAGTTAGTTTTATTCAATTACGACCAAGTGACAAGAATGTGTGCTATACTGCCATGACTATTATGCCATGTCAAAGTTTGTTATTAACCAGTTATGCCAGCACAGCTTTTTGGGACACAAGAATGAAAGTCAGGTCAACCCACTTTTGTATGCACCCGGAATACCCTAACATTACCACGCCTGGACATTCTATTCTGTAACATGCACACTAAACAGGCACCGTGCAACACTCAGTTTTCCCTGAACATTGAGGGACAAAGGATAATGGAATTCATGTTCCAAATCTCTCTTTTTCAGGGGGTTATTGTGTAATACCAGACTCTAGACTTTCACCATTGTATATCATTGTTTTCAGCATATGGGAGTGAAAATCAAGATTCTATCATACCAAGACCATGAACAGCCTTGGCTTACAGACAAGGTTTGCTCGATTCATAAAAAATGCATTCCAGATTTTTTTTTTAAAAGAGCCAAAATTCCTGGTGCATTTTAAGAGAATGCTTGTTGTCTTAACTGTGTTCAGTCTGGTTTCATTAACCAAAAACAAATTATTTTAAAACTTTTGAAAAATGAATCCTGTTTGTTGGCACGCCAAATTTCAGAAATAAACTGAAAATAAACCTATTGCGACCCCCTTCTTATATTGTTTCCATATTTATTTTAAATGAGATAAAACGTTTAAAACATATAAAGGGGATCGTTTATAGGCACATTTTCAGCTGATTTATTATTTATTATTTACAAACTTTTCCGTAGTCAAGATAGAACAGCATACATCCTTCAGCTCTGAGTCTTTCTTGGACGTTAAATGGCATTTGGCTTTGCCTCGTTGAATGGAACGTTCTAAGTGAATTCCTTTCAAGTATACTCACAATTGCACTTATAAACATTCATTATTGGTATACTAAACTACAAATCTGAGGAAAAAATGTTTCAACTCATACCAGACATGAAAAACTTGTGGCGTACATCATCAATGATATCCCCCGCCCCAGCAGCAAGTGTAGCGGCTCTCCTCAAAATACTTGGCAATTCCTTCTCCACACTCTTCCACAAGTCGCTTTTGTCTGCGGTGATTGGCTGCAGGGCATAAATGGGCGGGTCAGAGTTCTCATCCAGGAGATACCATTTTGCCAGCAGGGTGGATTCAGCCTCTGTGGTGTGTTTTATGAGGGTCTGATAATCGACTCCATCTATGCTGGCAGGTGTGGGCCTCCAGCCATAACGTTGGCCTAAAATAAACTGGAGTCATAAAAACAAATGCTTTTACAGACAGACATAAACATAAATATTACTAGATCTATGAAAAATAAAATCAACGGTGGAGAAATGCGAAGGTATGTACAGATGTATGCAATTGTAAAGATTGTTTTCAAAAGCCTAGTTAGCACATTGTATATGTGGCTACCTCACATTTTTCTGAGCAATTTGTACACTTTAAAAACCTCTCCTGCAGTCACAGAGACAACTGGGCTGCTCGTCGGATAGTCTGTGCAAAAAGAAGCAATCGTGTAACACTGATCCTGACCAGCCTGCACTGGCTATAAGTACAACCACAAATTAAATTCAAGATGCCTTCAACCTGCCTGCCTGTCTCTTTCCACAAAACACCACAGCAGACTGTGGAGACTAAGTCAACAGTACACAAGTCATAGGGTTTCCACAGAATGCTGTACAAAGAGAAGAAACCCATGCCCACAATGCTAGCCTATAGAGGGTATAGTACTTTGGCCCTTTTTGAAACCACGGTTTGGGCTTACGCTCCATCAGTTACTGGGAAAGTGTGTGCTCTCCTTAAAGGGCTTCAAACAGGTGGACAGAGCCCAAGCCTAAGACCAAGCCAAGGCCTTGGGTTTAAAAAGGGCCTCCCACAGACATATTCTCCATCAAAGAGCCCTGTCTGAACTTTAAATTCCTGCTCCCAAACTTCAGTCTTTTGCATACTGACAAACACAGTTTATAGGGACTATGCCTTTTCTATTGCTGCTTCTAGGATGTAGAATCAGCTTCCATAGAAAATCATACATCTCCTCCAATGGTTATTTTCAAAACTTCACTTAAATCCTACCTTTTTTGAGAGAGCTTACTGTACTGCGCTATGAGCAACGACCATTGGATTGGCGCCTTATAAAAGTTCTGATTGATTGATTAAACACGTATTTCAACACAAAAGTGCAATGAAACTTAAATAGCAAAGTCTTCCTCCGGACTATGATAGATGAAGAGCAATAGAAAGTTGAGCAGTTTTTTTATGGCCCAACTCAGGCCACGAAGGCCATTGCCTCTATTGACCTGGTCTTGGCCTTGGTGCCCCTTGAAAAGTTTCCAATACACTTTAAGTTTTTACAATGGAAAAAGCCTTTTGCAAAAGGCCTCGCCCTCTCAAAGATGAAATTCCAGGTCTGCAGCAACTTACCATGAAGTTAGGTCCCAAGGACAATTTCATGCAGTTCTGAATCTCCCTGATGCAGAGTTTGGTTGTCATGTGGTAGGCACTCGCCTCATCTCGCACTCCCCATCTCATGTCAACCACTTGGAACTCTAAGTCATGTAAGATACACCATTCATGAAGGGTGGAGTAGGCCCGGTCAAGTAGAGAGTTGCGCTCTGCTACAGTGTCTTCAAATAGCAGGGAAAAGGTGTTAGCAGCTGTAATCAGTCAATTCTTCTTTTTTAACCCCAAAACCTGAATTACAATTCAGTCACCCACTCGGTTTCCCTTGTGGTTCATTACTTGATAATTGAAATAAAAAGTCACATCCCCTCTCAGGTGATCCCTGTATTGCAGCTTGCCAGGTTGTATCTTGGACTTGAGTGTGATCCCTAGTTAAGCAGCAGTTTCAGGTTGTATGGCATCTGACTCACCCCAAAACAAAGATATCGACAAAATAGGGAAACTGACAACATTAGGGCTTGAAAGCCAAGTTGGTAGAGCACCTGCACGTTAATGTGGAGGTCACAGGTTCAAATTTTAATTTGCTAAGCAAAAACTGAGTGGAGTACCAGTCATAACAATGTAAACTTCATGGAATTTTGTTTGATTATAGGCTTTATAAATTATGCAATTGGGCCCAACTACGTTGCTATCAACACAACCTACCTCCAAAAGTTGAGCTCACAAAAATGCGAACAACTTTAGATGGAATGGGTGGGACCATCTCTATGTCCCCAGAAAGTACAGCCATTTTGATTTCCTCATTATCCACTGCCATGATGCTCTGTTATGTTTATCTTTCTACAATAAAAAATTAAAATGTTTGCAAAGTTTTTGATATTCTGATTCTAGCTACAGTCGATACGGCAAATTGTGAATGTTAATTGCAAGAGTTATCAATAAATAAATAAATGATTGAGAATTATAAAGTAATTAAAATTTAATTTTCAGGCTGTTATAGATTCTGCGCTTGCACTGTCGTTATCACACAAGTGCCAGCGGTCTTTTATAATCAACTCTTTTATAATCAACCTCTTCACGTCCAATCTGTATATCTGTTAAATTTTTCTAAATTTGCTTACGGCGGTCGGTTTTAGAACTAATTCAAACCACCCTACATTTTTGTAGTCAGTAAGCAGGCTGACGTGTACATTCACCTGGACATTCCATTGTACATGTATGCACAGGAAAGCACTGTAAAGCAACACGCCTTCTATGATCATGACAACAGTCTCACTTTAAATTAAAGCATGTTTCTGCCAACTTTGGCATTTTTCAAAAATACCAATGCACGCATTTTGTGTGATCCATCATATACTGTACAACACAAACCTGTGACACCTGATGCTCAATCGGTCATCAAATTAGTGGAAAATCTTTCCACTTTTTTCAAACATCGGATTTTGGACTCACTAGCTAAGACTAGTTGTTAACTTTTTTTAGGCCCTACTAATTTCTCAAAAACTAAAGCCTTTCAGGCAAAAATAAGTGTATTGTTGTAAAGGAAGTATTCTTAAGGTTCGTTCCGCTAATTGTTTCCACAGCGGAACGAATTGCAAAGTTCTAGCATGACTACCTTAACAGTTAACTTGGTTATAAAACTATGGCTTTGACATCTTAAACCAAAAAAGCTTACCTTTTAAAAGCATGTCATAAAACTCATTAAGTATCCATTGACAACAACAAAATAATAATAACAATTTTGAAGAGGCTTCAAGAAAAGTATTGTGACCTGTTTGACCAGTTGATTCTATTTCGAATCAGTAGCGTGCCCTCTAACATTGCAAACCTACGCTCCCATTCATAAAACTGTCTCCAGAGAACATCCCAAGGACACAAACTTCAGAAAAGTGTGTTGGCATGGACACGGGACTTCCTTTGTCCAGCAAGTGATGTAGATCTTTGTCGTTCAACCATAATTCCCACCACTTGTAGTGAAATGTACGCTGTTTGAGGGGAATTCACATCCAAAGGTAGTGTTTTGCCGGATCTTAACTTCTGTCTGAAGTGATAATTTTGTTCAAAAACTTGGGAAAAATTTCAAGAAACGGGTCTGCTCACAAACTGCAAGTTCAGAATTTCTTGTGGCATAAAACAGGACAATCACGCTGGCAGATTCCCGCGTGATGAACAAACCGCGCTGCAACTTGTTGAGAAAGACAAATGCATCCCGTTTTCGTTTCTAGTTTGACGATGACAACAATCACCACTGTCATGTTTCCCCAACCCAAGCCAAAGGAATTATTCATGCAAAATGCGTACTTTGTGTCAATTTCAGGCCTATGTTACGCAATTTTTGTTTGTGTGGGCAGACTTTAGTTCAAAAAGAACTTGCACACGCAAATTTAAAAATTGGCTTGCGCGAATTTAAAAAAAGGGTGACTTTAAAGATTGCGCCCCACACAGACAGACTTCATTCAGTAGTACACAATAAATAATTAATTTTGTTGAATGATGTTTGGCACCTTATCTTGGATGGTATTCTTCACATGTATCAACAGAGATTGGTAATGCCAAAGGTAATTCAATTATGATGTGGTTATTGAAATCCGGCCTGTGAAAGGTTCAATGAATGATGCTGAACTTGTCAAACAACTGTATATCTGATCATGGAGGTCTATTCCTACTAGTTGCGATAATCGTAACCCTCCCTCATCCTCCCGACGGGAGACCGTCGGGAGGATGAGGGAGGATAATCGTAACCCTCCCTCATCCTCCCGACGGGAGACCGTCGGGAGGATGAGGGAGGGTTACGATTATCACAACTATATTCCTACCTCCATGATCTGATATAGAGCTACAGACGACATGGGAATGAACCTCAATGCCTGTGGTGTAGACTGTTCTAATTGCTAGCTTACACGCGAGTCCTATTTAGGACTACGACTACTACTCATATAGGTACTAGTCTACGACTACTTACTACAGCTACTACTCGACTCTACGACTAGTGACCTGTCCAGCTACGTACTAGCATAGAGCAAGGCTAGTCACTCATACTAGGCCTATTATAGTCAATGGAACAGAGGCTTAGAATAGAAGTTAGATTTGTATTAAATTACTACAATTTATGAAAAAAGTACTACTATAAATAGGAAGCCAAGAGTTTGTTATGTCTATACACTCATGGAGCAATTGCTCCATGATACACTACACATTGATGATTGTAAACACAAGTACAAATTGTTGTGTAGGACTCGAGAGTCGGGGTTCGGAGTCGAAGTAAACACTGAGCATGCAGTCACTGACGTCACTGAGTCAGTGCTTTGCACTGTCTGAATGTTCATTCAGTGTCGTCATGGCCAGAAAACAAATGGCAGCGTACGACATTACTTAGTTTACATGTTACAAACCCTTTCATCCATGTACATTCCAAAGTTCCAATGACCGCAACTACAGCTCTACAGTTAAAAACCATTTACTACAGTTAAAAACCATTTCAACCGCAAATTACACAGCGCGTGGACGACCGCAGACGACTCATCACTCCCACCATTGCAAATTATACACACTGTTTATTTGCTGCAAAAATGCAATCACCACGTTAACAGGTTGTCTAGACAGGTACCCTGCACAGCTGCAATCATTCAACTGTACATAAGAACAAGTTACTATACAATGGTTTTTATAATGGGCCTACGCTAGAGACCACGCTTGTATTGTCCAATCAAAAACCGCTTCTGATTTTGCCAGGGACTCTGCGTAGCGTCACTGCACTCAATTTGCATGCTTAATGTTGTTGTGCCTCAATTTTTTGTCAAATCTTTCCACACAAAAATCGGTTGCATGATGCCCGCCCTCCCCAGAAACCCCTCTTCAATGACCAAAGAGCGTCTCGCAGAAGAGCTGAAGAGTAACAACATTTCACTGCCTAGTGGGAGATCGAAAAAAGAAGTTTACGTGGAGCTTTACAAGCGGCATCTACTCGACAAGAGTCCACAGTTAACGTCCTATCGGAATATGTCGGTCAATACTTCACCTAAAATAGGGTTTTCAAGCGACGAGGAGGACGACGTCGATTTCCAGAAGAAAACCAGAAAACCAGCTCTAAATGCGAACAATAATAGAAGTCAGGTACGTTTTTAGGTTTTGGAGAAACCATTTGGACATTTTGCAGAACAGTAGAAGTCGAAGTCGAGTGCGTTTTATTAGCATGTTTTTGTGGAAACAAAAAAGTGAACTTTTATTTATGTATTTTATAATTTAAATGTTCACACAGCGTGAATATGGTGATTGTGTGGTTGATTGATGATTTAGTTGACCCGCTCTGACGACATTAATCATGATGTTGTTCTATTGTTGTAAACAATTGCTGTGGGCTGTTTAATAGATACCAGCAAGGCTAATTTAAAGCTTCATTGAGTAGGCCTCAGTCAGTAGAAAACTGCAGTGAATTTTATGTGGGTTTGGGGGTTTTGGGTTTTTTTCAAGTGCACTTTCCTTCTTTTTGTGGTTATTTGTTATCAATTTACAGTATTTCTTTCATCCTAATCTGTAAAATAATTTGTTTAAATTCAAATTTGCTGTATACTTGTGACCAGTGAACTAACTTACAGTGAACTCTTACTACTAGTACTAGTCCTAGAATATGAATAATGTTCCACGGGTTGATTGTGTTATTTTATAGTTGGTTATTGAGCAAAGTCAATGTTTGCTTCTTTCCTCCTTGGTTGTATGCTGTTTTTGAATGCTGAGATGCTCTCCAAACAAAGAGTGATTGTTGAATGTTGATCCCTATTAGGGTGTGTACAACATTGGTAATTGCCAAAGACCTGTATCCACACTTGATGTGACCCAACATATACATGAAATAACAAACCTGTGAAAGTTTAAGCTCTTCGGTCTTCAGAGTCATGAGAAAACAGTGAAAAACCCCATTATATGTTTTAACTTTTTTTCAAACATCGGATTTTATCCTGCAGGATAAAGACTATTGTTTTACTCATTTCCTAAAAACTATGGCATTTCAAGCGAAACTATTTCAAGGGAAGTTTTCCACCATGACCATCTTTATACCATGTAAGTTATTTGCAAATCTGTGAACATTTTATATTTTCAATCTTACCAATGTTGTACACACCCTTTAATTAAGACAGAGTTAAAGTTATCAATGTGCACACTGTTGTAATGGTTTTATCACCTGTTCTAATGGTATTAAGATAGTGTTCCAGTGCACAGAATAGAGGATCAACATTCCTGTTTTGATCATGAATCTGTGATAGGGTAAATAAAAGAACCAATGAATGAATTTCAGTCTTTAAAAGGCCATAGAGAATGGATGGAAAGGCAAACTGCATGGGGGATCACAATCTTGCCCTCCTTCCTAGTATTAATGGTAATCAGTTTTACACCTTCTCTATTGTGGCCTTGTTGACACAATGATTGATGGTCAAAGTACAAGTGCATTGAGTGTGGCCCTTTGCATGTTTTAGAGACACATTTAAAGGGGTTGATCAACAGGGATAAGGAATGCAGCATGTCATAACCAGTCAACAAAAGTGTTTACAAATGTACAATGTACCCAAGTTGTCTAACATTGACCCATTCATCAAGCAATAGAAACTGAACATTAAGTTAATTTGTAAGAATCTTGGACAGCATATACACAGGGCTTGAATTTCAAGGAAATTCCCATCAGACTAAAGGTCATAGCTCACACATTTTAATGGACCACATGAATTTGTGTAGTTTTAGGAGGAAGTTTGGAGTTTAAAAAATAGATTGCATATGAATGAGAATATTTTATGAGTTGAAAGATGTATGTTCCTCAACGAAGCAAAGCCGAGTTGAGTTGAACATTTATCATCACATTACACAAAAAACATTCATTATTCGTTTTATAACTTATCTGAGTACATCTTTGTTATTTAGAGGAAAAACGATTAACAATATAACAAAATGTACAAGATTGTGTTCTTGCATCCACTTCTATGACAATTTGTACTGCTGTGTATAGTGCTCGCACGCACACGGTGTGGTCTAGCATGCAGTTGTCAAAAGGGATCAGTTCAAAAATGCACATCGAATAGTACCAAAGTGCACATTTAATGACATATGTAGGCCACATTTTGTTTTGAATAATGAATGCCACATACCGAAAATCTTCCAATCAAATTACAAGGATCTACATGAACTTGGGTGTTGTTAACATGTCTGTGCTTAGAAACACACTAAAAAGCAAAATTTTGGGGGATGTGGTAGTACAAGCCCAATGGTTTCTAGAGTCTGGCCAGTGGTCCAGTGAGTATTGTTTAGCCCTGAACTGTACAAGATTTAACAAACCATCGATCTTGAGAATCTACTACAGACCTGAAATTTGTGTTGCACTTGTCTTGGCCTCGGTGCACTTTGGTGCACTTCGCAAAATGAAAATGGCCTTGTCCTTTCAAAGAGTTCCAGGCCTGAATCCATGATGCAACTTCCACTGAAGTTGTGGAGGCTCTGGTTTTATTGGAGGAGACGAGTTCTTGGGATCTCTGTTTGTGGCCCTTTTTGCTCCATGATTTCAAGCTGATTTCGAACCCGGTAGGAACAATTAACAATGGGTTTCTCTGCTTGCAAAAAGGTTTCATTCCTGCATACGATCTGCATACGATTTTCAGTAGTGGTTTTTAACTTCAGACCTGTTTAGACTAGGTAAACTATAATATAAGTGGTACTTATGACGTAACTGTATTTAGACACAGTGGGGAATGTCAGAGGCAAGGGAAGAGAAAGGGACAAGTTAAAGTTGTGTGACATGTGAGGAGTTGGTATGCATGTAGACTAACACTTTGCATTTTATAATGAAGACCTCATCTTTTTGTTTACCATGTACTATAAGAATGTGGATGCTTATCATTTGACAGTGCTCTGTCTGTAGTACTTCATTCGTGGCATAAAAATCCCAGTTTTTATGGAGATGACACAGTGGGGTGTCGTGGCCGAGGGGATAAGAGTACTGAACTCAAGCTCTGGTGTTTCTGTTCAGCAGAGTGTGGGTTCGAGTCCCTGAGCAAGACACTTAACTATAATTGCTTCTCTCCCACCCAGGAGTAAAATGGGTACCTGTGAGGGCAGAGATGGTTCTTGTGATTGATTTAGCCTAGTAGTGCATATTTGTTGCACAGGCTGTATACTCCCCAGGGAGCTGAGATGGTTTAAGGAATGAAATAATGGCCCAGTGACCACAGTGGTAATAATGTTGGAAGTGCTTTGGCGGCCCTTAGGGTGTGAAAAGCGCTATATAAAAATTGGTTATTATTATTATTATTAAATAATTTAGATTCATTGTCTCAGAATCATCAATGTTGGCTCATTTTATTTTTAACCAGTTCGCCAGCCAGACTTCTGTATCAATAATTTTAGTGTGCACACATATTATACCATGGAGGTATGGATTCCTACCTCCATGGTTTTTATATAAATATATACATTAGTTTTTGACAAGTTTTTGAGAATTTATCATTAGACACAGTTTTCTCATCCTTGAACTGAATAAATGTTTAAATAGCTGAAACAGGTCCCAATATCAATATTTGGGGTTGAGTGTTGCAGGTTAAGATTTTGAGCCCAACTTTTGTACCTCACTTCAATTTTCCCAAAGCTTTGTACATGGTGACTGATGGTGGAGATAGCGGCCATAGGCTACATTCTTTAGGGGCTCATACTGTAACTTGATTGCAGGCCATACAGGAAGTAGTAGTTATATTATTAGCTTCTTGATTTTCCTAGGCATGTTGCCAATGTTTTTCCCTAAAAATGGTTTTACTTCTATCATACCAAAGAATTCATTCAAACAACGGTAACATGCATGTAAGGTCAAGAGGCAAAAGCAAATTATGTTGCTTAACCATGCATCTTGTAAGATAAGAAAATGTTACAAAGTTTAAGACCAATGTCTAGGCAGACTCAAAACCTTCAGTTGTCTAGTCCCTAGAAGTAGAACACCATGGCTGGCCAAGCAGTGATGTGCCAACTTACAAACACTACAGTGGCCAACAACAAGACTCAGCGTGCACTACAATAGCCATTTGGACTATGCTGTAGAAATTGCACCACTTAGCAGTTTAGCACTATGGATTATATCATGCAGTCTAATTAGTTCTTGTTGGCTATACTGCATTTGTACTTTTATGTAGTTTTAATTTGTTACAGCCTCGTTGTTGCCCCATTGGTCCATCTTGAAGACAATCAGACCTTTATTGTCTACATGTACCTCCATGATTAGACCATGGAGTTAGACACAGTACAGTGTACAGGATTGGTACAAAGGCTATCCCCCGAACACACAACAAAATCATACAATTAATTTAAAATAAATAAAAAAGGAAGGTTAGTATAAATGTGACAATAACAATCATCCATGATATCTGTCTGAAATACTGTTAATCATTAAGATAGTGTTTTAAGACCCCATCCCCACCACCCCCAAAAACAAAAACAGAAATCTGATACAAAAATAACAAACACTCTGGCAAAACCTAAACCTTTTTTCATTTTTTTCATTTGAAGACATTTTCACAGGTTGATTGAATGGCATGTTTTTGACTTTTGGGAAAACTACAAAAAGGGGAATAAAGTTTTTCTTCCCAAAGCCATTTGTCAACGTGAATTTTTAACTTAAAACTTGATAAACTCTTGACTTTAAAAATGTGTAACTTATTAATAATAATATTTAGAGATTGATTTGTATTGTGTGATTTCCATTAATAGAATCAACCGCACATTACATCTTGTGCTTGCAGTGCTGCATAAACAGCTTGGAAGGCAAATGGAGGCCCAGCTTTTACAATGTTTATCAATGATGTGGCAAACAAAGTACTGGCTCTTGAAACATATGAAACAATATGGTCCTGCATGGAGAAAGGCTTTCTGAGACTGTGTGACCTTCACAACTTAGCTGAGGAATGTATTTGCCCCACCAAACAACTTTTTTCCAAGGGGGGTGGGGGTAATGTACAGACTATCAGCATGGCCTTGGGCATGTTGTTATTGGTTAGTCCTTGGAGAGGATTGCTTGGACCATGGACTGGAGTGCTGGGGATGTTGGTTGAGTCTGCATTCAGTTTGCATTGTTTGAGCTTTGACTCTCCCCATCCCCAGTCCCCCCCCCCCACAACAAAAAAGAAGCCTAGGGTTGAGGTGGGATCCTTCAGGGAATTAATTAAGGAATTACCTGTGGCTTGGATTGTGTAGTTTATCTATTGGCAGACCTTCGTTTATAGAAATACAAGGAGCTCTTTTAATCGCTCTCCTGAGAATACTCAGGAGCTCAATTTGAGCTCCTCAAATCACTCTTCTTAGATTGTCCAGGAGCTCAATTTGTTTGACTTGTGTAACAGCATATATTCAGTTTAATGTATGATTACTAAAATATACAATAATTTTGTCAAGAGAAATCATAGAAAACAAAGGATAACTCTAAAAGCAGCCCACAATTAATGACAATTTCAATCACAGTTTCCACCTACTATGTAACTAACTATAATCCCTCAATAAATATGAGTCGATGCATTCGTGAGTTGAATCATGCCCTACTTACAAACGCATGTTATGACGATGTGACTGTGTTTACATGAAGTCAACGTGTGTGTGATGTACACACATTATTTTGTGCATAAAAATCGCCCCATAGTCCTTTGCGCATCGCACGCGACATTTTTTAACCGCTGGCCAAATTTCCGTGATAACTTATGGGCGACATTAAATCCTAGGCGCTCGGCCACCGAGGTGCACACGTGCATTCTGCGATCCAGAAAATAAGTGTCACGGGGTAGGGAGAATTTAACCACAATCGCACTGTGCGCAACTTGTTTTTGTTACAAAATTCTCAATACTAGTGACAAGCAAAGTATTCCTACATCACAGTCGTCCTAGAGTCCAGTCGTCATGAGTTATGTTCAAATGGGCCAGTGCGTTGTGTACAATGGAGGCAAAAGCGTTTCGTGTTTTTCACGGACGTAAAAAATAAACCCAAAACAAAAAACGTTTGCTTATGTGTGGGCTGTGCCAATGTTTACATTTATAACCAATGTTATTTATCTGCCTTGTTACGGTAGAATTATAAATAAAATACACCATAATGATCGAGGAGCGCTGTCGATCGCGCACGTGAAGACAGACCCAGGAGCGCGGTAGGAGCGCGAGCGCGATCGTGCTCCTCAAAAACGAAGGTCTGTATTGGAATTTGGTAAGAGTGATGGTTTCCTACCTCCATGGTTAGGGCAAGGATAAATCCCATGTGTACTGTTAGTTGAGAATGGTGGTTTTGGGTAATCAATGGCATAAAACTTTCACTACTTTTGATGAGAAATGTTGTGTCTATATTTTAGGAACATTTAGGTAGGGTCATAGATTGGTTTAGCGTACTGTTAATTTAAAGGTCAAATTGTCAATAAAGATACAATTATAAGTCACCTGTGAAAGTTTCAACTGAACATACATGTACATGTAGTGTCTTCTTGCTGAGAAAACGGCAACAAAACTGTCTGGTATTTTCATCAAGAATGTTAAGTCCATCCACTTTTAGCAAGGTGCCAACCATCTCTGGCCGCAGCATGCACAAACAGACACCAGGAAAATTTAAATCTCCAAACTCACCTTTATGAACATGTATACTGTTGTTTATTTCTAATCAACGGGGGCACTTAGGACAAAAGAATTTCACAGGATGCTTACCACCAATGCCATCTTTATAACAAGTAGGCCTAAGCTTTCGGTTAGAAATTAAATATTTCTCTTTCTGGTTCATTACTAGACCCTACCTGGAAGTGATAGTTTGGTGATAATCAGAAAACATTTTGGGGTATAGTTGAATGTTTGATTAGCTACTAGAAGGGTACTAGGCCTACTAGAAGTGACTAAGTCAAAACCCTCACTCATCAGGGACAAAGGACATGGATTCCACAGGAAAAGTAATTACTCAAAGATCAAGGTAGAGAAGCTTGGGGAGGGGTGGGGCTTTCTCAGGGACTTGGGAGGCTAATCCTTTGCCCGGCAAAAACTTGTACTTAAAGGCCTACTACTTGTACTACTCACTACATGTAGGCCTAAATCATATAGAACGCTATATTTTTGGGAAGAGAACATTAATTTCCACCTCAGGTGTACATTTCAACTAATAGGCCTACAGTAAATTTGTGAAAATCTTGTTGAGTTTGGTGGTATTGTTTGAGTGAAAACAACTAAAAAGCAGTTCTCGTTTTGTAAGTGAGTTTGTGCAACTTCATTTTAAGTCCTCTGTTTGCGGTGATCAACATTTTGTGAAAGTATATTTCCTTGGCGTTGACAGAATGAAGAAATATTTCTCAGCAGGATTGGTACTGCAGGTGTTGCAACCAATCCTGTACTTTACTAGTTCAACTTGGGAAGAATTGTCTTGTTTTCTATGTGATTAATGTCCATGAGTAAAGACCTACCTTCCTTTAAAAAAAAATACTGTGACTGTTGAGAAGATAAATATAAACACTGTAGGTGTCTGTCATGGAACAACAAATGATAGAAGACCTTGCATCACACTAATAAGTTTCAGAAACCAAATGGACCAATCTATTTTGATGAAAAAGATAAAAAAATAGTTAATACACTTGTTTTCTTTAACACAAACACTCACTCTTTTAATAGTTTTAAACTTGTTTTCTTTAACACACACACTCACTCTTTTTGTTATAACAAAAAACATTTGTAATTTGCCTATCAAGACAAAACATTTAATTCAAATACATGATACACTATTCTGTATACCACATGAACGTATTTCTGGTGCATAGACATAAAAAGAATGGCAACAAGTGTAGGCCTACACGTACGTGTACACTTAGTATTTACATTTGCAAACGTGTACAAATTTGTACAATTGAACCAAAGTTAACCAGTCAAGTATGGCTAACTAACGGGTCGAAGGTCTACTCTCATTGTTGATTTGTACACTATGTGTACCTGGTATGGTTCCAAATTCTTTTGTGTTTTGTAAAGAGGACTTGGTATGAAGCATGACAACATTTATGTGTAGAGTTATAGCCAAAACATAAATTCATAGCAGATCATTACAACGCCACTAACACATCACTCTGTAACCTTTGCAATTGCTTTATCATCAAACAGAGCTCGAATTTGGGAGGAAATCCACAAGACAGGGCTTGTAGCTCAAAATGTTCACTGGACTAGAAACAGTTGTACAAGACCAGAATCAAAATGAGAAAAAACTTCCTTAGTCCTAACAACATGCATTGTGCTGAGACATCTGTAAGTGTAAGAGAATGATCTTATCTATCTTTTGGGGTATTAAGTCTATTTAATTACTCAATCAAATTTTTAAAGGTATTTTTCAGACTCAAAGTCAACATTTGAACATACTTTGTTTCAGTTCAAGATATTACCAATGAGGTACGATTACATGAAAATCGCCGGACTTGTTCGGTCATAAGTTTACTGGCCCGACACTAAAACCGCTGGCCTCGGGCCTGTGGTCCAGTGTAAAATTCAAGCACTGTGCAATGTTAGCAAGTGGTATTGCAAAAACCAAACTTAGAAAAAAATGTAAAGGCACCTGGCAGTGGTATTTTGTCAAAATAAAGCTTTTGTCATTAATATATACATTTTTATGAGTGGAATGTGAATAAACAATTAACTAAGGTTAAAAAATTGTATTTTTATTTTAATTACAAATTAAAAAATAGGCCCCCCCTTTACATGGCGCTGTTCGTGACGTCAATCGAGGCAGGAGAAAATGTGTAGTCTGGCCCCGTAGTCTGGGTACCTGATCAGTATGATGCGTTTTCGTATTCGGACGTCACCACCCATTGCAATCCTAGGACAGTACAGTCGACTAATACGAGACGCCAGTTTATACGAGGTTTTTCACCGGTCCCGAACTGTCCCATGCGCGTTTCTGTGTCTTAAAAACGGAAGATACGAGCATGGTCATAACGAGAACACGGATAACACGAGGTATTGTTTTTCCTACTTTGCCAAACTATTTATCGGATCGGCGTGCCGCGGCGTCGTGGCATACAGCTCAAATCGATCCGAACACCAGAAACATATCGCTGGTAACCTAAGCTTCACTGCAACTTCCCTTGCACACTACTACCAACGAAAAAATCCCCGGTATCCAAGCACGACGGGGTATCCAAGTGTTCACTGCATAGCGCTGAAAACGACGTCGGACCGGATCACTTTGCCCTCGTTAGCCTGACTTTCGATGCCCGTAACTGCCTATATTTGGGATCTGCAGGAAAAAAATGCTGTCGTTTTGCTGCATCCAGCAGCAATTTTTGCTGGAAAAATGCAAGAAAAATCCCCTTTTTGGATAACCAAACGAAACGTACAATCTCACTACTTACACGTGTATATACAACGTAAATGCAGGCAAGTTCAAGGGGGTCGATGTTCGATCAAGGCGAAGTCTTCCTCGATTGACGTCACAAAAAGGGATGGGCGGAGTCGCCCCCAAACAACTTTATCTATTTTTTTTACATATAAATACTGACAAACAATTACTCAAAAATTTGTTTTATTGTTAATAAACATATACTCTTATATTAAAAAAAAAAAAAATTATATTTCCAGGTGACTTTAATAAAGAAAACAGTGTAAAACATCTTGAATCAAGACTAGTCCTAGTCTGAGGCAATAGCCCCCTCTGTTGATTTAAGCTCACCAAATTGTCAAACGTGTACAGTGCAGCTTTGACCCTATGACCTAAGATATAACTCGATGAGATCAGGAAATTCCACTTGTACTATTCATAGGAGGGAAGTAATGCAAATTAAGTGTCTCGGTTTTCTGCAACCAAGTAAGCTGGGAAACAAATTGTTTTAAATCCAACTTGTTCGATCAACACATTTTGAGTTCAACCAAACGAAAGTAATGTACAGAGTGAGTGGAGGAACGTTTGTTTTGTTCATGTGCCCACATTTACGCATGCTTTGTTTACAAGTACACTGTAGTAATTACAGCACTCATGTATATTTATTGTCCCATTACACCATGGTGTGGCCCCTGTTTAGCTTGAATATTGGTGTTTAGCTTGAATATTGGCATTTATTCACTGTCTATAGTCCTATACAATCATGGTGGGACCATGGTACGGAGGTCTATTTCTACCGTCCCTGGCATGATGTAATTTTAAAACCGCTGGCCTCGGGCCTGTGGTCCAGTGTAAAATTCAAGCACTGTGCAATGTTAGCAGGTGGTATTGCAAAAACAAAACTTAGAACAAATTTAAAGGCACCTGGCAGTGGTATTTTGTCATATATACATTTTTATGAGTGGAATGTGAATAAACAATTAACTAAGGTTAAAAAATTGTATTTTTATTTTAATTACAAATAAAAAAATAGGCCCCCCTTTACATGGCGCTGTTCGTGACGTCAATCGAGGCAGGAGAAAATGTGTAGTCTGGCCCCGTACATTACGTCTGGGTACCTGATCAGTATGATGCGTTTTCGTATTCGGACGTCACCACCCATTGCAATCCTAGGACAGTACAGTCGACTAATACGAGCTCAGACGCCAGTTTATACGAGGTTTTTCACCGGTCCCGAACTGTCCCATGCGCGTTTCTGTGTCTTAAAAACGGAAGATACGAGCATGGTCATAACGAGAACACGGATAACACGAGGTATTGTTTTTCCTACTTTGCCAAACTATTTATCGGATCGGCGTGCCGCGGCGTCGTGGCATACAGCTCAAGTCGATCCGAACACCAGAAACATATCGCTGGTAACCTAAGCTTCACTGCAACTTCCCTTGCACACTACTACCAACGAAAAAATCCCCGGTATCCAAGCACGACGGGGTATCCAAGTGTTCACTGCATAGCGCTGAAAACGATGTCGGACCGGATCACTTTGCCCTCGTTAGCCTGACTTTCGATGCCCGTAACTGCCTATATTTGGGATCTGCAGGAAAAAAATGCTGTCGTTTTGCTGCATCCAGCAGCAATTTTTGCCGGAAAAATGCAAGAAAAATCCCCTTTTTGGATAACCAAACGAAACGTACAATCTCACTACTTACACGTGTATATACAACGTAAATGTAGGCAAGTTCAAGGGGGTCGATGTTCGATCGAGGAGAAGTCTTCCTCGATTGACGTCACAAAAAGGGATGGGCGGAGTCGCCCCCAAACAACTTTATCTATTTTGTTTACATATAAATACTGACAAACAATTACTCAAAAAATTGTTTTATTGTTAATAAACATATACTCTTATTTCCAGGTGACTTTAATAAAGAAAACAGTGTAAAACATCTTGAATCAAGACTAGTCCTAGTCTGAGGCAATAGCCCCCTCTGTTGATTTAAGCTCACCAAATTGTCAAACGTGTACAGTGCAGCTTTGACCCTATGACCTAAGATATAACTCGATGAGATCAGGAAATTCCACTTGTACTATTCATAGGAGGGAAGTAATGCAAATTAAGTGTCTCGGTTTTCTGCGACCAAGTAAGCTGGGAAACAAATTGTTTTAAATCCAACTTGTTCGATAAACACATTTTGAGTTCAACCAAACGAAAGTAATGGGGTGTCATGGCCGAGTGGTTAAGAGCATCGGATTCAAGTTCTGGTGGTTTAATCGGGGTGTGGGTTCGAGTCCCGGTCATGACGCTTGTGTCCTTGAGCAAGACACTTTGCTATAATTGCTTTTAGTAATTACAGCACTCATGTATATTTATTGTCCCATTACACCATGGTGTGGCCCCTGTTTAGCTTGAATATTGGTGTTTAGCTTGTTGGCATTTATTCACTGTCTATACAATCATGGTGGGACCATGGTACGGAGGTCTATTTCTACCGTCCCTGGCATGATGTAATTTTAATATAAAGAGAACCAGTTGATAAGTAGAACATTTTAAAATGTATATGTATTAATAGAACGTGTTATTTGAAAAGCCAACATATTTCTTTAACTATTACTAAAGCCTTGCATAATTCTTGAATATACATGTATTAGTTATGTTTTTAAAATTACTTCATGTGTATCAAGGACTAGTATTTCATATTTAGATGTTTGGAGCAACACTTGGAACACCTCTTGTTTTTCATCCTCTTTTTCAGTTCATTGACAGAAACCTGCTTAGTCAAAGATTAAAAAACCACCCGTACCGCAAGTGTATGCTAAATAAAATTCTCATTTTAAATTTTGCCAGAAACAGAGGATAGCATCAAGGAAATTGGACAAGACGCTGTTTGAGGATCGTCTTGCTGAGGTTGAGGAGCTTTCTGATGGAGACTTACGGAAGGAGCTACAGTCCAAAGGAATCAAAGCAGGTCCCATCGTAGGTTAGTTAAAAGCAGTTCAATCCTGGATGTCTGATAATTTTCCAGGACCAGCAATGGGTTTAATTTTCAGAATCCCAAAAACTATTTCAGGATTATCGTTGAATGGTTTGTGAAATGAAGCCCACACTGAACCAAATAAAGACAACAAACATAATGATATTGGCACCAGGATTTGTAGTTCTCTTTCAAGAAATTTTGCGTGGAAGCCGTGACTTGGTCGACCCCTTGACCATAATTCCCAGCCATGGCATGCTAGAATCGGTGCCGAGTGAGAACTGTGGGAAACAATTATGGCAGCCTATCGATCTCTCGTATGTTGTAACCCTGGTTTGTCAGACAAAAAATAAAGGTCAATTTTTTCTTTGTTCAGCTCCAAATAATTTAAAATTTACCCAGTCAGTTTCCCTTGTGGTTTATTATTATCATTTGGAAACGGTTCCATTAATAATTACCCACGGCAACTTCTATCCTATGGGGGAAATAAGAATGGATCAAAGTTACACAAAGGAAACGTTATGAGGTCTTAGCAAAGATTGAGATATGTGGATTTACTTTCTTGCAGGATTACTTGTACTTTAGACCATTTTATTAATTTGTGAATATAGCATCTACCCGTGCTGTGTACGAGAGGAGACTAGCTGATGTATTGACCAAAGCAGAGACGGAAGAGGAGCCTGAGGAAAATACAGAATCCTCTGAAGAAATGGAGAATGGCTACAGTGACTCGGATGTTGATGGTATGTAGAGGAGAAGGCTGTGTCTGAATTGACGCCTGTGGCTGTTGCTATGGGGCTTGTATGCTTTATGCATAATAACAAGAAAATTAAGGCGTAGCTGCTATTTCGGGCAATCATTTAAAAAGAAATAATATAGACTTATATTGCGTAATTATCCAGTAAGCTGATCAAGTCACCTTCAAATGATTTCTGGCACAGTAACAATATAAACCAGCAGCAAGTACTTTTTTTAAAGTAATGGAAAAGGAAGCTACCTGTACTTTCAATAAAAAGACGATTAGCTATTGTCACTGAAATGATTTATGAAAACATTGTTGAGTTTGAGTGGAATGTTTGTTCTGTCTTTAACAGAGGGCGTCCCAGATGCAGTGACACCTGAAGAACCACAGGAGCAACCAGTAGAACAAGTTGAGAGCCCGAGAACAAGGTGAGAACATCTCTCGAAGCAGGACAACAATCAAATATTTTACCTTCCTATGGTTGCATACTCTCAAAATCTGCACAAACAACAGTTTGGTAACCCATGCCACACTTTCCTGTCTCTAATCACGGTAGATGTTTATGTTCTGTAGACATCATCTCTAGGATGGCAGAGGTCCAGGACCATGACCGTTGGAAGGAGGGGGGCTGGGTGTCAAGTATACAGTGTTTAACACACACAAGTGTATGGGTAACCACATTAATTATATTCTTTATCCCATATGCAAATTCAACATCTATTTTAAAAAGGAAAATTAATACCAAATGCATATTGTTCTTTGATTTCAAGCTATTTCACTAGGTCCCATATGACTCGAGTGGTCAACAGTGAATCCTCATCCAGGCAACGTAGTAGCATCACAAAGAGTCAGGTTGAGACAGTGTCATCAGAGAAGACACAAGAAGTTACAAAGTCATCCAGTAAGAAGTCAGAGGAGAGAGGCAAGCCGTTAGTACCCATCTGGTTGCAGCTCGTCATCTTCGCTATCATTGCAGCTTTCCTGGTCCTCATCTGGTACAACATGGAGACCAGCCAAACTGACCCAACGCTCTTAACATGAGTGAGAACAAGTGTTTTCGTTTTAGACTTTGTGCAGCAGACATCATCTACAGTTAAGTAGTTCATGTATGATACTTCATTCTTGTATTGGACAAGGCAGTTTTCCCTCCATGAGTGAAATACATGTATAAACGGGAACATTACTAGGGGCGACAAAGCTATGACGATGGGTATTAGGGAGGAGTAGCCTTTGTTATTTCCTTGAAGTATCAGGTGATGCACCTGCAACAAGTATGACAACAGCCTCATTTCATAGAGCTGCTTAAGAACAAAAAGTAGCTACGCTCAAAAAAATATGCTTCCAAGAATAAGGATATCAGCCAAAATACCGTTTCTTGTGTACCATCTGTGACTAATATCCTGCTCATTTTTGCTGATAATTTTTGTATACAGCAGTATTTTCTAATAATTAAGCAGCTCTATGAAATCGGGCCCTAACCTTTACTAGGTCTTGTCACTTGAAGAGTCAAGACATTGCTAACTTGCATTACTTTCAGACATGCCAACCTCTGGGATCACAAAACTGTATTCTGAAACCCCAAAACCTGTATTTTTGAAAAAAAATGCATAAAAGAGTTTAGGCCCCAAAAAGGGTGTTCTGTCATGTCTGTTTCGGTTTCCCGTGCCACGACCCTAAACTTTTTATTCGACTTAAAAAAAAAAAAAATTAAAAATTAAAAATTAAATCAAATGTCAGACTTTGACCAACCAAACATGTTTTTAACAAAATTGAACTAAAAACCAGAACACATCCACTGATATCTCCGTGATTTTGGTCTCATGATTTTGTGATCCACGGTCGTTGCGCCGTGTTTCGTGAAGTACACAGCGCGCATGGTGTACAAGACAATGCGCAATCTGAAAATTGCGCAAACCTTTACTCGATAGGCAATGGGAGCTGCCGATTCTGCATGGCGCAAACTGCAGATTGCGCAAGAGTTTGTCCAATTCGTTGTGCAGATGAACGTGGACAAGAGAAGTCGCAAGCGGACGATTTGGGGCAACCTTTTAGCCGGAAATTTATATTTTTTGAAAGATATCTGACACAATCATACCTCCATATTAACAAAAAAACATCTCCTGCGTATCGTACCTCCATCCATTCCATGTGACAGTGAGATGAGGGATGCTTACATAACAATAACAATTTTAACATTATTATTGATAAATTAATTATTTTCTCCCTTTTTTGGACGCTTTTATGAAGTCCCACTTCGCTGAATATTCTCCTTTATATGACTGCTTCCTTTTATTCGACTACGTCGAAGCCATAATCAGATATTTATGATACAATTTCATGCAGGAGTGCTAAAAAAATTCTGCAAAACAGCGTGAACTGACAGTGACACTGACAGCTCTCGAAAGGCGAACAATCGTAACCTTTTGCATGCAGTGTTCCGATTGGTTAATACAGGTTTGTTTACATACCATGCACCAATAACTGACGCGTTTACGAATAATTGGCGATAAACGAGCCTCCGCTGCCTCGTACCCACAGACAACCTCGCTAACATGTAGCGCCTGCGCCGTATCGATCATTCTGGGAAAGAAAATAATTGCGCGGCAAGATTGTACACCATTGGAAACGAGGTTGGCTTAATAGCGCTAGCACAGTATTTCTCGTTTTGGGGGAATGGAATTATTTTTGCGGTGGCGGTGGTCAAAACCGTATTTTTTTTGCAAAACCTGTACACCCGTATTTTTTACGAAAACCCGTACGAAATACGGGAAAAACGTACTAGTTGGCATGTCTGTACTTTGTGTTGTTGAGTACCGTAGCTTACATTTCTAGTGTACTAAATAACTTGTAGACTTTTCATGTATAATTTTTATTTTAATTTTCCGAGACGTAGATTTCAATACAGATCACCAAATTCCTTCATTGTATGAAAATGCCAATGTCATGATTTTGTCAACCATAAAAATCAATTGAAATTAAATTTTATGAAAATACGCTTCAAACCAAAGGCGTTTAAGGTATTGCAATGTTTCCATTTTGGCGCTGGTCTTATCCCTGAGATTTACATGCAAAGCACGGTTTCAATGCGCCCAAAAAACACCTGGGGCTTGTCCATCCGATGTTTGTGTATGACTTACATTCTTGCAAAATTCCTAAGCCCTAATTTGTCACTAAGAAATGTCATGGAATTTTGCATGGCTGGTTGACTGCACTTGTATTTTAGAGTTAACTATTTACAGTATTACCAGGCATTTAATGGTAGAGTTATCATTTTTCAAAACCACTGACATGTATAGTATTATTACCTGTGTACATTTTGTCGCAGGCATTCCTTAAACCACTCCCAGCTAAAACAAACTGAACTCTTTTAACTATAAGAATACCGTGCATCTAAATGGTTGTCCTTGCCAAAAAAGTAAACTTGTGGGAAAGAAGGGTGTTGCCTCCCCCCCGACATGTGTCCTATTTGAAATAGAGTTACACAGTACAAATGTACAACCCAATTAAATTTGCTTTGCAAAGAATTTTTAATATATGTATTATGTACATAACTTGAATTTGGAAATTGTATTTGGGTTACATGCCATGCGGATCTCAGTAAGCCTCAATAGGGGTTGATGGCATTACCCCAAGCTTAGGTTGTTAACTAATTTATAATAAGGCTTGTGAAATACAGACGGAGAACCAGACATCTTGAACCCGGCTCACTCACAGCAGGTTGCATTTTGTGGGGTTTTCCGTTCAAATTAATTATACTTCTTGACCAGAACAAATTTAAATGCACAAATTTGTGATTTAATGTGGGCTTTTATTAGTGCCCTTGCTTCGACTTCCAACATTTATAATTAATTTATCCAACTGTTACTATCTTACTCAAGTTTTAGCATTTGTTTTGTAGTTCCAAGTTTTAATGACAGCTGTTTTTCTCAATCTTAAATTCACCCCAGGGACAATATTTTTATCTCCCACAAACTGTACATTACGAGCAATTCGGATTTTGAAATTAAAGTTTTTAACTAATACAAGAGATTGTCCATAGTCTTTTATTTTGAAGTGTGAAAGGCATTGCAGTTGGGGGCGTTTGTTTTTACAAATGTATACCATGGCCCAAGAGATCATTTTTGTTAAAGTCCTTGTAGCGACAGGTAGACATGGTCACACACATGCAAAGTAACACTCATTTTCAACAGTCTTTGAAAAATCACGTACAAAAAGGGAATTTTTTAGTTTTAATTTCAGTTCAAGAAAATAACATTAGCAAAAAAAGAGGAATCTAAAACATTCTTATTTTATCTGTCAATATACAAGGCAGTTTTCTAAAAAATCTTAAGGATCCAAGTTTCTTTAAAAGGTTTGTTAAAAACTGGTTGAATTTTCAGACCCGTCATGAGTTAGTCTTGGGCCACAACATCAGAGATCAACAACGGACTGTGTTTTTATGCTCGTAGTAATTCAGCTAAGTGCACCCTCTTGTGGCATGATTTAACCAACGGGGTCATGTTTGTTAATAATAATAATTTATGTACATTATTTTTTTGCGATCTTGCCCTGGTTCCCTCAAAAAGGGTGGGGAGAAAACAATGAAAAAGTTAACCCAATGCTGCAGGATTCCCACGACATAAACAACCAACAAATGACGACTTGGGCCAAGACTAGATCTGAAAATTAATCAAGAACGAAATTGCTTTCAAACAACAACTGTGTTAACAGTAAAGAACGTGTCTTGGAAACAGTTTCTAAACTAACTGAACAAAAATACAACAAAAACATGTTATATCACACAAAGCAAGTGTGTCGTCATGACAAGCCAGTAGCGAATGCAGAAGGGGTTATGAGCACCCCAGTAAAATGAATCCAACACCTGCTTATAAAATAACACACTGACTGGATTACTGGCTGCCATAGAAAAAGGACCCCCAAAACACTGGGCTCGACTGCACTCTCTGGGCTGCTACTGGACACAGCGTGTCATACAACATGACTTGCAAAACAATATCGGGAGTGTGTGGCAAAATGATATTGTTTGACACATTTTTTATTCAAAATGATATGTGACAAATGTGATGCCATAATAGTATCACGCGACACGTTTGTATGGCAACATGATGTCACGTGACAAGCATATAGAAAAATGATATAACATGACGTGCGTGTTGGCAAAATTATATCACATGACACACTTGATACCTAAAAAATATTGCATAATGCTTGTGTATGATTAAAATTTAATCCTGTGACAAGCGTTTATGGCAAATTTGGAAATGCACATTGAGCTTTCTCCATTTTTTTATTGGGTTACTCAAAATGACGTAGTATGTGTGTGGTAAAGGTTGCCATTTTCACACAACAGAGTAAAATGGGCGCAAAGTGGTCTGACTCACTCAGCACTCTCAAGACCCCAACCACACCCTCCCTGACTCCACCAAGTAGTAAACTATGATAAAAAAAGATGATACTGGCACCAGCTCAAGTGGTGGCTTCACCTATTCTTACAAGTTATATTGCAAACACACATATGAAAGGGTTAAAAACAAATTAGGTCAAAAGTGGCCCAAGTCATATTTTATAACACACAACAAAAAATTGATCAAAATTCTGGTCATGATTTCAAATATGAATCATAGTAAGCATTAGACCCAGCAGGAAAATACCTAGCACACGTAAAAAATGTCACACTTATGAACAGGACACACATGTGAAAGGCAGTAAAAGTAGCACTTAGTCACCCCGATTGTCAGAAATAAAGAGAATTTGAAAGTACAGGCCTGCCCAATCTAGTTCCCATGGGTGACCGTTCTTAGCACACCATTTTCCCCCAGCGTGTCTTGCTCCCTCAACCCCTGGAATGGTGTAAGTATAGGCCTTTTGTCAATCCGTTCTTTTTGTGCATGTTCAAGCATGTGTCAAAAGTAGGATCCCGTCAAAATACTTGCATTTTGACACGAAAGTACAGAGTGCCCATAAGGGCCACACACACACGTCACATATGGGAGCCAATCAGCATTGTTTGTCAGTATCTCCCTCCCTAAGGTTGGTGACAAGAGGGATCTAAATCAGTGGCAGTGCGCTAGCTCGATCGAGGGACTGAAATCACACATCTATCCTACATGAGTGCCATTGGTATGGTGGGCAGAAGTTAACGGATCACTCCACTCATGAACATAAATCAGTAGCTATCAGGCAGTAGTTCCATGATTGAGGGACCAAAAACATGTGTCCATCCTTCATGAGTGCCGTTTGTATGGTGGGCTGGAGCAAACGGATCGTTCCATTTATGATCTAAATCAGTGGCTATCATAAATGTTTGGCATCTTTGATATTGACTGATGGGTCATATTATCAATCTTCACTCTCCTTTTAGTATCTTCCTTAGTATCTGAGTACACATGAGAAGGCAGCGGGGGATGTGGAAACACCCTGTAAAAAAACAACCAAAACAACATTAATCACTTTTGACTTTGATGTAAACCTATTTGTTTGAAAGTGGTTAGTAATTCAAGTCAGCAATTTGTATCCATGTTGGGAAGTAACTAGGAAGTAACTTATGGGTAGGAGCTGATATACGTGTTGTGAGCGCAGACACCTGCGCCTTATAAATTGTTCATCGTTATCATTATTGCGTACCTTTGTAGGGTCCACCTTTGAAGTCATGGGTGACTTTTCCTTCTTGACTAAGATACCCAAACCACTCCCCATGATCAGGGTCAACAAACTGCAATCAAAACACATCAAAACACATCAACAAACAAGAGTAATTGCAAGCATTACAAACTTAAGACATTCAGGTTAACTGAGAGGTTTCTTCCATACCTTTTGGTCAACAGTTTCACAACATGTCATTTTAAGGTAACATGGTAGCAGTGTATTGCATCCAATACCAATGGGTTTTAAAAAGTGCGGATTCAATCGGCCCTGTCAATTAACAGTCCAACAGTTTTGGGGGATGTAAGGTGACTTACATGTAGGCTTACCAGGGAAATCCATTTACTTGGAAATAAGCGTTAGCTCATAACTGTGTAAGTCAGCAGCTGTCGCCTAGAAAGTCTCCCAATTAAACCAGCCCAGGGCAACAAAGTATTTGAAATGAACAATTCATCAAGAAACAGATCTATCTTCTCATCTTTAGTATCATACTCAAATACTCACCCTAGTTATCGTATAATCAAAGACTTTTTCAAACATATCAAGGAATCTCTCCTCCTTGGTTTCCCGATACACCATAATAAACGCAATCAGAGCTTCACAATGCGGCCACCACAGCTTCATATTCCACTCCAGTTGAGTCGGCGACAAACCGTCTACGTCCAGGAACGAGAATAGACCACCATTATCCAGATCCCATCCAGACTGGAAGGGTTTGGTGATGAAGTTGTCCACAGCCAACTTCTTCAGGTCGGGGAGGTTGTGTTTCATTGCACATTGTAGAAGAAACCAGCCTGTCTCAATGGAATGGCCTGAAATTTCAAATAAAGTACCTTGACATACTTGATATAATAATATCAGAAAATGAGAATACGTTGATAAATTCAAAACAGCGTTGGATAACTTTATTTGTTAGCTTTTAGTCTAATTTATTTAAGTCTGGATTTACTGAAGCCTTTCTCACACTACTGAGCCAAGTCCCAGGAAATTCCTGGGAAATTTTCGTTTTTCGTATCGTTCTTGATACAATTTTCCTGAGAAGAACACACACTCGAGATGCTAACCACAGGAATATCTATTAGCTATTTTAAGGAAAATTGCTTGAACTTGCAAGGTTAGAAAATGTCTAGCAAATTTTCCTGCGAATTTCCCCAGTAAATTTGTCTAGTGTGAATGGGGTTTCAGCTATTTTAAGTTAACATGAATAATTGGACCAGTGTTAGTTGTTCTGGATTAATATTAAATGAATTAATATTATACCAGGCTTTAATGGGCATTACTCTAGTTGGTTGACTCTATCTAATAGTTTTTAGTAAATTTGATAATTTGACTAAATGCGTTATAGCTTAGTCTGATTTAAATTATATAACTCTAGTCTTTAGTTTTTACAAACATGGATATCATTACCCAATCAGGCACAGTTCCAGGAATTTTACCAGGAATTAAAAACACAAAAACAACATCATCAAACAAACAAAAAAGTAACTGGAAGGTTACAAGAGTATATGGTCCGAAGCAATTAAGCTAGCCCCACTTGTGTGGACCTTGGCCACAAAAGTGGGGCTAGAAGCAAGCTGGCAATAGGACTTCAGGGCCCAATTTCATGGCTCTGCTTACTGCCTAATTCTGCGCTTGCCATCACCATTTTCAGCTTACAGGACAAGGGCCTAATTTTTTGCTAGCTGTGTAAGCGAAGAATGCCTAGCAACGTGGACTATGCACGCGCACAAGCAAAATTCCCTGTTGACCCATGAAATACACTTGACATAAGCGCGGAATTCCCTGCTTCCGTAAGGGCTCAGGTTTGTAGCGAGATTAGGGCTGCAGTGTATGTGATGGCACAAGTTTAAACCACACTAGGCCACCTTGTAGGGCCGTTATAGCTCTCTTAACATCGCCATCGGTCTTATCATTCACAGTGATTATGATTGATAAGAATAAGATCGATGTTAAGACTAGAGAGCCATAACACTAACAGCCCAACAAGGGTGGGCTACCCTGGACCTAACCCCTGGATCTCTGCCCACCTGCCATTAAATAGCTCTCTCTACAACACCACCAGTGGGTTTGTTTAGATAGTGGTCTGGTGGGGCTAGATTTATCCATGTTCTAGCTATGTTATAGGTAGCGCGATATTGACATTTCCTATTCTGGCCGCACACAAAAAAGAGGTTTTTCAAATTAATGTTGCTTCGACCTAACATACTGTTTGAGCTTCAAAATACTCCTGTAGGTCAATAAAACTCTATTCTTTCATAATCCTTTTGAAAAAAGGCAAAACTGTACCTCACTTTTTCACGCATCAAAAAGATTCAGAGCATGGTCACTGACGCGACTACCGCGAGCGCAGCCATTTTTGAACTTTTTTGATAGATAAATAATGGTTACCGTTTTCCAATTAATAACGCCCTCTCTTGACTTTTAATCGAAAAATACCGCCATCTATTGATAGAGAGGATTGGAAAATTTGAAAAAATCTCAATCGGTGAAGAAATAAGGTTTTTATGTATTTGTTTACCATTTTGGGCCAAATTTTGACTAAATGTAGTAAATTTCCTATTTTAAAGGAATGTATACATTCAGCGACCGTGGGGTATGCTGTCAAACCTATATCAGTAAAATCCTTGTCCATTTTTGAGTAAGAAAAGTTTGGTTTTGTTCCTGCGCGAGGTCGCGCATGCAATTTACGGAGGTTTTAATTAAACCAAGTACTCTGTAAAATCTAATTTTTTAACCTTTGAGTGCGCGTTAATAGGGATAGGGCTGATAAGCTTTAGTAGTGTCGGTGGTCTTAATTTAACAATCTCTGACCTTTGTCTTTTGGAAGGCATAACTCATTAACGAAAGCACCCATGACAGTGGCGTTTGCACCATTGAATTTCTCCTGAGGAGACCTTTAATTAGATGTAAAATTTTAATATATTTGAAAAAAGGAAATCTTTACTATAACATAGCTACTAGACATGTTCCTGCTCTAGCCTCTAGTCTATGATTTATTTAGCCCCATGAATAGGGCCAATCCACTCTGTATCCTTGGAATGGATATGGTCGTATCATGGAGGAAGGATATCATGGAGGAAGCATACCAAGGATACGGAGTGGATTGGCCCGATCATGGAGCTATATAGTATCGGTGATCAAACTCTTTTCTCTAGACAGTTTACTAACTGAGGTTTATGACGAAATTGCCACCATTTAGTTCCCAATTTCGTCAATCTTACCTTTACAATGCCCTCTGTTAGATGAATAACATTTGCAGCATATATTTCCAGGGATTTTACAGTATATGATCACTCATTTCCGGTGTATAAAACTGTACACATGTGGATGTGATTGTTGTTGTTAATGTGAGCATGGAGGAAGGAAGAGTTCCTCCATGATGTGAGCTACTAGCTCATTTCACACACGTGTTCTGTGTGATTGTATGTCAACACAGTCTAATAATAGAATCCAAGATGGCGTCTTCCTTCGTTCACTATGATTGGTCGGGTGTTTATAAATTAGTTTCTAGTTTGTGAGCTGCAAAACACCTTTATTTGTGATTGTAAAATTACATTTTTTTATAATGGATATACTTTTATTCTTTTGATACTCATTGGAATGACATTATTGGAGTAGAGAAATAAAGTAGAAAAATGAAGCTTCACGTGATCGGCTGAGTCGTGCATACTAATTAGGTGACGTCACATATCGTTTATAAAAGAAAATTGCTTTGTTTACGATTGGGATTAAACTTACTTATGGTACAAATTTAAGATAATAACTTCCTTTAATGAATGGTTATTGCTTGCAAGTAGAGAGAGTAATTATAAAAGAGTAATTTAGCTCATTTGCTCAGTGTAAACTTGAATTAAAATGTGATTCTGAGCTGGTTTTCGATTTGAACTTGGAGATTTATTTTGCCAATATCAGAATATGGGGGCGTGGTTTAAACTTCACGCGTGAAAACTTTTGTGTGTAAAAAAGAGGCGCGCGCAACTTAAACAGAAAGAGCAAACTTCGGGAGGGCTGACTCTCTAGAAATTGATGAATTTTCTTGTGCTTCGTGAGACATTTTTTAGAGTTTTAAGAAAGCCGGTTCGGATATTGAGGTAAGTTAATAATATTTGAGGAAATTATTTCTGGAATTTGCATTCATATAAAGGATAAATTTATACAGATTTTTTTTTGATTTTTGTTTTTACACATCTTTCAACAAGTTTCTTTGACTTCTGTTTTTCACTCAGCTAACTAATAATATTTAATAAGGAACTGTGGAATATATTTTTGACTTGGGGGACCCAAACACATAAAAAACACATACAACCTTACGAGTGATACCGTGCTCCTTCTTAACTTAAAGGGACACGTTGCCTTGGATCTGGCGAGTTGGTCTATGAAAAGCGTTTTTAACCGTTTGAATGCATTATTGATTATTATCGTAGGACGCCCTGTATTCAGGGCGTCCCTGAAATCGAGGCAAATCTTTTACCTCTCTGCGTGCGATGTAAACAGTCCCTAGATACAATGTAAGGCTCCACTGGTTAGTTGCACTTGTAAATGCAAAAAGTTGTAGTATTTTAGGCATTTCTACAAGGTACAAAAATATGTCATACTGTCGGGGCCTTAAAAAAATTACCCCCACCGAAAAAGTTTCATCAAACACTTTTTCAATTCACAATTCACGATGATCAAATCATGTGACTGAACATTCTGCTGAGCATTCTGGGGGGAAAAATACAGAGGCTTAAAGTTAATAAAGAAGCCATGTGCCTTATCCTTACCTTATATAATTTTCTAATAGTCTGGATAATTTTTTTTGGTAACACTATCATTTTTGTTATTAATATTAAAATTTAAACATCAGCTTTGTGATTCGATTATCACTGTTTATTTATATGCTTTATTATAAATGTTAAGAAACATAAAAAGACACAAAACTAAATAAAAATAATATTTCAAAGCCAAGAATTATATACATTTTTATTTTATTTATTTTATTTTTTTAAGTTTTTGAAAAATACCATGGTTATTTTTAAAACTAAATAAAAAATATGTTGAATAAAATGAAGAAAACTGCTGGCTATAGAGTCATACACTAAGTCTCACAGAACACTTGTAGTCACTGCAGATGTTTCTTCCACGTATGGCTTCACCCGGACACCATACTTTCTTGTTTGCATCGAAAACAGGTCAAACTCAAAACAAATGGGACGCTATTGAAGTCATCGAAGATCGGTGCGTGGTGTGAAAGTTTCAATGTCCATCACGTTTTAATATATGTTTGCATATTTCTTATAAACAAAGGAAGGTAATTAGGGCATCAGTTGATTATGGAATATTTTATTTTTTTTTCAATTCAAAGAAAAAGGCATACTACATCGAAAACCGGACAGGGGAGGATATAGGCCTATTTATCATTTATACTATAGAAAGATGTTTTAAAAGTAGAATACAATGATCCACACAAATATGCCAGAAATTGTGTGGTTTTCCTTTTATTTTGTGAACTGACACGGTTCGCAATTTTGTGGAGTCAAAAATCTCCAACGGTTTCAAACGCTTTTCATAGACCAACTCGATCGCCCGATCCAAGGCAACGTGTCCCTTTCAACAACAAGGCCGCCATTGCTAAGGCGAGGGTCAAACAAAAGTGCCATACATACTCATGTCATGAGTCATAAACCTTGACTGTGCAAGTCTTGTGCGTTTCGAACTTCCGGGACCATCAACCACATTGAGTTAACGTGGGCATGATATTGTTTCGTCAATTATTTTAGTTTAATGTAGTTTATAACCATGACAATTATAACTTATAAGTTGTTGGGAATGTAAGTGATAAAAAATATGAAAGAAAAATCAGTTCAACAATGTAACGAAGAAAACCCGAGAATTAAACCTGACCTAAAAAATCTTCCAGTTGCTTGCAAAAAATTTAAAATCTGTGCCCACCTCTGATCATGAAACTTATGTAAACATTTGCTTTGGTTGCACGATAATCACTAGACGCTGCGATTGCCACATGCAAAGCCCTTTCATTGCAATCTATGGTCATTGATGAGGCGTCAGCGTCTTCTATAAACTGCGTCATGCCTTAATTTTACGCCTGTGCGACCATCGCACGTCCGCGTATAAACCAGCTTTTAGTGGTTGCAATTATTTGGGCGTGGATTTACAAAAGGGGTTTTTGAAAAGGTAACATAAAATAAGCATCCTTGTCCCAGAGTTTTAATTTTGTTTAACAATAATTAACAAATTAATTGTGTATTTATTATAAAAGCTAAACAAATAATTATTTAAAAAAAATTGTCATGAGTATTTTTTTCGTTGAGTCTTGTTTATAGATTTATATAATTTAAAACAAAGTTTTGATTTCAGAAAAAAGGCCTATGATCTTTGTTTGACGTACTTGCACTGTCTATAGAAAAGTGGATGCGTTAACGCGCCATGCACAACTCTCAGCCAATAATAGGTCTTCACTGACCTCAGTGAGGACGCTGTTTTGAGCCTGCAGTTAAGTCATAATGCAAGGGGTCTATACACTTTTCCTTACAAAAAACACACAATTGATACTTGTGATACACTGTTCATCCTACAGTACTCTCTTGATCTCTAAAATACTGAAGCGATATTAATTATCTATGCCCTTTGGCTCGAATATCCTCTTTTATTACAGGAAAATATTAGCTAATTCTATAAAGTGATAAGTAACTATCCAAATCTGGACAGTCCTTACGGCTACGGGGGAGATGCTCCCCGAACATTAAAAGTCTCGCTTGTACTCAACCATTTTTGGGACCACTTTGGTCCCACGCACATTGCTTTTAAAACATGTGAAGGCAAATTAATAATGTTTAAAAAGACTTGGGTATTAGAGAACTGGTGTAACTTTAAACCTACTCATTGTAACGACACAAGACAATTATTGGTCATATGATTTCGACGATGGACCCTAGTCTACCACTTCTAAATACTAAACCAGTGAGGTGAAACTTTGGTGGTTTAGGCCTTCAAATGTTTTGCCTGGGGGCAGTGCTATTGACAACCACCTGAGAGGGAACTGAACAACGCCCCCATGTCATAACTTCCACGACAACGACCCAGGTTGTAACTTCCGCCACATTGACCCGGGTCCTATTTTCCCCCACATTATGTTCTCTAGTTATTATAACTTACCTGGATTCATTAATCTACCAGCTGCACCTGGTAACTCCTTTCCATCTGTACTGACTGTTTCCAAAATAACATTTCCATCTCTCTGAAAGCATAGGTCAAAACAAAACAAAACAAAACATGTAATAAAAGGCATAATAAACAAAATAATCACAATAATTCCCTTTAATAATAATAATAAAACTGATAATAATAAATAGACTTATTGAGCACCTCAGTCTTATCCGACCCCAAGGCGATTTACATACATTATTAAACAAATTCTCAAAGAATATAACTAAAATTAATTAAAATTGACTAACAAAGCATACAAACACTATCAAAAGTAAGGTTTGACACTTTGTATGTGGGAACACAGTCTAGTAAGGTTTGCGGAGACACCATGTTCATTCATCTCTCTATGAGTTGTGGGGGTTCTTTTTAGAGCCACCACACGACATTGAGAAATGTGTACTTGTACTTGTAATAAAACAGAGAAATGTTGCCATATTGTACAGTAAGTTAAAATCGGCAATGACTTTTAAAAGAATGTTGATACGATAGGCCTACCAGCAGTTATTACAATAAATAAGCTAATCAGCCTGGATTAAAACAAAAAAGAATAATCAAACGTCAAAGCAAAATATTTATTTAATTAATGCAAGAACATGAATCAGTGGTGTTAAAAACAAGATTTCAAAGGTTAAGGTTAAACAAATTGGGAAACTGTATTCATTCATTTTATTTCATTCACAAATTAAAACCCTATTACTACACTCTCCTGTCCAACCCGCTCTTTCCACAAAATACCACAGTCTGAGACTGTTGAGTCCACAGTACATTTAAGCCAATGGGTTTCCACATAACACCAGCTAAACAAACAGAAGAAACCCATGCATCCAATGCTAGCCTGTTAGAATGGTACTTTGTGGCAATTTGTGGTACCTGTGTATAGAAAGGCTGTTAATTTCACAGAAAAAAATACAGAGAGCATTGATAAAAACGCCAAAGAAAATATATACATCATAAAAAGCAGTTTAAAAAGATAGCACCTTTGTTGGATTTCCCCAAGCAACCTAATTACTGTCAGGTTTATCTCCTGATGCTACAATTTCAAGAATATACATTAAAGGTCATCACGGACAGTAACATGGCTTGGAGAATAATAAAACTTGGACAGTGAGCATTAAAAACATTAACTATAATACTTACATCTTAAAAATTAACTCAGTGAAATGCACTTGGTGGTAATTAATTTTTAAAATATAAAAATTGAAAACCTGTTTATTATTGAGAATAACAAAAAACACAAGCGCAAGAACTTTAAAAAAAAATTCGTACAAGGCTTGTGTCTTGTAAAATGAGTGCATTGAAGACATACCTGCATATGTTGTAAGCACTGTTCAATACTCCATTTCTCAAGCTGTGCATATTTTTCTTGTAGCCCGACGTCGTTCACTGTGACCTCCTCCAGCAAATTGAGGAACACCATGGCAACGGAGAGGGAGTTTACTCGTGGTGCACCCATGAGTTGAGGGCGTCCTAACCCTGTGTCATCTACGCAGACCCAGTGCTGGAGTTGGTCTAGCATCTTGACGGCTTCTTGCTGTAATGATCAAAATGTCTCATAGATCAACCACTTTAAGGTACAATCATCATTTGTTTTGTTTTTAAGTTAATGCTGATTTATAGGCAAAAGTATTAAGGAAGGTATAAGGAAAGTCACCTGTGAAAGTTTCATTTGATTACAGTGTCTACTTTTTAAACAAACGGCAAAAAGTATTCACTGTATTTTCATAAAGAATGTCAAATTTATCAACGTTTAGCAAGATGACAGCAGGTACCATTCAAACGGATACCACAGAAATGTCCAAAAGACTTTCGATATACTTTTATTGATTTCTAATCGACAGGGGAACTTCAGACAAAATAATGTTCGTTGGACACTTACTACCCTTACCATCTTTATTATAAGTAGGCTTTCGGATTAAAGACAAGACTACAAATAAAATTAAAATAATAATAATTTCCCAATGCACTGTCCATTCCCCTGCAACTTTAACTATATTTATAGTTTGTTACCTTATACTTTTGGTCTAGTGTCGCCCTCGCTAGTTCAGACATGGCCAGGATGTAGAAACACTCACTAAAAATATGTGACTTAACCTTGATAGCTTTGCCGCTTTTTGTGATGATAAAGTAACACTTTCCGGTTGCCGGATTTTTCACATAATTCTGAAGAAAAGCACCACCTGCAAAACAATGCAAAATAGCAGTCTTAAAAATTAATAATTGTTTTCACACTTTAAATGTTACCTAAATGAGAGAGAGAGAGAGAGAGGGGGAGAAAAACGCATAAAAATGAGGCAAGGGAACACTTACCTGCCATTGTATGCGAGTGTTATCAATCAGAGCAACAGGTTGCCACTGCACAAATTGACCAAGGTTGAGAATATTCTTCTCTTTCAACAGTGGCCAAAATTCCATTGCAATACACCGATCCATTAAGCCCCGCCCATTTCTCATTGACCAATCACAGCCGCGAAATCTGATCACCATTTGAGTCGTTTGGTGATCTTTGCTCTAATGGTGATCGGGTTTCGCGGCTGTGATTGGTCAACTCGTAAGGAGGCGGGGCTTAATGGATTGGTCTATTGAGAACAGCTAGTATAGCACTTTCAATGAAGCACTTTGGGTAATGGCTCTACTCTCTACTTCAGCGTGTATGCCTCAAAATGCCACTGTTGTGGCAAAGTGGGGTATGGGTTGGATGTCTTGAGAAACACACTGATAGTAGGAGGGTTATGGGTTGGATGTCTTGAGAAACACACTGATAGTAGGAGGGTTATGGGTTGGATGTCTTGAGAAACACACTGATAGTAGGAGGGTTAGTGCACATTTTTGTGAATCAGGGTAAACACCTTATTTTGATTACCTTTTTTAGCAGCTTGCAAAATTTCTGGAGTGTGGTATTTGGGAATGGTGTTATACAGCTTGCAGTACGTCCACACCTGGGTAGGTAAGTAACAAGTTTATTTTCTCATTATTATCTGTTTTATTCCACTTGGCAAAAATACAACCAGCTAATACAAAATGGCATACACATTGCACAAGATAACAGATAGATGGACAAAATAATAACAGTTTTATACATTTGAGGTCACTATTGGCTGAATAAAATTACTTAATATGAACAAGAAAAACAACAAATAAACTATACAAAACAAAAAAGCCAATTAGCCAGAAAATGTGAGGAAAACTACACACAAAAAGGGGAAAGATTTAGGATACAGTTTGCGGGATCAAAACATAACTGCAAGAGTACAACACATATCATAAAAAGCCTAGAACAAGATATACAATCGTTAAAATAAACACAATATCAGAAAGGGCAAAGTTTTAAAAGGCAGTCTGTTTGCAGGATTAAACATGACTGCACGAGTACAACACATATGTATCAACACATTATCATGATGAAAAGCTTGGAACAAGATATGTAGTCGTCATAACAAACACAATATCAGAAAGGGAAAAGTTTTAAAAGGCAGTCTGTTTGCAGGATTAAACATGAATGCAAGAGTACAACACATATCAACACATTATCATAAAAAGCTTAGAACAAGACAATCATCATAGTAAACACAATATCAGAAAAGGGCAAAGTTTTAAAAGGCAGTCTGTTTGCAGGATTAAACATGACTGCAAGAGTACAAAATATCAAGAATTACAAAGTATTATGGGGGGAATTCCATGATTTAAGTGATATGACAGAGAACTCCTTCCGTAGGTTGAAGTTTTGCTGGGATTATCGCAAAGCAATTTCTGTGAGGCAGATTTCTGTGAGGCAGATTTTAAAGCCAGATTTTAAAGACAGTAGAGTGACAAGAATTCAGAAAGATATGCAGCAGCCTCATCGATATGGGTCTAATTGAGGCCCTCAAAAATGTGAAGACTAGAGGTCAAGGCCGAGGATGAACAATTTACCTTGACAGTTCAACCAAATTGTTCATAAAATTGTTTACCTGACTGCCTTGTAACCAGCAGTATTTGAGATCGTCATAGCGTTTACCATCCCGACCAAGACATGTAAAGAAGCCCCTGAAAAAGATTTGAAAATGCAGGAAATCAATTGTAATATGTAAACTTTTGTTTTTTTAATAACAAAAACTGATGCCTGCCTCTGTTGCTTGGGCATATGAAATCCTTATTGAATGAAACAAACAATTTAAATGTAGGGTCATACTTTGGTAATGAACTCGGAAAGAAATTGTGTCTTTTTGTTATCCGAGAGCCTACTTGTTAAAAAGATGGTAATGGTAGTAATTCAGCATTCTGCAAAATTGCTTTGTCTGAAGTGCGCCATTGAAAAAAATCAATAAAAGAATGTTGAAATTTCATGGTGTCCATTTGATTGCTGCCCTTAATATGGCAAGAGATTTGGTTGGTACTGTAAGAAATGTAATAGCGGAGACTAGATGTGCTCTAAAGCATTTACTCAAGATGGCTACTTTTAATCAATCCCAGTACATGTGCTGGTTGGACAAGTCATACCACATGGTGGCGCTATAACAGTTACAAGCAAGAATGATCATAGATTATTACAGGTACCTGCTAAACATGGATGGATTCAACATTCTTGATGAAAATAATGTGAGTTTTTTTTTTTTTTTTTAACCACAAGAACTTTCAAAAGTGACTCATTTTTTTATTGTATCTCTAAATAATTCTGCATATAAATCAGCATTGCGTTGACAAAAACCTTAAGTTGACCCTACCTTTAAGGGTATTCTAGTTGATTTTCACTGACACACTCTACATTACCAAGTGTCAGTACAGAGGATCACTATGTCCACTCCCCATTGTCAAATGCCAATTAACTACTTTAGTGTCAGAAGAAGTTTGTATATAATACTTGCAAAAGGACACACGCACTGAGGCTTGATTAAGCCATATTTAAGAGGGGCGGTTGATATGATAACATGCCTGGAAATGTATGAATGAGTTCAACAAACTGTGGACATGTATACATGTAGCCCTGCTTGGAAAGTTTACTGTGTAGCGTGCACCATGCATGCACTCACAGTGTTATGATTTAATACCCAGTATAGATCAGGACAGAAGGCACTGGAATCAACATTCAAAATCAATTCTTCCCAGGGAATACAGTGTAGTCCCAAATCTGGACATTTGTTCTTTTGTCTGACAAACCATGGTTACGAGAGATCAATAGGCTGCCACAACTGATTCCCATTGTTTGCAGCACCAGGCAAAGTGCCAGATTCCTACATGCTATGGCCAGTTATAGGCCAGGGCATTTGGCCAAATTATTGACAACAAAAAGACCTTTCGCTTAAATTTTCTCAAAAGTGAAGAGCAAATCCAAGTGGACATTATTTCTTTTATTCAGGGTTTCATTTTTTTTTTAACGGTTACAAAAATGTAAAAAATCTAAACATTATTACTCCTACAGAACATTTTGCCATTTATGCTGGAATATAGGAATGCTCAGACTTACCTCCCATTGAGTCAAATAATTTTTATAACAATAGACATGGGTGGCACCCTGTCCATTCTTGTAAGCCACATTTTTACTATAAAATGACAAAGGTCTGGAATTAGGGATTACACAATAAACCCCTAAAAAGGGAAGTTGCCTAAAATCCAGTACCTTCTGTCCCTCTTTGTAAGGCAGAAATAAAGCGTGGCACAGTAGGTGCATGCCTGGGCAGGCTACACAATGGAATGTCCGGGTGGATATTCAAGTCAGCTGCCCGACTGACTGAAAACAATTGAGGGTAATAACAAGTTTTTTCGGGCAGGGAAAATTGTCGTCTGTAAGCCATTTTAGAAAAAAATTGTCGGATTGGACGTGAAGTGGTTAAAGGTTCTCACCCATTCACGTTGTCATTGGAATTTTTCAACCAGAACTCCATCACTCTGTCAAGCTCCAGTTCCATCTTCTCCAGAAACTCTGGCAATCTCGCTTTAGCTGTGGACACCATCTCACTGCAACAGAGCAAAAAGTACAAACCACTATAAATAAGAAGTCTCCATCAGGTTTTGACGGCTGTTCACATGGAACCTTTTTTGCTGCTCATGCCTCAATGATCTCACTCAAATAGTTGTTTGCTACTCAAAATTGTTCCTTTGTTTTTATGCACTTCATTCTTTGTCATAAAAATCAACAGTTTTTCCCAAAATGCCTCTTTCAGTATCAGTGTCCTATACTTTAAAGGTAGAGTCATAAGGTTTTTTGTTTGGCTGATATAATGCTGATTTATAGGCAAAATTATCAAAAAGATACAGTAACAGTCACCTGTGAAAGCTTCCATTGAACACAGTACCTACATGTACTTATTGAGAAATCAGCAAAAAAATGTCATGGTATTTTCATAAAGAATGTTGAACCCCACGTTTACGGCCACATTGAGGGCAACATTCAAGTGGAAACCATGGAAATTTCCAAAAGTCGCCTGCAGGCAATCTTTGGAGATTCTAAATTTTCGGCATACTTTTATTAATTTTTAATTAACAGAGGCATTTCAGACAAAATAATTTTGCAGGATGCTTACGTTCATTACCATTTTTATAACAAGTTGGTTTTAAAATAAAAATTACACAATTTCTTGGTTCTATGGTTCAGCATTGTTTTTTAAAAAAGTATACCAACCGTTGTATTTCAATCAATGGAAATGTCATCGAAATACATATCAAAAAAACCATTGTAGGTCTTCTTGTTTTTGACTACATTAAGGAATTGCATCTTGACACAAGCATTGAATGATTTTGTCCAGCAATGTTACATTGTTCACTGAGATAGTATACACATTTTTAATATTATATGCAATACTGAAAGAGTTGTTTCCTTTGACACACTGTTCTACTTTCAAATTGATCATGAATGCAAAATAATATATGTCCACATATCAGCTGAACTACAAAATGTTAACCATAATACTTACCTTTAGATTTGTAAAACATTTATGCTGCAGATAGACTGCCCCTCCTTGTCCCTCACCCTTGCTGGTTACAACAAACCCCTAAATTGACTACATCTCAATACTGATTGCAATCAATTTAGAGAGTACAACAAATCACAGGATCTGAGAGTTTACATGTAATTACTGCATGCGCACCGACTGCATGCTGCAGTGAATAGCTCTTTGCCAATTTTACTTGAATCGCTGATATTATATTCACCAGTTTAATGCATGTAAAGCAATCAGGACAAAAGAGAATTGAGCAGGCCTTTCAAAGGCAGACCTCCACTGCTTTTCGCTCTTAACAAACCCGGCTTTCATGCAATCCTTTCATGCAGATTCAGCACAAAAGGCTCACAGAAATCGGCTAGAATGCAATTGCCCTGGCTGGGTACAAATTATGTGGGCATTGTGTGAATTGAATAACAGTTTGATTTTGAAATAACCTCGATTGAATTGATGTAAAATTTCAAAAGTTATTACTCATTCACAGCCTATGGCTGATCTGATGCATCCCTGCATGTCCACCATAGGTATTTCCACTTCTACTTTGCAACAAAATTATAAAATACAGTTTAAAAGTAACATCTTTTTGTATGAACTAAACTGTTATAGAATTTTAGTTATAATATATAGAAATGAGTAGATGATAATGCTTCTATAATATAGACAGAGTCTATGCAATGTTGTAATTTTGTTTTGAACTGAAGTGATTAACTTTTCTACAATTCAGTAAATAAAAAATCTACAAAATCAAATCCACTTCCAGGGAGGGCAAATATCAAAAATATAAAACATGATTGTTACCACCCATCTTTTAAGCTCTTATAATACCTGCCTTTCATTTCTGTTGTGTAATAAAATCCCCACTAACTCAATTTTTACTTGACCACTTTTTGTATTGTTTCATCAGTGGCGTAGCCGGGAGGAGGGGGTTGGGACAAGGGGGCCATGTTCACTCGGGGGTGCTTGGGGGCGAGAAATTTACCTTTAAAAATTTGTTTTATTTCTTTTGCCTGTTAAAACACATGAGGACCATTCAAATTTCACCCCGGTCCGGCTAGCTAGTTCAGTGATGAAACATCCCTGAGCTATAAAGTATGGACAAGTGAAAAAGCTAACAGAAATGACAAGCTAACTGGTCCTGTTGGTCATTCACTAAAAATGTTAAGGGCAATTCCATGCTACAATGTAAGACACCAACCGAAACTCTGACAATCAGTGCATTAGATCCCTTGTCCACAACACTCCAACCTTATTCTGGGAATCAGTTAACAATTTGTAAAATATGTAATAAACAATTAACAGAATGTTTCAAAATACATTTCTGTGCATACTTTCTTTTGATTAAAAGTCGGATTTGTTGAAAATAATGTGTGCAAGTTTCATCATAATCCAGTCATGATCAAAAAAAATTAATTCCACTGAGGTGTTTTAAAACAGCAACGATTTTGCTCACAGATAATGGGGTTTATATTATATAATGCTGAGGTACAAGAAACATACAACATTAAGTTTTTAGTCAACAGGGAAAACTAGTGAGATCATGGTAAAGTCCAATGGCTTGATTGTAAACATAGTTTGCATTTATGTACTGTTAGTCTAGTACATAAATAGCTAACGTCTATGCAGTAAACATTTTCAAGCCCATTACCACCACTTGGCGGAGGGCTGTGGTCTTCAGTTCCAAAAAGAAACGATCCTAGGTATTATTCTTACAGCAGAGAATGCCCGCTTTATTGCCCGGCTGAACGTTTTGCTTGGCATTCAACTCAGTGTTACGTTCCTAGTGGATTGTCTCTGTATGCCGTGGGCTCGCTCTGGCATTCCCAGGGAGTAGAATGGACTTTCTGTTCTGACTTTGTTGAGATGACCCTTACATATAGTGGAATTTTAAGCACCTTCACGGTTTATGCCCCATGTTGTTCAAGGGGAAATTCGTTTATAATTAAAAAATGTGTTGCCGTTTGCAACTCGGCGCTCGAAATTGCACTGACCTCTTGCACATGTGGGTGAAGTTCTGAAGAGTGCTTAGTGGCAAGCCGCAACGTATGTTCGAAATTAACAAATCTGGTCCTTGAACAAGATATGCTCAATTGCTCATAACGTCACACTGAGTACAAACAGGATTGTGTACAAGTTCTGTATGCACTGATGAATGCTGTAAATGGTATTGAATGGCCAGGTTGATACACTGTCACTGTACAGTACACTGCATTACTACTACATGTAGTAGTACTAGTACAGTAGTAGTAGTATTAGTAGTGACCTTCCTACATGTAGTTTGCAAAAAGTTACCAAACAAGGTTGGATTTAATGTATAATTGGTTTAGATTGGATTTTTTCTTCTCCCTACCGTTAGTATTTAAAACAAACTTGTGTGGCCAAGCTGTTAAGCTTGGCCACACAAGTGGTACACTAGACTTTGCCTTGACTCCTCTCATCTGTTTTTTATATATATATTTTTTAGTGTTAATCACTATTCACACCAATTACTTGTACATGCCCGTGTTACTTGTGTTTTTCTTTTCAAAGTATATCAACTTGATTGATTGCATGATTTCATAGTTGCGATGATCGTAACCTGTGCTGTAACCCTCCATCCTCCCGCGGAGACCGTTGGGAGGATGGGTTACTAGACCCAGTAACTGGGGCGCTGTTCTCCTTTTTCGAAATTTTGACATCATCAAGGAGTACAGCGCCCCAGTTACTGGGTCTAGAGTCCATGATTATCGTAAGTCGCAACTAACTAAATAAATAAATGTAATGGTTTCAGCGCTGTTTGTGAATGGTTTTGTATATCCCAAAAGAATTGTTCGTGTACTCACCATGGCATGCTCACAAAAAAGTTTGCTCTCTCACGTCATGAGAAATATTTCCTTCATAAAGAACAGACCGATTACCAGTATAGTAGGTGCACTTCTTGTAAATATGACCCTTCCTCTTTAGCTTATTGAGTCAAATTATACTTCCATTTTTAAAGACCAACAACTTTTGTTGTTATCGGCCAAAGGGCGCCCTCTCTAGTGTGGGCTCGGTCACGACGCGTGACGACGTTTTTAAAATTATTTTTAGTGCGAACACAGTGGTGTGCTGCTTTTGTTTCAGTGACGCCACTAGACAATCAAAACACCGTTTTTAAATCCCAAAGAGCAGAACACACGCCGTATCAGAAAACACAAACAGAAGCATAATTGTTTACGAATAGGAAATAACTACAATACAAAAAATATCGCCTAGGCTATATGCCTTGGCCGACGTCTATCCTATCAATTTTCCGGTAAATTTATTTGGCATAAAAGCAGCCTATGCCTATATCTGCAGTTGAAACCGTTTATAAAACTTTCCCTATTTAACTTATAAGGCGTTCTTTTCAGAAAAACGGGATCCTCTTTTAAGTAAATAAGCCCAGAGTAGGCGTAACTATATGCCTAGAGATTTTTACTGAATTGTAACTGTAATTTTTGTTTCACGAAAAGCAATTTCGCAAATAGTTTCCGCCCATAAAATTTGTGATAGAGAAATGCAGTTCCATTAATATGTTTCTTCGTTTCTTTCGTAACCATATACAGCGGACAATTTCAAGAACCTCTAGCTATAAAAGGTTGCTCTCAACCCCCTTGAAGGGTATAACAATTTTCATTGGAATGTTCCCCCAAGGTCTGTCGAGCAAACTCTGGTGAGCATTTTTTTCTCAGATGTTTGTAGTTTATTTTGTGCATTAAGTCGATCTCATTGGGGGGGGGGGGGGGCTCTGAGCTTGCGTGGAGGGGGCTTGGTTACACCTCTGTGTTTTAGGACCGTGAGTTACAACAGAGAAATATCACATGAATGAGGGAACATTCTTGCCACAGAAACGCAAACTAGACTTTTGAATAAATAAAAGGAAATGATAGGCCTAATATATTCACCTTGAGCACAAAGAGTGCACATAGACGATTCTGGGTCCGCCATCTCCATCGGTTTTTATCCCAATGCTTGCTGGATGTTGTACCTCACCGTTAGGGAAGCTCTTTCTAGGTAATGGTGTCGAATGCCATGCGTCACGCTCCCGTCGTTGCAGAGATGGGGACACTTTGGGTAGGGATTCCACAGTATATTTCTCTTCCTCCTCATCATCGCTGTCTCTCGTTGCTTGGGACATTAAATATGCCTTTCTCTTAATTGCTTTCTTGGACAGGTCCGGACGAGGGTGGGTGTGAGTGTTATTGAACACCGTAGCGCCTTGAACGTTGTTCGTTATCATTGCACGAGCGGCACAATCACGCTCGCGGCAACGCAGGTATATCTTCCCGAACTGTTGCCGATTTCTGGTGTAGGCGTAACCGTTGATCACATACGCCACAGATCTCTGGGTTAAGACTTCACTGTATGGCAGTAGTGTTTCATCCTGCGAGACATAGTCACCGTCTTCTTGTGGTTGTTGATCGTCTGCCACGGACGCATCGTCTCCTTCAGAAATAAAAGAAGACGCGCCTGAGGACAAGACAGTGACGCACTCATCATACGTTGAGTTCTCTCCGTCTAGATTTGCACCACCACCGTCTTCATCTCGGATATCCTCGCAGTGCATTACTACATTTCCTTGTAGTCTTGACTCGGGCGTGCCCGAAGAGGTGTAGTAGTGTGAAACTTCCTCATAAGAAGATCGTGACTGGCTGACAGGTACTGTGCCACCTGTGGTCAAATCCATGGGCGACTGCACTGCGGATCGACCCACGGCAATCCCAGATCTTAGACTCTCACCTGGGATGAAGGAATTGTTCTCCAGGACGGGATTGCCAGGTTGCACAGCGGGATAACCACCGGGAATAGCTGCTGCCGGGTACGTCTCCACAATGTATCCGAGCGGCATTCGTGGAGGATTAATGCCTAAGACTTCGGCTCTTGCTAGGGCAGCTGGCGTTGCTTTATCCCCCATCACTTAGCTGTCATAGCATTGGGGTATCCAAGGAACAGTCACTGCGCGGTGAGCGGGTCTCTTCACCTCCCGTAAAAAAATACCAAAATCACTTCGCAAATAATGTACGGTTATGGGAGTTACTTATTGTCTACAACATTGCCAGATAATACTGTCACTTTAGTTCTGCCTTGCCTTGATTTGAACATTACAAGACTTGAGTGTGCCGTTGAAAAATAAGCCTTGAATACGATACACAGCGCATAAGCAGCTTCTGTTGTTGTATATACAATGAGTCCAAATGTTTCGTTGTAGACTGTTAACGAACAGGAGGGAGCAAGGCTGCAGTACGAAGGATTACGTTGTTTGCACGAGTGAATAGACAGAAATAAGCCCTTTATGTAGACCAGATGCATGAAAGGACTTCTATAGAATTCGCTGTTTTCAATAGATTTCTATAGGCTATTGTGCGCGCCGTCGTAGCGTAGGCAGTCCTTCCCACGTTGGGCCGTTGTTTTCTTTCAATGTTCAAGATGGCGTCCACTTCAATTATTTTGACTGATAAACACGGTTGGAAATAATGCAAAAGAATCTACAAAAGAAAACAGGTTTTAAAACATCATTTACTACCCTTACATAGCTCTTTTGCGCCCCGTACTCAATTTTACTTTGCGGAAAATAATAAAGCTATTGTTTTAGAAGCTGACAATGAGATGCTCAGCCAAAACAAAGTATAAGAGCACAGTGTGTATGTAAGGGGCCGGGAGTCGGGGGGGGGGGGGGGGGGGGGGTGGGGGTAGTTTTTGAAGTAACAAAAATAATATAAAAACAAAACACCCCGAGTCTGCGCGTTAGGTTTTTCTCTCGTCGCCAAAAGCCTTTTTTGTCCAAAGCCCGGCAACTGAATGTGCGTAGGAACGAACCCATGCTGCGACATTTTTGTAGCTCTAGTGATTGAACTGTCCTTGAACAAAATTCATACAGTGTGAGTTTCTACTATAATAATTGTGTAATACTGTGAGTAGTGTGCCAGTTGCAGAGCCTTTTGTGCCGTTTACTAAAAACAGCGTCCGGTCCTGCTGTAAGTTTTTCACAGAAACCTTTTGTTAAAAATGCTGAATGTAAACATATAGAGCAAGAATTAAAAAACACATCCACGTGTAGGCCTAATGTCCCAAACCATTCTAGACTTTTATGTGGGTATTGGCGAGACCAAGTCTCCCAAAATAATCACCTTACTATCACCACTGTTATCACAGTTCCCCTTGGTCGTGGGATGAGCTCTCCGTCTCGTTGACGTTGATAATAATTCCATGTTTTTGCCTTGCTTGCAAGCGTTCACAAATTCACTCATCAGACAACATTGTCTATACATTTTCTGGGATGCTAATCAAATTCATTCTGTCTGCTTTAGTTTTCCTCTTTGCTGGTCTTTTAGGGCTTTTTCTTTCTTGTTCCCCCTTTGCTATATTTATTAATTTGTTCAATGTTTATTCTGATTGTCATTGTTTGTGTATTGTCTGCTGTGTTTGCTGTTTATCATCCGTTTTCCTCTGTTCAATTGTCTTTTTGTCTGGCAGCTTGGACTTCAGAAAGATAGTTAGTGAAGTTTTACAATCCAATTCGGATGTATTTTCTCGTTCAAGTATCATAGTCTTTTGTATAATCCATTTCAACCGGGTTTTCCCAGCCATTTTAAACAAAATCTCATTAAATTTAACACATGGCTCATTCCTTTTCGTTTGAAATGCTAATGCTCTGTGACGCATAGGCATTCAACAGTCATGGGTAACTAAATTTCAACAGTTTACCATTCATTGATCAAATTGGATCCCCAAATTCAAAAGGTCGCAAAGATCTTTCAATTTCGTAAAAGCCAGCAACTAGAGGCTGGCCAACCATTCAATTCCCGTGATTGTAAATAGGAACAATAGTGAGAATCTAGTCTTGGAAGTCTATACATGAATAGAATGACTGAAACGAACCTGAATAAGAAGAACGATCAAGTGGGCACGAAAACGAAATTGAATCCAATAATAGCTGAAAAGAAACCATAGTTTGATCAAACTTGGGAAAAAAGCGTGAATTTGAATGACGATGAAATTGAATTAACTTTTGCTAGAATTAACAAGAGAAAAAACCATATAATCTAGCCCAACTTTATTTTAAAAAAATGTCATTATGTAAATGTTGTTATACAATACGTTGCCGTTATCCTTATAAATGCAATGAAATCAAGCCCATAGTTTTCAAACATAGTTCACATCTTCTAGTTTTCAATTATATAACAGACTGTAGCCTACATCTAACACAATATAAAGAGACAACAAAATGCATAGGTGGTATGTTTGAGTGAAAACACCACAATATTTCATGTTCTGTCAAGGATTTTTTGAACAATCAAGCTAATTTCCATAGCCAGTGATTTGTTGAGTTATCAAAAACCACTTCATCGATATTGACAGTTTTTCATACATTTTTTTTTTTCACAGGAAGATGAGAACTGGTAGGGCCTACATACTTAATCAGTGAGTTTTCAGATCTGATTTGATCCTTTAAAAAGCATATGTGACTGAAATGATACAATCTAAAAAAAAAAATATATATATATATATATATAAATGGGGTTATGGCTACATGTAGATCTCCCTTCAAGGAGGTAACAAGTCTAAAGAAAGAAACAAACATTTGAGGAAAACTTGAACGTTCAGAATTGAGACTTTTGTTTTAATAACCATTCAATGTATAAATCGGATAAAAATACTGAAAACTAAATATTACGGTACATATCCATGGTTGGCTAATAGGTTGGGTGTCTTGTCTTTAAGAAAAGTAAATATTTCAATTCAAACTTGAACAAAGATATACATTTATTGTTGGCTACAATGATTGTAGAAAAATCTTATAATAAGACCTCGTGAGTTGGGAAAACATTTCAGAAACAAACATTCACCATCTATTCAATAATATAGATTTCCCTGCAATTTTCCACAAAAACAAATCATTAAATTTAATACCTGGCTCACTCAAATTCATTTGACCATAATGCTCCATCGTACCAGCATTGTAGTCAAAACGGAGTAATTCAATTTCAAAAGTTTAATAGATCATTCAAATTCATTAAATCGCCAAGGTCATTCAGTGAAAAGCCACCAGCAAGAGGCTGGTCATTAAACCATTCCTTTTCAGTTGTGTAGTCTTGTATTCCCCCTTAGCTAGCTAGCTTTATTTTTCAAATATCAACAACAACATCCCAAAATTAAATCAAAAATCTAACTGAATATTGGTAAGATTAAAAATGGCGGCAATAGAAATAGGCAATGGTGATTCTGGTGGTCTTATTTCTGGACTATAACACTATTTCAGAACGGAAGTTTTCTCTCGAGGTTGTGGTTCTGGTATGAATTTAAGTGAATTTATTACAACTTTTGTTTTACCCATAATTTCCAATCCTCTAAACTTGTCTTTAAATAAAGGCGCCCATGACATTGAAAAACCTATAACAAGAATTTGTGAATCAAATAAAATTTGATTTGGGAACAATTTTCTTATAAAAAAGACAATGATTGTTTTTCATTTTCAAGACTGATGCCTAGCTTTATTTTTAAAATGTCGACTACAATCAAACTGAATGTTGGTAATAAGATTGAAATATAAATGTTCACCGACTTACACAAAACATATATAAGATGGTCATGGTGGAAAACTTTCCTTGAAAAATATGTGCTTGATGTGCTACAGTTTTTGAGAAATAAGTAAAACATTTATTTTTGATATGGGGGGGGGGGGGGTCATTATTGTACTGTGACTCCAAAGATCGATTGAGCTAAACTTCACAGGCTGGATAGATTATGTATAGGGCCCATGTTCGGTTATATAAAGTGCTTTAAAAGAAAGGTGCCTATTTTTCAAAGCAGAATAACAAATACATACAGCCTATAATAGAAAACCTCTACACATTTTTTAGTTAAAATATATATTCCATTACTTTCTTTTCCTAATAAAAATGCAAGCACCACTGAAGCTAAAATTTAGAGTTGTAGTGGTGTCACTAGAACGGTATAAAGAACTTTTCGTGTTTTAAAAATGTTTTTATTTATTATTATTGTTAAAAACATTTTATAAATGATGTGCAAATTAATTTGCCAACTATTTCGATTTCTAGAAATCTTGAAAATCAAGTACTTCCAAAGCATTGTTTTAAAAAACCCAAAGAAAAACACAACAACAACCCAAGAAACAAGCTCATTGGAATGATTCAAGTATATAAAAATAAACAGTAATATTCTTTAGTATAAGTATTTATTACATTTTATATGCAATGGTAATTTTGAAGCAAACTGATATTAGTACTGGTATCATAAAAACGGCAATTGTAAAAAGGCTTTGTTTTCTTGACAGTGAAAGAAACCTACACATTACGTAAGATGATGTATACTTGTCCATCATAATACATTGGTTATAGAACTAAACTGCTTTTTTGTGCTAATTGTAAGACTAATTCAATAGACCATCCATAACAGTATCAGCGATGTCATGTTGCATGAAGTAGGCCAATTAGTATTGAGTATCAAACTAAAGATCTGATGGCTGAGTCAACAGAGTTTGGGTTTGAATCCTGGTCATGACACTTGTGTTCTTATGCTAAACACTTAACTATAATTGCTTCTCTTCACCCAGGAGTAAATGGGTACCTGTGTGAGTAGAGAATGTTGATGTGGACAATTAGCAACCAGTGCGCCCATTTGGCTGCTGGTGCTGCATACTCCAAAGGTAGGAGTTGAGATGGTTTGACGGATGCAATGAACAGGGATAGTAATTGTGCAAGGCACTTTCATATAATGTTTAAAATGGCCTAATAAATGTCGATATTATTACGATCAACAAAATTAAAGAAACCAATGTTTTACAAGAATTGCACCAACTTTGAACTCATAAACATAGGGGAAAAAAGTTGTACAATAGAACTAATACTTGTTTCTTGTGTTACAAGTTAAGATACAAACATTTGAGAGGTAGGGTCTGACTTTGGTAATGACTAAAAAAAAAGATGATTATGTAACATTTATCTGAAAGCCTACTTGCAATCGGCCTTTAGAAATGTGCGTTTTCTTTTGAAAGCTGCCCTAAATACGGCCAGAGATGTTGTTGGTATCCACTCTCACCATGCTAAACGTAGATGGACTCAATTTTTTTCAACTGAAACTTTCACGAGTAACTTTTATTGTATCTTTCTCGATAATTTTCTCTATAAATCAGCATTATGTTGACAAAACCAAACACTGACCCAAGCTTTAACTCAAGTCTGATACAAAATATTTCAATAGTGTATTTAAACAAATTGTTTAAATTGATAAGTTTCAATCTAAACCTCACAACCTCTGATGCTCTGGTCCTAAAGTGGCAACAGTACTCATAATCATACAGGTAAAGAACAGCCTCTCCCAAGGCCTGAAATTTCCCTTCCTTGTCTCTACATTTTACTTCTGTGTCCCTGGATTTTCTTCAACTGATCTACCTGTCTGACCCACCTCTCTGTCTGCATCAGTTTCCATTATGAATTATATTCTTTAGGATCTGTGCGCAAATGAGAAGGCAGCGGGGAACATGGTAACACCCTGCAAAAGGAGGAGAATTCAAAATAAAATGAATAACAATAACTGATAAAAATATTCAGTTCTTCGGGCGTCTCAAAGTGCTTGTTGATACTCGAACCCACACTGGGCTGATCAGAAACACAAGAGCTTTGAGTCCAGTGCACTTGACAGCTCAGCCACAAATTAAACTTGAACCCGCCCATGGTAACCACTGTGAAAAGGTAAACCCATGCTCGTTCCTCGTCCAAAAAAACACACACACTTTAACCCATACAGTCCCAGATCCTTCTATATCCAATTGACAAAGTGAAGGGTTCTAAAGGACTGGGGCTAGTCTGGTAGACCCAAATAACATTGCTTATCACAGGGTCAGGCATTCCTTTGGTGTGGAGTGACATGGAAGGATTGAGGCCAGATGCTTGAAAATGCCTAGTCTAATGAAATATGGGCATCCACTTCCACTATGCAAGTCCACTTCCACATACAAGTCCACTTCCACATACAAGTCCACTTCCACATACAAGTCCACTTCCACATACAAGTCCACTTCTAATATGCAAGTCCACTTCCAGTATGCAAGTGCACTTCCAGTATGCAAGTGCACTTCTAATATGCAAGTCCACTTCCAGTATGCAAGTCCACTTCCAATATGCAAGTGCACTTCTAATATGCAAGTCCACTTCCAGTATGCAAGTCCACTTCCAGTATGCAAGTGCACTTCTAATATGCAAGTCCACTTCCAGTATGCAAGTCCACTTCCAATATGCAAGTGCACTTCTAATATGCAAGTCCACTTCCAGTATGCAAGTCCACTTCCAATATGCAAGTGCACTTCTAATATGCAAGTCCACTTCCAGTATGCAAGTCTACTTCCAATATGCAAGTGCACTTCTAATATGCAAGTCCACTTCCAGTATGCAAGTGCATGTTGTGTACAACTGTCATAATAAAGTGAAGTTTGACTGTAGTTTACATATATATCGTCCTTCAAGTCCATACACTTCTTTTCGGAAAGTTTTGACGTACCTTTGTAGGGTCCACCTTTGAAGTCAAGGGTGACGTTTCCTTCTTGACTAAGATACCCAAACCACTCCCCATGATCAGGGTCAACAAACTGCAATCAAAACACATCAAGAGTAAGAAATAATGGCAAGCATTACAAACTTGGGGCATCCAGTTTGGCTCACTGGCTTTTTCCTTGCCTTTCACCTCTGTGGACCCCAGTTGGATACCCAAAACAAAGCCTTGCATGTGGACTTGGTTTCCAGTCCCTACTTGATTGAGTGGGTTTTCCCTATTCGGGGTTCTCCTACATGTACTGTAACTGTCAACAAGCAGAAGAAATTTGAAAAAAACAGTTGACCATTTTGTAAGCATCTAATGACAAAACATGAATATTTATAGCTGCTCTACATACATTTTCTTGCAATCCAGTCATTCTACCTTGCACCATGGAGGTAGAAATAAACGTAGACACATCAAGAGACTACAACCCAATTAGCTCATTTGCATTTAGAGAATGCTGTACAAATCAAATTGCTGATTGCTGCAGATTTAAGGTCCTTTGTGCACAGAGCCTAATGCAGAGAGACGACTTCCCACATTGAAACTATTAATTTCTGCCAAGAGTTTTTCTAAACCTGTAAAATTTGATTGATATTTGTCGGGATATTCAAAAGGCCCCTGACATCTATGGAAGTGTCTTTTGTTTTAATAATGCACATATAAAGTATGCACTAGACCGATATGGACCACCGTGGAGCAAAACAGTTCATTAGTTCTAAAAATTGACATCTGAAGTTTGCCAACAGTTTTGATACATAAAATTGCAAGCAATACCAGTCTGAGCATTACAGTTTTACTGGGCTTTGCTGATTATTTTATTTTACATAGCTCCTCCCTTCTGACTGTAATTGCATTTTTCAATTGTGACCATAACTGCATTTTCAAATTGCCAGTAACACAGCAACAGAGGCATGGGATTTAAAATCTTTGATCAGCCTTCTCTTTTTAACTCCACACTTGTACTAGAATACTAGTAGACTGTACTAATAATGCCTACCAAAACCTTCACATTTATTAACCCTCCTACTGTTCGCAACATTTTCAAGTGAGTTGACCAACCATTTGAAACCATTCAACTGCCAAAGTTGTGTATGGTGGCACAACTGTGCACAGAACTAACTGTGTACTGTGTACATGCATTCCCTCATGGTATCATATTGCAAGGCTGGCATAGCTTATCTACCATTCAAAACCACAGTGAATGGTATTGAATGGTCAGACAGCTAGAGGGTTAATTGAACCATGTAAAACATGCTTGTGTAAGACACCAAATTTGTGCAACATTTCATTGGCTACAAAAGCCAACAAACATGAAAATACAATTCCACAAATCCACTTTGAAGTAGTTCATACAAATTAAAATCATTAAAATCAGGCAATTTAGTTTTAAAATCTGCTTAAGCTAAAAAAGTAACTAAGCACAAGGTTACCAGTCAAAATACTATGTAACATGTACCACTTCCGACTGGTGTCCTGCTTATTGTTTGCGTAACAGTAAATCTTTATGCAATATTTTCTTTTACAGCAGCCCTATGAAACTCGACCCTGGCTTTTATTAGTTAGAATAAAGACAAAGATCTCAACGATCATTTTTCTATCACTGTAATCTTTTCCAACACGAGCCAGTGATGAATATGCAAATAAGGTCTTTAATGTTTACCGAGGGCTGTGTGTAATGGTTTGGTCTATCATCAGCCAAAATGAATAATGCACATTAATTTGTGAAATCCACAGCTGTTATCATTGAACTAAAATATTAACAACTGAGGTTTGTCATTATTTGACTTGATGTCAGCACTGGAGTTTCAAGATTTATTTCTTAAAGTATTTAAGATGAAATTCTTTAAGATTCTTCAAGTATGCATCAACTTCAATATGACAACAAGTCATACCCTCATCACTTACCTTTGAAAACGTATAATCAAAGACTTTTTCAAACATGTCCAGGAATCTGTCCTCCTTTGTTTCCTGATATGCCATAATAAATGCAATCAGAGCTTCACAGTGTGGCCACCACAGCTTCATATTCCACTCCAGTTGAGTCGGTGACAAACCGTCTACATCCAGGAATGAGAATAGACCCCCATTATCCAGATCCCATCCAGACTGGAAGGGTTTGGTGATGAATTTGTCGAGGGCCAGTTTTTTCAGCCCAAAGTTGTTGTATTTCCTTGCACACCTTAGAAGGAACCAGCCTGTTTCTATGGCATGACCTGTATCGAGAATAACATCGATGAAGAAATCTGCACTAGGATTTATTGCCAGACCATATTAGCATGGCAAGCTTAAGTTGGCACCAGGCCACAGGGTTCTGTGGGGCCCAGGGTTCAATAGGTAATAGGCACCAGGGTTCCGTAGGCCCTAGGCACCAGGGTTCTATAGGCCCTAGGCACCAGGGTTCTATAGGCCCTAGGCACCAGGGTCCCATAGGCCCAAAACATCAGGGTTCTATAGGCCCTAGGCACCAAGGTTTTATAAGCCCTAGGCACCAGGGTTCCATAGGCCCAAAGCATCAGGGTTCTATAGGTCCTAGGCACCAGGGTTCTATAGGCCCTAGGCACCAGGGTTCTATAGGCCCTAGGCACCAGGGTTCTATAGGCCCTAGGCACCAAGGTTTTATAAGCCCTAGGCACCAGGGTTCCATAGGTCCAAAGCATCAGGGTTCTATAGGTCCTAGGCACCAACGTTCTGTGGGCCCTAGGCACCAGGGTCCTGTGGTCCCCCTAGGCACCAATGTTCTGTGGTCCCTAGGCACCAGGGTTCTGTGGGCCCTAGGCACCAGGGTCCTGTGGTCCCTAGGCACCAGGGTTCTGTGGTCCCTAGGCACCAATGTTCTGTAGTCTCCAGACACTATGGTTCTACTGGCTGTAGGCTGGAATATGGTATGGCCAAGTGTTGTATGAATAGTAACCTCCAACTTGTACTCAAGTCAAAGTTTTGATGACTCAGACTTGAACTCAAATTATGATGGTCATTGACTCAGACTTGGACTTTACCAACTGGACTCGAACTTGATCCTGAACCCAATGTTTGTGACTCAGGACTCGAAAGCAAAATGTTAGTTACTTAAACATATTTTATTGCAAAATAGTGACTAGTGATGGATGGCTTCTACTGTTTAAAGAGTTGTGAGCTACAGGGTTTTATTTCGCTCGTCTCAAGTAGCCACTTGGGTCAACGGAGTGAGTGAGAGATAGTTTCATTAACAATTTAATCAGTCTCCACTAGTCTTCATTAGGGAACTAAAATATGTCATGTTTTGGTTAATTATTGTTATTTTGTTTTCAAAAATATTTTATAAACTTAAGTGACTCATGACTCAGACTCGACCCTTGAGACTTGTGCAAACACATTGTATGACTTAACGTCCGTCGATGTCAGTTTTTTTCAATAACCGATATATCTGAAATTAAATATCGAGTATACTCGATATATCGAGTATTTTTCGGGCGTAAGATGAAGCCTAAAAACAGCACTTAATATACGGAAGACCGAAAGTTTAATAGGGTTGCGGTTTTGGCTTGATCCTCCACACTTGTTGTTAGTCCGAACAGTATCAAATTCCGCCCGCCCGCCCCGCTTGTTTTTGGTTTTACAACGAAGATAAGAAATTATTACCGTTGCCGCTTCTGCTGGCTTGGCGAAAAGCAAGGGTGCACAGAACGCTCCCTGCAATTACCGACAAGTGATTGGCCGCTCCAAAATAACAAGTCGCCGACTGAGTTGGCAAAGTGTCCTCATGACTAATTGCGTTCTGGTGCAGAAGTGTCAATCAAGTTGTAGGACGGCTTTGAGATTTAATGTGGCCGCGATCAGAATTGCGATCGTTCATTTCAGTATACAAACATTAAAACACGATGCACATAACAACACCGCGCGTGCACCACAGGCCCCACACACAACGTTTGGTCACCCACCGGTAGTCCATGCATAGCGCATACACAACACACAGTATGTACATGCTGTACAAAAACAGCATGTCCAAAGTCCAAGCTAACCCGAACATTTCGCACGCTGTGATTGGCCGTTGATGGCCGTTGATATATACCGTATTCATAAGAGAACTAAGAATGAGGTACAGCGCAGCGCAGCTTTGCAAATTCAACCCCTCGGCTTAATCACAAGCGCATCGCCAAACCTTTTAAACAATCAAAAACACCAGGAGATACCAGCGAGAGAACTTGACAAAGAAGAGAGAACATAAATTAACAACCATCCCGCAACATTTAGTGTTAACCAATCAGATCAATGGAGGGTTACGTCCCAAACAACTGGGCTGGGCGGCAAGACCGCTTTCTTTAGATATTTTACTGCGCAAGCGGTCGTGAACTATAGCGGCGGGCCGCGGGTGAAACACAGAGGAGCAAGCGGAATTGGTCGCCAAACTATTTTATTTAATTTGGCTACTCAAATGTAAGCTGCAAATAAAGACGGCGGCTTTTCTAATACTAAAAACCCAGAGGTTTTCTGGATAATCTGACTCCTTTTCGGCATTTTCGATATCATTTAGGAACATCGACATTTTTTATTCATCAACATTGTCGATATATCGTAATTGTTGATATTTCGATATGATTAAAAAAGTGACATCGGCGATATCGATGTCAAAATAGTATCGTTTTTTTAGTAATATCGATATATCAACGGACGTTAGTATGACTCCTTCAAAGAACTTAATGAAAAGATTTAGCAAAACACTGTTAAGGACTGACCTGGATTTGTCAATCTCCCCGCAGATCCTGGAAGCTCTTTGCCATCAACACTAACTGTCTCTAAGATAGCAGTTCCATCTCTCTGAATACAAAGGAACATAACAGTTGTACTTTAAGAATCTAAATAATACTATACATGATAAGAACAGCGAAAGCTGCCATGGCAAACTGCCGATCACCTGATAAAACAATTGATCCTTTCAATCAATTGATGTTCAAAGTTGTGGGGACATTAATAAGCATACACTTAACCACTGCCCACTTGGTTTGAAATGGGAGTGACAGAGGGGATACAAGGTAAGGTTGCACCTATTGCTGCCAGACCATGTCAGATAGTACCAGGGCAGACCCCTGTCTTTATGAAAGGTAAACTTAGTTCCCTTTTCAGCATTGACACAACAGGAGTACTAAATTGAGTGTGAGTACATTTTCAGTCAAGTATCGAATACATGACTTTGTGTAAAGGTTATTTTTCAGTCGAGTATGGAGTATGAACTTTATGTACAAGCACTATGCTGGCAGAGTATCATAAAAAAAGTATTCAAGTAGAACCTAGTACGAGTACCAAGTACAGGTACTACAACACTGTTGATCAGAAACACAGGAGTTTGAGTCAGGTGTACTAGACTGCTAGGCCCCGACACAACACTCCATTGGCAATCTACAACAAGCAAGATGATTCTACCTGAATGTGTTGAAGAGACTGTTTAATGCTCCACTCCTCCAGCTGGGCATACTTTTCCTGCAGCGTGGGGTCATCAGCCGTCAACTGCTCCAGTAAATCAAGGAAAATCATGCCCTCGGACAGCATGTTCGTACGTGCCTGGGGGCACCCTATTCCTGTGTAATCCACGCAGACCAAATACTGGAGCTGGTCCATCATTTTGACTGCTTCTTGCTGAAACAATCAAAATTACAAACAAAATTTTGTTTGCCCATGCCAGCCAGGCCACCCAACCCCATTGTGGGCAAAATAATGTAGAATCGGTGTCTGCTCAGCGGGCTGGTATACAAACTACAAACTGTTAGTTTCTTCATTGGAAAAATAATATTATGGTTCTAATTCTTGCACCTTGGCTTTATATTGTTGTCTTTAATTCTCTATCAAATCAACTCTGAATATACCAAGAGCAGGCCTTGTAATACTAACTGTTTCACACTCATGTTTCCTTTACGTGTGTGCTGCGACCAACCTGCCCAATGAAGGGCGTGCGCAGCAACATTGTCTAAGGTCACATGTAATTACAACCACCCACACAGCCAAAACTTTGCTACATCCAAGAGGGGGGTCGAAGGTCAGAATATGAATGATTATTAAGCTTCCTGGTGTAGTGCAACTTTTTGAAAACTCCAACCAGCCTTCTATCTCTCTGGAGGGGGGGGGGGTCTTGTTTGAATTAATGCACTTATTCCAACCCTCTAGATTTTCAATAGACATAGGTATAGGTATTCTATTGTGCATAAGTACTGATCGAATGCACTTACTTTCATTGATGTCCCCATTTTCCTAATTAAAAATGTGACAATATTTGGATATTCTTTTATGAACAGAGCAGCCGTTTTTTAGGGAAAATTGTCAGTGATCGCTTAATGAATTAAAACTTTCCAGGTTTTAATACTGGTTAAAAATAAACTCCCTAACCCAAAAGACTTTTATTATGGTGCGGCCATCTTGTTTTCTTTCATTCAAATCAATGTAACCAAACTGAGGCTGGAAGGGAAAACAGTCAGACCCCTTTGTGTACATTGAGAATTCCAACCATGAATGTCATTGTGTATACAGGGAACCTGACATAGATGAATGCAGTGTGATAAATGTCTATGCCAAACCTTGTACTTGTCATCCTTTGTAGCCCTCGCTAGTTCACACATCGCCATCAGGTAGAAACACTCGCTGAAAATCTTCCTCTGAACCTTGACGACTCTTCCATCTGCTGTCACGAGAAAATTACATTTTCCTGTTGCTGGATTTTTGACGAACCTCATAAGAAAATCACCACCTGAAACATTTTTGTTTAAATCAAATAATTCAAAATTTTGTCCATACATTCAACAATGAAATTTCTTTTTGTCTCTTGTACAACAGATGAGAGTAATTTAGATGATGTGTTCTTTTGAAGATTGCTACTTGAAACAAATTTCGCACACATTTTGTCAGCTCGGTTTGATTCCTTAGAGATTAGACGAATCACACTGCACTTGGTAAATACCGGAGACCAAGTATGCATATTAATCCCCCCCCCCCCACTTCTATCAAGTTTTGTCTGCCTATTAGGGAAGAGTAATAATACTAAATAATAATATTGCAATTTTATAAAGGAATTGATACATAAAGCGTTGCGCTTCAATTTTGTCCCTATATGTTGACTCTTTAATATAAATGTCTACACCAGCTTCAATGTTGTCTCTTTTCCATAATATGCTAGGCTGTGTACAGAATGTGTGTGTTAGTGCCTAGTGTTTGTAGAGACATTAAACTAATTATAACATAAAAAATAATGAGTGCTTTGAGACACACATTGGGTGTGATAAAGCTCTATATAAGAACTGCATATTAACACAAGCATTGTTTTTGAACTAAATTTAATTTAATATGTTGTTGTTAAGGTGAAATAAATGTTTCTAAATGAACTTTCTAAATGAAAATCTTGTTCAGATTTCTTGAAAATGTACATCAAGTTTTCAAGTAATATCTTCATGGCATTTTTTCTTGATGTCGGAATGAGATAACTGAATGAGATTAAGAATAGCAACAATGAATCACCTTTCTTTGCAGCCGATAAAACTTCTGGAGTATGGTACTTGGGAATGGTATTGTACATCTTGCAATACATCCACACCTGTGGAGAAAGACAAGTTTCTGAACTCAAAATTACATTTTTCTTTCATTAGAAATTTAGAGAAATAATAATCACACAGAATTTACCTTCACAGACATAGTTGAAAAAAGTGTTTATTTCGGGAAGGGGAAGGGGAAGGGGAAGGGTTGGAGACAAGTTAATACTTAAGTGAGGCCATGTGTACCAAGGTGCTATGTAAAGGAATAGGTCTCATACTTCTAAACTGTAGCTCCATATATACCTTTTTGGAAAATACTGACTGTTGAAGCGCCTTGAGTATCACTGAGTGACAGATATGTGCGCTATGTAAGAAGCCGTTATTATATTATTATGTCGGGATTGGTGGCTACAGCTAAGGCTATGGCTAGATTTCCGTTGAAGTTGAAGTTGATTTCTTAGATGGCGTTGAAGTAATGTATGTCCTTAGCAACACCCTTAGAATCAGCCATAGCTGTGGACACAGCCTGAGCATGGTTGCTATAGTCCAGCTGGTATATTGGTGATGGAGTTGTGCCTTTGATGATACAAGCATAGAATGTGGTGCACAGTCAAAGTATGGCAAGAGAAAGATATTGTGCTATAGGGTCATCACAGATTCCTCAATGACTCTTAGAACACAACCTTTATTTTTTCAACAAAACAAATCTGTGATGACCCTATAGCCAAATGTCTTTCTCGTGACATCCTTCGACTGTGTGCCAAATGCCATGCTTGTATCATCAAAGGCACAATTGCCCCAAATATTCCCCCTTCTGCCAGGCTATTAGTAATATGATGGTGAATAGGATTTAATGAATCTACCAATTGTATCAAAGTATCAAAGTACACTAAATTTGGAATACATTGGTAATAGATTGCATAATACTTGTGTTATAATTTCTCTGTTCAACTTTCAAATTCTTACCGCCTGACTTCAAGGGGGGGGGGGGGGGGGGGGGGTGGAAGGAAGTTTTCTGTATTCTTAAAGCTTACCTGTCTGCCTTGTAACCAGCAATATTTAAGATCATCGTATCGTTTACCATCCCGACCAAGACAAGTAAAGAATCCCCTAAAAGGAAATATAAATAAATACAAATTCAAAAACGTTTTTGAAAGATTTTTTACAAATATGTTTAAAATAATGCCTTTGAGACAAAACAAATGTACAAACAATCTCGAAAGTCGCCACAAAAGATGAGAGGATGAAGGGTTAGGATTATCTTAATTACTCAACACCCAAACTGTTCAGCTCTCATTCTGGATACAATGCCTGATCCCATGTAAAGCATTAAATCAGTTTACTACTGCAGTCCTTTCCTTAGTATAATGGAATCAAACATAACATACAGTGAAGGGATGGGGGATGGTTAGGGAATGCCTGTTTTGGCTTACACCGCTTGCTTACCCATTCACGTTGTCATGGGAATATTTCAACCAAAATGTCATCACTCTGTCAAGCTCCCATTCCATCTTTTCCAGAAACTCTGGCAATCTCGCTTTAGCTGCTGAAGCCATCTTACTAAAGGTCAAATCATTACAAAAAATATAATAAACCCTTTGTTATTGTTGAAAGTTTTCAATCTTAAGTCAATATACCCTTGCTATTAAACAGTAGGTTACGATGATTGTGGCGTAACCCTAATCCTGGACTTGGGTCTGAGATCACTGGAGGAAAAGGGGTTACAATAATTGCAGCTAGCAACACAGCATAACCATCATTTCAACCTCCAAGAAAGGGCTGCATGAATTGAGCTTCAAAAACCTCCTTTTTTATAATTTGTGGCTCACAAGGTTTTTTTAAGGGAAATAAAGTCTGAATTATATGGTCTGATTCCAATTTTGTGACTTCAAAGTCACAAGGACAATGTTGGTGTGAAACCAGACTAAACATTTATTATTGTAAATGTTTTAAGTTTCCAAATTGTGCATAACATGCGCAATTCGGAATGATTCTGTGATCTTAAAGTTTGCTAAAACTAAAAGTGGCATTACAAGGAATGGTATTGTCTGCCTGCTCTGAGCACTTGCCCCCCCCCCCCCCCCTCCCTGGGATTGTTTTAATGCAAAAATACCTCAACCATTGTTTTGTTTTAAAAATATTTTACATTAGCACAATGTCAGTTATCAGCTCTGTTAGTGTTACCTTGGCCGAGTTTAAACAGAGCCAAATTGCGGTAATATTTTGGTAGATTAACTGGAATTATTTAATTATTAGACAGAACGTAATAAAATTTAGCCCCATAAATACAAATGACATCAATGCCAATACTCTCGCTAGGATCCGACTTCAATATGGGGGCGTATATACAGTCATTTGTGAAGTTTTGTCTTACGGTCGTACTGGCACCCAAGCCAAAGCAAACATGCACATGTATGCAGACTAAGAACCCGTAACTGGGTGGTACTTAGACCCAGTAACTGGAGCGCTTTACTTGTATTATCTTAAATTTTGACATTTGCAGTCGCATTAGCACCCCAGCGAAAACTTGTAGGTATGATGGGAAACATCAATTTGCTATGATTTTTTAAACACTCAGCCGCACAAAATGCCCCAGAATGACAAAAAGACCCAACAAAATAGCTTGAAAACCGCCTACCTACTACTGGCTTCTCAATACATGTATGTCAAAGATGCAACATCAGGCATTAAATTGTACTCACGATAATTTTTTATCGATGATTTTTTTAAGTCAACAATTGATGAATTTGCTATTAGTATTATATTAGTGAGTGTGGTAATACGCTTGACACCCCGGAAAACTACCAAGAAAAAAAACAACAAAACAAATGAAATAGGGGTTTAATATAATAGTTTGTGAAAGTTCATATGAAACATCAAAACCAAAGTGTTCTGTTTGGTTTCGCTGTTCAGCATGTCAGTTCTGTTAACACACTTAAACAGTGAATGATTCATGAAATTGAAAGTTGAACCTGAGTGAATGGATGTTGATCATCCAAAAATGTGTTGTTAATACTCAAGTCAAGTGCTTGTTCTGGACGGTACCAGATCACTTGACCATGATCAATTCATCAGAAAATGGTTAACTTAATTACCGTGTGGAGAGTGCCTTCAAAAATTGCCAATCAATCGTCTTTAACTTTAAGTTATTTTAAGGTATGATTCATCAGCAGTGGTTTATTAAAAGTATGAATTCCATTTCTCTTGAATCTTGTAATATCTGTCACTGCCCCCCGTCAGTTGAGTCAGGAAATGTACCGAATGTAAACAACATGATCGATAGTTGACCATATCCCCAGACTTCTCACATGTAAATACAAATTAATAAGAGTCGGCACAAAAAGGGCACAGACTAGTACAACAAAATGAGAAACTAAAATAATAATGTTCCGCCCTCAAGAGTTAATTTTCACGGAACAGGTTGGTTTGTGGGCGGGGATGGCCCTGTGTAGGACATGGGGAGGGGGAGGTGCTGCGCCAAAATAAGATAACAAATAATCCCCAGCCCAAACGCTATATCATAGCTTTCATTTAACAACAAAAAGGGGGACGTATAATTACTGTTTAATGTTTCTTTATCCACTGAATAATCATGAATCGATTAAAAACAGTAATAAATATTAGGAAAATATTGATCCTCTATCTAGATCTATCAAGAAAAATATGATTTTGAAAAAGAAAAAAAAATTGTTTATTAAATAAAAACTGTATCTAAATTGAATCCTATGAGAATATCATTTATATTAGTTAACACCAAGGATTTATGTTTGAAGTTTTGGCGACTTTGAAATATGTTTTTCATGAAAAATTAGATTGATCATCTTTTAAATTCTCCTTACCCCTACAAAGCTATACCAAACACAGCGTTTCCCATTTCTAAGTCACTGGTAAGAGGTGTTAATTGCCGTATGTGTGGTACTAACAATGTATAATTTCTCCATACCTGAAAAAAGAATCTCCAATCCATTACCAAATATGGTCATTTAGACAAAGCGAAGTGGTCCCTGGGGCTTTGTTATGCAAATACACCCAGGGTTGCCCACTGACCAATGAGAGAGAGGGAGGCCAAGCTGAACTTTGCCGAAGAAAAAACTTTGAGGACGACTTCACATAGTTTTTCCTTTAAAAAAAATCAGGATTTCAGCGGAGTTAGAGGATCAAATTCTAACAAAACGTGCAATGGTGAGTGGAGAATTTTCTTGTCGACAGAATTATAGTGTTAACTAGGATTTTCATTCACATAATGTGAAGAAATTTGGGGTGTTTTCGGCAGAAAGCGCCAAGTTTTAAACCACACGCGTTGACTTGTTTTTGTGTGGGAAAGCACTGCTCTGACGCCATATTGGAAAATGTGGTCAGAATTTTATCAAAGCGTTTTGTTTCAATTTTATGAGAATTGCCATGTTTTTTTACTAAAAAAATTCTTTACAGCCATGAATTCTACTTGGACCATAGGTTCAGGCCTGGTGAGTACGTGCTTGCCCAAAAATTTTTTCACATCTTGGCAGTTTGACAAATATAGTGCAAGGACGGGCAGACGAGAATTGTCACTGCATGAGTCTGTGACCAGTGGTGAGACAATAGGATAAATTAATAATTATCTTTATGGAAGTGCTTTTGAGGTATGCCACCTTTTATTCCTATAAAACAAATGTAGAAATATAATTGAAAGTTATGCTCATCTCCATACCAGAATAACAAATCATTTTGTCAATTAAAAACAACATCTGACATTTTTTTAAATAACGTTCATTAAACAAAGTCTAGGTATATCACCCTATTTTTAAAACGATGCCCAAATTTATTGAGTTATACGTCAAACTAAAGCTCCTGCTGAGAAAAGATCAGCAGTGCAATTTTTTTTAAAATATCTCTTTCGGTTCTTGAGATATTATGACCTTTTACATTTTGTAAAATTGTTACTTCATGTGCCGCTAATTTGATCATCAACACATTTATGGTACCTAATTTTAAAACAATTATGGAAATATTCTAAATTATACATCAAATTGAAGCTATAGTGTGAGAAATACAATTGTGTTATTTGTTTTTTTATTAATACAGGGATGTGATTTCTCTGTATTTAACCGGAAATCCGTTTTTGTTGCCCCCCCCCCCAAAAAAAAGAAACCCTTTTTGTTGTTGACCCCCCCCCCCCAAAAAAAAAATTAAACCCAAAGATAAATGTTGTTACTTTTAGTGGGCTTCAAGCTCGCAAGTTTTCAAGCTCGCAAGTTTTTTTCAACAGCCTGTCACATCCCTGCTAATTAGGTATTTAGTTGTTGAGATATTGGCTGTTGCACTTGGAAACGTTGTGAGATTTTAATAATTTTTTGACAAATAATATCTAACTTCAATAAGTATTTCTACCAATTATGGGCCTAGGCCAACATGTATCCCATGTAATGTATCCCAGTTAAAATTAAAAAAATAAAGAAGAAAACAAAATAAACTAAATAATAATAACAATAATAGTAATAATAATAATATCAATAAATCAACTTCAATCATTTGAGTGGATGGCTACTGTACAACAGTAACACTATTTAAGTTTAATATCCCCCTCCGCCATCACGTGGCTAAACAATTGGCCATGTTGACGTGACCCCAGATTTACCAGATTCGCGAGAGTTCACGATGATTTAACCAGACGGTTTGTGTTTACATTATAATGCTCAAAAACAGACAAGAAAAAGTTAAAATCACTGTCAACAAAATATGTCTGTTGATATGATATACAATTGAACACTTTTTTTTGCCCCCTAAATTTTTTTTTTAATAACTTAAAATCAAATTCATCAAAAAATAAAGATAAAACCATATATAACGCCCCAGATTGCAGAGTAGGGCTTATGTTATTAGTGGGCTTCGTGCTCGCAAGTTTTCGAGCTCGCAAGCTTTGCGCTCAGAGTTCAGGGTTTTTTTTCAACAGCCTATCACATCCCTGAATTGGGCCCTGTACTACAGTGGGCCTAATGTTTACCCCCAACATACCCTTGACTGATTACTAAGTAAATCACTGTTTTATGTTTTTAATGTTTTTTTTACATAATTAATGTACTATGGGCTGTTTTTGCAGCACTGTACAGGTAACACACTTGCATCACGCACCACAACATTCTGGGAACTCCATGCAGGCTGTGGTTGTATTAAATGAATAAAAATTTACTACAAATTTATTTCTTTTCTTTTTTTAAAACAGATTTTTTATGTATTTGTTCACAATAAAATACTTTATTCATATTTTACTCCTGTGGCTAACTTCCATTAGAATTATCTCTTAATTTAGCCCTATAGACCAAGTCAAATTAATGAAAATCACATGCAGGTATAAAAGTAAACTTAATTTTCCCTCCCAAATTATCAATGGTGATTCACAGGTTATAAATCACTAATAATTCTTTAACCAAGTGAATTTAACAGGCCTAATACATACAATAAATTAAAATGCAGCTTTAAGTTTTCCAACTTACATTTATCCAGCGTGAATGGAGGCATAACTATCGAGCTAAAGTATAGCTGAGCTGAGCTGAGCTGAGCTGAGCTGGACATTATATGCTAAGCAAGGTGCATGCTGCCACACCAAAATTTAGGGTGTGTCTGCATGTGTACACTCCCTGCCTATACTACACCCAGAATAACCCATGCATACTTTATTTGCATATATAGGTCATAGGGAAGTAAATTAGCATACATGCACATATATTTGCATACTCCAGGATTCTTTATAAATCTAGACCTAGAAGGGGGGGGGGGGGAACTTAACAGTACAAAGGAAATCATATCAAATAGTCTGTATTTAAAGGCCCTGTGTACACGTTTGGTAATAACTCAAAATATATATTAGCATAAAAACTTACTTCGTAACGAGCAACGGAGAGCTGTTGATAGTATAAAACATTGTGAGAAACGACTCCCTCTGAAGTAACGTAGTTTTTGAGAAAGAGGTAATTTCTCACTAAAATAATAAAAGACTTCTGGCCAGAAGCCTTTTATTCCTATCTGAAAGCACACTAATTTGTACAACAAGGGTGTTTTTTCTTTCATCATTTTCTTGCAACTTCAATGACCAATTGAGCCCAAATTTTCACAGGCTTGTTATTTTATGCATATGTTGGGATACACCAAGTGAGAATACTGGTCTTTGACAATTACAAAACGTGTTCAGTGCCTTTAAAGGCACTGAACACGTTTGGTAATTACTCAAAATATATATTAGCATAAAAACTTACTTGGTAACGAGCAACGGAGAGCTGTTGATAGTATAAAACATTGTGAGAAACCACCCCCTCTGAAGTAACGTAGTTTTTGAGAAAGAGGTAACTTCTCACTAAAATAATAAAAGACTTCATGCATGAAGCCTTTTATTAGCATCTAAAAGCACACAAAATTGTGCAACAAAGGTGTTTTTTCTTTCTTTATTTTCTTGCAACTTCGATGACCGATTCAGCCCAAATTTTCACAGTTTTGTTATTTTATGCATATGTTGGGATACACCGAGTGACAATACTGGTCTTTGATAATTACCAAACATGTTCAGTGCCTTTAAAGGATTAAGTAATCTCTTGTCACAAAGCATGCATCAGGTTTTAATTTAAACACATCTTCCTTTTTTCTTGATTCACAAAAAGTTTTCTCGCTCTTTATTTTGTTTGCATGATGAGCTCTAGTCTTCAGACACTCTTTATGTCAAAAAGTAAACGTCTTAAACCTGAATACCATCATGCAGCGATAAAATGTCATAACTTGTAACCTCTCCAAACACGAGGATTCAACAAATACTTATTCTTTTAAGTTTCACAGCAAAACAATAATTACACAATTTCATACACAGATATCCTTGTCATTGATTGGTGGAACATATTGAATGCATCTTTAAAATATATTACTATGCATTATTTTTTTTTTTTAACTGTAATCCCTAGAAGCTAATTCAATCAGTATTGCTGTTTTCAAATTTCAGTTCTAATTAGATATTATTTGTTATTGTTATTTTTTTTCTCACAAATATTGTAATAAACAAAAAATGATTTTTTTTAAAGCCTTCGAGAAAGACTCTGCTAGGTCGAAACATCAGGCCATTAACTATTTTTTGCATTTATACCACAGGTCCTTTTGGTTCGAAAGCAGTTTGCGACAAAAAATAAAACACAAAGATATCCTGAATAAATTTGTCACTGCTTATATTTACTAATTAAATAAACTGTGTATTTGTTTGTACTTACAGCACCATATCTCCACCAACATCTACACGTCAACAAGTAGGTGACATAATGATCAACCTGACATAACTGCCCTCAGCAATAAAAGGTAAAATCCTACTAAATAATGACAGATGACATGCAAAAAGTGGAAGTAATGGGAATTTGAACCAAATTATGACTTTTTGACTCTAATGACCAATTCACCTGGCGTCATCATCACAACAATCTTGCTTGAGGTTGGGGGTAAAATGTCCCTATGTTTTACAGTGTAGCAGGGGTCGAGTTTGAAGGGGTGGGGGAAATCCACAAGACCTCGGGGCTTGTAGCTCAAAATGTAAACTGGACCAGAACTGAAATGAGAAAAGTACACAGTTTAATATATGAACTGTTTTTATTTGAACAAACACTCGAAAGGATGTCTCTAATTTTTTCGAGTATTTGGCGAGTATACTTTGATACTCAACAATATTGAAAGATATTTCACAGTGACGTATTATTATTCAACTTAAAAACACAATACTGATAGACTTGTCCGGTTTTGAGTTTACTGGCCGGACACTTAAATCACTAGCTCGGCCTGTGGTCCATGTTCATTTTGAGCCCTGTGTGGTGCGCAGGGTTGTGACCAGAACTTTTTAAGAGCCGGTTAATTTTCACAGAGGAGCGAGCTAAGCGAGGTACCGAGAGCGCTTGCGCGAGGCGTTCATCATGGGTCCAAAGGGGGTAGCCCCGAAAATGTTTACATTTTACACCCTTAAAAATACACATTTTATGGGTTCTAGACACTAACAACATACAATGTATTTTGCTGAATAAGAAGTACACATGTTGAGCTATAATATATCAAGTTCTTATACCCAGCCTGCTTAATACCTCACAAATTCTAAATATCCTTCATATATCTGGAGCTGACAAGTGAAATGAGACGAGTGTCAAATTTAATCAAATAAAGTATTTGTTATTTATTAAATATAAGTTGTGTAAAATTCTTGCAACTTAATAAGGTAAGTTAGTATTAAGAAAACATAGAATGATCCAGGGATGTGATTCCTCCGGTTTTTGCCGGAAATTCTTTTTTTTTTTTACCAAAAAGTCGACCCGTGTGAATCGTGTAAATCCAGTGAGAAAAATGGGGACAGAAGATCACGATACATTTGGTGTGCGAGCGCTGAACGCAGAAACCTTTGAAAATTGATGGACTTTTAACAAGTCTAATGTGCAGTGAGTCAAGTACCCAGTAGAAGTCAATGTGGTTTGCGCAGTAACGCACGTACGGTCCAGACTAAAAAAAATTTTTATTGGATTGTGCACTGCTCGGAGATGTGCGCTTTCTTTCGTCATACTTCCGTAAGAAAATAATTTTCTTGTCTATATCTCCCTCGTGAACACATAAATGTGAACAAAATAATGAAGAAACAGTGGAGAACGATTTGTGAACAACTGGTATGGCGGAGCGGCGTGAAGCGAGGGTATCTGTCGTACAATAACGACAAGAAAAATAACACCGCCGCGTGAACGAACGACATGTGCTCACAACTTGGTGAGTTAGATAAAAAATAAAACACATGCATCAAAAGGAGGAAGTCTGGCTACGTGTACTGATGCGTAACGTCATAGAGCAATGGTAACGTAGAGCTATATACGTTCTACTTTCGTCTGGTTTCTAGGTTTTTCTAATGCTTTACTCAAAGGATGCGGCAGCAATCAGACGCTGTGAGATATATTTTTTTCTGCTAACATGGAAAGGGGAAACATCGCTGCATCAAACAGTCAACTTGAAATAAAAATGACACAACAAGAAATGATCAATCGCGATCGTCGAGGACAAGATTTAACAACACTTTTGATTTTGATAGTTTTCAGTTACGTAAGAAGAATTCCTTAGTTTTTAAGCTTATTTAGAAGCAAAAAGTACCGGTCGGCAATGTCGTAATATTGCTTGAGAGCCGGTCGGGATTTTTTAGAACTGGTTAGTGCCGACCAGCCCCGACCAGTGTAGTCACAACCCTGGTGGTGCGCATTTTAGGTGATGCAGCATTTACATGCACACCAGTTGACCTTTAAAATGGTGAACTAATTCCACTGCTACACAGTTGTCAATGTTCTTAAAACCACAAACACCGATTGGAATTGACAGTAACCTACCAACCAATGAATTATTTGAAACCAAGGGTAGGCCCCTATACATGTTTATATTCTATACTGTTGTAGCGTCTTTTTATAGCTTCAATAGGTTAGCACACCAACAAAATCAAGAATTTTCCCCCACTTATCTTAATAGTTATCTTAAATGTTGAATATAAATTGTGTTGTTTAAACCCAATTATGTCTGTTTGACTTTATAAATAAATAGATTTTGTTTTGAAGATATTCCAGTACATACACTGTTATCATAGCGTAACTAGGCTGTTCTTAAAACCGCAAACACTGATTGGAATGGACACATCTTTTTGATGACATTTGTTTAAACTTTTTGTACTCCTGGACTACTCCTGGTCAAGATATTTTTAGTGTCCGAAGGTTTAACGTTTGTAATAATAAGTAATAATAATAAACAAACATTTTAGAAACAAAACTAAAGTAGTAGTTCACGATAAGAACTACCTTGTCAAGTTTGAAGATTCAATGTGTACCTTCCCAATCACTTTTGAAATGCAAACTTTTTAAACAAAACATACCTAACCACATAGCCACAAAAACGTGCTATTCTACAATAAAATCTACCCATCAACTAGAAGTAGATGTCTGAGATTTCAGAGCACCTTTCAGCAGCCAAACATGTTCTCTTAAAACATGATGTTCAAGTCTGATGCAAAAGTAACTCTTTTGGGGATTTTTGTAATCATCATAGTGCGGGGCTGTTTTTGGAGCACAGTATGCAATTAATCAGCCACATCACACATCAGAACATTCTGAGAACTCTCGGTGTGTGACTATGCTACTAACCCAGATGGGGAGGCTTCCCCACTGAGAACCCTTGTCCCCCCCCCCCCCCCCCCGACATTAACTGTTCAATCTATTAAAGGGCCTATGCAATACTTATTTTTCACAATTTAGAAATTTATTTTTTGTAGTTTATTTTTACTTTCTGTATACAATTTAAATTAAAAAAAATTTGTGTGAGTAGTGTAAAATGTTTAAAATTTGCAATAATTATTTTTATTAATTAAATTCCTTATTTTTTACGCCGCGCGGGGGCGCTGTTCGTGACGTAGACTGCGGAGAGTTCATAAGCAATTCAGAATGGTCTGGTACCAAGAATATGTTGCGGGTACCATGCTAATGTGGCAGCTGATGCATGCGCTACGTGTACATGCACACACGGATCGCGGAAATTCCTACAGTACACACAACGCATTGTACATTAACAATCACTACGACGGACGTGATATAAAAAGACGAAAATGGCCGAATCTTCATCATTTTCAGCAGTAGATGAAGAATTTTCGGGGACTAATTCTTCGGATTTAAGTTGTGAGGCTGACAGTGATTATGAAAGAAATGAGGAGCTAGGGGTTCGGCCATACATGTACGAGCCAGAGTCGAGAGAGGCGACGACGATGTCTCAAAATGCACGGAACAGATGACCGAGTGCTCGGTTGGCCCTGACCACTTTGCCCGAGTCAGCTTGACTTTCGCCGTCCAAATTCTTCGAAATTTTGGGTCAGAGTGAAAACGATGGAGACTGAAACCATCCTTAGTGGTGTTGCTGCAACCAGCAACAACACAGGTCGGTGGCATTCTGAATAAATGCCCTATTTTTTTGATGAAGCAGCGACAAACTGAAGAAACTTTTAGAAACTTCACACGGTACAGTATGCGTGTGACGCACAACACGTAGAACCAGGAAGTGAGCCGATCTCCCTAGTCTACGTCACACATTCTTATGATAATGAGGGAATGGGCGGGGCGTGCTGGGCACCCCTAAAATATTTTTTTATTTTTTTAATGGCATAAACGCGGTGAAACCAAAGGTTTAATGGGTAAATATTTGTTCAGGTAGGATCACTTTATGACTTTAACTAATAAAAAAATGCATTGCATAGGCCCTTTAAAGGGAATTTAGGTTGTGTTAATTGGTCGTGCTACATTGCCCATTGAACATGAGAAACATTAAACATTTTCCACAGAACTATAATAATGGTACAATTGACTTGTGTGGATTACTGTTGGAATCCCTCGGAAGTATATTGTTTTGCCTCCCCAGGTCATAATGTATGGTCAATGTTACTATGGCAAAACTAAAATTATGTTTGGCTGAAGGAAAGAAATTAAATCCCAGTGATAACTTCAGAAGGGCTCAGTATATGAACTCCAAACTGGTGTGTGGATTGGTCTCAGGGTCCAGTCGAAGCCTATTGTTTTTAGACCACCTAGGTCAAATGTTATGAAACGGACTTTGTGGGGCATTACCTAAAACACTACTTTTATTTTTGTAATCGTTTTATTTTAATTTTTTGCATTTACAGGTATGCTAGTCTTAAAAGAAATCTACCCATAAACAAGTAGATGTCTGAGACTCAAATAGCATCATGTAGTCTGGCTTCACTACAAGTAGGTAAATTTTAAATCAATCATCAGTTTTTAAGTAGAGATTATATTAGAGAAGGCCGCACTGGTGTGACCAGATGCCAGGGGGACTTTCCCCTCAGAGTCTCCCCAACCCCCAAATGAGATGAATAATTGAATGGTTTGATACATAACCAGAAGTGAGGGGGAGGCTTCCCCACTGAGAACCCATGTCCTCTTGCCCAACCCCCCCCCCCCCCCCCATTGACATAAAAATGCACATTAAATGGACCCCCCCCCCCCTTAATATGTCTTTTCCCCCAAAAATAACAAGTGTCTGGTTTATGCCACTGCAGGGCATAGATCATTATTTTGCCTGAACATTATTCAAGAATTTAATCCCTTATCACACAATGGTGGAAAAACAACATTCTTGGCAAACATTTTTAATGTTTAGTGAAATTTTACAAATGAGCTTTGTATGAAAGGACAGCCTTTTTTTTACATGTTCTACAGTCCCAAGCATTGGGAAATTTTGCATTTTTGACAAAAAATGACATTAACAGCATTTTTGGAAAGGATCCTTGTGTCTGCCCCATCGTGTGAAACGATCCTTTGTTTATTTTCAGGCATTCCTTGAAAGTAACTTATTTTGTTGATACAATAACTTACAATTTTCTTTGTGTTTGCATCAACAGGTATTCTAATTTCAAGGAAATCTACCCATCAAAAAGAAGATGTCGGAGACCAACATCATGCAGTCTAACCCAGCTGGTCTAACCCAAAACCTGCCTTCACTGCAAGGAGGTAAATTTATAATGAAGCACTTGTTTTATTAGACAGAAAAAGAAAAAAAATCCAAGCAAAATGCTTTTAATGGTTATGAAATATTATTACAAAATAAGCTTTGATTGAAAGGACAGCAGTTGTTTTTAAAGTTCAACAGTCCTTACAAAATAAACTCAAGCACTAGGAAATTTTGCAGTTGGAACTGATCTGTTACAAAAACTGACATTAGTGGAATTTTTGGCAAGAAACCTTGTGCGCTCCATCCTGTTAAACGATCCGTTGTTTATTTTCAGGCGTTAATTGCAAACCACCCTAGCCCTGATGGGTACTTTCTATAGATTGATTAATACAACAAATGTTTTTCACCTGAAAAAGTTTGATCATAGTGCAAGCCAACTTTGCCATTAGATTATGTTTCTATGGGAAAATACATACATTTGTTTTGACAGCCTAGATGCGTGTCTTTTGCTTTAGGGGGGGGGGGGGCTGTTAAAAGGAAAACCATCAAGTTTGCTTGCTCATGTTTATTTAACTTGTTTTGAGTTGAACAAAGTCAAATTTACTACAGCACATTTTAACCTGTAATTTCCCGATCAACATGCCGATGCTCTACCATCTGAGCTAGCTTGCACTAATGTTGGCAGTCTCCCTATTTTGTCAATATCTTTGACAAACTTCCTGCTGGCTTCAAAGAGTTTGATCATAGTACAAACTTGGCCATCAGATCTCATTTGTAAGAGAAAGAATACATCATTTGTTTTGGCATAGATAGATGTACTTGGTTTTTAACCATGGGATTTGTGAAGAGAGAAATCTCCGAGTTTTTGGTTCAGGTTTACTTTACTTGAAAGTAATTTTTTTGTTGATACAATAACTTACAATTTTCTTTGTTTTTAAAATCAACAGGTATGTTAGGGGAAATACTACCTATCAACAAGTAGATGTCAGAGACCAACATCATGCATTCTGACCCATAACCTGCCTTCACAACAAGAAGGTAAATATTTAACGAAGCGCTTGTTTTTTGACAAGCACTTGTTTTACTCACGGAAAAAAACAAAATTCCTGGCAAAATGTTTTTAATGTTTGTGAAATATTAAATAATTAGCTTTGTTTGAAAGGATCGACAGCAGTTGTTTTTACAAGTTGTACAGTCCTTGCAAAATGCTATCCAGCATTGAGACATTTTGCAGAATTGGTACTAATCTATGACAAAAACTTAATTAGCGGAATTTGTTGCAAAGAACCTTGTGTCCTATATCATGTTAAACAATCCGTTGTTTATTTTCAGGCGTTCCTTGCAAACCACCGTAACTCAGATGAGATCTATCTATAGATTGAACAATAAAAAATATATAAAAATATGTTCACCTAAAAAAGTTTGATCATAGTGCAAGCCAACTTTACCATTAGATCTTGTTTCTATGGGAAAATACATACATTTGTTTTGACAGCCTAGATGCGTGTCTTTTGCTTTAGGGGGGGGGGGCTGTTAAAAGGAAAACCATCAAGTTTGCTTGCTCATGTTTATTTAACTTGTTTTGAGTTGAACAAAGTCAAATTTACTACAGCACATTTTAACCTGTAATTTCCCGATCAACATGCCGATGCTCTACCATCTGAGCTAGCTTGCACTAATGTTGGCAGTCTCCCTATTTTGTCAATATCTTTGACAAACTTCCTGCTGGCTTCAAAGAGTTTGATCATAGTACAAACTTGGCCATCAGATCTCATTTGTAAGAGAAAAAAAACACCATTTGTTTTGGCATAGATAGATGTACTTGGTTTTTAACCATGGGATTTGTGAAGAGAGAAATCTCTCAGTTTTCTTGTTCAGGTTTCCTGACTTGAAAGTTATTTATTTTGTTGATACAATAACTTACAATTTTGATTTTGTTTCCACAACAGGTATACTCTTAAGGAAATCAACAAGTGGATGTCCAAGACCCAATTAACATCATGCAGTCTGATCCAAAACCTGCCTTCACTGCAAGAAGGTAAATTTATACGAAGCACTTGTTTTATTAAAGATTGTTAAAAAGTGCAGCAGTGGCCTAACCAATGGGGATGGTGGTGGTGGGGGGGGGGGGGGGGGGGGAGACTGGGGAGCTTCGCCCCTCAGATTCCTTTCCCCCTCTCCCAACCCCTATCAAATAACAACTTTACAAATAAATAGTTGGGGTAAAAGTGGTAATTTCTTTCAAAGATATAAAACCTTATTTTCACAAATCTTTCACTACAAAAATGATCAGTACATTGCTTCAATCATTAAAAAAAAAATTCAAAGGCTAATAAAACTTACAAATGTTGAATGCATGTGAGTGTACAGTTGAAGAAAATAATCAAGAGGTGAAATCTGGATTATTTCATTTCATGTGAAGAATGTTTGTTTCCAAATGGACACTCATAACTCCATTTAAAAATAAATTAATATCTTTCCGGCATATCAGAACTGATTTTCACAAATCTTTCACTTAAAAAAATATCTGTACTCTTCTTCAATCTGTTAAAAAATATGAATTCAAAGACAAAATAATAATTGTTCACATGTTCTTTCTAATTTCCATTTTTTCCCCTTTTAGAAAGGCTTGTTTTTCTCTAATGAGATCTACCCATCCAAAATGTAGATGTCTGAGATCTGTGTGTATCATCAGGTGAATGTCTTCCCATAAACCATGTAAACACGTAGATGTTCAAGGCTGAGGCAAAGTTTGTAAATTCTGGTGTCAATTTTCAGTTATCAAGTAATAAACCACAAAGTTTTTGTTACCGTCGTATAGTGGGCTGTTTTTGCAGCACTATACAATTAACATTGTAAATAACTGCACCATTGCCAGCAAGTGCACATATGCGTATTTTGAACTATGAAACTGGAGATTTTTTGCGGCAGTTATGCTTTGACTAAAAAAGTTAGAGCATTGGTGGTGCGTCGCTTCGAATGGTGGTGCCTCGTTTTTTCGAATCGTTTGGAATCGAATGGTGGTAAAATCACGGGAAATTCCAAACTTAATTGCGAAAAGGGACTTGGACACATGCACGTGGCATGTGGTGTCCTACTCCTGGCCAGGGTGACAGTTGGTGGTTGATCTTAAAGAAGCATCGGGCTCCAACAGCGGGTTTGGATGGTACCGGTGTTTTCACAAATGGTCGGCCAACAGGAGTAGTTCCTAGTCTACGCCGTGGGGCTAGGGACCGCGTCGGTAAGAGTAGAGGTCGTGCCCTGCATAAGGGTGCGTGGACCGGGCGCTCTGAAAGGAGTATGAAGGCCTTGATAATCTCCCAAAACGTGACAATTGGGGCTTGGTATCCTGGGACCTGCACGTGGTGGCCCTGCTTTGTACTAACCTTACCAGGATGATATTGGCAAAAAGGCCAAACCCAATGATTTAACCTGCTTGCAATGGTGCACTTATACACTACACTTAACCTTTCATGAATTTAACAAGCAATGAAATATACTTCACTCTTATTTATTTAAATTTTTCATTTTTATTAATATTAATATACAGGCATGCAACACATTTCAGGTTGTTAAGTAATTTCCTCATTTTGGGTTTCTGATTCAGAAACGCAGTACAAAGTCTTGCTGTGTTGCTCTTTATTTGACAAACAGCTGTTCCATGCCTAAATATACAGTTTATGTATTTTAATTTATAAGATTATGCTAATTCTCATTCTAGAAATGGACATTTCAGTGACACTTCTTTATGGTGCTTGTTATTGTTTCCTGAAAAAGCCACCATTTGTCGAAAACGAATACAATTATTTCACTAGTTGGCTTTCTAGGTGAATCAAAAATAGAAAGAAAAATGTAACTGAAAAATTCACATGTGAAATTTAATGAGCTTTAAATACACAGTAAATGCATTACTATACCTTTTAAGCGACACCTTTGGAACTAGGATCATGTAGGCCTACTTGGATATGTGAAATTTAAGGAGAGCTTTATAAATGCAATATTATACATTTTTTTACACCATTTTAGGAACTATATAGGACCATACTTGTGTCAAATGCTGCTATTGCTCTAAATGAGAATTCAGCATAGTCTTGTTTTGTGTGAAAAAATGCTCAATAAATATAAATGGAGTCTGTGTTTCATTTCTTGCCTTGGTGTACAATTTGCTCAGGACTATAAGGTCATTGGTGTTATTTGTATATTACTATGATACAATATTGATATTGCTTTTGCAATTTTGGAGCTCCTGGTAGTTATAAGGCACTGAACACGTTTGGTAATTGTCAAAGACCAGTATTCTCACTTGGTGTATCCCAACATATATGCATAAAATAACAAGCCTGTGAAAATTTTGACTCAATTGGTCATTGAAGTTGCAAGAAAATGATGAAAGAAAAAACCCTTAGTGTGCTTTCAGATAGGAATAAAAGGCTTCTGGCCAGAAGTCTTTTATTATTTTAGTGAGAAATTACCACTTTCTCAAAAACTACGTTACTTCAGAGTGAGTGGTTTCTCACAATGTTTTATACTATCAACAGCTCTACATTGCTCGTTACCAAGTAAGTTTTTATGCCAATATATATTTTGAGTAATTACCAAACGTGTACAGTGCCTTTAATTAATGAGGTTAATGATCAAGAGTGGTACAAAGTGAATTGTTTGGGGAGAAATGCATTCATTTCTAAAAGAAAATTCTATTTGTTGGTTGTCCTCAAATTTATACGAATGTTCTTTTGATGACCCCTTGATCATTACAAGTATGAAAATGCAACTTTTGACCTTATAGCACTGAGCTGACTAATAACATGGGTCTATTGTGGTATACCATTGAGTACAGAAGAAGTGTTTGAAACGGCGACTTCGGCTACAGCTAGATCGCGCGTGTCTGCCTATTCTTCAACACTGGCAGACGCGCTGATCTAGCTGTAGCCGAAGTTGCCGTTTCGGACACGGCCTAAGTAATGACAAACGGTTGTTATTGAAACCAAATTGATATTGTACTCAAAGGTAACAACAACGCCCTCTTTGGTTGACTTTAACATATAAAATAAAGAAAAACTACTCTAAAAAAGACTAACGAATTTGATTTAATCAATGGTATAGTGCCATCAATCGGCCAAATTTTACATACACATTAAGAGAAAAACGACTTGAAAAAAGACTGACCACTAAGATTCTTTTACTGGTATAGTTCCCTCATTGGCCAAAATCTATCTGTGGTTAGTCTTTTTTCAATGCACATGTAGAATTTGGCCGTAGAGGGTACTATACCAGTAAATAAAATCAGTTAGTCTTTTTTCAAGTCGTTTTGTATGTAAAAATTGCCCGATGAGGGCACTATACAGTAAAAGAATCTTAGTGCTCAGTCAGTCAATTTTCAAGTCGGTTTTTCTCTTAATGTGTATGTAAAATTTGGCCGATGATGGCACTATACCATTCATTTAATCAAATTCGTTAGTCTTTTTTAAAGTAGTTTTTCTTTATTTTATATGTTAAAGTCAACCAAAGAGGGCGTTGTTGTTACCTTTGAGTACAATATCAATTTGGTTTCAATAACAACTGTTTGTCATTACTTTAGGCCGTGTCCGAAACGGCAACTTCGGCTACAGCTAGATCAGCGCGTCTGCCAGTGTTGAAGAATAGGCAGACACGCGCGATCTAGCTGTAGCCGAAGTCGCCGTTTCAAACGCTTCTTCTGTACTCAATGGTATACCACAATAGACCCATGTTATTAGTCAGCTCAGTGCTATAAGGTCAAAAGTTGCATTTTCATACTTGTAATGATCAAGGGGTCATCAAAAGAACATTCGTATAAATTTGAGGACAACCAACAAATAGAATTTTCTTTTAGAAATGAATGCATTTCTCCCCAAACAATTCACTTTGTACCACTCTTGATCATTAACCTCATTAATTAAAGGCACTGTACACGTTTGGTAATTACTCAAAATATATATTAGCATAAAAACTTACTTGGTAACGAGCAATGTAGAGCTGTTGATAGTATAAAACATTGTGAGAAACCACTCACTCTGAAGTAACGTAGTTTTTGAGAAAGTGGTAATTTCTCACTAAAATAATAAAAGACTTCTGGCTAGAAGCCTTTTATTCCTATCTGAAAGCACACAAATTTGTACAACAAGGGTTTTTCTTTCATCATTTTCTTGCAACTTCAATGACCAATTGAGTCAAAATTTTCACAGGCTTGTTATTTTATGCATATGTTGGGATACACCAAGTGAGAAAACTGGTCTTTGACAATTACCAAACGTGTTCAGTGCCTTTAACTACCAGGAGCTCCAAAATTGCAAAAGCAATATCAATATTGTATATAGTAATATACAAATAACACCAATGACCTTATAGTCCTGAGCAAATTGTACACCAAGGCAAGAAATGAAACACAGACTCCATTTATATTTATTGAGCATTTTTTCACACAAAACAAGACTATGCTGAATTCTCATTTATAGCAATAGCAGCATTTGACACAAGTATGGTCCTATAGTTCCTAAAATGGTGTAATTTTTTTTATAATATTGCATTTATAAAGCTCTCCTTAAATTTCACATATCCAAGTAGGCCTACATGATCCTAGTTCCAAAGGTGTCGCTTAAAAGGTATAGTAATGCATTTACTGTGTATTTAAAGCTCATTAAATTTCACATGTGAATTTTTCAGTTACATTTTTCTTTCTATTTTTGATTCACCTAGAAAGCCAACTAGTGAAATAATTGTATTCGTTTTCGACAAATGGTGGCTTTTTCAGGAAACAATAACAAGCACCATAAAGAAGTGTCACTGAAATGTCCATTTCTAGAATGAGAATTAGCATAATCTTATAAATTAAAATACATAAACTGTATATTTAGGCATGGAACAGCTGTTTGTCAAATAAAGAGCAACACAGCAAGACTTTGTACTGCGTTTCTGAATCAGAAACCCAAAATGAGGAAATTACTTAACAACCTGAAATGTGTTGCATGCCTGTATATTAATATTAATAATAATGAAAAATTTAAATAAATAAGAGTGAAGTATATTTCATTGCTTGTTAAATTCATGAAAGGTTAAGTGTAGTGTATAAGTGCACCATTGCAAGCAGGTTAAATCATTGGGTTTGGCCTTTTTGCCAATATCATCCTGGTAAGGTTAGTACAAAGCAGGGCCACCACGTGCAGGTCCCAGGATACCAAGCCCCAATTGTCACGTTTTGGGAGATTATCAAGGCCTTCATACTCCTTTCAGAGCGCCCGGTCCACGCACCCTTATGCAGGGCACGACCTCTACTCTTACCGACGCGGTCCCTAGCCCCACGGCGTAGACTAGGAACTACTCCTGTTGGCCGACCATTTGTGAAAACACCGGTACCATCCAAACCCGCTGTTGGAGCCCGATGCTTCTTTAAGATCAACCACCAACTGTCACCCTGGCCAGGAGTAGGACACCACATGCCACGTGCATGTGTCCAAGTCCCTTTTCGCAATTAAGTTTGGAATTTCCCGTGATTTTACCACCATTCGATTCCAAACGATTCGAAAAAAACGAGGCACCACCATTCGAAGCGACGCACCACCAATGCTCTAACTTTTTTAGTCAAAGCATAACTGCCGCAAAAAATCTCCAGTTTCATAGTTCAAAATACGCATATGTGCACTTGCTGGCAATGGTGCAGTTATTTACAATGTTAATTGTATAGTGCTGCAAAAACAGCCCACTATACGACGGTAACAAAAACTTTGTGGTTTATTACTTGATAACTGAAAATTGACACCAGAATTTACAAACTTTGCCTCAGCCTTGAACATCTACGTGTTTACATGGTTTATGGGAAGACATTCACCTGATGATACACACAGATCTCAGACATCTACATTTTGGATGGGTAGATCTCATTAGAGAAAAACAAGCCTTTCTAAAAGGGGAAAAAATGGAAATTAGAAAGAACATGTGAACAATTATTATTTTGTCTTTGAATTCATATTTTTTAACAGATTGAAGAAGAGTACAGATATTTTTTTAAGTGAAAGATTTGTGAAAATCAGTTCTGATATGCCGGAAAGATATTAATTTATTTTTAAATGGAGTTATGAGTGTCCATTTGGAAACAAACATTCTTCACATGAAATGAAATAATCCAGATTTCACCTCTTGATTATTTTCTTCAACTGTACACTCACATGCATTCAACATTTGTAAGTTTTATTAGCCTTTGAATTTTTTTTTTAATGATTGAAGCAATGTACTGATCATTTTTGTAGTGAAAGATTTGTGAAAATAAGGTTTTATATCTTTGAAAGAAATTACCACTTTTACCCCAACTATTTATTTGTAAATTTGTTATTTGATAGGGGTTGGGAGAGGGGGAAAGGAATCTGAGGGGCGAAGCTCCCCAGTCCCCCCCCCCCCCCCCCCCCCCCCCACCACCATCCCCATTGGTTAGGCCACTGCTGCACTTTCTAACAATCTTTAATAAAACAAGTGCTTCGTATAAATTTACCTTCTTGCAGTGAAGGCAGGTTTTGGGTCAGACTGCATGATGTTAATTGGGTCTTGGACATCCACTTGTTGATTTCCTTAAGAGTATACCTGTTGTGGAAACAAAATCAAAATTGTAAGTTATTGTATCAACAAAATAAATAACTTTCAAGTCAGGAAACCTGAACAAGAAAACTGAGAGATTTCTCTCTTCACAAATCCCATGGTTAAAAACCAAGTACATCTATCTATGCCAAAACAAATGGTGTTTTTTTTCTCTTACAAATGAGATCTGATGGCCAAGTTTGCACTATGATCAAACTCTTTGAAGCCAGCAGGAAGTTTGTCAAAGATATTGACAAAATAGGGAGATTGCCAACATTAGTGCAAGCTAGCTCAGATGGTAGAGCATCGGCATGTTGATCGGGAAATTACAGGTTAAAATGTGCTGTAGTAAATTTGACTTTGTTCAACTCAAAACAAGTTAAATAAACATGAGCAAGCAAACTTGATGGTTTTCCTTTTAACAGCCCCCCCCCCCTAAAGCAAAAGACACGCATCTAATGGCAAAGTTGGTTTGCACTATGATCAAACTTTTACAGGTGAACATATTTTTATATAATTTTTAATTATTCAATCTTTAGGTAGATCTCATCTGAGTTACGGTGGTTTGCAAGGAACGCCTGAAAATATACAACAGATCGTTTAACATGATAGGACACAAGGTTCTTTGCAAAAAATTACGCTAATTTAGTTTTTGCCATAGATTAGTACCAACTGCAAAATGTCTCAATGCTTTAAAGCATTTTGCAAGGACTGTAGAACTTGTAAAAACAACTGCTGTCCTTTCAAACAAAGCTCATTTTGTAATATTTCACAAACATTAAAAACATTTTGCCAGGAATGTTGTTTTTTTCCGTGAGTAAAACAAGTGCTTGTCAAAAAACAAGCGCTTCGTTAAATATTTACCTTCTTGTTGTGAAGGCAGGTTATGGGTCAGAATGCATGATGTTGGTCTCTGACATCTACTTGTTGATAGGTAGTATTTCCCCTAACATACCTGTTGATTTTAAAAACAAAGAAAATTGTAAGTTATTGTATCAACCAAAAAATTACTTTCAAGCATCTAATGGCAAAGTTGGCTTGCACGGTGGTCGGTGCCGGAAAACCCGACCGGCACACATTTTCCCTTTTTTGGGGCCCATTTCCTTCAAAATATTTTGAACAACGTGTAAAACAAATTATTTACCAGTAAACAGTTTTATCCAAAGTTTCGAGTAGCCTACTTCTTTGGTTTGAGTCTATTTTAATGATCCAGGATCGAGCATTCCTCCCGCCTGTACGATGTACAATATATCCAACGCACGAAACCCGCATTGATTTTGCAATGGTTTCCAGTCACGCTGATTATAGCTTTACGCTTGGAATAACATGATACCAGTTTCATCATGTTGCGAACCCTATTCTACAGCGTTTAATACAACGGAAATGAACTGCAGAGTAAGCACCATGCTATAGATGCTGTAAATTGTTTTCCCATGGCGGTAAAGGCGTGCGCGCACTGAGGGCCTACATTCAAGGCACAGCTGCAGGGTGCACGTGACGTGTGTAACCACTCCGTGCACGATCGAAAGGAAATTGACTTGACTGTACTAGGAAAAAAAAAATTCCGGCACTAAACAAATCCTGGGCAGAACCCTGTAGAACATGTAAAAAAAAAGGCTGTCCTTTCATACAAAGCTCATTTGTAAAATTTCACTAAACATTAAAAACGTTTGCCAAGAATGTTGTTTTTCCACCATTGTGTGATAAGGGATTAAATTATTGAATAATGTTCAGACAAAATAATGATCTATGCCCTGCAGTGGCATAAACCAGACACTTGTTATTTTTGGGGGCAAAGACATATTAGGGGGGGTCCATTTAATGTGCATTTTTATGTCAATGGGGGGGGGGGGTTGGGCAAGAGGACATGGGTTCTCAGTGGGGAAGCCTCCCCCTCACTTCTGGTTATGTATCAAACCATTCAATTATTCATCTCATTTGGGGGTTGGGGAGACTCTGAGGGGAAAGTCCCCCTGGCATCTGGTCACACCAGTGCTGCCTTCTCTAATATAATCTCTACTTAAAAACTGATGATTGATTTAAAATTTACCTACTTGTAGTGAAGCCAGACTACATGATGCTATTTGAGTCTCAGACATCTACTTGTTTATGGGTAGATTTCTTTTAAGACCAGCATACCTGTAAATGCAAAAAATAAAAATAAAACGATTACAAAAATAAAAGTAGTGTTTTAGGTAATGCCCCACAAAGTCCGTTTCATAACATTTGACCTAGGTGGTCTAAAAACAATAGGCTTCTGGACCCTGAGACCAATCCACACACCAGTTAGGAGTTCATATACTAAGCCCTTCTGAAGTCATCACTGGGATTGAATTTCTTTCCTTCAGCCAAACATAATTTTAGTTTAGCCATAGTAACATTGACCATACATTATGACCTGGGGAGGCAAAACAATATACTTCTGAGGGATTCCAACAGTAATCCACACAAGTCAATTGTACCATTATTATAGTTCTGTGGAAAATGTTTAATGTTTCTCATGTTCAATGGGCAATGTAGCACGACCAATTAACACAACCTAAATTCCCTTTAATAGATTGAACAGTTAATGTGCATTTTTATGTCCGGGGGGGGGGGGGGGGGGGGGACAAGGGTTCTCAGTGGGGAAGCCTCCCCATCTGGGTTAGTAGCATAGTGCACACACCGAGAGTTCTCAGAATGTTCTGATGTGTGATGTGGCTGATTAATTGCATACTGTGCTCCAAAAACAGCCCCGCACTATGATGATTACAAAAATCCCCAAAAGAGTTACTTTTGCATCAGACTTGAACATCATGTTTTAAGAGAACATGTTTGGCTGCTGAAAGGTGCTCTGAAATCTCAGACATCTACTTCTAGTTGATGGGTAGATTTTATTGTAGAATAGCACGTTTTTGTGGCTATGTGGTTAGGTATGTTTTGTTTAAAAAGTTTGCATTTCAAAAGTGATTGGGAAGGTACACATTGAATCTTCAAACTTGACAAGGTAGTTATCGTGAACTACTACTTTAGTTTTGTTTCTAAAATGTTTGTTTATTATTATTACTTATTATTACAAACGTTAAACCTTCGGACACTAAAAATATCTTGACCAGGAGTAGTCCAGGAGTACAAAAAGTTTAAACAAATGTCATCAAAAAGATGTGTCCATTCCAATCAGTGTTACGCTATGATAACAGTGTATGTACTGGAATCTTCAAAACAAAATCTATTTATAAAGTCAAACAGACATAATTGGGTTTAAACAACACAATTTATATTCAACATTTAAGATAACTATTAAGATAAGTGTGGGAAAATTCTTGATTTTGTTGGTGTGCTAACCTATTGAAGCTATAAAAAGACGCTACAACAGTATAGAATATAAACATGTATAGGGGCCTACCCTTGGTTTCAAATAATTCATTGGTTGGTAGGTTACTGTCAATTCCAATCGGGGTTTGTGGTTTTAAGAACATTGACAACTGTGTAGCAGTGGATATATATAACTTTAAAACAAATTTAGTTCACCATTTTAAAGGTCAACTGGTGTGCATGTAAATGCTGCATCACCTAAAATGCACACCACACAGGGCTCAAAATGAACATGGACCACAGGCCGAGCTAGTGATTTAAGCGTCTGGCCAGTAAACTCAAAACCGGACAAGTCTAGCAGTATTGTGTTTTTAAGTTGAATAATAATACGTCACTGTGAAATATCTTTCAATATTGTTGAGTATCAAAGTATACTCGCCAAATACTCGAAAAAATTAGAGACATCCTTTCTGAGTGTTTGTTCAAATAAAAACAGTTCATATATTAAACTGTGTACTTTTCTCATTTCAGTTCTGGTCCAGTTTACATTTTGAGCTACAAGCCCCGAGGTCTTGTGGATTTCCCCCACCCAGAGATGCCAACATTTCAAATTCAAAAAGAGTAATTTGCCCTCAGGCAATATATATAGCATTTAAGTTAACAGAGATCAGTGTCATACATGTTCTGTGCTTTTTGACGATGTCGTATGCTCCGGCGCGCTGTGTGCAATGTTGATGTCGAGTCACAGCGACCACGAGCAGATTTCACTACGAAGTTGTAATCCTCTATAAAATCATGTTGTAATGAATCCATCGTTGTACTCCAACAAGCGAAAAACTAATCAAACTATTGTATTATTATATTGGTTTTACTTGGCACGCGTAAACAACGAGCACCGTAATAAACATGATTTTATCAACAGTGTAGTACGACGAGCAAGACTACACGCGGTTTTCTCAAACGCCCCAATATCAACATCAGTATACCTGGGGCGATTTGGTTAGCAACTATGACCATGGCTGGTTGCCAGTCTTCTAACACACATTGTCTACATGTAAATCGAGGACACCAGCCTAATACTTATTACGCCCAATTAGGCTCTTCTACCGTGGGCGCGTTGTTTTCACCGGTCGTTTCGAAAAGGGCCTACGTATGCGCTGTTTCATGCGCTACAATTCGCACAAAAAGTCAGATACCGAATACATTTTAGTGATACGCGGTATGAAAATAAATAGGATTCAAGACACAACACGTACATTAAATGTTTTATTACTAGATATTTATAAAATCGTAAAGAACGAGGCGATGATCGTATTGTCGTAATTTGATAAATAAATCGTACAAATTACGCCTAAATCGTAAATGTTGGCATCTCTGCCCACCCCTTCAAACTCGACCCCTGCTACACTGTAAAACATAGGGACATTTTACCCCCAACCTCAAGCAAGATTGTTGTGATGATGACGCCAGGTGAATTGGTCATTAGAGTCAAAAAGTCATAATTTGGTTCAAATTCCCATTACTTCCACTTTTTGCATGTCATCTGTCATTATTTAGTAGGATTTTACCTTTTATTGCTGAGGGCAGTTATGTCAGGTTGATCATTATGTCACCTACTTGTTGACGTGTAGATGTTGGTGGAGATATGGTGCTGTAAGTACAAACAAATACACAGTTTATTTAATTAGTAAATATAAGCAGTGACAAATTTATTCAGGATATCTTTGTGTTTTATTTTTTGTCGCAAACTGCTTTCGAACCAAAAGGACCTGTGGTATAAATGCAAAAAATAGTTAATGGCCTGATGTTTCGACCTAGCAGAGTCTTTCTCGAAGGTAGGGCACATGTTTGGCTTGGGCCGCGTTTAAAACTCGGCAACATTTTGATACTTGCACAAGGAGCTTCTTAGGTCTCAAAATCTACATAAAAATTCAACATAGAGTTGAGGTGAGCCATGGTGTGAGCCGAGGCTAAACTGTCAGATTTGTTCTTAACTTTTAAAGGTTTTTGGATGTTTTGTTTTTACAAGAAGGTATTTATGAATGAGAATAAAGGAGTGGTGAATCAATACCTTGCAGGGTCGTGGCCAGGGGATAAAGTACCTCGCCTTTGGCTAGGTTCTCTTCTTTTTCTACCCTGAACTCAAGTGCTCGTTAATAAACCTACCTGCTTACAGTGAAGGCAGATTTTGAGCCAGACTGCATGATACTTGGGTCTTGGATATCTACTTGATGACGGATAGATTTCTTCAAAGACAGGAAAACCTGAAGATGCAAACAAAAACAAAATAATTGTTAGAAAATATTTCACCCAACCCTTAGAGCCAGTTATTTAGATTGGTTCAAGGGAAATGACTCATCCTCTAGTTTCAGCAAACACATCCTACAATCAAGTGAAAACTTGTTGTTATGCTTCAGTGAAAATGATGAAAATGAGTTGGGTGATTCTGTGGCATTTTGAACCAACTACTTCCCAGTTAACAAGCCGGCGCTCTACCAACTGAGTTATTTACCTCTTATGATGGCGGTCTCCCTATTTTGTCAATATTTTTGTTCGGGTGCCAGACAGAAACCACCGTCCTGCTGCTTCCCTGGTTCAGGGATGATCAATTTCAGAGTTGTTATTGCTTATTCTAATTCTAATTGTGGGTTACCAACTGAGCTATCTAGCCCCATGTTGGTAGTCATTTTTCTTTTTTCGAAGTGGCAGTCAGAAACCATTCAACCTGTCATTTTTGCTATACAACCAGAGATCACACCAAAGTTTACAATACAATCTACAGGGGTGAGAGTTATTGTTGACAAAAAAGTCTGAAACTAGGATCCAAAATATAGGAGGTATGTTCAAATGGTGGCATTTCCAACTTTTGGTAAACCCCTGGGGCTTAGATTTCTCAGAGGTTTTAGAAACAGTGTCCTCAGCACGAGAGAAACAGATCAAATAAAGAGCAGATTTATTTACATTTCAAAAAAATTAGGGCATATTTTCTTCACAAGGCAAGCGGCAGGTCGATTGGCTTCTTACAGGCACCCTAACAAACATTTTGACAGAACACAGGGAGACTGCCAACATTAGGTTAACATGGCTAAGTTGGAAAAGTGCCGGCACGTTAATCTGGAGGTCGCAGGTACAAATCCCGCTCTATCAATTTTGCTTTGTTTAACCCAAATTCAATTACCAATGTACCAAGTCAGTTTCCCTAGTGGTTTATTACTTTTGTATTGAATATTGATAGATCAAGTAGCAGAATTAAGATGTTATTTAGGAAAACATTTTCAGCTTTTAATGAGCATATTGCTGTAGAGGGAATCATTCATAAGTGCATCTTGGGAGAGAATAGGCCACTTATGTACAATCAACTTTCCTATCTAGGTCACATTTTAAACAAGTAGCTTATTTTACAGTTTTGTTTGCAAGATTAGAGTAAAATAATCATTTGAAAAAGGAATACCGAAACAAAAACTTATTAAACTGCATCATTGACCGCCTTCTTTTAAAAATAAGACTTATCCAGCACAAATGCTTCATAATAGATGGTATCAGGAATTAAGTTCAATTCTAGAGGATAAGAGTTTATGCATTTAACAAACAATGTGAACATGAGTAAGACATGCTTTTTAGTTTACCTGTTACTGGAGAGGGCAGTTCCTTTACAAGGCGGACCATTATGCAGATCTCAGACATCTACTTGTTGATGGGTAGATCTCTTTGGAGATGGAGTCTCACACTACTCTCACTGCACACAAACAAAGTGCATAATTTGTAACAATTAGAGTTAAAAAACTTTCATTTTCAAAATTGAAGTTTGAAATAACTACCAGGTTTTTCTTAGGTAACTTCCCACCAAAACAAATGAAATAAATGTTGACTGAAATGTCATTTTATTTGAAGATCAATAAAAATAAAAGTTGCAAAAGCAGATTTTTACTAAACAAATAAAGATGAAAACTGGTCTCTATCAACTATAACATTAATTGATAAAACACTGAGTTACTGAACAAATGAACTAAACACTTGTAAATTTGAATCATCTTTGCATAGTCAGAAAGGCTAAGTAAAAAAGTAATTATAAATAAAGAACACTTTTCAAGAAAGAACTAAGTGATTAATAACACTTTGATAAATACTGAATATTAAATTCTAATAAATAAAAACTTGGGAAACTTTATGTATTGTCATTGGCCGACAGGAGATCAAGTGCCATTGTCTTAATGCGAGATATAAACATAATAAGCTGTGTTTAAACAGGACCATGGCCCAATTTCAAAAAGCTGCTGTTTTTGTGCTTACTGCACGAGATTCCGTTTCATAGCGCTGCTGTCTTCTTTTTCTACCCTAGACTCAAGTGTTAGTTAAGAAACCTACCTGCTTACAGTGAAGGCAGATTTTGAGCCAGACTGCAGGACTTAGGTCTTGGATCTATCTACTTGTTGACGGAAAGATTTCTTCTTAGACCGGCAAACCTGAAGATGCACACACACAAAATTATTGTTAGAAAATATTTCACCCAATCCTTGGAGTCAGTTATTTAGATAGTTCATTAAGTTTGTTGTCATGTTTCAGTGATGAAAACAATTCAGGGATTTTCTGTGCCACATTGTTTTTTGGGGACTTCAAATGCCACGTTTTGAAAGAATTTCATGAAGAGTTTTAGGTTAAGAAGTTATCTGTATGTAATAGAGGCATTGTTTTTTCCAAAGGTATGTGGTGATTTATTCTTCTGTCTACAACTTCTATTTTAAGTTGATCTGTTTTATGTTTCCAACCTCCCAGCTTCATTTTGGTAAAGCAAACAAAGCAACTGTCTAACTCATTCAAAAGGTAGTTTCATCCTCTACAAAATAATCATAACAGAGTTAAAACACGATTTCTATGTACAGTAGATAATCATGTGACTTTCCCTGCCCAGTTCAAGGAATAAATTACTCGATGCTTACAATTGCGCAAGACAGGCTAAAGGATTTATATGAATCTTTATATTTCTTGACAGATATCGTGCTTGTCAATAAATTTACCTGAAAGCAGAGGTTGGCAAGCTGACATTTCTGTTCCAGACATCTACCAATTGTTGAGAGGTAGATTTCCTTTGAGACTGCCATACCTGTTGACATGAACATAAACAAAACCCAATACCATTATAGTAAGCCACTATGATTAGATGATATACTTTTAAACCTGACGTCTTTTGAGAAACTGTTGGAAAGTATTTTGTGGTTTTGTTCCTATTTCATCTGCCTTACAAGGAATTGCAAAATAACCTCACTCTTTTTACAGTTCCAGTATCAACACATAAGAAATTATTTTACAAATGGTCAAACAACACTACATTAAAGTATGTTTTGATAAATTGGGGTTGAAAAAAGACCAATTGACTAGAGCAAGATTTTTTATTGTTTTAATTTTTATTTATTTAATTTTTGTTTTCCCTCGGAGGAAGTTATTTATTCAAGCTTAAAACAACTCCTCATACAAACATGCTGAAAAGCCATGGCAGTAAAACAAAATACAAAGTTGACCGAAATGACACTTTATAAAATACAGAGTTAACCTTGACACAATAATTTAAAGGAGTCCCATTTTTTTCGAACAGTAGAATCATTAGTAATAGCGTTTTAAGTCCATTTTCAATAGTGCAAGGGATGGTCTGTTGTCATTCATCTTCATCTTCTGCTAAATATCTCAGTAGGTCGTTGGTTAAATCTTGACTAGAGCAAGATTTAACCAAATGACCTACTGAGATATTTAGCCCTATGTTGGAGGTCTCTATTTCGTAAGTATATATTATTTTGTTTGGGGTGCCAGTCACCACCCATATAACCTCCAACTGCCACATAGCCAGGGATCACACCCAAGTTCACAATACAAGCTGGGAAGTGGCAGCCAAGGGATCACCTTACACAGTTAAAAATATTTAAGCAACTTGTTTAAAATTTTAAACAACCGCTGTTTAACCAGGGCACATGAACAACTGTTGTTCAAACTGTTGAACAACCAGGGTTGTTTAGAGTTTAAACATCAGGTTGTTCAAATTTTTAAACAATCTTTTAAACAACTACTTTTAAACAACTGGGGTTGTTTAAAGATGGTTGTTTAAACAACCTGTGTTGTTTAGAGTTTAAACATCTAGTTGTTCAAAATGTTAAACATTTTCTTAAACAACTCCCTTTAAACAACTGGAGGTTGTTTAAAACAACTTTGGTTGTTTAAATGAGGTTGTTTAGTACGTACTAGCAGTACTTCATAAAAATTGTAATTTTAAAAGGCGAAATTACACTTAACAATTGTCACACAGAAACGTACTTGAGTTGGCAACTCTGCAAATTTATTTTCACAATAATTCTTTACATCCAAATGTTTTACGAGACATTGTGTGGTGGTTCTATTGGTCTAAATAATGTATAATGTGTGATCATGTATAGTTGCAGTAACTTTTTGACAGCCAATAACCAATCGTTTTCTATGGAATTATCGACTATTTCACTGAAAGTCAAACAAACATTTTAAGCTTCATGTCTGCTAAAACCATGGTTTTTACCTGTGTCAAACAGCAGTTTGTTCATCTACTACAGCCTTGAATAGCTCTAATTCCAAACGAGAAACTTTGGGTCCACAAATATGTGAATATTTTTTGTTCGCAATTTCCATACTGTAATTTCTGTACATTACCTTTGGGTCTGTAAATTAATTATTTTTTCCACAACCACATATTGTCATTTTTATAAGCATTTCAATATCATGTCTTTAAAATGATACATTTCCCTTTTCAGATAAAGTTCCACTTTAAGAAACAAATTCAGTCCTTCGGTCTTAAAAACACCCAAGTTTCCTAATATTAAAAAAGGTGTTCATTGTGATAATTGCTGAAAGAGAGTATCATCTTGAATAATAAGGCCTATAGAGAATAGACCAAGGTTTTTCATCTTTTTCTAGCCAAGGCATCTGTTTCACAGTTATTACCACATTGTTGTATTTCTTTTGTGAAGCTTTTTTTGCACTCAACTATTTGAAACATGAAATAATTTTTTTTAAACCTTAATAAAGTTGCTGCTTTTGTCAACGCTTGGAATTCAATAGCCTGTCTTTTCCTGATAACAAACATCTGGGGAAGATGCGCCGATCATACAGCCATGATGTAAGGTTGTGATGACTGTGTCTTGTCGATAGTTCTCAAGTAATGTCATATCAGTCCCCTCCTGTAAAAATAATAATAATAATATTTAAAATTTATATTGCGCCCCTTACATACAAAATGATCAAAGGCGCAGACACATGTTAAAAAGCGCAGAATGGAAGAAAACGACAAAGAAAAAAGACTGATCACCAAGCCAGTGCCCAAACAAAAGTGAAAAATGTGAAAAAACATGTTGAAGAAATCTGACAAAATTAGGATATAATATGTGTTTGACTCATGTCTATATGTAATACTAATAGAGTCAAACTCCATATGTCAAGAAATATGGACATTAGAATGCCCAAACAAATAAAGTATCAAAACAGTGTACCTTTATTCTTTAACAGCTCCAAAAAGAGAGAATTTCTCCAGATTTCTTGTCCCAGCAAGTGCGAGGGCTAAGCATGCAGCTAGGCATTCCAGTCTCTACACAGTGAGTGGGGCTAGCCTGCCAGTAACAAAATAAAGTAGGCTGAACGTTAAACAAATAACAACAAGAAACTCTCCAAGTCTGTCTTATGAAGTTATGTAAGCCATGAAAGATGAATGATCAGATCAAATAATAAATACCTTAAAAATAGGCATATATTTCTTAGGGCTAGGCCTTCCACATCTTCTGAACTACAGCTACACAGTAACTATCTACAAACAACAAGTCTTCGCTGAACGGCTTCTGTCGGTTTGACTACATACACGTATTCGACATTGCAGTCGATAAGTATGCACACAGGACGTTTGTGTACACACAAGCCCTAAACTTTGTAACCTTTGACCCTTTGAATTTGAAGCGCAATGATTGTTCATATAATAATACAACAAAACAGCACAGTCGTGATTCTTGCAGCTGTAAATTATAAGCTGAAATTTTTAGGTAAGCAGATGACTTCGACGGCAGTGGTAGGCCCATGTATACAACAGTATTATTTCATTCATCCCCATAAAAAGCTCAGCCCAGGAGGCAGGGTGGCAAGTATAGTAGTGATCCTGTACTTTCGCCCACATTTTTTATTTATTTTTTACTCTAGTTTAAAGGACAACAAACCCGTAATGAAGAACAAAAGTGGAAAGTTCTTGTCAGATTTCTTGAAACAATAGATTTATGACATCAAATGTCGAATAACTTACCTCTAAATGTGTCAAAACCCCAATCTGCCAGGATTTCCAGAACTCGTTGTCCGCCACCATGACATGAGATACAATCGGCGGGAAATACATCACGTGACGACGCTTGACGTAATTTTAAACAATGTTGTTTAAAACATAACTCATTCACTCTATTGCGTTTTAAACAGCGCGTGTTTAAATGATAAGAATTCTTTCTGAGCAACGTTGTTTAAAGTTTTAAACAATTCATTTTAAATAGCGTTTTTACTGTGTAAGGGGATGCCACTTTTTCATTTCAAATATCAAGTAATAAACTACAAGGGAACTGATTGGGTAAACTTTAAATAATTTGGGGTTGAACAAATAAACATTGACCATAGCAGGATTTGAACCCACAATCCTGGATTAATGAGCCTGCACTCTACCTTTAGGGGATTTTTATTTAAAATATCAAGGTGATCTCGTGCCTCATGTATAATTTGTGTACAGTGCTGCAAAAAAAGTCCACTATATCTAGGAAAATAAATAAAAATAAAAACTTCTTACTTTTTGTTATCTACCTTGGACATCTATATTAAAGTGATGGGTAGATGGGGTCTGGCGGTGTACATTTGTATGCTCCAGATGTCTTCTAAGTTGATGGGCAGACATCATTGGATGGCTTGCCTTTCTGTTGGCAGACAAACAACATGTAAACTACTTGTAAACTACTTGGACACTTGCAGCTTAATTTGACAAGTTGTAATTTTAGAAAAGACAGTCTAACATCTAACATCTAAGTGTTATAATGACAAGGGAATGGAGGCTTATTTTTTTTTAGGTTTAATTTTTAGCTTTCAGAGTAGTTCTTTTACTGAACGTTATTATTCAGATGACAACCAACTAAACTTTCACAAACATAAAGCAAATTATTGAGGAGGGACCTTGAACTCATGAAAATTCAACATTCGTTAGAGGGCTGCTGGCTGTGGAAATTGAAGAGGATTACAAATCTTGCATCAATAAAGACATACTAGACTAATTACTATCCATTAAAAGACTACTTGTTGGTACACAGCTAATGAATATATAATTAGGGGTTCAAAAAGAAAAAAACATGTACATTCTTCTGATCACATTTGCAACTGAGAAAGAAACTTTTATGGACATTTTTTAAAGATCACATTTTTTTTTTACATTTAAAGGCAGGGTATACTTTTGGTGTTGTCAAAGACCAGTATCCTTACTTGGTGTATCCCAAAATATTTTAAACCTATTGCTTTTTAAGGAACTGTATACAATATTATGATGTTTTGCTCCCTTTTCATCAAAAGAGAAAATGCTACAAAGTATTGAATAATACATTTATAATAAATCTCAGTTTTTTCTACACAGATCGCCTGTTTAAAAAAACTGCTTTATTATAAATTTACCTGCTTGCAATGAAGGCAGGTTTTAGGCAGACTGATGATTTTATTTGAGTCACGGACTTCTAATTAAGTAGATTTCTTTTGAGACTGGCATACCTGTGGAAGTAAACAAAAACAAAATGACAAACTGTTATTGTCAGATGATCATATTTTAAGTTATAAAATTTGAAACTTGACCACAGCAAAACTGAACTTCATTGACTGTCAGATATAACAATACAACAAATGCATAAACTTGGCATAAAGTGGTTTCAATGTTTTTGTCACCATTATATTATAGGTTTCATTGGGGTCAAATTGGTACTTTCCATATCAAACATTCTTCAATACTTTGACTCTTTGAGCTATTCAAGCCAAAAAGTGGCGCAACTTCAGCAAAACAAAAAAGCCACATCATGTCAACATGACTTCTCTTTAAATTTATCCTGGGCCCGATTTCATCGAGTTGCTAAGCAAAAAAAGAAGCTAAGCACAAAAATGTATGCTTACTAGAATAGGGATACCAAGCAAAATAATATTTTACTTGTACCATTTGTGAGTGGTAACCTGGATACTTTTGCTAGCAAGAAATTGCTAAGCAATACATTTTGCTCAAGCAGCTTTATGCACTTGGGCCTGTGACTGAACACAGTCATGTAGGGTTCCCTAACCCTCTTGGAACCTCAAAAACCTTTTTATAAATTGGAGGCTTGCATAGAACTGAGGGCTGAAAGCCCAAATAACATTACTTATCTCTGGGTCACTTATCATTGAGTAATGCAGCGCCTGTCTTTATCCTTGTGGATAAAGACAGGGGATCAGTCTAAGAGAGAAGTTGTTTTATAAAACATATTTTGTAATAACTCAAAATGCCTGTTCATCTTTGTACACATTATGTAAACCTTTGAACACCTGTATGATGTACATGTAGTAGTTGGTCTCGGTACCATATTTTTCAGATCTCTGTGATTTTGAGGTCTCAAAATGTTGAGGTCTTGGTCTTTTCTCGGGCACAGGTCTCGAATAGTCTCGGTCCGAGACCTTGCCGAGACTTGTTTGAAGTTGATTATTGGAAAACTGCTTTTGGTTTATGGTTTATTACCTGTATATGACCAGGCAATTCATCACCAGCAGCATGAACTGTGCATGTCTTTAGTACTTGTTAACAAACCTCTTGTCATGTATGGTGTGTGCTTTCATTGAGTGGCAACATAATGTATGACATGTAGCCAACACAACAAGCAAGTTGTATGAGACCATGTAACCTGTAACATTCCCGTTTACAAAAGAGCCACAGAGCCTGCCGACTTGATTTGATTTTGATCATCTTTTGGTATGAAGAAAGGGGGCACATCTCAAAACTTGTTCAGCTGCAGCTGTAATTTTTTATAACTCTTTAATTGATGTGGAAGTTGTGACACAAATTTTAACATGTAAATGTTACAACATGGTCTACACGTGTAGACCATGTAACTTTTGTTTACAAAAAGAATGACCTTGTACTTGTACATTCCAGGGCCTTTCTGACAGTGACAGGTAGGATACTACACTTGGAATAAGGGAAATTCGAAACAGTGTGTCCTTTTTTGTCATGTCATTTAATTTGCTTTTAACCCCATGCTAGTTAACTTGCATCACTGGACCAGTTCAGTCGTCATCAGATTTGTGAGTTGTGTTCACAAAGTAAAGTACAAACAGGCAACTTTACTTAATATGTACTTAGGACTAATGATCCCCCCCCAAAAAAAAAAATTATTTGAACAAACAGAACTAACACAGGAACACTTTCCACATATTTGCACAAAATGAGGTGTTGCATTAAAAATTGAAATGGATATTTGCCATGTTCACAGTATTTTTCTTTGTTGAAATGGATAAAGCAAAATAAAGTGGGTTTTATTTCCGTCCATGTTAAAAAAAGAATCAAGCTAGTATGAGTACATTGTAGTTCTGATGCTGAGGGATATTTTTATTTTAGTTTTTGCCAAATTTGTAACAGCATATTATGCACCAAACCTCTTAAAATGAGCCTGGGCCCCTCACGTGTCAAGTTAATCTAAAAATTGTTTTACAAAGTGTTGAAAACGTTCAATGAAGTCTCGGTCTTGAACAGTAAGATCTCCGTCTCGGAATGTAACGTCTTGGTCTCGGTCTCGGAAGACGAGGTCTCGGTCTCGGACTTTGAGGTCTTGACTCCAACACTGACATGTAGTCTATGTTCTGTAGAAATATGGACTGGCATAAAGTGGATCACGAGTGGGCCTGTGAATGACCAGCAGATGACCTGGATAGATGGGACACAGACGCGCTTTATTTTCCTGTATTCCAGCGTGCTTGTGATAACAGTTTTATACAAAGATGAACGGCACTTTGAACTACTACCTATTTCGGTTCTACCCTGGTCATGATAGCCCTTTTCTCTGAAGGCCATGTTTCCCAAAAGTTTCTGCTACGTAATGGAATGTCCACTTGCATTTATTTGTTTTAAGGCAATGGCATAAACAGAATTTTTTTTTATTTTTTTTTTTGTGGGGGGGGGGGCCCATGTTTAACCCATATTTGCCTAACTACAGGATTTCCCTTAGAACACACAAACGCTGTTTAGCGTCCAACTAGGGGGAAGAACTGTACATTAAAATAAGTACGGACAGGCTGAGAGACAAACTTTAATGAGCTATCAAGTCATTTACATTAGCCGATTACAGCAAGCAGTGAAATGGGAAGTAATGAATATTTAACGATCACGCAGTGAGTCAGTGACTTTGTGTGACATATCTAACGGTTAATGCAACATGTAACGTAAACAAATGACGATTAGCCAATCAGCATGCAGCACCCTTAACTTACACGCGGCGCACAACTGGGTCATTTCAATATGGCAACCATTTTCTGGTTGATGAATACAGTCTATGAATATTGGTAATAGGTACATACAGATACGTAAATTTCTTTAAAATTTGGCTTGAATATTCATTAGGGTTTCAAGTAACATAACTGCAGTTAATATGAATGAACTAGTGATAAAACAGCAATTAGACCGTCCACTGTTGGGCGATGTGGGTGGAACCGATCGCCCTCCACGATCCACGAACGCGTGAATTTTGAATGGTTGTGTGACAGAGCTCAGTTTGAAGTTGTCGTTTTGAACCCGACCGGTACATGCGAAAATCTTTCCAAAAACAATTTTTTGGCTTGTACAGTAAGTACACAATATGAATTTTCATGGGAAACAGTTACTATGTTCAGTAGGAGTTTCTTTTAGGAGTATTGGTTTCATACATTACAGGGTATATGTATTTGGCCTATACTTGCCTGTGTGGGTATTTCAGTGTGTTATTTAATGTTGACGATTGTATGAAGGATGTCCGTAAACTTATTGTAATGAGATGAACAAAAAGTCAGTGTCTTTCTTTATACTCCAGTTACTAGTGAGATGAAAGGGGAAACATGGCAAAATGTATATTATGTAATGTACTCTTTCCAAACAGTAAACAGATTGCTGCTGTGTGTTTATTTGTGAGGCAGTAAATAAATGTTCATTGTAATGCACCAGTAACTGGACCCGCCAGGCAGAAATGGGTTAAGGTGTCAAACCATTCATTTGTGCATCTTTTTCGATTTAATAATTTTTATTTTTATTTATTTAATTTAATATTTTTATTATTATTTTTAGGGGGGGGGGGGGGGACCAAAAGGGGACAGGAATTATGTTTTCTGAGCTAAGGGGGGGTGTGCCCTTATGCCCCCCCTCCAGTTATGTCACTGTAACATATTTACTACCAATTTCCACTTTCTCAAGAAATACAAACAAGAATTTTAATAACGGGAAAGAAAAGAAGATCCAACCTTATCCAACATTCAGTAAAACTAAAAGAAAACTTGGAAGATCACTCGCCAGATAATGCCCAAATGTAAAAAAAAAGAAGCGTTGTTGAGTCATGGAGTGGATTGGAAAAGTTTAAGTTAAAAGCGCTGCATTCGAGATGTACACAATTGTCTAGTGTAGGCCTACGTATTTATTTCACGAACTCAAAAAAATAATGTGAGTGAGTAAAACATTCAACAAATTGGTACACCAAACCACTCTATGGGTTCAACTATCTTTTCTAAATGCTCTTGTTTATTCCTTTCAAGAATTTCAGTTCATTATCACTCACCGACTTCTCAGAGATAGAGGCTTTCGTAAAAAAAAACCTAGCCTCAACACCAAAACTAAGCCAAACAAATGTGGTTTTTAAATTTGGCGCCTTGTGCCGAAAACAACCAAAGTTTCTCCCAATTTTACAAATGAAAATTAGTTTTAAACACTATAATTCGTTTAAACATTCTCAACTCACCATCGAACTGTAATTTTTTAGTAGTAATTTACCCTCAGACACCGCAAAAACAGCACTTTTGTTGGAGAAAACGTCATGGAAACTTGATAAGTCGTCCATTTTCATCGTCTGCACAGCATCAGTATTTCATGTGTACGGTTTGCATGTTGTCCCCCGGCGGCGGGCGGACACGCACGACACGGGCTGGGCACACACTGCTGTAGCGTCCGTTCCATGGTGGTCACGCCACGTACCTACCTGGGTCTTGCTTTCTTATTTGCATAAAAAAGCCCACAACCCTCCATATTTGGTCATAAAATGGACAAGAAGTTCAAGGGTTGAGACCATTTATTTTGAAAGGGGATGCTTACAGACATCCCAGCCGTCGGCGGGATTCTGATTGACAAATGTAGCTTTTCTGAATTGAACAATACCCCTAATAGAGAATTGAAGACATCAAACCGAGTTTTTTGTATAACGGTATTGAGAATTTACAAGTTAATCAAAACCACATATCTCTCATTTAACAAACCTAACCTTCGACTGAAATGTTGGGAACACTGTTTTTGTAAAGGGGGTTAGGAGAATTTAAATGTTGATCAATAAAATAGTGGTCAAGTTTTACAGTACACTGGTCCCTGTCTTTATCCACTATACTGGTGTCTTGTATACACAGGCCCATTGATTTATGGATAAACTTGCAGCGACATGAGCTTCCAGTTTCTGTGTAATGATTGGTCTGCTCAGAAGTGACGTAGTTAGTCACCTACAGTTCTACTTTCGACGTCTGCATGCTGCTGCTGTGCATTTAATGTTAAATGGATTTGTAAAAAGGTCTCTAATCAAGGGTGTAAGCGGCATTCTTGAGTAAAAGTTGGTAAACCATCCAACTAACCCAATTTAGGGGTGCTGAATCCAAAAATCGGGGATACCGAGCCGAATTTTGAGATTAAAAGGGGGAAAAAATAAGAAATTGAAAAAGTCAAAACACATCTCTATTTGTACTACGTCGATGTCACTAAAGAAAAATATTATTTAACATTACTGACTATGTTGGGAGAACAGGATTCAAACATAAAGATATTTAGGTGTATGTATACTGATTAAAGGTTATTTTCGTCAGAATAATTAGAAATGTTTAATAGATTGTAAATCTATTTCAGTTTGATGTCACAAATTATATCCAATAAATTAACCCAATTTATAGAAAAAAGAATGTATATTCTTATTATATTATTATTATTATAAAGTAACAAAGCTCTTTATGAGTTAAACATTGATGTTGAAACAACCACCTTTGTCTGTACTGTACTTGCATCAACACAGCGTAGCCCAAGGAGGTTTCACTTTATGGAATCTACATCTCAGTGTATGTGAATCCTTTGCAGCATCCCCATGATGTAACTTCAATATGAAATAACACTATCTGTCAACATTCGATCTTTTTAAATGATTTTGGCGAAAATCACCCAAGCAACTGCTAAGTTGTTCCAAACGGAACGAGCTGTAGGCCTATTCAAAAGCTGTCGGACCAATTATTTTGCAGTAGGCCCCATCTATAACACTTATTCTATGTTGGTAATTGTTTTGTCATGTGCTTTACAATGAAAACAACTATTTTCAATTATTTTCAATTATGATTTAAATTTTTAAGACGGCTAGTCTGTAGAGCCACACTGACACGTTTCACAAGGGACCCTATTGACCTCTTGCACAATGCGCAACGCACCTCCACCATTTACGAGTCTACCATTTTTGGGATTCCTTTATTAGGTAGGCCTAGATTTAGGCTCCAAAACTGGCCGAAAGGATAGGCGCGTGTAAGAGCACAGTGAGCAACCCACAACTATGAGTCCAAATTGGCGGCTACAGCTTTGGGTTCGGCTGGATGATCCTGTCATGCGTTGAAGTATAGGACATTAGCAACACCCTTAGCAACAGCCGTAGCCATAGCTGAAGCCGCAATTCGGTTACAGCCTTTAAGATATCTTACAGACTCTAAATCAAAATGACAAGAACTCATTGACATTAAGCCTTCGACTTTATTATTTCCCAACAGCAAGTCCTTCTTAAACCATTCTTTTCACCGCAAATTTTTCAGGAAATTTAATCGAACTATAAACTTAATATCAAACCTATAAAGATTAATGGATAATGATACATATATTTCAACAATAGGATCCCCTACCAAATTCTAACTCTGAACATTACACTATTTTCCCTGACAGGTAATAAGGCATATCTTATCAATTTACTTGCACAATTGAACTTGCTTAATTGAACTTGCTTGAATGATTGCAGGCTGTTAACTTTGTGATTATTTCTTTTCTTTTATTCTTGTGGTTAAGCTACAACACCACAATTACGTTTTGAGACTTTGTGCGCAATAACAAATTGTGTAAAAGAAATGGAGAGCTTGCATGCATTGAGCCTTGAACTGATAAGGGCACCAGTCTATGCTTAATGCAGGGGGGGGGGGGGGCTGAAGTTCACCTTTAAAGGGTTTAAAAGCAACAAATTTATAAATGATCCACCTTTGATTTCTTTTAGGCCAAGAAACACTGTAGGAGAATCATCACAACTCGTGTGACTTATTATACATTTTTTTCACAAAACAACAACACTAAAAACTTGTAAAACTTGTATTTAAAAAGATAAAATTTAATGATAAACTTGAGTTGAATGAATTAACATGCATTATTGAACATGTTGCCCTTTTCGAAACCATGACTTCAGCTTCGGCTTAGGCTTCAGCAGTTGTTTAAAGAATGTTTGCTTTTAGTATGGGTGTTCAAAACAGGTGGACTGGGCCAAAGCTGTCATTTCGAAAAGAGCAAATTTAAAAAAATGTAAAAATAACGACACAAAGTATTATTATTTTGATTACTACATGTCAAATGCTTATAATATCCTAAGTTCACTTAGGCCAATAAGCACCACTTTACTTTAACTTTAACCATGCCTAACCTTTCCAAATTCAATTGCATTTTGTTTGATTCTGTTGTGAACTGCACTACTGGTCACGCCTTACATGGGATCAGGCTTACCACCATAATAAGAGTCCAAGAGTTTGAATGTTGAGTCACCATACGGTGTTGAGTCACCATACGGTGTTGAGTCACCATACGGTGTTGAGTCACCATACGGTGTTGAGTCACCATACGGTGTTGAGTCACCACACGGTGTTGAGTCACCACACGGTGTTGAGTCACCACACGGTGTTGAGTCACCACACGGTGTTGAGTCACCACACGGTGTTGAGTCACCACACGGTGTTGAGTCACCACACGGTGTTGAGTCACCACACGGTGTTGAGTCACCACACGGTGTTGAGTCACCACATGGTGTTGAGTCACCACATGGTGTTGAGTCACCATGGTGTTGGGTTTGTTGAGAGTGAGGAAGGATTCTAGTAAATCACTCAAGGGAGTTAGGATTAAAGCATCTAAAGCACTTTTTCCTGTCTATTATAACTACAAAATTTAGCCTTCAACCCTTCAACTCATCAGACATTTGAACCTCAGCCTTTGAGAAAGACTAGCAGACTAGGGTTGGAATGTCAGGCCATTATCTATTTGTTGCATTTATACCATAGGTTTTTATTTTTTTGGTAAGCAGTTTGGGACAGCTAATTCTATTTCCACATTTGAACCTCAATATGACAAGTTAAGGGCAAAACTTCCAGGTGTCGAAATACATTAAGTTAAGTTTAATATTTCAATAAATCATAACTTCTGAACCACACATTTAGTTTTTACAATCAATACATAATTGGAAACGTCCTAAAACCTTATTAAATGCTACACAGATGTGACCCCAATTGAAACCAAACGTTGAAACAACAAACCTTATCAAGCCATAATTTCAGCTCTGCATTTGATATGAAATGGAATTTGGACCTGATTTCTGTCCATGAAATTATATTTTGTTTATGACCTTTTTAAATACAACAGTACTGTCACCAAAATTTGCAGCTCTCTACGACAATTTTTAATTTGTGTTAATTTTCAATTTAAAACTTTCTTAAACCAAATTTATCATTAACTTTTTTGTTTACTGATCAATAGATCATGTCAATAAGAGTTTAATTATAAATTTGAACAAAATCGGCCAAGGCATATGTTATGGTAAAAAGAAGGTGCTGCCTCGGAAATGCACAATATATGATTGCCTGGAAAGATCATTGTGTTATGCTGTCACTGTAATTTGTTGTTGGGAGCTGAAGACAGAAATTGATATTCCTCTTAAAACAGTCTGGATTGTAGGATGGAGGGAAACATGCACCAGGCAAGGAGTTCCAAAGAGATGCAGAACTTGGAATAAAGCTGTGGCAATGGCTCTTTGTTCTACATCTCAGCAAATCTATATTGTATCTTTGAGAACAAGCAGAAGGCCTGGTTTCCACTCAAACATCCTTATAGGAGGAACCAGGTTGAACACACAAGTGGTACATTTACCATGAAAATATCTTTAAAAAAGACATACACTGAGATGTGAAACAAAGAGCCATTCCTGCATCTTCATATGTATCTCTTTGGAACTCCTTGTCTTGTGCATGTTTCTCTCCTTCCTACAATCTAGACAGTTTTGATTTGATTTGAAATGGTTTATTAAAATAATAATCATTCTCACGGCCAGTAGGCTGAATTACATGATTTGTACAAGTTTAAAAACATTAAGATACATGTACATTATAAAAATTAACATCAAAAGTAAAAAGAAAAAACAAATCACCAACACACCAAGAAGTTAAGAAAGTAAACAAAAGCAGCAGAAAAGAATAATGGAATTGAGGGCCCCAAGAAACACAAGATTTGTACAAGAACAATTTAAATATTACCAAGCAAACTTAAGGGCACCCCATCTATGAGCGGCAAACCAACAATGAAATTATGTAGAATTAAGAATACGCATTAGATAAGGAATGGGACTATTTCTAAACAGTTCAGTTCTACAGCGAAGTTCAGTAGGCTTTCCTGAACTCTGAGTTTGGTGAAATCTTGATTTCTCAGGAGGTAGCAAATGATGGAGTTTGCATGGATTTTGCAAATGAAAGGCACAATTGATAGCGCCTACTCTCCAAGGTAGGAAGCTGGCAGTCCTTGAGCGCTTGTGGATAGTGTCTATAAGTACCAAGTATAATTCTGCCTGCTCGCATCTGTATCCGCTCCAGGCTTAAACACTGCTCCTTTGTTAGACCTCCAGACCAGACAACAGCAGCATACCCCACTACTGGCATGACAAACGTCGTGTAGATAGTGATAGTTTAAGAGGAATATCAATTTCTACCTTCAGCTTCCCCTCGAGTTATTTTCATTTAATGTGTTTTCTTCTAGTAGCCCCTTAGAAAGAGTGGCTTTTAGCCTATTGTTTGGGCAAAACTTGCTTACATTTTCTTTAATAAAGATATGCCGCTTACATTTTCTTTAATAAAGATATGCCGCTTACATTTTCTTTAATAAAGATATACCGCTTACAAGAAAATTAAAATTATTATTACAATGGGTAAGAACATTATAGTGTCCATGCATTCTATAGTAATAAACGTTAGTTTATATAAAACACATGTTTTTGCTGACATGTTTGTCATGTACCCAAAGCAAATTAAGAAATCATTAATATCGAATCGATCATTTTAGGTAAAGAGACCCGACTATTTTCCCTTCTAACTCTGGTTTGAATATATCAGGAGAAACACGTACACACAGCAATGGTACCTTATTTTCTCAGTTCTGCCTGCAGTCGGAACTCGGGCGGAGACACCCACAACCATTGGGATTCCAACTTGGGTATTGGATCCCCATCTGGGAGCTTGAGTATGTAATTCTGAAGAAGCGTGACGTAGAAGATGAAAAACTGCTTCTGAGCCATCTGCTCACCAATACACGTTCTGCGTCCTTTGGGGGGGGAAAAAGCGCAACACATTATGTAACACTCTTGGAAGATGTTTAAGATTGGAAATAACAATAGGTACAACGGAACAGGAGTATCCATATCTAAAATAAGTAAAGTTTGTTTTTTCTTTTAATTGAGTATTGACCCAATCCATCTGATGTCATCACACATTAATTGGTTGCATCATTTTGGGAGTCAGATTCTCCTTCTTTTTCTGTTCAATACACATTTAGGCGAATTGCATTTCATGACGCTCAGCCTATATACACTGAGCTGAACTCCCAAAATGGCGTAAATTGTTGATGCCTATTGTGCAGAGGTGCGTTTCACATTGTGCAAGGGGTATATCCATACCATAGGCAACCCACCCAATCGATACCTCTCATCAAGGCATTCTGGGGGGAAATGGAGCGGCAAGATTGTACACAACTGGGAACTTGGGCGCCATTAAGTTAGGCGCCATATCTTTTTTCTTTTAACATGCATTCTTGAAAAATGGCAGACCATTTGCTGACAGTAGCCGCCTGCGTCATTGCAAGGGATCAGTAGATAAATTTGCGACATGAGAAATTTGAATACACATGAACTCATGTTGCTGTGCAGAGGCCACATGGTTTCACCTGCAATTATGAAGCACAATGCATAGATAGATGCTGTAAAATTTCCCAGTACGTAGTCTAAGAATTCACTAAGTTGTTTTTAAAATTTAGGCAAATTTTTACTTTTTTGTAAAGAAAAATTCAGTATGATTGATGCTATATACAAACCTGTTGAAAATGGCATGTAATACTCCGGCCTAAAGGTCTTTCCACAATCATCAATGAACCTCTCGGGCCTGAAGTTTTCTGGATCTCCCCACAGTTCTGGGTCAAAGTGGACGGCAAAGATGTTCGGAATGACGGTGGTGTCCTTGGGGATGTTGTATCCAAAGATGTTCACATCACCTGCTGTAAAATGCGGTACCAACAGCCAGAATGTGGTATCCATGCGCAGCGTCTCCATGATGACAGCTTCGGTGTATGGCATTCTGTCTTTGTCGTCTAAGGATGGTGGCCGGTCCCCGATGACCTCTTGAATCTCCTCATACACTCGCTGCTGCACCTCGGAATGGATAGCATTGGCGAGCACCAAGAACTGGAACAAGCCCACTGCTGTGTCCCCCTGATCAGGGATAAAGAAAAACATCATCCATAAAAACTTCTCGTCAGTGAAGTCACGCAGCTCGCCGTTTGGATCATTCCTAGCCAATTCGATCAGGCACTCATCCACCATATCACGTGAATTATTGGGATCTAGCGTTGCTCTGTGGTGGTCGATGTGGTCTTGTACAAAAGCACAGATATCCTGAGTCATTTGCTGACCCCGCTTCAGTCTCGGGCTGAGACCGAACTTGTCGAAGAACGGCAAGAGTGGCTCAACGTGGTAAAGCTTGAAGATCTCCACATACCAGGCCATGATAGCCTTATGGATCATAGAAAACTTCTCATCTTCTTCATCGTAGGTGGCGCTAAAGATGATAGAAAATGTGACGTTCAACATGCACAAGCTAGTCAGGGGACCGAGGTCAAATGGTTGACCATTCCTTTTCTTGATCAAGTCAACCAAACAGTTTGCCTGCTCGACAATTTTCTTTTCGGACTTTGAAGTACCGTAGCCGAACTGACGAACGGTTCGTATCAAAAACTTCTTCTCCCTTTTCCATGATTCAGTGAAGGGCTCCAGAAAGACGCCTGTCATGAAATAATAATACATGGCAATAAATGATGCTGCCTCCTCAGCAAAAAATGACCACAAGGATTGGTAGGGCTCTTCGCCCAATGTCTACATTAATTATTTTCTTTCATTTCCTATCAATGTTGGTAGTTGGTACTTTATAACACAATCTATGATCCAATTTAATCAAACAAAAGACGGTGATCATAGGCCTATTCCTGTTTCCAAACAAAGGGAGGACTCTGAACAGGTCTCCGTCAGTCTACCTTAGCCCTAGTTCCTGTCCCACACAGGCATCGTCAGAATTGACTTGGATACGGGTCCCTTCAGAATTTGGGTCAAAATCACCCATAAATGTGTCAAACTGATGCAGAAAATCAGAGTTAAATACCACTTTTAACCATTTTCGAGGCTGACCCCTGGGTCAATTCTAAACCAGGAGTTTTTAGAGTGTCCATGGCTCGATTCTTGCCCAAATTTCATACTAACAGTCCCCAAAACATGCATGTTGGCTGCAGTGTTGTGACCAGAGGTTTTTAAGAACCGGTTAATTTTCACAATTGAGCGTAGCGAGGAGCGAGCTAAGCGAGGTACCGAGCGCTTGCGTGAGGCGTTCATCGGGGGTCTAAAGGGGGTTAAAGCTTGTCGGAAAATTTTACATTTTACACCCTTAAAAGTACATATTTTATGGGTTCTAGACACTAACAACAATGTATTTGCTGAATTAGAAGTACACATGTTGAGCCATTATATCAAGTTCTTATACCCAGCCTGCTTATACCTCACAAATTCCAAATATCCTTCATATATCTGGAGCTGACAAGTGAAATGAGACGAGTGTCAAATTCAATCCAATAAAGTATTTATTACTTATTAAATGTAAGTTGTGTAAAATTCTTGCAACTTAATAAGGTAAGTTAGTAATAAGAAAACATAGAATGATCCAGGGATGTGATTCCTCCGGTTTTTGCCGGAAATTCGTTGTTTTTTTTACCAAAAAGTTGACCCGTGTGTATCGTGTAAATCCAGTGAGAAAATGGGGGGGGCAGAAGATCGCAATACATTTGGTGTGCGAGTGCTGTACGCAGAAACCTTTGAAAATTGATGGACTTGTAACAAGTCTAATGTGCAGTGGAGTCAAGTACCCAGTAGAAACCAATGTGGTTTGCGCAGTAATACGCACACAAGTACGGTCCAGACTAAAAAAAATTATTGGATTGTGCACTGCTCGGAGATGTGTGCATCGCCGCGTGAACGAACGACGTGTGTGCTCACAACTTGGTGAGTTAGATAAAAAATAAAACACATGCATCAAAAGGAGGAAGTCTGGCTACGTGATACACTACATGTACTTGTACATAAACCATTTAGACACAGACTTGATGCATAACGTAGAGCTATACGTTCTACTATCGCCTGGCTCCTAGGTTTTTCTAAAGCTTTACTCATAGGACGCGGCAGCAATCAGACGCTGTGAGAGTATATTTTTTTCTGCTAACATGGAAAGGGGAAACATCGCTGCATCAAACAGTCTACTTGAAATAAAAATGACACCAACAAGAAATGAACAATCGGGATCGTCGAGGCCAAGATTTAACAACACTTTGATTTTGATAGTTTTCAGTTAGGTAAGAAGAATTCCTTAGTGTTTAAGCTTATTTAGTAGCAAAAAGTACCGGTCGGCAATGTCGTAACATTGCTTGAGAGCCGGTCGGGATTTTTTAGAGCTGGTTAGTGCCGACCAGCCCCGACCAGTGTAGTCACAACACTGGTTGGCTGTAATCTGTTCCCATTCAGCACGATATTCTAAAGTGATTACGACAAATTTTATGGTGGTCGGTCCTTCGTAATCATTTAAAAACAGTCATTAAGACCGCCTTTGCATAAGGTTTCAAAGCGGTATCATGACAGGTGGGCCCTATGCTATGTTTGAATTTGAACTATGAGCACCTTGTTAGGGTTTGTTCCAATCTGAAGAACCATACCAGCAACACGGGGGGGGGGGGCAGACCCCCTTCTCTTATCAATAAGTGTACTGGGTTCTTTAATATGCATTACTGGAACCCACACTCTGCTGATCAGAAACACCAGAGCTTGAGTCTGGTGTGCTTGACCACTCACATTCAGCCACAACAAGCCTTGGGAATAAAGACTAAAAAAGATGAGTAGACGTGTAGGCCTATATTGCAATTAATTTTTGTTTAAATTGGTTTTGAGGGCAATTACTGTGGCCTTTACATAAAAAACAAACAAGTACATGTAGTAGTACATCAAAATAACTTGTAACAACAGAATGAAAATAAATGCAAGATAAGACATGCGTAAACATTCTTGATAAAAAAGTGGAAAGCAATGGTTGCAACATTATAAAAGGGAAAACAACATTTTGGAATAATCTATGAAGGTGTACACTCACCAACATTCCTTCGACTTTTGTTGACATAGGTAAAAGGCCAGACACTGGGCCGATCAGAAAACAGAGTCGACTGTCTGACAAATGCCTCCTTGATGCATTGAAGCTGTTAAGAATCAGCATGCGCCTGAAACAACAAGACAAAAAGCCATAATAATATGGGCCCAACCAGCTAGATCGACCTGAACATGCCCCTAAAATGACCATAAAAACATATGGATACTAATAACATTTAGTATTAAAGAGGGACTCCAAGGTCAAATTCATGAGATGCACTCATTTTTCAATAGATTGAGTCCTTGTGAAAATAAAAAAACATTACTACAGGTCTCTAACCTCACATTAAAATGGTGTACATTATCTGGTACTCTTTCAGAGCAAAATTTGAAACATGATGTCATTGGATATCAACAGTGTTGAATGTCTCGAGGCATGCCTCGGCCTTGAATGCTGTGACTCGGTCTTGGTTCTCGGAGACCCAGGGGAGAGACTCCCCCTTGGCCTCGAAGGTTGTGCACTGGACTTAGCCCCATAGGTCTGGTCCCCATTAAATTGCAGCAGTTGATCAAAACTGTTGTGGAGTTGTTGAGTGAACCTGACAAAACATGGTTTTCGCGCAAGTTAATAACTATGTAAACAAAAATTAACACGCGCTACTCGAAAAGCACTCAATTTCCCCCCAAAAACTGTGATGTTTAAAAAAAAAAATCAGCAGTACCAGTAGCTCTTTCTACAAAGTACAGTAGCTAGCATTCGATCAGTATTTCATGACCCAGATTATAAATTATATCGGGCACAAAAATAGGATTGAAATGGTGCTAGGGCCAAGGTCAAGGATACGAAGTGGATTGGCCCTATTCATGGGGCTAGACTCGACTGTACAACACTGGATATCATTATCAGCAACAAATGGGTCTGCCAAGGTAAAATACAACGCCTTTTTGATTGGATATCGATGGAATGAACTAAAAGAATCATATACAAAAATGTACACACCAATAATACATTTTAAATGTGATGTTATTGGACGCTTTTGGAAGGGTATGACCTAAAAATTAAGTGAGATAGTGGGTGGTGGCAGGATACGGAATTTGAGCCGAGACGTTGCCCCACCACCTCTGATTCAGAGAGACCTTGATCACAAAAGTGGGGCTAGCCGAGCGAGACAGGCATGACGGGTCTTGGTCTTACCATGGTCTTACTAAATAGGTGTACAAAAAGTTAAAAACTACAAATACAATGGAGAATGAATTCCAGATAATCACAGAGAGTGAGAGCATTTAAATTAAATACTTACTTTCCAGCATACAAGTTTAGACTAGAGTAAACAGATCCGGACCGAACGGCTTTCCCAGACGGGTGATGTTCGTATTTGTTTGTCCCGAGTTGGGGCCTATATAAGCGGGCTGACACCGATAAGAGGCCATCCCTTCGGTCCCGGTGGCCAGTTGTATTTTCTATTGTACGAGATTCTTTGACATATCAAGGCCGTCAAGAAGAAAATCAGCACGGTACAAAGAGCGAGAAATACCAACGACGACTCACTTTTGAAGTCTGCCAAGACACCCATCACACTGTCGGCCACAGCCATGTTTAGCTGTCGTTGACGACCGTTCCTGCTGCAGCTTGGATGTGATTGTTTGGGACACAATGCGCCGCCTAGTGTCCAAAACCAAGACCAAGTTTTATTTATTTGTTTTTTGTTAAGTTTGTTTTCAATTCCCTTTGCGCTATTGCGCTACCCGCCCGAGCTATGTGTGCAGTCTAGTCTCTGGATCACTGATCTCTATATACTGACTGGATAGCGCTTCGACGCATACGCTGTGCACACAGCCGTGTGAAGGCACGCGCGGTGACGCGGCGGCCATTTTACTACTCCCAAGAAGCCACGTGAGCGGGCATTCTGTGTGCGTTGAGATTTCGTTTGAAATAAATGTTTTACGGTGCCCTTTAGTTTTGTCAGCGCGATGTAATGTCTTTAATGTGCGCTAGAATTTTGCGTTTTAGCTATCAAGAATGATCATTTAAAAAAAGGAAATAAGGTCCAGCCAGTATCCATTTTCCTTCCTCCATGATTTAAACAAATAATCAAAGAAATCCCTTAGCAAGTGGCAGCCGGATACGATGTTAATGTGAATATAAAATAATTATACCAAACTATTTCTGCCAAACCCCCTTTCTGCAAAATAGTTTCGTCCATGTAGTCTGTCTCTACCCCCTACCCTCCTAGAGGTCGCCCTTTTACCGTTTTATTTGTCTTTATTATGTTTTACTAATTCAGCGTGAGTGTGTGTGGGGGACGGCCGGGTGGCAGCAAACAAAATGTACCACCACTGTCTGCCGTCAAATTATCACGCGTTGCATACGTGCGGGTTATATTTTTGAAAGACTGTCAAGATGTCTTTAAAAACAGCACTTGGCCCATTTTGTGAGCACAATATCCGAAATGATATTAATATTGTCGGCTGAAAGCAACACAGAATGCAGAAATATATCTTATAATCCATGATTATTAGTGTTACAAAAGAAATTACACACAATCATATAGGCCTATTACAAACAAATATCCCTTAAATTAAGTATGGATATTAAAAGCTACAAAGGGAAAGTTGAGAAATGGACAAGCTTGCACTGTGATTTACCTAGCCCCACTTTTGTGGCCAACTTGGACTTGGAGTGGGGCTATGATTTACCTTAGAGTTAGACTAAAATTCTCAGTTGGTCATCTGCTCTGGTCTGGCATTGCCACTGCCCCTCTTCATTGAATGAAGCTAGAACAAAACTCCCACCTTTCTCTCTAAATACAAACTAGTAATATTGCAATACTTTCTCGATAGGTTATGGATATATGAAGGTGTAGTCATGTGAATGTTTGTCATTTTGCATTAAAAACGATATGACCACCAAGTAGAACTTAAGTAAAATTAGAAGTATGTGCAAAAGGCAAAGCCCAAGAAAAATTGTTTCATGACAACCTTCTTCATACCTGAAAATTGTGTGCTGTTTATTAAGTTTTATGAAAACAAAAACGGCAATTCAGGGCCAGACGACATTCTACTACAACTTGAACCAAGTACAATGTATGCTATAAATTATATTAATACGATTACGAACGTTTTTAAAACATGTTTATTCCACTTAATTTCCAAATTAAAAAATAAACCCATATAAATGCTTACACATGAAATGTCTTTCCACATCCTCGTGCTTGTTTGTTTGTGCAGTTTATGGATGCACACGCTGGCATTGTTAACGTCAAGGACGATGATCAAGAGAGGAGAAGAGACAGGACAGTCAACACATTTTTATTTTGTATCCGCCATTTGTTGACCATGGTTACCGTCCGGCCCGCATGAGGCGATGATGTGAGTAGTAAGATGGCGGCCCGATCGATGCGGCGCCTTCATCGCACGAACCCGAAGCGCTATCCAGTCAGTATATAGAGATCAGTGCTCTGGATATGTTTGCACCAAAGATCGTACAGCGCGCCTACGGCGCTGTACGATCTTTGGTTTGCACATAAAGCCCGGTTCATACTTAGCCTTTTGTCAAGGCCATCGTAGCCTTTTGTCAAGGCCATCGTGGCTTGGACAGCTTTGTAAACAGCGGAGCGACTGGAACGGGAGACCACGCGCGCGAGCCGAGTGGCGAAAAATAGAACGCTCTGTGGGGATCACCTCGGGAGTCGTAGTTTTACCCAATAGACTGTGCAAGTCTCGCGCGTATCCGAACGAGAAAACACGTCAAACGAAGAACATGTTTATTTCTGAAATTAAATCTTTGTTTTAAATTATATCTCATGACAAAATCTGAAGAACAAAAATAAATCATTACAATTTTATGAAAAGTTTTAGCTTTTGAAAAAAACAATCACAATAGTGTGTATATTATTATTGAAAAAAAATTAAAACTCTGGGACAAGGATGCCTATTTGATGTTAACTTTTTAGAAACCCCTTACGCGAATTCGTGAATGTCAAACGGGTCTTAAATGGACCCGTATCGCAGTTTAAAGAGGATGCTGACGCCTCAACAACCATAGACTGCAATGAAAAGGGTTTGCTTTGCAATTACAGCATCTGACGATTATAATTGCGCATCCAAAACAAGCGTTTACGTAAGTTTTATGATCGGAGGCGAGCACAAAATTCTTAATTTTTTGCAATAACCGGAAGCTGAGGTCAAGTTTAATTCTTGGGTTTTCTTCGTTATATTGTTGAATTGGTTTTACTTTCATATGTTGTTATCACTTAGTATTACATTCCCAACAACATTTATACTTTTCTAGGTCATAACCTACGTTAAACTAAAATAATTGACGAAACAAAATCTCGCCCACGTAAAACTCCATATGGTTGGGACCACTATGGTCCCGGAAGTTCGATTACGCGCGAGACTTGCACATTCTATACTCGAATGCACGGCCCATCACACCCTGCGTATTGTGTGTTCTAACTGCGCGTCAGGTTTGCTTGAAGATAAATACGTTACCACACGCGCGCTCGTGGAATACGGAAAATATAGCGCGTCTGCGTCCCATATCCAACTCGGCCTTCGGTCCCCGGCCTCGTTGGATATGGGACGCAGTAGGAATTGAAATCTATGCAATTATACAAAATTTCAACTTGTGTGTGTGTGGTTTTTTCCACCTTTTTTTGGCCTAAGATGATTTAGGCCAAAGATGATTTTTTTTTAAACCAATGATTATAGCGTCCCCAACGCGATCACAGTTATAAAATGATAATGTCAAGTTGGATTGGCCTATGTCAAAATAAACAAGTTTGCAAAGTGTTATTGCATGTGGACAAACAACTTATTCGGGAAGAAAATGGGAAACTACGAATTTTTTACAACAATGGGGTAAGGGGAATTCACAAATGCCCTTTTATTGATTTTTTTTTGGAAAATTGCAAGTTTACGTCATCAATCAAGTAGAACTCGGTGAAATTAATGTTTGTGGCAAATTTCGAAGAAAACAAATCGAAAATTTTGAAAAATACGGAGAGGGGGGCACAACGTACAAGTCTGCAGATCCCAGCCTATTCAAATTCGATTTGAAAAGACTATTGTAAAGGCCCTATTTGACAACTAAACTCTTTGAAAGGTTTGTTCCTTTTCAGTTTCTAGGAAGCTTGTCATTCATTTTAAAGCTTTTTTTTCTAGGCCTATGTACCCTTAACGACAGGGGCGTCGATCGCTACTGAAAAGTAGGGGGGACGGGCGAGCAAGTCTTGAAAAAATACACCTTACATTATTTGCACCCCACACCATTACTTTTACATTTAATTTCTGTGTTACACTTGTTCCCTATTTTTTGTTTGACCAGGAGGCGAGTTACAGGGGGTGATATTTAACAAATTCACATGTTGCACTTCAAATGAACAAAGTTGAAAGTCTCAAGGCCTATTATGATACGGAAACAATGTACATTTTACCTTTATCCTCTAGACCTACACCGGTCTCTTTAAAATAATTGTACAGAAACATACCGCACCCTACAGGTCTTCACTGTTTTCAAAAGCAACTGTTATTTGTGCAACATTTTTCATTATATTTTTTTTCCTAAACAAAGGGATTGGAATAACGGTACAATATCCCGATGAATTTTCTTTCCAAAAAGTATTAAAGTGTTCCTTATCCTTAGAGACATCTTGTGGTTGGTTGACTTTGCACTGTCTGCAACCCTGCAATGGCGGACCTATTCTCTGAGCTCTGCTTGCAGACGATATTCAGGTGGAGACACCCAGAGCCACTGAGCTTCCACTTTGGGTACTGGATCACCGTCTGGAAGCTTGAACTTGAACTTCTGCACCAGGGATATGTAGAAAACAAAGAACTCTTTCTGTGCCATCTGCGCGCCGAAGCACTGTCTTTGCCCTGAAAAAGGCACAATACATTGAACTGACAGTCAGCATTAATCTTGATCTAAACAAGAGTTCAGTATACAATTATTCAAACCAATATTGCAACAAAGCTGCAATCGACAACTGATCAGAAAACTTCCTTCTCAAAACAACATGTCGTTTTAAGAAAATGTTATACTCACCAATTGAGAATGGTATCAGGTATTCTGGCTTTGAGAGTTTTCCATCCTTATCAATGAACCTCTCAGGCCTGAAGTTTTCAGGATCGCCCCAAAGATCTGGATCATAGTGGACGGCATAGATGTTGGGAATGATTGTGGTATCTTTAGGAATCTTGAATCCAAGAATGTCTACGTCCTCTTGAGTGTGATGCGGAATTAAGAGCCAGAATGGTGTGTCGATGCGAAGCACCTCTAAGATCACAGCTTCAGTATAAGGCAGCTTGCCCCTGTCGTCTAATGTGGGCTCCCGGTCACCAATGACATGTTGTATCTCCTCAAAGACGCGCTGCTGCATCTCTGGGTAGACAGCGGTGGCCAGCATCAAGAAGTTGAAAATCGATGGGGCCGTGTCTCCTTGGTCGGGGATCAGGTTAAAGAACATCCACATGAACTTCTCATCATCAAACTCACGAAGGTCACTATTGGGGTCATTCTTGGCTAATTCGATCAGGCATTCGTCTATCATATCTCGAGGGTGGTTGAAGTCTATCGTCGCTTTGTGTTGGTCGATGTGGTCCTTTATAAAGGTGGAGATCCTTTCAGTCATTTCCTTGCCTTTCGTCAAAGTGGCGTTCAGGCCGAACTTGTCCAAAAGAGGCAAGATTGGCTCCAGGTCGTAGAGCTTGAAGATCTCGACAAACCACAACATGAAATCTAAGAGAAGTTGTCCAAAGTCGTCATCCCCTTCCTCATATGTGGTATTGAAGACCATCGAGAAGGTCACATTCAACATGCAGAGAGTAAGAGGGGGACAAAGGTCAAACGGCTGACCCTTCCTCTTCTTGACCAGTTCTACGAGATGATTTGCCTCACGGAGGACGACATCTTGAGACTTGGTGATGCCGTAGCCATAATGGCGACTTGTGCGGACCATGTATTTCTTCTCTCTTTTCCACGAGGCAGAATACGTCTCAAAAAACAAACCTGGGATAACAAGAAAAAGTATTTAGCTTCTGAAATTTTGAAAAAGGTATAAATGAAATAAGCTTACTGTTAGGGCTATGGTTTTACACCTAGCCTACACCTTAAACTTGACTTACCGAGGTTTTTGTGTTTTTTGTTGACATATGTAAATGGCCAGCTGTCTGGACGTCCTGACGTGTGAGTTGCTTGCCTTGTAAACGCATCTTTAATGGCCTTCAAGCTATTCAATATCAAAATTTTTCTAGGAATGATAAGAAAAACAACACTGGCTTAAAAACAGTTCTACTTTTTTTCTCTTGCAAACCACCCTCCATCTACCAGGTGATTTTGTTTTCTCAGTATGAAGACTAACATAACTAAGAGGTGGGTTGTATCAAAGATAGTAGCCTACTGTACTATGGTGTTCCATATGTGCCATTCCTTTCCGTCGCCTTTTCAATTTTGTCCGTCGCCTTTTCAATTTTGTCCGTCGCCTTTTCAATTTTTCCCATCGTGGGTCCACGTGACTACCAGGTGACTATCACATGACTCCGAAGGAAATTCGACCTTTGGGAGGCATACCGCAATTGCCAAAATGTATACGTTGCTTCATCCACAGTCGAGACCAGATAACAACGATAATATCCTTTTTCAGTTCCATTCTTGATTTACTAAGCAAAGGCTGTACATAGACAGTATGGGCGAGGTATCCAATCATTTTTCTTTGCCAACAAATCATCACATGGTCATCATGTGCAAGCTATTAGCCAGCGATACGTCGGGGCGTCTTTTGGACGCCCTATTTTATTTTTGGACGTCCCGAAAAACTGTCGGACGCCCTTGAAGACGCCCTGTTTTTTGTACATAATATAAAAAAATTACATCCGAATACCTGAAATTGTAAGCAAAACGAACGCAAATCCAAAACTATTACTACCTGCCAGCTGCAGTGAAGGTAATTTTATGCAAGATACAACCAATTTATCTTAAATATACTGATCGCCCATTCATTGTTTACTACGAAAGCCCATTAGCGCCACGAAAAAATAAAAAACAAATCCGTTATTACGGATTCGAATCCGTTATTACGGATTAGCAATCCGTTATTACGGATTAGCAATCCGTTATTACGGATTAGCAATCCGTTATTACGGATTAGCAATCCGTTATTACGGATTAGCAATCCGTTATTACGGATTAGCAATCCGTTATTACGGATTAGCAATCCGTTATTACGGATTAGCAATCCGTTATTACGGATTCGCAATCCGTTATTACGGATTCGCAATCCGTTATTACGGATTCACTCGAGGATCCCTTGATGGCGCTATTTGCGTTGGACAGTAATGGTTTATCCTGCCTAACTTTTATTAGGCCCAAAGGACGTACGTGATTTCAATAATCATGTTTTATTATTAATTTTTTTTTAAGTAACTGCAAATCACCGCAACCATTGTACACTTAATAATGAACCACAACAGCAAGATATTGAACTAAGTTGAAGTGCATGTTTACAAATACACAGTCCTAACCTTTGAAATTTTAATAACTTTGTGTCTTTACGGAAAAACCACGTGGTTCAAGAAAGGCCGGACCTATCCCACTATTCTATCAAAAGCGTTTGTTATGAAATTAATTGAAATGAATATGGTCGAAAGATGTTTAAAAAGTAGAATATAATAATCCACACAAAAATGCCTCGAAATTGTGTGGTTTTTCATTTACCTTGTGAACTAACACCGTCCGCCATTTTGAGTCAAAAATTTGACTCCACAAAATGGCGGACCGTGTTAGTTCACGAAATATAAGAAAAACCACACAATTATTTGTGTGGATCATTATATTCTACTTTTATAACATCTTTCCAACCATATTCATTTCAATTCAATTCATAACAAACGCTTTTGATAGGATAGTGGGATAGGTCCGGCCTTTCTTAAACCACGTGTTTTTTTCCGTAAAGACACAAAGTTATTAAAATTTCAAAGGTTAGGACTGTGTATTTGTAAACATGCACTTCAACTTAGTTCAATATCTTGCTGTAGTGGTTCATTATTAAGTGTACAATGGTTGCGGTGATTTGCAGTTACTTTTAAAAAAATTAATAATAAAACATGATTATTGAAATCACGTACGTCCTTTGGGCCTAATAAAAGTTAGGCAGGATAAACCATTACTGTCCAACGCAAATAGCGCCATCAAGGGATCCTCGGGTGAATCCGTAATAACGGATTGCGAATCCGTAATAACGGATTGCTAATCCGTAATAACGGATTGCGAATCCGTAATAACGGATTGCTAATCCGTAATAACGGATTGCGAATCCGTAATAACGGATTGAGAATCCGTTATAACGGATTGCGAATCCGTAATAACGGATTGCGAATCCGTAATAACGGATTGCGAATCCGTTATAACGGATTGCGAATCCGTAATAACGGATTGCGAATCCGTAATAACGGATTGCGAATCCGTAATAACGGATTGCGAATCCGTAATAACGGATTCGAATCCGTAATAACGGATTTGATTTTTTTTTTTTTGTGGCGCTAATGGGCTTTCGTAGAAACGCCACGCAGTAGACAAGTTTACAAAGTACATGTACATGTACATGTACATGTATGTGGACGTAAAAAGCGTTGTGTATGTACATGTACATGTCGTGTCTACCAGGGTTGTGTGTGATAGATCGGCAGCACTCGAGACACACGTGTTGTAGACTTGATTTCAAGTCTGAGATAAGGGTTATTTTTCTGCATCAGCCACACAAAATCCCCCCGCAGATTGGCTATCACGCGCTCTAACTCGTAGGTTAAAGACGGAGGTTAATCCACAAGAGGGCGCTATTTCAGGCAATGCAGGTAGACTAAAAACCAGGAGCACAGACTTGGAACCAAGTCTAGGCACGTCATTCCCGCTCTTTTCTGGCTGCCGGCAACCTTTCAGTGCATATTAATGTTTGCAGAACATCGCACATGCGCAGTGTATGAGTCAAAACGTGCGTGTCTGTTTGTAATGTGTGAACCTCCCACCATGAGTATGGGTAATGCAGGTTTAATAAAGAATGCTCACTGCACACCGTAATATTGAAGGACAGTACTTCTTAAATGCTCACCTCCCTCACTATCAAACTATCCCTCGTAGTGGTACATGTACATTGAAATGTTAACGATTGTTTCGTATATAATTCGCGGGCTATAGAAATAGAATACCGCAACTCGACTCTTGTACGGGGGAAATCAATAAGTCGTGACCCCGCCCAAACTTTAAAAATAATAATAACACTGCGCGAAATACTACGATTCTTAGGGCCCCGTACGGTGCTGATTTCTTTTTTTTAAACCCTTTAATCGGCCCAGACCCAAAGCATACGTGGAGTACACAGTAAATGCAATAATAGTTCTGTGGTACATGCTTGCTGAAAATTTACCCCAACAATTTGGACACCCTATTTTCAAATCCTGGCTAAAAGCTTGATCATGTGACAGTCACGTGGCCGTTTCAGAAAAAAAATGCGCCTGAAAAATTGAAAAGGCGACGGAAGAAAATTGAAAAGGCGACGGAAGAAAATTGAAAAGGCGACGGAAGAAAATTGAAAAGGCGACGGAAGAAAATTGAAAAGGCGACGGAAGAAAATTGAAAAGGCGACAGAAGAAAATTGAAAAGGCGACGGAAGAAAATTGAAAAGGCAACGGACAAAATTGAAAATGCGACGGACAAAATTGAAAAGGCGACGGACAAAATTGAAAAGGCGACGGACAAAATTGAAAAGGCGACGGAAGGAGTGGCACATATGGAACACCATAGCCTACACCCCACCCCCATTGATGTCTTGATGCCATTAACATTTAAAATCATCTGGAGATCCGGACCTTTGTGATTAGTTTTGTGGTGAAACTGTATAACTACGTGGTGCAACTTTGCAACTTTTTTTTAATAGATAGCTGCGTTTGGTGACCTTCCCTTGCAATGAAGTTAAGTTATCATTGTTTATTGATAATATCAGTGATCAAAGAGGAACAATCAACAGTCAGCCAGTGGACTGATAACGCCATTGCATAGCACCCTTATTAATATGTTATTGCAAACAAATTGCAAATGGTGGCTATAACATCATGGTGCATAGGCTTAACTATGGAAAAGGACTAACAATTGTGATAACCCCAGCTACACAAACACTACCACCAACAAAACAGACACTGCCATATCTCTGCCCGTAACAAAATATTATTCGTAAATTTGCGTCCATGTCCATGTCCATTGTAATTGTCCTTGTAGTAACCACGTGCCCATGGAAGACGACCCTTCCTCCATGCTATGCCTACTGATACTGTATATATGCCTATTAAACATCCTCAAAGCTAATGTAAAAAACAAATCACCCGTGGAACATCCCTCTCTTTCGAATTGCCCTATGAATACATATAGTTCATAAATATTGTCTTCTGTCCACTCATATAGGTCCTAAATAATGGGCACACTTCCACAAACGCATGTTCAAGTTGCTTCTATACAAAGCCAATTATAATAAATTTTCTGTCGAATTGGAAATTCAGGTTCGCTTTGTGAGAGTCCCGACCTAGTGTTTCGAAATTTCGCACGAATGACAATTTTGATACTCACTTCCCAGCAAACATCGGGAGGGTGAAAAGGTCAGGGTGGTACTGTTTTCCAATCCTGGTGATGTTGGCGGTTGTTTGTCCCGAGTTGAGGCTGATCATTTGACTGCAGCCGATGAGAGGCCATCCTTTCGGTCCCGGTGGCCAGTTGTATTTTCTGTTGTAGGAGATTCGTCGATACACCAGGGCCGTCAAGAGGAATGTAATGACGGTACATAGGACTAGGAAAATGTCAAAATCTGACAGGAAATACACGACTTTCTCTATGAACGCCATTGGGACTATATGCTGCATACCATGTACGCGGATGAACTGCGCATGAAGTCGTCTGTGTAAATAGTTACCGGTAGCATACCCTTGGCCTCGATAAATGCGTCATGACCCTGGCCCGGCTAAGTTCATTGTTAATCAATCATAAATTCAGCTAGGATTTCGACAAGTGAAGTGGAAGTGCAAACTGAAATAGGAGTTAGTGCAGACACAACACGCGTGCACAGTGAGTGCAAAGTGCGGCCTCCCGCCAGCTTTGAGTCCGGGAGAAGATACTGCTATACGCACTAACACTTAGGTTTGTAAAATGATTGAACATTGCGCCTTTTTGTATGGGGCTGATGATGGTGGAGTGAACCAAATGTGTATGTGTATGTGTAGCGTACCTCAATTGGAGAATTGTCTTCCAATGATCGGCGCCTCAGTTTTTCCTATAAATAGCGCTTTGCTATAAATCCGCCTTTCAATAAAATCAGAACTGATTTAGTTATCCTTATCATCACCCATCCATTAACTAAAGCCTTCCATTAACTATAACAACCCAAGCGACCAGGTATGGCCTATCCATTTAAAGGGGCGTTATTGCCTTCAAATATCTCATAATTTTGTTGTTTGAAAATGCTCCTATCTTTTTCAAGAGTTGTCCAAGCACTTAAACACTTACAGAGTGCCGTAATTAGTGAGTGGTGATTAAAAGAACATAAGTGTGCCTCCTAACAGCGGAACATTTGGCCTGCCATTTTGTAAAGTCAACAAATAGCGGACCGGCATGTTTTGTCATGAAATTACACAAAAAACACACAATTTCATGGGATTTTTTTGTGAATCATCCAATTCTACTTTTGAAATATCTTTCCAACCATCACTATTTCAAAACAATGCTTTTTTAATAGCCCAAAGCGCCCAATCCGACGGCAATGTGCCCCTTTAATCCCAACGAAAAGCAATCGACGTCCTCAGGCCCGTAACCAGGAACTATTATTAAAATTAATTTTTATTTTTTATTTTTTGGGGGAGGCGAATATGAAAGAAAAGGTACATCGGCACGTTAGCGCCGCCTGTCCCTCAGCGACGCAGGGGGATTTGTTTAACACGAGCCATTTGGTCCATTTTTGCGCTTATTTTAAAAATATTTTGCACACCTCCCCCCCCCCCCCGATTTGAGTGGACTCCCCCCCCCCCTTGTTTTATTTTGGAAGGGTTGCCGCCCCCTAGCAGGGCCGGCCTGGTCTTGTGCACTGACAGGTGTCGTGACCGTCGGAAAACGATACACACACGCTCTAATGACTCCAGCCACCACAACGATAAAGCTGTTTGGAAAAAAATACTGCCTGGCAAATTTCTTTGCTAAGCTAGAAAAGAGTGGAGCACCAGTTGCAACATTGTTAACTTTTTGAAATGTTGGCAGGTAACATGTTTCAGCTAAGCAAAGTTTTTCTGTGCTTAGCAAGTTTTTGGTGCATTTGACTGCATTTGGCGAGTCTAAAACCAGATGTTTGAAAACATTGAAAACTGAAAACACATGGGATTTTTCTGGTGAAAAAATTAATAATGTCTTGTGACTGTTGACCGATTGAGCTTTAACTTTTAATTTTTTTAAATTTCATATAAGTTGGAAACTAGCCTATATAGTGGTAGTACTGGTACTCTCTTCAAATTACATTCGCAAAATCAACTCCCTCGAGACTTTCAAGACTAAATACAAAATCTAAGGCTCATTTCCCCATTAAATTATGTTGTCTTTCTTGTAGTAGTGCATTGTGGGCTTTGTGGCTTTGTGAAAAAAGTATCTGACAATTACCCATGTTGTCCATGCGCTTTACAATAAATAAAAAAGATTGCATTAATAGGCCTATTCTCAATTACACCCATTTATGTCGATTGATTTCTTTATTGAGTTTAATATGCAAATTACTGACAGCATAAGGGATGTGTATATGTAACGGTGTGATCGGAAAATCTTTGAAAATTCCATGCACTCCTTTGGGGATATAAACATTGTTTTTTGAGTGCAACATTGATAGCAGGCTACGATCGCGTCTATAACCATACCCAGGTCCCTACTCTGTGATAAGTTGTTGTTGAACCATGTACCTATGTCGGTGGCTATAATCATACCATGTACTAGTCACAGAGCAAAGTGCAAGGCTTTGTTACAGGCAAACAAAATATCTTTCATTCAACTGAAATGGTGCAGTATTGTGTCTACACTATCGGGAGGAAAATAACATGTCTTTGCTCTTTATAAACCCCAAATCTTTTGTCACGCCTGCTTGGCAGCAACCTTTGTCATTGAGATTGTGATCTACACTCTAAAAATAATTTTAGAAAAAATAAGTCTGAATTTACCAAGATTCCGGGTTGACGAGGGGAGAGGGAAACACCATTTCTGGGTCAGTATGTCCCGAATCTGTGTCAGCGTGACCAGAAAATGTGTTGTAGAATCTAAATCCCAATTTTGTATCAGTTTCCTGGTCCGTTGGCCTGATCCAGAAATGAGTGAGCCTCACTGGGACTCAAAATCCACGTCAATTCAGACCCAGCAGTTTTTAGAGTGTACTTTAGTGTAAGCCTTTTAAAGAGAAATGTTATAACGGTACATAGGACTAGGAAAATGTCAAAGTGCGGCAAAGTGGTCAAAACCCTCTCAATGAACGCCTTCTTGACTATTGTGCCAGATGGGGTGGGGTTCTGGGTGGATGGATTGGATGCATTGTGACAGGCAGATGAGGCAAATTGGGGTTTTAAACAAACATTTGCATTTTGTTTAATACCCTTGCGCACGACATCACCCCTGTTTTAGTGACTATTCCGCAGTGTCAACAATACCAACTTCACACAAGCTGGATGCGTGGGAGTTTAATCAGGGAATGTTTGCGGTAGCACCATGTGTAAATCTGTTTTGAGTAGTGTTGGTTCTGAAAAGAACCGGTTGTTGATACTCAACGTTTCGATCAGTATGCTCTGATCGTCTTCAGGAAATTTTTTGACTCTGTTGCTAGATGCTGCATAAGTCAGTACTGCTTGGAGATGTTGTGGGCTCGGCTCGATTGTGCGCGAAGGCGGGAACCGGAACAGGATAAGCTGGGTTTAGTTTGCTTCGGTGAAGCGTGTAGGCTGGAGGTATGACTGAAACCTAAACTGAAACCCACTGGGAGTTGGTACTTGGGGAGTGTGTGCTCACTGAACTGAATCAGTTGGTAACAAGCACAGAGAGAGAACCTAGAAAAGGGAACAATACATACAACAATAGCAGGACCCCAACAATAGCAGGGGGCTGTGGACGGGGGAGGGTAATAGGGTTTGAGTTAGTTTTTCTTCCAGGACATGAAGTACTGGTTTCATACAGAGTTGGCAATGATCGCATTTGAACGACGAAACACTAAAATATTATTCGAGGTCATGGAAACAAAATGACTGCCAAGAAGTGTGACTAATAGTATGTAAACAATAAATCGCAAAAAACAACACCAGTAGTTATTTTGTAATTCAACACAATTAGTTTATAATTCGTATTGACTTGCTGTCTGATTTACCTTTTGTAACATAATGTCAGTCAAAACAAAGAACGACACACAAATTTAGGGATTTCAATAATTGTCAAAGACTGATTCAAGACAATGATATGACCACACAGCGCTAAAATATATGCTACCATTATTAAAAGAGACTTACATGAAAAAGAATTTAATACACTCTTCACATTCAAGAAGTCAAGTGCAAATGCAATTATTGTTGTTCCTTTAGGAAAATAAAAAAGGAACATGTACAATAAGAGACAGAAATTTTAAACGTGTGCCCGTATAAGAGTGACTTAATTAGCAATCAAACGGCTCTTGACAAGAAAATGTCACTACGGTTACGTTTTGTTGCTAGAATAAACCCAGAGACATCTCATTCCCATCAGAGTTAAACCTTCCCACAGCGGCGTTAAACCAGACATTAATTTATAATTTTAAGGTTGCAAGTGAATGGCAAAGACTTTACTTGGGCGGGGGGGGGGGGGGGGGGTGGCGGGTATTTCATGTATCGAGCCAATTAAAAAGCATTTTTTACATTCTGTTATCATGAGGGGGTCCTGCATGCAGTGGGGTAACTAAGGTAAATTTTTAGGGGGCACAAGGGGGGCACCATTTTTTCTAGGGGGGGCACTGCTGGCAAAACAACTATAGATTCCTTTGCACTTTTTAAAAACTGGATCTTAATCTACGCAATGGCAGGTTCCAAACAGCCCCTCAATAAACCAAATGGAATAATATGGTCATTTTGCAAAATGATGTTTCTAGGCCTACTTCATGTATTTCAGGATCACTCTCATATGCTGGACGTTTACTGCAACTGGGTGTAGCTTCATCTCCCTCACCCATCTCGCTTCTTTAAAAAACTCCCAATATTCGCCTGCATCCTTCCTTATTTTGTGTCAGATTCTGCAGCCTATAAAATACATCATAATGAAACGAAGATTTTTTTTTTTTTCTTCTTTCTTTTTTTCTCTCTTCTTTTTTTCACATCTAGAACCATGCACCCAGTTACTGTTTGAATGTGTAGAAATAAATCATAACTGTTAAGAAGGGATTGCGAGACCGGATCCGGATTTATGTATTTGAGGACTGACACTATATTGTTACACACTTGGGGCTAATCAATGTTAAAAACTTTGATCTCCTTTCGAAATTGTTTTGACCCATCTGCCCCCCCCCCCCCCCCCCCAATTTCGATTTTTACATAGGCCCTATTGACAAACTATTTAATATACCCTATAGGCCTACACTGAAAAACAATGTAATGTCACAAATGAAGCAGATATTTTAGATCAATGCTCTCACAGCTCAAGAGTTTTCAATGGCTTTTCCTCATGTAACTTATGATAAATGCAACGGCACCCAGCACGTCGTGTAGCTTCATGTGACACTACCGTACCGTATTTAACGTGGCAGACTGTGGCGCGCGCGGGCGATGAGTCATATACAATTTGCGGACGTGATTTACCGTACTCTGAAGACGTTGGTAAGAATAACAACTGTCCATTGCAAAGGTACAACACTGTGTAAATAGAAAAATAGTTTGAAACATTGAGTTATACGCCACCAGTGCTCCATAAAAGTTTATAAAACTCTGGTAATTATTATAGTCTCAAAGGTTCAGATTTCAAATGGGCCCCCCCCCTTAGTTACGCCACTGCCTGCATGGGGGCCCCAGTCCCCACTAAGCTCCCCCACCCTCTGGTTACGTCACTTCCTTACGATGACGTTTGAATGGCAGGACACGGATCACACTTTCATATACTCAGTTTTCTTGAAACACAATTAAGCCCTTTTCACACGAGAAGCGAAAACTTTACGTCCGTCGTTTTGGGCGCCAGTTGTCTGTCCCAAAGGTTGTATGCGATATCATGACAAACATTCACACGATGACACACTTCGCGTTCCCGACGTCCCTCGCTTTCGTCGAGATCGCGTATTGGGTCAAAGGTCATCATTGGTTATTTATTAGTTCGCTGGTGCTCTGTCAGTGTCCCGTTTAATGTTACGTAATTGCGTTTAGGGTACCCTCGATAGCTTTCTCGGCGGCGAATTTTTTTCCCCCAGCGCGGTAAAGGCCATTCTGTGCATATATCTCACTGGGATCCGTATGTGCCAAGCTTCATTACAATATCAACTAGCAGCTGTACAGAATGGCCTTTACCGCGCTGGGAAAAAAATGTCGCTTCTCGGCGCGACATTTATTGTTTGCTTTTTCGTGCAAATTCTCAGCGTCCAGACTATTAACTTCGAAGATGAATGTAGCGGAAAGTATTTTGTCAGAGATGGCAAGTGGAAGTGCCAAATCCAAAACAAAGGTAGGCCTAACTTAAAATAATTTGCAACACGAACATTTCTTCCACCGACGCCATTTTGATAGGATATATACCTCGAACAAACCATAAACGACATTTCACCCGGTGCGCATGCGTGGTGTGCGATCACTTGGGACCTTGGTATTGTAACGGGCCAAGGACGTGGCAGAGCCCGGATGGGCAAAGCCCGCCACGTAGGAATAATTATCGAAACAAAAGGGGGTTGATGAAATTAAACCAACGTTAACACCAAAAGAAAGTGTGGCACAACAGACATAGCTTCAGGGGGGCGCCTCCCATGATAAGTTTTAATCGTAAACAACAACAATAATATGGTAATAGTTTATACAATAAATAAATAAGAGCAGAGGGGGTAATAGAAATCGCACTTACATTATAATTGAGAGTGGTGCATGGAGCTCGGGCTGGAGTTTCAAACCAAAAGTAAACTAATAAACGGAGAGAAAAGAGGGTTTCGCCTCGAAATGAAATTGTGACCAACGCCCCACTCCCTGCACCGAGGTTTTATACCACTTGACACATTCCCAAAATGGGTACAATGGGTAATAATACAAAGAAATAAACAAAAGAACCACCCATAGGGAAAAGTATCGGGTGCGTAAGGTACCTATATGCAAATTAACCGTGGCTGTTAAACTTAAACAAGTCGGTGCGCGTTACAGTACCATCATGCGGGGCGTCGTTTCACTCTACCGATATTGGCGATTCTAAACAGGGATGCGATTTTTGAAGGTCTTGATCCCGCTTGTTTCTAACGCGGGTCCGTGGTAATTTCATCACACGGATTCATTTCACACGACGCAAATTTGCGATTGTGTTATACCGGTGCGATTTCGTTGCAAACGACCATCGTTCTGAGCGCGGCGTGTGACCGTTCCCCGATAACTTTTCGTGACGTCCTTCTTCGGGGCACGGCGCTAAGGCCCTATGTAATCAGCAGGAGATATTCCTACTATATGTTCTGAACCTGTCCATACATAAATATGGCCTTCTGTCGATCTTCAAACTTTAACAGTAGTTGTGCTTCACACCTACGGTGAAACTGATAAACCTCTTGGATCCAGTATTGCTCAAGATCACCGTGCATCCTGTTTGCATTTTTCCGATCGTCATACAAACATGCAAGGACCGCCATGACATACCTTGTGCATGTATTGTGGAGCTGCAGTCTGCTTGCACTTGCAGTTATTTGTACTGAGCCAGTCATGTCTAACTCACTGCAGCACATGCTGCACTATGACAGCAACAGCCTGAGAGAAATCAGAGCCAACACGACTCCTCAACAGCTAACATTACCCAGAGACGTGTTTAATTGCTTCTATCAAGTGCCATGGAATCGGTAAGTGGCGTCATGTTCACAGGGGTTGTCGGGCTGGCAAGAAAAAAGTCAGAGGATATTCTACTACTGATTTTCATAATCAGCGTCACAACAATGCACTTTTGACAAAACTTGGTTTGCTGAATTGTCAGTCGGCATGTAATAAAGCTAGCTTGATCAAGGACCACATTATAGACCATGACATTGATATATTGGCACTCACAGAAACCTGGTTTAAATCTGAGAACGACCAATACACTACAAACTTAACCCCCAAGGGTTTCAACCTTGTCCACGCCCACAGAAAAGGCAGGGAGAGGAGGTGGTGTTGCTCTGCTGTGTAAATCGGGACTCACCGCGTCTGTTTCTAAGCAACCACCTGACAACCAGACGCTGTCCCCTACTTCCTTTGAACACATCACAGTGGACATTATCCACAACAATCACCACTTATGTGTCACTGTTCTTTATAAACCTCCACCTTCACAGAGACGTCGAGTCCCATTCAGTCGGTTCATAGAAGAGAAGAGCTACTTAATCAGCAGGTGCTTTTCAACGAAACTCCCATTATTCTGGGTGATTTTAACATCCACTGGGACTACAATACATCTGAAAACTAATCACTTCCGAGAACTCCTCCAGCAGTATGGTATGCAGCAATTGGTGAATTTCGAAACACACACATCTGGCCATACCATTGATCTAGTGATTGTCCGCCAATCAGACAACCTCTTCAAATCAATTCTTCCATCTGAGTTTGTGTGTGACCACTGCTCGGTCCACTGCCTCCTGGATCTCCACAAACCGCAGCACACTAAAAGACTGTATCCTACCGCAAAATCAAAGCCATTAACTTAGAAATCCCTATTTCAGATAACAAACCGCCTTATGAATAGGAAACCAACACCCAAGCTACCTATTCATTCATCCCTCAAAGAACTCGTGACCAGGTTCTCCGGCTACTATACCAACAAGATCCAGCAAATAAGAGACGATCTACAGCCCGAGAGTCATGGACCCTCCAAAACTGCATCTTCAGACAACTTTGAAAATCCGCAGCCCTGTCAGAATGCGCTTACTACATTCACCCTGGCTTCGGAACTCGAGATTGCTAAACTCATTAGGGGCTCCCCCACGAAATCTTGCTCGCTGGACCCACTACCTACATCCTTGGTCAAGGCAAGCTTTAACCAAGATCACGAACATGTCACTCAGCACTGGTAGTTTTCCACGATGCTTTAAAACAGCTCTGGTTACCCCAGCCATCAAGAAACAGGCCCTGGACTCTAATGACTTGAACAATTATCGCCCTATATCCAACCTGTCTTTCGTGTCAAAGGTCGTCGAGAAGGTAGTAGCAAGCAGGTTAAATGCACATGTAGCTCAGCATGAGTTGCACGAGAGCCAACAATCTGCTTACAAAAAATTCCACAGTGTTGAGACTGCTCTCTTAAAAGTCCACAACGACATCATGTGTGCAGTTGACAGCAGAAAGGTTGTACTGCTAGTCTTGCTCGATCTCTCTTCGGCCTTTGACACAATTGACCACAAATTACTGCTTCATAGATCGTACAATTATTTTGGCATCCAAGGCTCTGCCCTCTCCTGGTTTAAGTCTTACTTACACGACCGTTCTCAGGTTATCAAAATACAAGACGAGGCTTCGGCTGTGGCCAAGGTTCCTTACGGAATACCTCAGGGCTCTGTCCTCGGCCCGGTGCTTTTCACACTATACACTTCGCCTCTTGGTCACATTGCTCGTAATCATGGTTTACAATATCACTTTTACGCAGACGACTCTCAATTATATACTACATTTTGCCCCACTATCACAGGTGACGATTCCAACATGCTTGATGTACTTACTAACTGCCTCACTGACATCCAAACATGGATGTCGGTCAATTTTCTCAAATTCAATCCTCACAAAACCGAGTTTCTGGTCATATCTTCCCCTCACTTCAGACACAAAGTACAAATACAGGACATACAGGTTGGCGATGCTCATGTTCAACCAAGCTCAGATGCCCGCAACCTCGGCGTGCTTTTTGAACAAAGTATGGACTTCAAGAAGCACGTCTCTAATACCTGTCGGACCTCATACATGTACCTCAGGCGTATAGCAGCAATTCGGCACTTGCTCACAACTAATGCAGCAGAACAGCTTATTCATGCTTTCATCACTAGTAGTAGGCTTGACTTCTGCAATAGTCTCCTGGCTGGGCTTCCTCAAAACACACTTCATCGCCTGCAATCTGTCCAAAATGCCGCAGCAAGATTACTGACAGGTACCAAAATATCTTCACACATCTCTCCCATTCTACATAATCTCCACTGGTAACCCATTCATTTCAGAATTCAATATAAGATCATCCTTCTGACATTCAAGGCTCTCCATGGACTAGCCCCTACCTACCTACAGAGCATGCTTCAGTCCCGTAGTGTCAGGCCGGGTCTGAGGTCATCGGGCAGCACGCTCTATGTTCCTCTGACCCGTTTATCCAGCTATGGGGATAGGGCCTTTTAGTAACATTTCACCCCGCCTCTGGAACTCTCTGCCTCAACATCTCAAGGACACACATGACATCTCACGATTCCAACAATCTCTCAAAACCCATCTCTTCAGATTAGCCTTTAAACATAATCGAGTGAAATTTTCTTCTTGTTCTTGACCAGCGCCTTTGAATGTCACACAGATAAAGTGCGCTTTAAAAATGCTGTATTATTATTATTATTATTAAATACAAACATATCGGCTTCCTCTACATGAACCGGCATATATCAATGAATGATTTATATTTATACTTCTCTTATATATGCATTTAGATTACCTTTGTAAATTCTGGTAAAATTGTTTGCAAAATGATTTAATGTCTTGGTTAAACTTACATAATATATAACATTTGTGATAAAAGAAAGGAAAGGGTGACGAGATCGTCAAAGTTCGGGTATACATGACCGCCTCTCCATTTACACTATCTTCTAAATTATTGAAAAACAAACAAATAATAATTACTAATGAATGTCCAAGAATTTCATTCATAGAATGCTTAAAAGCCTTTATTCAAGACATAGGGTGCATCCAAGAATATAAAGAGCAACACACGAACATAGTTTATCATAACGAAGCAATACACCGATCCATTAAGCCACGCCCATTTCTCATTGACCAATCACAACCGCGAAATCTGATCACCATTTGAGCCGTTTGGTGATCTTTGCACCAATGGTGATCGGGTTTCGCGGCTGTGATTGGTAAACTCGTAAGGAGGCGGGGCTTAATGGATCGATCTATTTGGCTTGGACCAGCACGGAGCTGGGAAGGACTTTAATACTTGTTCCGATTGCGTCATGGCTGACATCTATTCTCTGAGTTCTGCTTGCAGACGATATTCAAGTGGAGACAGACTGAGCCACTGAGCTTTCACTATACTGGATCACCGTCTGGAAGCTTGAATTTGAACTTCTGCACCAGGGAGATGTAGAAAATGAAGAACTCTTTCTGTGCCATCTGCGCGCCGAAACACTGTCTTTGCCCTGAAAAAAATACACAATACAACCGACAGTCAGTATTAACATTGTTAATCTTTATCTATTTAAACAAGAGTTTTGTAAACAAATACAACCAATATCGCAACAAACTGCAATCGACAACTGATCAGAAAACTTCCTATTCATAACGATGATCACAAATGTGATACTCACCTATTGAGAATGGTATATCGGGTACTCTGGCTTTGAGAGTTTTCCATCCTCATCAATGAACCTCTCAGGCCTGAAGTTTTCAGGATCGCCCCAAAGATCTGGATCAAAGTGGACGGCATATAATTATGTTGGGAATGATTGTGGTACCTTTAGGAATGTTGAATCCAAGAATGTCTAGAATGCGGAGTAAAGAGCCAGAAGGGTGTGTCGATGCGAAGCACCTCTAAGATCACAGCTTCAGTGTAAGGCAGCTTGCCCCTGTCGTCTAATGTGGGCTCCCGTTCACCAATGACATGTTGTATCTCCTCAAAGACGCGCTGCTGCATCTCTGGGTAGACAGCGGTGGCCAGCATCAAGAACTTGACAATCGCTGGAGTCGTGTCTCCTTGATCGGGGATCAGGTTAAAGAACATCCACATGAACTTCTCATCATAAACTCACGAAGATCACTATTGGGGTCATTCTTGACTAATTCGATCAGGCATTCGTCTATCATATCTCGAGGGTGGTTAAAGTCTATCGTCGCTTTGTGTTGGTCGATGTGGTCCTTTATAAAGGTGGAGATCCTTTCAGTCATTTCCTTGCCTTTCGTCAAAGTGGCGATCAGGCCGAACTTGTCCAAAAGAGGCAAGATTGGCTCCAGGTCGTAGAGCTTGAAGATCTCGTTAAACCACAACATGAAATCTTATAAGAGAAGCTGTCCAAAGTCGTCATCCCCTTCCTCATATGTGGTATTGAAGACCATCGAGAAGGTCAATTTCAACATGCAGAGAGAAAGAGGGGGGCCAAAGGTCAAACGGCTGACCCTTCCTCTTCTTGACCAGTTCTACGAGATGATTTGCCTCACGGAGGACGAAGTCTTGAGACTTGGTGATGCCTTAGCCAAAATGGCGACTTGTGCGGACCATGTATTTCTTTTCTCTTTTCCACGAGGCAGAATACGTCTCAAGGAACAAACTTGAAATACAAAATACAAAGTATTAATTGGGCCCTTTGGCTTCTCAATGAAATTTGAATAGTGTACAGTAATTAAACTTACTGTTAGGGCCTATGGTTTTTATATTAACATACACGTTAAACTTGACTTACCGAGGTTTTTATTTTTTTCATTGACTATACGTAAATGGCCAGCTGTCTGGACGTCCTGACGTGTGAGCTGCTTGTCTTAAAAGGGCGTCTTTGAGGGATTTCAAGCTGTTTAGTACAACGATGCGTCTGAAATAATTGGTACATTATGGAAAGGATTTATTATCTGATCCTTCTTTAATTACTTTTATGCAAGTTCGTCCCAAACCAAGATAAATGCCACTCATGGTACGGGGCTTCGAGAAGAAAACCTTAAAGATGAAAATAGCTCAGGGGAGCTGAGGGTAGGAATTGATAGTCTGTTTTCCACGCATAGCGTGCCTTGTCACACATTAAACCCAAATTATCGTAGTCAATAATTTTCACAATTTTACACTAAAATTGAGTTGAGCCTGCCGAACTTGCTGAGTTGAGCCTGCCGAACTTGCTGCTGGTTTGTTTATTCAACTGATCTTTACATTTTCAGTACTTTTTCTCAATACATTGTATTACATCGTTTTCTCATTCTCTGATCTTCAGTATACCACACCTACGTTTACAATGTATAGGACTTTCTTGTTGTCTGTGTGCCATTGCACACATACATGTAGCCCTTCCAGGCTGCTCCATGTGAAACTCTTTCCACTTCACTGTGCCCAGGGTTAAAAACCAGAGATAAAACTCTATGAGCTAAAAGACTCTGGAAAACCTTGTGGCCTACTTTCTGTTACAAATTTAGCAACATGAATAAATCTACACTTTACTCTATTTTGCGAAAACTTTAAGCTTATGGCCTACTTTTTTGTGACGGATTTAGCAAAATGGCAATAATACACTTTACAATTAATTTTAATGGAAATAATTCTACAGATAATTTTAATATTCTTCTTTTAAAGTAATTCTTTCTTACATTATTGTAATTATATTTAGATCCTTTGTCTGCATTCCTTTTGTCACCAATATAAACGTTTTCATCTTTCAGCTTTAAAGACCATGAATAATTCCGTCCCCTAAAAATTAGCTATAAAACAAACATTTTACTTTTTGTAATATCTTCTGAAAACCATTTTCCAATCTCTGTCTGATTTATATCAGCTTATTAAATTATCTAAAAGTAAATCATGTATTCCTCCAATTTTAAAACTAAACCGTCCCAGCAGAACGGTGTTCGCGGGCTAGAATGATCCCAAACCCATTCTCTTACTGGGTTGTGGCGCCTTTAGGAATGCGCCACACCTTAGGCTACATTCCTAGCCCAACTTGGGCTATGCATACCAAATCCTTTACAAGCGTACCCACCCGCTTGCTAGTGCCCAACAGACAATATTTTCCTGCTATACCCTGTAACGCAGGAAAATACATGTCTGTTTTCCACGCATAGCGTGCCTTGTCACACATTAAACCCAAATTATCGTAGTCAATAATTTTCACAATTTTACACTAAAATTGAGTTGAGCCTGCCGAACTTGCTGTAGACTTTCAAAGAACGGGACCCTGGCCCATAGTACACGATTAAATTATTTATAAGTTTAACTGTCTAGTTACCTCTAATCTATTTTGGATTGTGTCTTTGACATATCGGTCCTTAGCTGTATCACTTTTCCATCTACCATGCCTTTTCCAGCATCTTTCATTTACCGATGCTCGGGCTGCCATTGATGCCCCCCCTGCCCTCAACGAGTGCAGACCTATGTTAATATTACCGCAGACTTCCTTCAATCTAGCAACAACAGTCTCCCTGGCCCTAGTGTAGCTTAATTTCTTGTTCTTGTTTATTAATACCCATTTGCCTTTGGCATTGAAAGCTGGTTTGAACAAGAAATGATCCGAGGATAGATCAATTTTGCCAACATCGATGTATCTCCTAAGCATTGCGATTGGGCATGCTGTTGTAATGCCTTGACTAATGACCAATTCATTGCCTTGTCGGTACTGGTCTGTTTTGCTTTTTGACACTTGAATGGAAATATAAGTTTGATGGAATGCTATTTCCTTACACTTTATTGAACTTACTTCATTAAATCTCAAGAATCCCGCAAAACATAATAAAATGATACACAAATCTCTCAGAACTAGCAAATCTTGCGATGTCGAATAATTTTCACAAAGTGTGATTATTTGTTCCGTTGAAACTATATCTTTTTTCACTACTGGTGCACTATTTTGCCTCTTAGATGCTTCTATTAAATTAATAACATAATTATTGTCCGTTGGGTCCGTGGCTCCCTGGATCTTGTGTGCCCATTTAATCCCGTAAACTGCAGCCTGGATTACCCCTGTAGAGCAGCCGGAATCCATAAGATGTGTCAGGTACAAAGCGACGTGTACTGGTTCTGCATGCATGGCTTGTCCCCCTTCTGCCGTGATGAAATGTTCCCATCTTCTGAATGCTCCGAAGTATTTGGAGACGGTGCCCTCGCTCCTTGATTGGAGTAGATGGTTAGCCATACTCTTGGCTAGTGAAAGCATGTGCCCTGATGTCATTCCCGTGGAGATTACATCTCGGACAACCGCTTGTCTGAGTCCTAAATCTGTAACAAGAGCAACTCAGAATGTAATATTCACAGCTATCATGTTAAAATTACTGGCTTTGCTGCCAAATATGCCATTGTTGCCTCTACCTTTATGCAACACATTTGCGTGAAGGGTTTTGTAATCCGACACGAATGGCCTGAAAATATTACCATTGTGGATTTTGGGCCAAAATGTTGCTGATTTCCAGAAAGGAATAATTAGCGTTCCTTTTGCTTTTTCTTTGACGAGTTTATCTACTGTTCTATTGATAAGTCTAGGAGGGGGCACCCACCAGTTGCAATCTGCACCCCATGGTTGCATGAAAGCGTCAATACCCGATGTACCTGGGCACCACCATTTAGAGTTAAACCTCTCACACTGATTATTGTAATCAGCTGCGAACCTATCAGTGGTATAAGGTCCCCATGCCTTGTGTAATCGGCTAAATATTGTTCTATCTACCATCCAGTCGTCACTGTCTGAATACCTGCTTAGCACATCAGCTATTTGATTTCTTTCCCGTGGTATCCAAATTGGAACTACAGTTATATTGCTCTACTCATTGTTTGTGCTGCATGAAAATCATTGGCTCCCCCAAAACCGTCATCAAGAAACATAATTATATTGTACCCTTTGGACCTCCAATGCTTCACAAATGCCCTCGTCAGTTTTGTAAACAAGTAAGCAGCTGTTGAAATACCAAATGGTAAAACATTGAAGATGAAATACCTCCTTCCCTCTTCAAAATTCCATGCAAAACCTAAATATTTTCTGTGGCTCTGGTGGATCTCCACATGGTGGTAGGCTGATTTTAAATCGAAACCAAATACATAATCACCCTGTTTGAACATGACCTTGGCCGTACGGGCCTCCTCGTACTTGAATTTGTACTTGTACAGATGTGGATTAACATATCTACAATCTAACACTAACCTGAGCTTGGAATTCTTATCCGACACTGTTAAAGGATTAACCACCTCTGGTTTAACTTTCACTTGTGAAATGCATCCTTTAGTTACAAGCTTAAGTAACTCACTTTCCACAAAGACTTTGTGTTCTCTAGCCGACCTATTGTTTACTAATTCTGCTGAAGCTGGAAGACTGTAAAGTGGTAGCATATATCCTTCCTTTATGATATTTAACAATACTTGATTTGTACCAATACTTTCCCATTTTCCCACTGCCTTTTTTAGCCTTCCTGCCGGCGTAATGCCTTCTGTATAGCTACTTGTCTTACTGCTCGATAATACACTATTTCCTTTGTGTGTTTTTCTCTTTGCACAATTGGATTTTGTAAGATAACTTATCTTAGTTTGCCCTTCTGGCATCTGCAAACTCCTGCACTCCGTACGCCAGTGGCCCGCTTTGCCACAGGAGAAACATACTCCAGGCTTTCTCGCCGGAACGATGTTCGCTGCTCCTCCTCGGATCGTTGTTGATGGGTTAGGTTGCGTCGGTCGGCTGTAGGGGTACTGTCTTTTGGTATGTGTAAGCTTTTTGCTTTGCTTCATCTTTCTCTGCGCTCTTGTCTCTGCTTTCCACATTTTTTTCTCGTCTTCTGAGTCGTCTGCGATGGTACTGGCTTCATATTCTGCGACAGTTTTCCAGCCAAGCTCTGAATTGTCTGCCATCTTTATCAGTTTTTGCCTGTATTCAATTAACTGCATACCTTCTCCTATCTTTTCTTGGGCACTCGTGGTTGCTCGGCAGACCTGGATGTCTTCTTTTAAAAAGGCGTCAGCTTCCTTTAGCTTTTGTTGCACCTTTGCGTTGGCCTTGAATTGCTCTTCGTTGCCCTTCTTTTTGAACTTATATTTGTCGTTGTTGATTTGCTCAATTTTTGCAACTTGAACCTCGCTCAGCATTCGTTGATTTTCATTAATTTGTTGGTTGAAGCAATTGAGCTTGACTGTCATAAGCTCGTCTAATTTGTTAACCAACAGTGCCTGTGATTCCTTGACTTGCTCCTGAACTAAATTTCTGATCAAAACTGATGTGTCCGATGTCGCCATTGCGGAAAAGGAATGGAAACTAAACCGTCCCAGCAGAACGGTGTTCGCGGGCTAGAATGATCCCAAACCCATTCTCTTACTGGGTTGTGGCGCCTTTAGGAATGCGCCACACCTTAGGCTACATTCCTAGCCCAACTTGGGCTATGCATACCAAATCCTTTACAAGCGTACCCACCCGCTTGCTAGTGCCCAACAGACAATATTTTCCTGCTATACCCTGTAACGCAGGAAAATACATTTCCTCTGTCTAGATTGTGGGGTGAAGGGAAACATGCATCGGGCCTACTTTGCGTTGTGGATGTGGCAGACCATGGAGGTAGAATTACATCCATGGACAGACCAACAAAGCACTTCCAGATATAGGACCAAAGACCGGCCAATATACTGCTTATTATTATTAATGTTAACCCCATAGTTCTAGAAGTATAGGCCCCGTTTATACGAATAACGATGCCCTGCATGTGTGTACAACAAATTAATTACTCCCGAGTCGAATTGTACTCACTTCCCATCAAACATCGGGAGAGTGAACAGGTCAGGGTGATACTGTTTTCCAATCCTGGTGATGTTGGCGGTTGTTTGTCCCGAGTTGAGGCTGATCATTTGACTGCAGCCGATGAGAGGCCATCCTTTCGGTCCCGGTGGCCAGTTGTATTTTCTGTTGTAGGAGATTCGTCGATACACCAGGGCCGTCAAGAGGAATGTAATGACGGTACATAGGACTAGGAAAATGTCAAAATCTGACAGGAAATACACAACTTTCTCTATGAACGCCATTGGGACTATCTTCTGCATACCATGTACGCGGATGAACTGCGTAGAAGCATGGTAGAAGTCATCTGTGTACCGGTCGGTAGCCTACCCTTGGCTAGACTTGATTTCAAGTCTGAGATCGCGGTTATTTTTCTGCATCAGCCACAGAAACCCCCCCCCCCCCCCCCCCCCCGCAGATTGGCTATCACGCGCTCTAACTCGCAATCTCAGTGATCGTAGGTTAAAGTCACCTGGAAATAGATTATTATTTTTTTTTTATATAAGAGTATATGTATATTAACAATAAAACAATTTTTTGAGTAATTGTTTGTCAGTATTTATATGTTTAAAAAATAGATAAAGTTGTTTGGGGGCGACTCCGCCCATCCCTTTTTGTGACGTCAATCGAGGAAGACTTCGCCTCGATTGAACATCGACCCTACTCGAACTTGCCTGCATTTACGTTGTATATACACGTGCAAGTAGTGAGATTGTACGTTTCGTTTGGTTATCCAAAAGGTGTTTTTTTCTTGCATTTTTTCAGCGAAAATTGCTGCTGGATGCAGCAAAACCACTAAAGATGGGGTCAGCCAGCATTTTTTTCCCTGCAGATCCCAAATAATAGGCAGTTACGGGCATCGAAAGTTAGGCTAACGAGGGCAAAGTGGTCCGGTCCGACGTCGTTTTCAGCGCTATGCAGCGAACACTTGGATAGCCCGGGGATTTTTTCGTTGGCAGTAGCGTGCAAGGGAAGTTGCAGTGAAGCTTAGGTTACCAGCGAAATGTTTCTGGTGGAAAAACAATACCTCGTATTTATCCGTGTTCTCGTTATGACCATGCTCGTATCTTCCGTTTTTAAGACATAAAAACGCGCATGGGACAGTTCGGGACCGGTGAAAAACCTCGTATAAACTGGCGTCTCGTATTACTATTAGTCGACTGTACACTGTCCTAGGATTGCATTGGGTGGTGACGTCCGAATACGAAAACGCATGATACTGATCAGGTACCCAGACGTAATGTACGGGACCAGACTACACATTTTCTCCTGCCTCGATTGACGTCACGAACAGCGCCATGTAAAGGGGGGCCTATTTTTTAATTTGTAATTAAAAGAAAAATACAATTGTTTAACCTTAGTAAATTGTTTATTCACATTCCACTCATAAAAATGTATATATTAATGACAACAGCTTTATTTTGAAAAAATACCACTGCCAGGTGCCTTTAAAGACGGAGGTTAATCCACAAGAGGGCGCTATTTCAGGCAATAATGTATTGGTTATCAGGTAGACTAAAAACCACGAGCACAGACTTGGAACCAAGTCTATGGACTGGTCGAAGCTCCCAACTCATGACATAACCATTGTACAAATAGATGTGTGTATGCACAGTATACACTATTTGAATTACGGTTGCTCTCCGTTTTATCAGAGGGTATTGTTATCTTCAAATGTTGTAAATTCACAAAATCTTTACACCAGAAAACATAAAATTTGTTGAAGTCTATCGTCGCTTTGTATTGGTCGATGTGGTCCTTTATAAAGGTGGAGGTCCTTTATAAAGGTGGAGATCCTTTCGGTCCCCATTTCCTTCCTTTCGTCAAAGTGGCGTTCAGGCCGAATTTGTCCAAAAGAGGCAAGATTGGCTCCAGGTCGTAGAGCTTGAAGATCTCGACAAACCACAACATGAAATCTAAGAGAAGTTGTCCAAAGTCGTCATCCCCTTCCTCATAATATTATTATGTGGTATTGAAGACCATTGTGAGAAGGTCACATTCAACATGCAGAGAAGAGGGGGACAAAGGTCAAACGGCTGACCCTTCCTCTTCTTGACCAGTTCTATGAGAGGATTTGTCTCACGGAGGACGAAGTCTTGAGACTTGGTGACGCCGTAGCCAAAATGGCGACTTGTGCGAACCATGTATTTCTTCTCTCTTTTCCACGAGGCAGAATACGTCTCAAGGAACAAACCTGAAGTAGAAAGTACAATAGGCCCTTTGTCTTCATATGAAATTTGAATAGTGTACAGTAATTAAACTTACTGTTAGGGCCTATTATGGTTTTTATATTAACATACAACTTAAACTTGACTTACCAACGTTTTTTTTGTTTTTGTTAACATAAGTAAATGGCCAGCTGTCTGGACGTCCTGACGTGTGAGCTGCTTGTCTTAAAAGGGCGTCTTTGAGGGATTTCAAGCTGTTTAGTACAACGATGCGTCTGAAAAAAATTGTACATTATGGAAAGGATTTATTATCTGATCCTTCTTTAATTACTTTTATGCAAGTTTGTCCAAAACAAAGATAAATGCCACTCATGGTACGGGGCTTCGAGAAGAAAACCTTGAAGATGAAAATAACTCGGGGGAGCTGAGGGTAGGAATTGATAGTCCTCTTACAGTCTAGATTGTGGGATTAAGGGAAACATGCATCGGGCCTACTTTGCGTTGTGGCAGACCATATAGAATTACAAAGCACGTCCAGATATAGGACCAAAGATAAAGGCCTACAACTTATTATTAATGTTAACCCCTTAGTTCTAGAACTAGAAGTATAGGCCCCGTTAAGAATAACGATGCCCTGCATGTGTGTACAACAAACTATTACTCCCGAGTCGAATTGTACTCACTTCCCAGCAAACATCGGGAGGGTGAACAGGTCAGGGTGGTACTGTTTTCCAATCCTGGTGATGTTGGCGGCTGTTTGTCCCGAGTTGAGGCTGATCATTTGACTGCAGCCGATGAGAGGCCATCCTTTCGGTCCCGGTGGCCAGTTGTATCTTCTGTTGTAAGTGATTCGTCGATACACCAGGGCCGTCAAGAGGAATGTAATGACGGTACATAGGACTAGGAAAATGTCAAAATCTTTCTCTGTGAACGCCATTGGGACTATCCCTTATTGGCCTAAATAAATGCGTCACGGACGCCCCTGGCTCCGGCTAATTTCCGAACTATATGAACAACTTTGCCTGGTTTTGTGCAACAAATCCCACATAGTAGTGTGGGGCTCTGACCTTGTTTACAAAGCACACACATTCTTTGTGAAACAGGTCAATGGACTGGACCATTTCACGCAACAGGGGGAAGAAATTATATGCACTCATTTTTGGCATCTAAACATACATCCAGGTCCCTATTATTTTTATTTTTTATTTTTTTTAATGAGATATCGCCTAACTCACAAGGCCACGGACGGCCACTCAAGGTGAGGGCTATACACATAACTGATTTGGGCTATCAACCCAAATCAATTGACACCAGGGGCACGTTGCCTCCTACTCCTGGGGCTGAAACAGGATTACCCCCTTCACAGTCCTTAAGGATGTAGGCATGGGTATCATCCACTAGGAGCCAGTCTGGTAGAGCAGAATGCACTACCTTCCCAACTTTTTCAAAGCAATTATGGTTAAGTGCCTTGCTCAAGGGCACAAGTGTCATGACCGGGTATCGAACCCACACTCTGCTGCTGAAAACACCAGAGCTTAGGTCTGGTGACCTAGACCGCTCGGCCACGACACGCCACAAAAATTATGTGATAAGTTGTTGAACTATGACATATGTAAATGGCTATCATACCATGTATGAGTCGAAAAAGCAAGGCTTTGTTACAGGCAAACAAAATGTCTTTCATTCAATTGAAATGGTTAATATTGTGTAGTCTACATTATTGGGAGGAAAATAACCTTCCTTTGTTCATTATTGACACCAAATCTTTTGTCACACTTGCTTGGCAGCAACCTTTGTCATTGAGATTGTGATCTTTTTGGGTGTGGAGGGGGAACAGGTGTGGAGGGGGAAACAGGTGTGGAGGGGGACAGGGGGGGGAACAGGGGGCATTGCTTCCAAGTGGGGGGGGGGGCATTGCTTCCAAGTGGGGGGGGGGGCCAGGGTGGGGGGGCCCAGGGAGAATGGGTTTGTCAGTGGCGAGGGTCATGTGTGGTTCGATCTGTTATCGTCTCCACGAACCTCATATAGAGTGACATGTACAAAATCCTGTTCGAAACTTTTTGCCCTTCACGTTTATGCACCTGGAGTTCTTTTTAAACCAGATCTCGCCAAAATTAGGCTCTACGTGTTCTTTGTTCTCACAGTGAGCTCGGCGCAGATTCAGAAAATCCACTCCGCAAAAAAAAGTTGCACAAAATGAAAAATTTTCACCGTTATTCAGAATCCTCGCCTTCCGGTAACAATATGGCCGCCGCCGTAATTTATAAATGGTATGCTGCGCGCTACGCTGGTAACGATAACCAACTGTTCATGTACTGAACATTGGTTTATGTAATGTGGACCAGCATGACTTTTTTTGTCTCTCCGGCATGTAAGCCCATATGCGCGCGCCGACGTGGATCAATGCAATGCAATGCAGCGGAACAGTTGGTATGCAGCGCGCAACGCTGGTCACAATTACCAACGGCCTATGTTTGTACACGAGAACCGTTGGTTATCGTTACCAGCGTAGCACGCAGCATACCAACTGTTCCGCTGCATTGCATTGATCCACGTCGGCGTGCGCGCTTCCTGTGGTGGCAACAATCCCCACTGCATAAGTTAAACAATAATGGCTTGGCATACGATTAAATTTTTTTTTTTTTTACTTTATTGTAAATGAAGGCCTACAACTAGCATATTGTATTCTGGATATAACTTTGTAATGTTTTGTTTTCATTCTTTTAACTTTCTTTTTTTGTGGGCACTATAGCGATTTGTTCGTGGGGGGGCAACTGGGGGGTACTGGAAGTTTGTGGGGGGAAACTGGGGGGGTACTGGAAGTTTGTGGGGGGCACGTGCCCCCCCAGGCCCCCCGTGGCTACGCCGCTGGATCTACAATCTAAAAATAATTTTTAGAAAAAAGAAGTCTGAATTTACCAAGATTCCGGGTTGATGAGGGGGGCAGGGAGACACAATTTCTGGGTAAGTATTTCCCGAGTCTGTGTCAGTGTGACCAGAATCCCAATCCCAAAGCCAATTTTGTATCAGTTTCCTGGTCGGCTTGATCCAAAATTGGGTGAGCCTCACTGGAACTCAAAATCCACGTCAAATCAGACCCAGAAGTTTTTAGAGTGTACTTTTAGTGTAAGCCTTTGTGATATACATCGACTTAGGTTTGGTGGATTACTAAGAAAATGTGTTTCTATTTTACGCCTTATAGTTATCATACAGTAATGGATTTGGGAAAAAACTAATAATTTTGTGCCTTCATGTACATTTTTACACGATTTATTCTCTTTAAAAGCAAGTCTTCAGGAACGTCCACATATATAGCTCACCTACTGAGATAGCTGGATTCCTTCTGTGATGTCACATGCTACATAGTATAATCATAAGTGAATTTTTAAATAAAAAGAACACATATTTGTCATTCCTATCGCCACATCACCCTTGTAAACCCTCAAGGTGCCATGAAAATGGGTCTCAGAATTCAAACATATCTTATCCTAAAAAGTAATAACCACTTTGCAATACCCAACGATTGTGATAAAGCCCTGTACCACACGCACAGATCCTTGTCACTTGATTGGTGAAACATGCGTCATGTGTCATCCTTTATTTTGCCATGTATTTGTTGCGGCGGCACTCCACAGCTTAATATTTGAGTCCAAATGGAATAACTATTAAATGCTTTGCGGCGTTGATCCAAAGATAATCATTCCCCACCAATTTGTCCAAATGAGGCAGGGTCATGTCACAGAGGACAATGTTGGTGTTGATGTGGAGTCGTCCATGTTGTTTAGAATGTCTTGTTATAGAATTTTGAGAGTGTGGGATGGACGAGTTAACACATCCATTTTCTGTGTTGCGAACACATTTTAAAGGATCCATGTGTGAGTTATATAAAACAAACATTGGTAAGTGCATTTCCTACAAGCATTGTCGCAGAATATAATCACTCGGTGAAATCTGACTGTTCCATTTCACTTGGCTTTGCCTCATGAAATGGAACAGTCCAGATTTCACCTCATAATTACTTTCTGCGACAATGCACTCATATGCATCCTATATTTGTTTACTATGTAGGTGTCGTCTTGTCCAACTTGTGGGTTTTATTAGTTGAGGCACTTGTAGACGAGACTTTCTTATCTCGAATCGATTTCTCCCACTGTTTTCTGTGCAGCATGTACAGCTTCATCGCAGCCTGGGCATCCTCCACCTACAGAAACATTCAAAATATACTCTTACATTAAAAAACAAAACATTCCATAAAAGAAAATGTACTATGCCACATTAAAACATTATCTACCTAACTTTCCTGTAAAACACACAAGTACTGTCTGTTAACACATTAACTGAAAACCTGTACAAATGAACAATAAGTTATTGTCTTTCTATACAGCCTCTTGCTGCTGGCTTTACAAAATTGAATGACCTTTGCGACCTAATGAATTGGAATGACTTCTTTTGACTGTTGAATGCTGATGCAACAGAGCAGTAATTTTCCAAATGAAATTGAACGAGCCGGTGTTAAATTGAATGAGTTTTTGTTGAAATTGACCGGGAAAACCTATTTATTATTATTTATTTTTTCCAGCTGTTTCTCAAAGTACAAACATACTAAACAAAAACGAATCTCATTGCACAGGGCAAAAAAGCACAAAAAATATACAATCTCAAAACACAACACATCAAAAACAAGGACTGCCAATCAAGCTGGCCGGGATTGATAACAGCGTACTCAAACACTGTGACTCACAAATCTCCCAGTCCAAACTTGACAATGGGAACATTGAAAGCAAAGAAAAATGCAATTGATAAAATCAAGAAACAATTTAGAAGAATATAGAAAAAGGGTAACAAATACATTTATTTGGGAAAAAATAAAACAAAAACACACAAGATGTACTGTACGAACGGACTAACAATTTCCTACTGCCTGTCAATTAGACTAACACTTTCAAATGACTACAGGTAAAAAGTTTACATTGAAAACTTACCGAGTTATGTTCGCCCTTCTGTACTTTCACTTTCAAAACCAGCTCAGTCAGCTTCTTTAAACCCGGTCTTTTACTCTGAAATTAAGTTAAAGTAAGACTTGTTATATTCAATGAAATTATAACATCAGCTTTCGTGAGTGTATTTTTTTAGACCAATAATGCGGTCCTCAAGAAATGTATCATTGGCCACTTAACTTCTTTTTAGCTGGAACTTTTAAAACCTGACTAATGGTGGACGTTCATTTACATCTCTGAGCAGTTTCAGAACGTCCTCTGTTGGTTGGGTCATTCATGCCAGCTAATGTATAATTACACCCGGACATTGTGTAGCATGCACACGCATGCACCGACACACAGTGGGCCAGTTCAAGGTCAAACTGTTATGAGGGCACTCCAAAGTTGTTGTGGTTGTAGGAAACCATCCGCTGCAGGCCAGTCCAGAATGATTTGGCAGATAAACACGTCATCAGAGGTAAAGGGGCAAAAATCAAAATCTAAACTATTTGATTTAGAAAACTGAATAGATTTGTTCACATACCTTGAAGAGATCTTTGAATGGTTGATAAGTGGATGTATCTCTGACAAGACGTCGAGGGTGGTTGAAGTACAACACCTGAACAAAAGAAACATGTAATATAAATTACCCAAAATGGATATCAACCCTTACTCCCTAAGTCCACTTGCCTACAAGAGGCCCCAATCCTCCACTCATATGTCACTTCACACCAAAATGTTTGAACCTAGATAAGATTGGATTGCCTGACCCAGTGATAAGCAATTTTGGGCCTACAGCTCTCAGTCCTTCTAAATCCTTCATTTCAGCAATGAGGATAAAGAAGGATTTAGGAGGGTAAGGGATAATGAATACTCGATTAAATCAAAAACTTATTACATCATTTTCTACTAACAAAAAGGAAAAAAGCTTATGCAATTATGCGTAAAAGAAACAAAACAAGCATTTTTTTTTTCGTTCATAAACAGGAATGATTGCTTTGTATATCACAACAACTATATTTGAATAAATAACTATTTCTAAAAATAATACACAGTTCTGAAATAGCACTTTATCACACACGACAGGCGTCTTAAATCGCTCATTATTATCACGACCCAATTACCCCCGCCATTCTAATACAGATATCTTCCAACTAGACCGCCGAACATGACCAGTTTGAGTCCTTCATATTAGCAGCAGGTAATGCAACAACTTAACAGTCATAATCATTGCATTAAGGACAAAAACTTAAATAAAAAAATAACAGTAAAGCCACCATATGTGACCTGCTCCCACGAAATGAGAGTAAAGTCGGAATTTTGAAAATTTGCTTTTTAGTCCTATTGTATTGTCCAGAACAAGAGCTTTCCATTGGTATATGACACATGGTGGTAGTCTAAATACTTTTTACTATACAGCCCGAGAAAGCTGTCGGGTTTCAATTATTGATTATGGAGAAAACGGCCTTCAAAGATAAAACAACAAGCAGGAAGTCGACTCACTATCAACGTCGCCGAGACCTAAAAATGTTGGCACCATTTACAGCTTTTTGGACACGATCCTCCACCGCCATAACTCTGTATCTAGTCAATAACTATAATACTGTTCTATTTAATGTATTTTTACTATAAAAAGCCTTTAAAAACTTGTAAAATGTAAACCTGAACGTGCGATTGTGACTGGCCTTCAGCGAACGTTGACAAGAGCAGCGATTCTCACGAAATAGGTGATGCTTTAGTGAATGGACACGATCGAATTGCACATGCGCATGCCAAATGTGGCAACAAGCACGCATTGTTTACGTGATAATGCATGTCGATAGTTGCAAAAAACATGAATAATACATGAGGGGTCAGGGTTTATAGTACCAAATATAGACAGAGGGGGCTGTACGCTTTCGGATGATACCAAAGTGGATAGGGTTATAGGTAATAAGAGGGTCAAAAAAGACGGTTGAAAAAGGCAACAATTTCCGTTCTTTTACGCTTTTGTTTTCGATCCAGCAGTAATTTACAGTGACAATGCATGTCAAAAAAAGTACTAAAGCATGTTTTTATAAGTTTTTGATTGAAACGAAGCTCTAGGAATAAGAAGAAGATAATTTGTCACACACAATCACAAATAAATCTCAAAATGAAAGACCCCTTCAAATTTTGACTTTCTATGGCCCTATTGCCGAATCTCATTGTGCGACTTTACGCTCATTTCGTCGGAGCAGGTCACATATACATACATACATGAATTGGTGCTTAGTAAAACTGATGTAGCGTATACTTGAATCTTTGTACCTTGAAATCATTTGAGAGTGCATGACCGACAACAATTCTTCCCTTCATCAGATCCGCTACCTCCTTCTGGACCACCTCAAAACTTTTCCCTGCAGGAAACGATGACAATAGAACATTACAAAAAGCGATTGTTTAATGAAGGAAATCTTGGGACTTTTCCAAACTTGGACTTGAGCTCCGGCTCTGGCCTGGACTCTGTCATGAATTTTGGAGCAGTGTACATTTTGCACGGTGTTTTCAACAACAAAATGAGCCTGGAGCCTGAGCCAGAGCCTAAAGCCAGGTTCATACTTCCTGCGAATTTGACGTCACACATTCACAAAGAATAATTCGCTAAAGCGTCCTTGTGCTAAATTCTTGCAAAACATTCGCAGCAAAAACAGACTTGTGACCTCAAATTTACTTCACATTCGCAGGAAGTATGATCCAGGCTTAGCCGAGGTTTCAGCTAAATTTACTAGAGTCAACCGGTACGAACTGCTTCAGTTACAATTTGGGTCTAGTTTCTCTAATTGATAGACTGTGGAATTGGGGCTCGGAAGTGGTGGGATCAGAAAAGAGGATTGGGTTTCATATAAAATACTAAAGGAATACTAGAACAGAACAGGTTTTCAGGGTGTTACAACCCCCCCTTTCTTTTCCATTAACACTCCTTTTTGTAACAACTTTCCCTTCTCTCTTTATTTTTCTCTCTACAAGAAAATCTCTGGAAAAGTTTCCCCTCCTCAGTCATCAGTGCCTCTTATCTAACCTAGAATCATTTCAACAATGCCATCGCTGAACAAAATGTCCGATAACAATGTAAACACCATCGCTCCCTAAACTCTTTTAGCCCCATGACACCCCAAATCTTGCGGGATGCGATTTCTAATTCTTTTGCTGGAGTCTATTAATTGACATAGGTGTAGATAATACTTGAAGTTCTTCTTGGCCCTTTGTTTAGCTTGAATGGCTTTGCCGTGTGTTTAGCTTGAATGGCTTTGCCGTGAAGTACTGAATCCATCAAACTCCAGTAACGCAAGGGGATGGATTTTTGGTAGGGTAAGGGTCAAGGTAAAAAAGGTAAAGACAAAAAAATGCATACCCTTTGTTTTGAGATCCTGTGGCCGGATACCACTCACAAACGTCCTATAGTCTGTCACTGGTTCCCGTGGGGTGATGTACTTATCGCATACACAGTAACCATACTGATTGACGATGGAAACTCGAGCCAATATACTCTTGCATCCTTTGGGACCGGTGCCCACCATCTCACAATCAATAGCAAGGCACTTAGTCAGGCTGCAATTCAAGTGAGAAAGCTTTCAATTCAATTCAAATCAATTTGTTTGCTTTCCAGTGTGTAACAGCCTTCAAAATGACATTAAAAAATGACCCAACAAGTGAACACACAATAAGTTGCCCAAATTTCATTGCAATTGAGCACAGCTGGTGGCTTTTCTAGTTTACCACTATCATTGAAGCACTTTGGGCAATGGCTCTACTCTCTACATCAGCATGTGTGTGCCTCAAAATGTAACTATTTTGGCATAGTAAGGTCTGGGTTAGTCGTCTCAAGAAACATGGGTAACAAATTTACTTCACTAACCATATAAACAACTTTGCAAATCTTTCAAAACTGTGTCTTTTAATGTGTTATTTCAGATCACATTTTGATGCAATAAACTGTTCATACACACTGGGAATTAATATTTTTGCCCTAAGGTTCCAACTCACCAATCCTGTGCATCCTTTCTCAGCAGTGGATTGTAGCCTGTGCCTGATTGGACGTCATCTTCATCATCGTCTGCTCCTTCGTTCTCATTGGCTCTGATCAGTGAAGGGTCAACATCATCAAACCATATGTCTGGCTTACTGTATCATTAATAGTAATAAATAATAGTAAAAAATCCTTACGTAGCAATTTATCATACATTTATCATACAGGCGGATCATAGAATTTGTTATTTTAACAACAGGTATGCCAAGTTTGAATTATAAGAACCCATTCTCTTATGGTCAGTATACGGGGCTCTTTTACGTGCATTACAAAACACACAGTACCTATGGTTTGACATACCATCCAAAGGCCAACGCAATTGTGGTTAAGTGTCTTGCTCAAGAACATAAGTTCTTTACAAATGCAGGTACTCATAGTCTTTTTGCATTGACTTGAAGGTAACATTCCCCACACCCCTCTGGTTGCCACACCCTTTAAGACCTGCATTGACATCATACTGCTGCCACCTTAGAGGTAAAACAATGATGAAACAATGGAAAACCCACAGCCTTTTATGCACTGCGCCAGGGTTCTGCCCAGGATTTGTTTAGTGTCGGAATTTTTTTCTTCTTGAATGTAGGCCCTCAGTGCACGCACGCCTTTACCGCCATGGGAAAACAATTTACAGTATCTACAGCATGGTGCTTACTCTGCAGTTCATTTCCGTTGTATTAAACGCTGTAGAATAGGGTTCGCAACATGATGAAACTAGTATCATGTTATTCCAAGCGTAAAGCTATAATCAGCGTGACTGGAAACCATTGCAAAATCAATGCGGGTTTCGTGCGTTGGATATATTGTACATCGTACAGGCGGGAGGAATGCTCGATCCTGGATCATTAAAATAGACTCAAACCAAAGAAGTAGGCTACTCGAAACTTTGGATAAAACTGTTTACTGGTAAATAATTTGTTTTACACGTTGTTCAAAATATTTTGAAGGAAATGGGCAAAAAAAAGGGAAAATGTGTGGTGGTCGGAAAAAGAAAAAATTCTGCGAGTGCCGGTCGGGGAATCATTAGTGCCGGTCGGGTTTTCCGGCACCGACCACTGTGGGCAGAACCCTGCTGCGCATAGGATGGCCAATGAGCAACCTCCTTTTGACCTGTACATCAGGGCACCCCACTGCAGCGAAACAATGTGAACAAGATGGTTAGAGCTTGTTTACTCTCTGTAATGGTATTTCAACATTTCAGAGTTTTGGGCATCCCGCTGCAGTTCTCAGTGGTTTACACGCTAAATTGTGTAGTGGCCGAGCAGTCTACAGCATCGAAATTAAGTTCTGATGGCTGAGTCAATGGAGTGTGGCTCGAATCCAGGTCGTGACACTTGTATCCTTGGGCAAGGCACTTAACCATAATTACTTCTCATTACCCAGGAGTAAATGGTACCTGCACAAGTAAAGATTGTTGACCAGTTGGCTGCCAGTGCTGTTGAGATGGTTTCAGGAGTGCTTAAGGTCCAATGAACAGGGGTAGTAATAGTGCTAGGCGCTTTGATACATTGGTTAAAGGCGCTTTAATGCTTATTATAAATTGTGTTTAAAATTGATGAAATATTCTGAGATGCAAAACTTACCTTGGCTTTGAATTGTCCTTGTTCTCTCCACTCATGTCTTTTTTCTTGTATTTCTTGCGCTCATTCCTTGACTTTTCAACCATCTGAAATTAAAAAGAATTGATGAGTTGGAAAACCTGGCAGTAGAATCTGTAACTTTTCTGATAGTTGCTTTTTAAAATTCCACAGTTTTCTGGTTAGGAGCTGTCTTGAATCTGTCAAACAACTCTTTGGAATATTTTCCAGCAGTTAAACGAGCTACATGAACTTTTGAACTGCATGGGACGTGTATGGTGGCACAACCAAGTACATAAACTCATATCGGTTGAATTGGAAGATTGAGACAGTAGGCATCCTACATAAACTCACAGGTCTATGGGTTGATTTTTGAGGGTTGGGGCAATAGCCATCCAACACAGCTCATTATTATATTGGGTGATTTTGGAGGATTGAGGCCATTTCTGCAAGGAGTAAATAGGGTGTTTGTAAAGGTCGTCACAATCAGATTGTTACAGGTATGCAAGTGAATACTTCAGAATCTTTTTACACTCACCGGCAACAGAGCCTTCCAGTTGGATGACACTTCTCCTTTATTAACTTTGTCAGGAGCCTTGGTACTGGCATTTGTAGCCTCACCTTGACTCCCCTTACTAGAGTCCTTTTCATTTTTAGCACTGTCCTCTTCTGTGCTCTCACCTTTCACTTGGGTCTCCTTCAGACAAGGAGCTATTTGGCCTCCTTCTTTAGCATTTTTAACACCCTTGAACTTCTTCACTCTCTTTCTCTTTTGCTTCACTCCACCACTCTTCTGAAGACCAACACTTGGCGACAATTCAGAATTACGTTGATTAGATGTTAGACCGGCTTGTGTCGAGTCCTTTGATTTAAAATTTTTCTTGATTTGATTTGCGTTTGTATTGGCTTTTGAATCAAGGGAGATCACGCTCTCTGTGTTTCCACCTGACTTCAGTTTCTTCTTCAGTAACCTGTTTTTTCGTTGTCGTTTCTTCTTCAGTTGCAGAGCTTTCTTCTTAATCACCTTCAATTCTCCTACTTCGGTTTTGCTATCTTTTGGTGAAGCCTTTGCATTGGTTACAGTCTTGCTCTTTTGTGTTGTGCCAGCATTTTTCTTCTCTTGTTTTTTCGCCTTATGGGTAAACCACCAGACATTTTTGCCAACTTGTTTGGAGTCTGGCTTCTGGTTTTTGCTAGACTTATTCAATAACTTGCTTTTGGATGAGTTAGTTTTTGGTTTAGACAATGGAGCCTTTGAAGAGTCTACTTTTAGTTTCTTCTTTGATGAGTAATTAACAGCACTGCTGGCTGGTAATTTTCTTTTCTCCATTGTGAACTTCAAGAGGTCACAGCTGCTGAAATAAAAACAAACCAATCGGGGTAAATAATCTGCACAGTGACTGTTTTGGGGGACTTAGAAATGTTACCGTGCGAAATGTCAGTCTGGTCCTGCACCAACATTGTTGTTGTTACTTCGTCATCATGAAAAAGGAATAAGATCATTAATGAATTTTGAACTTTATTTCCCTTGAAAAAAAATCAGAAAAACACATCAGCAAAAGAAAAGGTAACAGGCTTACTATCTATTTAAATGTAGGAATGATTTCTATTTATCAAAGAAAAATATTAGTATTTTTGGAAATCAAGAACAAAACCTGGGAAAAACAGCAAGGTTCAAACTGAGCAGCGCAACAATGGTCAAAATGATATTGTAGTTAAAACGTAATAGCGGCTACTCAGATACGTGTGAAAGGGCACCATAACTGTAAACCTCAAGAAACTGAATTGAACCTTGATGACCATTTGCTATTCACTGTATTTCATTGAATTTGAAAGCTATGGTGTTCATAGTTGGGCAATTTAGAGATCAAGACTAGAGCAACATTTGAAAAGTTAACGCCAAAATTATATGACCTTCACTTCGGGTCGTACAGGTCGATCAAGTTCGTCTTTTTTTCTTTTTCTTTAAAGAATCCTTTTTGGGGCATAACTCACAATCAAAATTTAAATTGAACAATGAAACTCATCAGACAATTGAACCTCCATATCAAGATGACAGAAACTTGATGATGTCATGATGATGTCATTAGGTATTAAACTACAATAATTCTAAATAAAAAAAAATCTTAACCACATGTTGGATTTTTACAATCTATACATGTACATCATCCGAAAGGTCATTGAAAGTTCAATGATTGCCACACAGAATGTGACCCCATTTGACCTTGACTTCTGGTCAAATCGGAAGTTGAAATTTTCAAAATTCATATCTCAAAAACTACTTATCATTTCAGCATATTGTTTGCATCAGGTTGTAGAACTTTGAGCCTGCTCAAACTTTTGCACAGAGATGACAACATGTTGACCTATTAGTATTACATCTGGTCAAAACTGGATTAAAGCACACGCATTTGTTGACCCAAAATGATAACGCAAGATAGTGTAATAACATAATGTACACACGCTGTACATGTAAATGTACATTGTACATGTACATGTACATGTACCGGTACATGTACATGGGTACATTGGTACTGTACAGCTGCATGTAGAAATACATTTAGCATCGCTGTTTAGCGTTAGTCATTCATTTCCTGTCATCACATTGTTACATTGTACTACCCATAAAAAATCTCTTGTATTTGAAAATCAATCTTTTGAAAAATTCATAACTCTTGAACAACACATTGGATTTTTACAATCTATACATCATTGGAAAAGTATGAAACAACTTAACAGACGATACACATCTGACCCAATTTGACCTTGACTTGCGAAAAAAAAAAAATTATATTTGATAAAATCATAACTCCTGAAGCACACATTGGATTTTTATCATCTACATCATCAGAAAGGTCTCCGAAGACTTAACGAAGGCTACACAAAGTGTGACCTAATTTTTTACGATTCAAATCGAAAGTTCAACTTTAAGATTTGAAAAACTCCTGAACCATACATTGTTTTTTGTACAAATTAGGCCTATACATCAGCATCAGAAAGTTGTCCAAAGACTTACCAAATGCTGCACAAAATGTGAATACATTTTGACCTCGACTTCCGCTTCAAATCGGAAGTTGAAGTTTTATATTAGAAAAAACTCCTATAAATCATCGGAAAGGTGTTTTTTAAAATAACAAAGGCTACACAGAGTTTGACCACATTTAACCTTGATATTCCAGTTTGATAGATTGATGAGGTAAAATGTTGACATCAATTCATTCAATCAACATTTGAATGATGACATTACTCACGAACACCTTTTTTGTAATTAACAACAGTGTTGTAGTCGAGTCACCTGTGCCGAGTCCGAGTCCGAGTCTCAAGTCACTTGAGTCCGAGTCCGAGTCCTGAGTCACTTGGTCCGAGTCAGAGTCCGAGTCACTTGGTCCGAGTCAGAGTCCGAGTCACGAGTCACTTGGTCCGAGTCCGAGTCCGAGTCACGAGTCACGAGTCACTTGGTCCGAGTCCAAGTCACGAGTCACTTATTTTAATATTTATTGCAAACCAAATGTCGTAAAATAAGAATTGGAAATGAAAAAATAAAACACATTTAATTTAAACAAAGTTCTGTTAAAGTTTTTGTTAAAGTTGGTATAACCAAAAGAAACAATACGGGGCGGAACGGCAGATGCCATGATTAAAAAAATGTTGTACTACTTTTTACTAGTGACGTGACCAAACTTGACATCATGTGTGTGTGTGAGTAGGTAACCACATTCAAACCGGGCACCTATAACAAAAGAGGACAATAGGTCCACGGTTGCTATCACAAAGGAAAGCTTTGTGGTCCACGGTTGCTATCACAAAGAGTTGAACAAAGGAGGGTCCACGATTGCAGGCTGTTACACACTTGTGTGTGTGTGTGTGTGTGTCGACCATGTGTGGAAACTTGTGCAAACAACACACAGCCATCACAGTGCAATATGCAGGCTGTGTTTCACAGGTACCAGACATGCCATTTCCCTGGTAATATGCATCAAGCACAAGCAGTGGCTATGGTGTTAACGTTGACCAGCATTAATATTGGTGTCATGCATCCCAGTGTTATTATGCGTATTGAACATACGAATCGAATATACACGCGCTGTACGTACATGGCCATCTACACAATAATAATGAACACTATTACTTGCAGCACCATACGACAGTGTACTTATTTCTTGTGCTAGACGTTAATATTCCTCCATGTATGTGCACTCGGATCATTGGAATTGTTTTTAATATTTAAAAAAGGTATTGTTTGTGAAAATACGTGACCGAGTCATGATAGTCGAGTCCGAGTCCGAGTCCGAGTCTTTTGCAGACGTGACTCGAGTCAAGTCCGAGTCACCGAAATTGTGACTCGAGACGGACTCGAGTCCGAGTCCTGGACTCGAGTCATACAACACTAATAAAACAACATTAATAATTCCTTTTATCACCCTAAGGATAAAAGGCCTTATACTCAGCGTAATACTAATCCGTCACCGATTAACGTTGCACAGCAAAATGTCATTAGCTTGCGATTGCCGCGTGCGCCTTCACTCGGGCGTTGCAGATAATGCAAAATTGTTTTGTTCTTACGCTTCTGCTTAAAGCGTCAGAACATAACAAGTTTTTGGGGCTCGAATTCTATCTTTCACTTTGTCACAGTCACTTCTTTGATGAAGACGTACACAATTTTTCCCACCGCCATCCCACAACCTCCCCCTAATTTTAGGATGGTAATTTGCTTAAATCCTTGGATAATATTTGAAAATACAGGGCATTTTTAAGGGGTCAGACAGCCAACAATTCCATTTTTTGTTGATTGTGATTAACCTGTATTAATTACATAATGATTTAATTTGTTGTATTTATTTGGTACGGTTGCCATAGCGCACGCAAGTTTCATGAGGCTATGATTCCGACTGAATGTTTCATCAGTGGAAGCGCAACTGTTTTCTTTGACTATGTTATTAAACAGGTTTCAAGTAATATTGTATTTATGATACAAACATGGAGGTAAAGTTAACATGGTGTAGGCCTACACAATATATTGGGTTTATTATAGCTGGCATACATCCAGCAATTGTTTTGGGTCTGGTGTACCCATTTTTAAGGGTCTGGTGTACCCATTTTTAAGGGTCTGGTGTACCCGCTTTGTTGGGGTCTGGTGTACATGTACCCCCTTTTAGGGTCTGGTTCACCCGCCATTTTTGTGTGTGTCCGGTTTGCCAAAACATGCGGTATCCGGCACAAAAATAAAAACAGTTATTTTCGACTGTGGCATTAATTCACAACATATGGGTATTTTGTTATTATTGGAGTCTGAGTATTAAGTAAATAACTGAGTGAATATCTAGTTAGTTAGTTATTTGTTGGTACTTGTACTTGGTACGGTAGGATGGGTTAACCTTCTGATTCTTACGCGAGGGATTGACAAGGAGATCAGAAGAGTGTCGTATGTTAACCCTCTTGCTGTCTGACCATTCAATTCCATTCACTGTGGTTTTGAATGATAGATAAGCTATGCCAGCCTTGCAATATGATACCATGAGGGAATGCATTACACAGTACACAGCAAATGAAAACTAATTTAAATAAATAACAATTATAAATAAACAAATAGATTAATAAATAAACACATAAATAAATAAATGAGTTTGTTTTAGATTGTTTAACCATGGAAGAATAAAAATGTTCTTATTCCTCCATGGTTTAAATTAACTAATTGAATCACCATTACACAATCACGTAATGTTTAATATGAATAAAAAATGAATTCGTTGTTAATGTTAATTTAAAAGTTGACTAAAAAATCACTAAATGGAGAAATAAAATAAAGAATAAATGAATAAACAACTTCAAGTTGACAAATAAGTAAACAAGAAATAAATAAAGTTGTTTTTGTTGGATTTGTTTCACGTTTGTAAAATTGTAAACAGTTTTCTACGGCCAGAAAATAAATGAAAACATTCGAAAGATTTTGAAGAACAGGTGCCGAGTTTGTTACTAAAAAATCAGCTGGTGCCGAGTTTGCATTCTTGGTGCCGAGTGGGTGCCGAGTTTGTTTGGTGCCGAGTTTGCAAGGTGCCAAGTTTGTGGGTGCCGAGTTTGCAAGGTGCCGAAGTGTCCGGTATTCCTTAAGCTTAGACTACTTTTTATACCATCCTGAGATCTGATGAGTCTATGGTCCTATCACTATCAGTATTAGGCCTACTATAGTATCAGTATCAATGATTACATCAGTCGAATTGTTCTGGATAGTTTCAGGAACCTGTCAGTGCAACAAAATAGAGAATTTACCTCGTTTCAATGATCAAGATCAGCACAACACACCAACGTTCACGTAAACACGTGTTGCATCGCTGCGTGCACTAACTACTAGTACTCTACCGGCGGTGGATCACCAGGCTGAAGTGAGCACCGAATTTGGGCCCAGCACCGAATCAGGCCCAGCACCGAATTTCTCTTCAGCACCGAATTTCAAAATTTCCGATAAAGACCGTCACTACATGTCAATAACAACACAAAGACGGTGTGTCCTACATGCCTACTTTAAATAAGGTTGTGTCACCTTTAATTTATGAAATTTTAATATTTTTCTTCATAGATCTGTTTGGTACATCCCTGGCTATATCTCCTAAGCGGAAAAATATTCTCAGGCCACTAATTAGCTCAGCCCAACTAATTAAACATTGCCTCAAATTAGCGCGATAGCCACACAATGTACAAAGTATGTAAAACATACCTAACTTTGACGAAATTTGTGTCACCTTTAATTTATGATTTTTTATTTTTTTTTTCATAGATCTGTTTAGTACATCCCTAGCCATAACTCCTAGGCGGAAAAATATTCTCAGGTCACTAATGAGCTCAGCCCAACTAATTAAACATTGTCCTAAATTAGCGCGTGTATAGCCACACAATGTACAAAGTATGTAAAACATACCTAACTTTGACGAAATTTGTGTCACCTTTATTTTATGAAATTTTAATATTTTTTTTCATAGATCTGTTTATTATATCCCTAGCCATAACTCCTGGGCGGAAAAATATTCTCAGGCTACTAATTAGCTCAGCCCAACTAATTAAACATTGCCTCAAATTAGCACGTGTTTACATTGCTAGCCACACAATGTACAAAGTATGTAAAACATACCTAACTTTGACGAAATTTGTGTCAGCTTTAATTTATGAAATTTTTATATTTTTCTTCATAGATCTGTTTAGTACATCCCTAGCCATAAGTCCTAAGGCGGAAAATTATTCTCAAGCCACTAATGAGCACAGCCCAACTAATTAAAGATTGTCTCAAATTAGCAAGTGTTTACCTTGATAGCCACACAATGTACAAAGTATGTAAAACACACCTTTAATTTATGAAATTTTAATATTTTTCTTCATAGATCTGTTTGGTACATCCCTGGCTATATCTCCTAAGCGGAAAAATATTCTCAGGCCACTAATTAGCTCAGCCCAACTAATTAAACATTGCCTCAAATTAGCGCGATAGCCACACAATGTACAAAGTATGTAAAACATACCTAACTTTGACGAAATTTGTGTCACCTTTAATTTATGAAATTTTAATATTTTTTTTCATAGATCTGTTTAGTACATCCCTAGCCATAACTCCTAGGCGGAAAAATATTCTCAGGTCACTAATGAGCTCAGCCCAACTAATTAAACATTGTCCTAAATTAGCGCGTGTATAGCCACACAATGTACAAAGTATGTAAAACATACCTAACTTTGATGAAATTTGTGTCACCTTTAATTTATGAAATTTTAATATTTTTCTTCATAGATCTGTTTAGTACATCCCTAGCCATAACTCCTAGGCGGAAAATTATTCTCAGGTCACTAATGAGCTCAGCCCAACTAATTAAACATTGTCCTAAATTAGCGCGTGTATAGCCACACAATGTACAAAGTATGTAAAACATACCTAACTTTGACGAAATTTGTGTCACCTTTATTTTATGAATTTTTTATTTTTTTTCTTCATAGATCTGTTTATTATATCCCTAGCCATAACTCCTGGGCGGAAAAATATTCTCAGGCTACTAATTAGCTCAGCCCAACTAATTAAACATTGCCTCAAATTAGCACGTGTTTACATTGCTAGCCACACAATGTACAAAGTATGTAAAACATACCTAACTTTGACGAAATTTGTGTCAGCTTTAATTTATGAAATTTTAATATTTTTCTTCATAGATCTGTTTATTATATCCCTAGGCATATCTCCTGGGCGGAAAAATATTCTCAGGCCACTAATTAGCTCAGCCCAACTAATTAAACATTGTCTCAAATTAGCGCGTGTATAGCCACACAATGTACAAAGTATGTAAAACATATCTAACTTTGACGAAATTTGTGTCACCTTCAATTTATGAAATTTTAATATTTTTCTTCATAGATCTGTTTAGTACATCGCTAGCCATAACTCCTAGGCGGAAAAATATTTTCAGACCACTAATTAGCTCAGCCCAACTAATTAAACATTGTCTCAAATTAGCGCGTGTATAGCCACACAATGTACAAAGTATGTAAAACATATCTAACTTTGACGAAATTTGTGTCACTTTTAATTTATGAAATTTTAATATTTTTCTTCATAGATCTGTTTATTATATCCCTAGGCATATCTCCTGGGCGGAAAAATATTCTCAGGCCACTAATTAGCTCAGCCCAACTAATTAAACATTGTCTCAAATTAGCGCGTGTATAGCCACACAATGTACAAAGTATGTAAAACATATCTAACTTTGACGAAATTTGTGTCACTTTTAATTTATGAAATTTTAATATTTTTCTTCATAGATCTGTTTAGTACATCGCTAGCCATAACTCCTAGGCGGAAAAATATTTTCAGACCACTAATTAGCTCAGCCCAACTAATTAAACATTGTCTCAAATTAGCGCGTGTATAGCCACACAATGTACAAAGTATGTAAAACATATCTAACTTTGACGAAATTTGTGTCACTTTTAATTTATGAAATTTTAATATTTTTCTTCATAGATCTGTTTAGTACATCCCTAGCCATAACTCCTAGGCGGAAAAATATTTTCAGGCCACTATTTTAGCTCAGCCCAACTAATTAAAGATTTTCTCATTTTAGCAAGTGTGTCACCTTTAAATTATGAAATTTTAATATTTTGGAAATGCTTTTTATCAAATGTCAGTTAATCACCACAGCACAGATGATTTTTTTCTCTTTATTACAATAAGTGTGCACCAATATATAAATTGTGTTCGATTTCACAACCTTTAATTTATCTGTCATATCGTATATCGCCATTTACATAACGTTAGTGGTGTTTATGACATTCTGTTTTTCACCTTGTGATGAGTATTTAACATTTCGTATAGCTGTAATCTCATATCTATCAACGTCAATTTGATCGTATTGCTTAATGAAAAAAGACAGCACTGACGGACAACACTTTTAATTGAAAATTAAACACAATGTTTGGATATTTCCTTTCTTTTCCATAGAGGCTCTATCGACACTCAACATGAGAAAACCATGTAAAGACATTAACAAAAAAATACAGCATTGATTTAGGTTTCTTGTGATTTACGTTTTACATTAATCTTTTGTAAATTTGAAACATTGTGTAGTATTGGAAGGTTAAACCTTTCTTTTATGTTATTTCTGTATTTAGTTCATACTTATACCCGACACCTCAATGCTTTGGTATTCAATGTGTGCCGTCTGGAAGCATCCAATCATACGCATTTTCATATGTTAATCAACTCAGTATGCACTATAAAAGATGGTTGAATATTGCTTTGTAACGAATCCATGTCATTCCAAATCAGTGTTTTCAACACAGACATAAAGCAAAACCATCCTGTGAAACTTTTCAAAAAAATAGGTGGCCACACATCTGAAAACTGTCAGGTATATGTGGTTTAAAACAATGGGGATGCATTTCCCAACGATACAAAGCAATCCGTAATTTGAGTTTGATACCGTCTTCCTGTGTATATGACCATTTATTACTTCAGGATTAAAAAGGGGAAGCGTCTCCGGTCCCGGTGAACCGCCGGCCCGGACCGCTCCCGTAGGTATAAAACCCAACTCTAGTTCCCTCGATCGCCGCCCCTGGGGTAGGTTTGCGCTCCGTGAGACCGCCGGCTCCGCTCTCGCCCGTCATGGAAAGCCAATTCGTGTACGATTCTATAGGTTTACATTTTTTTTTTTTTTTTTAAATGTTTCAGCGGAGCCGAGAGGACCGATTCGTGCACGTTGCTATGAGGTTTTCCCTTTTTTTAAATATATGTTTCAGCGGAGCCGAGAGGACCCTACCCCCTATAGTAGCCCCAACATCCCTAGGGTTGGGGGCGACCTCTTACCCCTACACTTCCGCGGGACTATGGGCCAAAATCGGCTCTTTGAGCTAGGTCACGAAGGCCCTCGTGGGTCTAGAGTCCCACGAATGCCTCTGCTCCGAAGAGGAGGCGTTCTCGGAACGCAGCGGGTGCCGGCGACAGCCTTACGTATCTCTTGAGGACTTTTTGCCTCTGAACTCGAGCCATTTTCCCGAAGCTCGGAGAACCTGCTTATTTGTCCGTTTTCTGGGCCAGATTTGGTCAAAGTCCGAGGACTTTTCGGATTTTCTCCGGGAGCGCGTGCAGGCGATTTTCAGCCGTCTGCCACGGCGTGGTTTTCTCTCCGCCCGGTGGTTATTTTCTCCGAGAAAGGCCCAGCCAGATAGACTGAGGATCAACGCCGCCGAAGCGGGTCTGGGAGGAAATGCGCCGTGGGCCACGGGGAGATCGCCTCCGTGCCCGCTGGTTTTCCCTTCCTAGGAGTGGGACTTCCCGTAGTCGCCAGGAGTCACGGTGGACCGGAGGGCGACCACCGGTGGAAGCGGCGCGATCCACCCGCAGAGCCGGTAACTCGGTCGCAAGGGCCGTAGGAAGGTCACCAGAGACCCCCAGGAGGTTCCGCCCGGCCCTCAGAAACCGGGTTGGGACACGTTTTCCATGGCCAGGGAGGCATCCCGGGCCGCTGACGCCGCCGAGGGGAAGGATTTTTTTATTTTTCTGAACATTAATTTGTATCCTTTCGAGAGGACCCTACCCCTGTATAGTAGCCACAAGGGTTGAGAGCGACCAGTCGTCCATGTACTTTTCCCGGAGTCCAGGCCCAAAACAGGTCGCTGGGTTCGGTCACCAACACCCTCGTGGGTGCCAGCAGTGCACCCACGAGCCCGCTTGCTCTGAAGAGGACCCTTCCTCGGAACGCAGCGGGCGCCGCCAAAAGCCTACCGTATTGAGGACTTTTTGCCTCTGAACTCGAGCCGATTACCCGAACCTCGGAGAATCTGCTTTTCTGTCCGTTTATTGGGCCCCTTTTTGGCAAAAGTCCGAGGAGTTTCATGTTTTTACTCCAAGAGCGTGTGCAGCCAATTTTTGGCCGTCTCACACGGGGAATTTTTTTCTCGGCCGGCAAATTTTTTTTTCCCGAGGAATATTTTTCCATTTTTTCTTTTCTTCAAATTTTGTATTTTGTTCCCAATTTTTGTGCTTGTAACTCTGCTCTTTGGGCCCTAGCGGCACCCAGGGGAGGCTACCCCCGGGGCCCGCGACCAAAGCAGACCCTCGCCCGGTTTGCCAGCTACCTCTAAATTGTGTCCCGAGGCCAACCTGACCGGCCAGGGGGTGCCGGCAGGAGCTCCGCCGTGACCCATCACCTTGCGCCTCCAAACGAATAAAACTCCGTGCTTTGCTGTCTTTGCACCCAGACAAGGGGTAGCCGAGCGGCTCTGGACCCGGGCAGACCCTCGCCGCCCTGGCACGCTCGGTCTTTGGTTTACCGGGGACATGTCTTCAGAGCCGCCTCGTGGGTGTCGCAGCGCCTCTAGCCCCCATGAGCCTTCTCCTCCGATTGCCTCCGAGTTCGTACTTTGCGTACTTCCAGGAGGGTCCTCTCTGGACCCAGGCAAGGGGTAGCCCAGCGCTCTGGACCAAGGCAGACCTTCGCCGCTCTTGCACGCTCGCTTTGCTTTACCGGGGCCTTGTCCTCAGAGCCGCTTCGTGGGTGTCTGAGCGCCTCCAGCCCCCATCAGCCGTCTCCTCCGAATGCCTCCGTCTTCGTACTTTGCCGTCTTCTCGGAGGGTCCTCACCTCGACCAGACAACGGGTTGCCCAGCGGCTCGGGAAAGTGGCTGACCCTCGCAGCCCATGCACGCTCGGTCTTTTATTTACCGTTGCCTTGCCTCGTGGGTGTCGCATCATCTCCGGTCCCCATCAGCCAGCGCCTCCGAACACCTCAGACTACGTACTTTAGACATAAGGACCTAAGGAAAAATTTAGGGTATTTTTTGAGGATTTGAGGCGTTCTATACGCGCGAGAACAGAATGCATTGTGGGAATGAAGGCACCCTGTCCTCTTTCAACCCTCTACTTCTACATCGACCCAGTGCCTGGGGGATGCCTGCTCTCGTTCGCCGTGGGACGGTTGCTTGTTTACCGGCCTCGAGTTGGGGGGGGGGGGGGGGGGGGGGGTACCGCCGTGCAACAAGGTGGGGTTAGTCCGACTGCAGTCGGGTGTCCCTTGCATGTGGGCGCGAACTCCCCTCCGTTCTCTCGGCTCGGGCGGGGGATATCGAGGGGAGACGCCGGTTTCCGCGGCCCGGGGTGGGTTTTCGTCCTCCTCCCCGACCAGCCTGCACACTGGCCGGAAGGGCGGGCGATTTCTCTCCCCTGCCGCGGTCAGGCTTCTCGGTCACTCTCGTCTCTATACCCGACTTTATGTTGTTTGTCTCTCTCCGGCCGACTTGCCGGTGCGCCGGGTCCCAGTCCTCCAGGCCTTCTTCCTTTCCCGGGGGGAGGGTCCTCCGTTGTCGCGGGACCCGGGGGTTGCCCGGCCTGAGTGCCGCTAGAACCCAAAGGGCCGTGGAGCGCAAAGTACGGAGGTTTTCATGGTTTTTGAGGTGCAGGGTGGATTGATAATATTTTTCCGCTCAGGAGCTAAGGCTAGAGATGTAACAAACAGATCTATGAAGAAAAATGTTACAATTTCATAAATTAAAGATGACCCAACTTTCGTCAAAGTAACATGTTTTACATACTTTGTACATTGTGTGGCTATACACGCGCTAATTTAGGACAATGTTTAATTAGTTGGGCTGAGCTCATTAGTGACCTGAGAATATTTTTCCGCCTAGGAGTTATGGCTAGGGATGTACTAAACAGATCTATGAAGAAAAATATTAAAATTTCATAAGTTAAAGGTGACACAACTTTCGTCAAAGTTAGGTATGTTTTACATACTTTGTACATTGTGTGGCTATCAAGGTAAACACGTGCTAATTTGAGAAAAACTTTAATTAGTTGGGCTGAGCTAATTAGTGGTCTGAGAATATTTTTCCGCCTAGGAGTTATGGCTAGGGATGTACTAAAGAGATCTATGAAGAAAAATATTAAAATTTCATAAATTAAAGGTGACACAAATTTCGTCAAAGTTAGGTATGTTTTACATACTTTGTACATTGTGTGGCTATACACGCGCTAATTTAGGACAATGTTTAATTAGTTGGGCTGAGCTAATTAGTGACCTGAGAATTTTTTTCCGCCCAGGAGATATGCCTAGGGATATAATAAACAGATCTATGAAAAAAAATATTAAAATTTCATAAATTAAAGCTGACACAAATTTCGTCAAAGTTAGGTATGTTTTACATACTTTGTACATTGTGTGGCTATCAAGGTAAACACGTGCTAATTTGAGAAAATCTTTAATTAGTTGGGCTGAGCTAATTAGTGGTCTGAGAATATTTTTTCCGCCTAGGAGTTATGGCTAGGGATGTACTAAACAGATCTATGAAGAAAAATATTAAAATTTCATAAATTAAAGGTGACACAAATTTCGTCAAAGTTAGGTATGTTTTACATACTTTGTACATTGTGTGGCTATACACGCGCTAATTTAGGACAATGTTTAATTAGTTGGGCTGAGCTCATTAGTGACCTGAGAATATTTTTCCGGGTAGGAGTTATGGCTAGGGATGTACTAAACAGATCTATGAAGAAAAATATTAAAATTTCATAAATTAAAGGTGACACAAATTTCGTCAAAGTTAGGTATGTTTTACATACTTTGTACATTGTGTGGCTATACACGCGCTAATTTAGGACAATGTTTAATTAGTTGGGCTGAGCTAATTAGTGGCCTGAGAATATTTTTCCGCCCAGGAGATATGCCTAGGGATATAATAAACAGATCTATGAAGAAAAATATTAAAATTTCATAAATTAAAGGTGACACAAATTTCGTCAAAGTTAGGTATGTTTTACATACTTTGTACATTGTGTGGCTATACACGCGCTAATTTAGGACAATGTTTAATTAGTTGGGCTGAGCTCATTAGTGACCTGAGAAGATTTTTCCGCCTAGGAGTTATGGCTAGGGATATAATAAACAGATCTATGAAAAAAAATATTAAAATTTCATAAATTAAAGGTGACACAAATTTCGTCAAAGTTGGGTATGTTTTACATACTTTGTATATTGTGTGGCTAGCAATGTAAACACGTGCTAATTTGAGGCAATGTTTAATTAGTTGGACTGAGCTAATTAGTAGCCTGAGAATATTTTTCCGCCCAGGAGTTATGGCTAGGGATATATAGGTTTTCTCGGTCAATTTCGGCAAATGAGCAGCCAATTTAACCACCACGCTATTCTATTTCGCGCGAAATCGAATGCTACTAAAAAGGGTCATTCGATTTCGTTTTATGACTAGTCAAATGTACTGTTGCGTCATTCGATTTAACAAAATAATCATTCAATTTAACGATTCATCAAAGCAGCATTCAAATTCACAAGAGCTTTTTGAGGCGTGTGTTTGGTCATTCAAATTCATTTTTGGGCAGTCATTTCTGTAATTCGTGCAATCTAAAAAACGCTTTGTTATAGGTTTTCTCGGTCAATTTCGGCAAATGAGCAGCCAATTTAACCACGACGCTATTCTATTTCGCGCGAAATCGAATGCTACTGAAAAGGGTCATTCGATTTCGTTTTATGACTAGTCAAATGTTCTGTTGTGTCATTCGATTTAACAAAATAATCTTTCAATTTTACAATTCAACAAAGCAGCATTCAAATTCGCAGGAACTTTTTGAGGCGTGTGTTTAGTCATTCAAATTCATTTATGGGCAGTCATTTCGGGAATTTGTACAATCTAAAAAACGCTCTGTTAAACTTTTGTTTCCTTTCGAATGTTAAGGGCATAAATAGGGTTAACTTATTGGCACTAGTTTAACACGCATATTTCTAGAAATGGCAGCTCGTGGTCCCTACTCCCCATTCCTGAACAGCACGGAGATGGCACACTCTGCATTCAAGGCTGCAGTTAAACGCATCCTTGGGTTACCTGAGTGGCAACAACGTGTCGGAGACAGACAGGCTGCCCAACAAGCAGGAATGAACATGCAGCAGTGGAGGTGCAATCTCCTTCAACAAGCAGCCATTCAGAGCGTTGAAGTGAAGTGCATGCAGTGGTACAACCATACCCAAACGTATATGCCAAGATGTCTGGCACGCCAACAGATTGATGGTTGAGGAAGAAACAACATCAACAATGAAACAAAAAATAAAAAAATTTAAACATAAAGAAACAACCCATTCAGACACAAAAACAAATTAGGTCTCGGTCAGTTAACCAAAGATCCCCCCCCCCAAAAATAAAATAAAAAATAAAATAAAGAAGAAAACAAAGAAGAAGAAAAAACCCTCAAGGGCCCCATGTAAAGTGTACTGGAAACATAGGCCTAACTAAAGAAAATAAGGTTTGCCTGAATTAAAGTGAATTAAAGTTTATCTGTTTATTTGTATTTCTTAAGTCGTACTTATTTGAATTCTCATTTAGCGAAATTGATTGGCTCTTTACGAAATTGAAAAAAATAAATCAGTAAAAAACTCCAGTCGAACCAGCTTTGCTAAATTGAATGATGATTTAGTGTCACGAAAAAGAATGACGATATGCTAAATTGAACACAGTGCTAAAGGAATTTGAATGCCTCAAAACTAAATTGAATGGCCGAATTCTGAATTTGAAACGCAGTAACAACTGGAGAGGCAAAATAGCTTTAATTCGAACGCACGAAAATGAAATCGGCTGCTCATTTGCTGAATTTGACCGAGAAAACCTATAATAAGGCATATACGGTTCACTTATTTGCACTTGAGTCACTTTGTACTTCGAAGACGAGCTTTTGCTACAGTTTTACACGCATATTTCAAGAAGTTGCAGCTTGTGGTACAACCATACCTAAACATATACGCCAAGATGTCTGGCACGCCAACAGATTGATGGTTGAGGAAGAAACAACATAAACAACAAAAACCAGGAAAAACATAAAGAAACACCCCATTCAAACACAATACAAAATTAGGCCAGTTAACCAATAAAGATCCCCCCAAAAAGAATATAGGAGAAAACAAAGACGAAAAAACATCATGGGCCCAATGTAAAGTCTACTGGAACCATCAATGTGAAGATACGAAACAGTTGCCTAATACAGATTATCTGTTTATTCGCATTTCTTTAGTCGTACTTATTTGAATTCTCATTTTAGCGAAATTGATTGCCTCTTTACGAAATTGGAAAAAATTAAACCAGTAAAATCTCCAGTCGAACCAGCTTTGCTAAATTGAATGATGATTGTGCGTCACGAAAAAGAATGACGATATGCTAAATTGAACACAGTGCAAAAGGAATTTGAATGCCTCAATACGAAATTGAATGCCCGAATTCTGAATTTGAAACGCAGTAACAACTGGAGAGGCAAAATAGCTTTAATTCGAACGCACGAAAATGAAATCGGCTGCTCATTTGCCGAAATTGACCGAGAAAACCTATAATAAACAGATCTATGAAAAAAAATATTAAAATTTCATAAAATAAAGGTGACACAAATTTCGTCAAATTTAGGTATGTTTTACATACTTTGTACATTGTGTGGCTATACACGCGCTAATTTAGGACAATGTTTAATTAGTTGGGCTGAGCTCATTAGTGACCTGAGAATATTTTTCCGCCTAGGAGTTATGGCTAGGGATGTACTAAACAGATCTATGAAAAAAAATATTAAAATTTCATAAATTAAAGGTGACACAAATTTCGTCAAAGTTAGGTATGTTTTACATACTTTGTACATTGTGTGGCTATCGCGCTAATTTGAGGCAATGTTTAATTAGTTGGGCTGAGCTAATTAGTGGCCTGAGAATATTTTTCCGCTTAGGAGATATAGCCAGGGATGTACCAAACAGATCTATGAAGAAAAATATTAAAATTTCATAAATTAAAGGTGACACAACCTTATTTAAAGTAGGCATGTAGGACACACCGTCTTTGTGTTGTTATTGACATGTAGTGACGGTCTTTATCGGAAATTTTGAAATTCGGTGCTGAGGAGAAATTCGGTGCTGGGCCTGATTCGGTGCTGGGCCCAAATTCGGTGCTCACTTCAGCCTGGTCACCCACCACACCGCACTGGGTGGCTATTTACACCATCAACTAATAAAATTGCAGTACCCGACTAAAATTTACAACAGGAATACCACCCGGTTTGCGGGTCTCATGTCCATTTCAAAACAAAAATCTTTTGATACACAGGAGTTCCGTTTTAGACTACTTTGAAATAAATTTTAACTCAAGACTTTCACAAAGCTTATTACGGGTCAATTTCTAGAAATTAAATGAATTATGTCGACAAGTTTGAGTTCAACCATGGTTCAACTTGCTTTGTTGCTTTCCCTTTTCAACTGAGTCCGGTACACCAGTAGGAAAACAAATTACTGTGAGACTGAGAGGATGGGCTCTCTGACGTAATTAATTTTGATAAACACTTGCAGTTCATGCTTTATATTAAAAATAAGTGTATCAGATACCAGTCTTATCAAAATATCAAATAACAGAAATATTGGTAATAAACCAAGCCTTGGTTTTGCTTGTATTAGAAAAGAAAAGCAGAGAAATTTGTTTGTTTGGTTAATTGAAAGGTTGTACCTGTAATAAAAAAAAACCCAATGTTGTCAAATAACATCAAATGTACGTTCTGAACAAATTTATTAAAGGTAACCAAATCCAACATGGCGCAGTCCTTGTCTGATGAAGAGTTCCAGCGAATGCAGGTATGTTTTTCCTTCAAACTCTTCAACTTTTGATTGTTTTTCATTTATTGGTTTCTAATTAGAAACTTGTTTATTTTCATATGGTCTCTAATTTACATCGGGTGCTGTTCTTACTTCTGAACTTAGTTAGTAGTTAGATTTACACATCTTTTTCACTAATTTCAGTTTCACAACGAACATTGTTATTTAGTTTACATAGATTAAATTTGTTAAATAATTGAATACAAATTAGTTTCCATTTATTGTCAATGACTGTACCCAATAAAAACAAATAGCTCTTTTCAGTTTTAAGTAGCTGTTTAAGGGGACGATGTCTTAACGTCTATATAAGTTATAATAATCGTTGCTGGTATTAAAACTCTGGTCCTTGCTCTTTTTATGATTGATTGATTGATCGATTGAATTTATTCGGATAAAATACAGCAAGTACATGGCAAAAATACATACACAACAATAGGAGTAAAAACAATAAAGTAAGATAAATCAAAATCGGACACAAGAAAGAAATACTGCACAAAATTATCCAAGGATAGCCCCCAAAAGCCAATAACTTAGACTTATTTCGTCCTTACAAAAAACAGGAAAAAACTCGTCATTATTGTTTTTACTCCAGTGTCAAAGCACACTCAAATTTTACTTCAATGAGTACACAGTGCCAAACAGTTTTGGTTATGGGTAAAGGCAAGCACAAACAGAACAGCTCTTTAGTCTTTGCTCTAGTCTGAAGCGCAGGAGGGTTTTTGGACAGTGTGGCTCAACCTTGGCCAGTGCTAGCTGCAATAATCATAACTATTGATCATGTCCCTTACTCTTAGGGCCCTTACAAGTAATTGTATTAGCACAACTAAAGGAAAAGTTTCCGGAGCACGCCACCACCTTCTGGAAATTTTTTTAAAACCAATATACACCTGAGGATGTATTCTATCGATAGGGTTAGTACCCCAAAATGTAAAATAAATAGTTTTCATTGGGGACCGATTTAAAAAATAATTTTTTTTTTTGAAAAATCCTAAAATTTGAAAAATAAAAAACACGCTTCTTTCCCCCTCTCTCCCCAGTCTTCTTTCCTCCTCCCCCACTACCTCTCCCCATCATTCACTCACTCTCTGTGGAAGGAATTGAACATTTGCAAGCAATTAAATAATGCAGTGTACTTACCGGGAATTGAACCTGTATCAAGAGAGAACAAATTATATGCACAAGAGCATAGCCTATTTACCGCTAGGCTATGAGGGATTGATACCAAAATTGGTTAGATAGTTCTACAAATTTCTCCCATTACCTGTTTAGTAAAAGGTCATAATGAATATTTAATTTTCTATGAATATTAAAATCAGCAGTTATTGTCGAATAGTTTGCATAAACTGAATATTCAGGAGTTTATGAACTAAAACCTGCTTTACATATTAGTCACGTGAAAGGTTCTTTTGGATTATTTCATTAGTACAAGTCATGGGTAAGTTCATGTTCATAAGGGCAATATCGGGCTATTATTTCCCTTTTTTGAATCATCCTTCAATGGGGGTATGTTTGTAGCGGCAATAGTTATGATTATGTGGAATTTGGGCTATTTTTCCCTTTTTTGAATCATCCTTCAATGGGGGTATGTTCATCACATCAGAGGCCACTATAGCTGGCTTACCCATTCCATAAATCAACAAGTCCTGGTGAATTTTCCAATGCGCATGAACGATGACCGACTCATTGGAGTATTGCACATTTACCCGGACACACACACAGCAGGAAAACGAAAACAAAATGGTGTTTATTTTCGACGAAGCTTTTGCGATTTTCTGACGCCTTTTTAAGGCCTTTAGAATTGTTAAATTTTCCTGTTTTTTGCTGTATATATTCAGTTAACCCATCTTGACAGGTAAGCCTAAAATTTAGAGTAATCGGCCAGATATTGAGGGAGCTAGAGTGGTGGCGTGCTGCGGAATTTTAGCCCAACTAAACTTAGCCACACATTCATGTTTAGCTTTGTCGAAAAAAAGTGTCGGTGACTCAAGTTTTGCATGCAGTAACTGGGTGAGAGTTCATAATTCCATGTACAGCCACAGACCGGCTATGATCATGATTACAGTCCCCCTTTAGTTACAGCAAAACTATGATATACACCCGGCGATTGTGACAAGCAATTTAGTATTTGTGTTTAATGTTTTCTTCGCTATCTCCTGTACCAAGCTTGAACATGCACAGCAGCATTGTCTGACTTTTTGGTAAAACTGAGACTGGGGGTTGTTTTTACCCAACTACCTAAGGCGTGGCAGACAAATTGGAGTCATGTATGCAAGGTGGAAGACTGGGTATAATAAATCCAGTGTTCTCAGTAATGTGTGCATGTTCAGAACTACCCCCTGCAAGTGTGAGTCTCTTTCAGAGGTCCCTTGTTGTTTGAGTTTTTTTCAATTGTCCACAACTTGTTCATCTCTTGTAATTTGCAAAGATTGTTAATGGCCTCAGGTTTTTACCCAAACCACCATAATAGCAGAGTCTTTCTCAAAGGTTAAAGGGTGTGTACAACATTGGTTATTGCCAAAGATCTGTATATACACTTGATGTGACCCAACATAAACATGAAATAACAAACCTGTGAAAGTTTAAGCTCAATCGGTCTTCGGAGTCATGAGAAAACAGTGAAAAACCCCATTATATGTTTTAACTTTTTTTCAAATATTGAATTTTATCCTGCAGGATAAAGACTATTGTTTTACTCATTTCCTAAAAACTATGGCATTTCAAGTAAAACTATTTCAAGGGAAGTTTTCCACCGTGACCGTCTTTACACTATGTAAGTTATGTGCAAATCTGTGAACATTTATATTTTCAATCTTACCAATGTTGTACACACCCTTTAAAGAAATATTCTGCCTTCGGTCATTAATAAGTTTTGCTTTTACATTTATGCCATAGGTCATTTTGATTATAGGTAAGCAGTTTGCAACTAGTAATTCCCCATTTTGTTGTGTTATTTTCTACCTGTACATCGTAGGATCAGCTGCTGGAGTTGAGGACTTCAAATTATCAGCTGAGTGATAAATGCAGAAAACTTGGAAATGGTAAGCAATCGTAGACTGTTTGGATCTGGATGTGTACGATGCAGGGCCTTGGTCATGTTGGTAGGGCACATAGGTGGTATACGCATTGGATGCCAGAAACACTGGGGCAAACCCCTTCTCTTAGCGATAAATGTACTGGTTTCTTTAACTTGCATTAATAGTTTTTAATACAACACATGGGACCTACGGCTTTATGTCCCAATCAAAGGACAGAGCATTAACAGTTAAGTGTCCCGCTTAAGGACACAAGGACACTGTATCCAGGGCCCCCAGGGAGAACAGTTCATTAAAAACTGATGGGGCTACCCTGGTTAAATAAGACAGGGAAAAAAAACCACCCCAAAACACACACATTCTGCTGATCAGAAACACCAGAGCTTGAGTCCAGTGCACTTAAATGCACTGAGATTTCTTTTTCTCTTTCAAGGTTTTTGTTCACTGTGAATCGGCCAAACTTTGGCTGTAAGTCATGGCCAATAATTGGCCATAGCATACTAGAATCTCGGTCTTACATTCAGTGCCGAAGACAATGGTAGTAGCCTATCGATCACTTGCAATCCTTGTTTGGCCAACAAAAGGTCTGGAATTGGGGATTACACAATAGTCCCTGGAAAAAGGGAGATTTGGAATATGAATTTCAGTACCCTTTCTTACCCTAAAATTTGGGCCAGACGCATAACACACATTCATAATTTTGCATTACTGTGGAGACTTCTTTTGTTCTTTCCTTTGTCATTATACTTAACAGCCTCCCATAGACTTTGCGCACATTCCTTGTGGAACATCCCTCTCTTTAGAATTCCCCTGTGGAGACCTATCGTTCCTATTGTCTTTGTTCCCCATAAGGTGGCAAACATTAAAACGCAATGGAATGTCTGGGCTTGTTTACCAACTGTTGCAGGCATACCTGGATTTATTTTAATAAATGTGTTTATTCTACTTCCGTTTGCTTTGCCATAAAAGCTTTTTTATAAAGTCTTACAAGTCTTCCAGTGATTTAAGGAGCTGGTTTTATCAACTGTAGTTTGATTTTTTGTCATTCTTCCTTACAGAATTAACTACACTTCAAACAACAGCAGCAAATTATGAAAAAGACCTCCTGAAAGCAAACAAGGTAAAGTTCCAAGGAAATGTTCATTTGAAATTTTTAACCCAATAGGAATCTATGGCCATTGCATTTGTAGCAAGTTTTTATGCGATGGCCAGTTGAACACAAAATTGTCATTGTCGATGACAAAATAAAGAGCCGAATCTTACTGTTAGGCACAGTTCATTATTATTGTGACTGTGCATTTTTTTGCTTTATTTTCCCACAAACCCTATGGGCTATCAAACTGGAAATATGAGTAGCCTGGCTGTAAATCCGCTAGTCTCGGGCTAGCAGGCTACTGGCAAATTCAACCTCAGTATCTACAACTACAACAATTTGACACATCTACACCTCGCATGGAATGTTGTGACTTAAATTATTTAGAAGCACAAGTTAAATTTAATGTTTGTTACAATGACTACATTGGTTATAAAAGTGAAAAGTTGAATTCAATTCAGTTTTATTTGGTTCTGAGATTTAAAAGATTCCACACTAATTTATCTTTTCTTGTTTGTATTTGTTTGTTTCTTAGACTATCAGCAAGAGTAAAAAGGCTAAGGTAGGTCAACTTGAAACACTTTGGTTCTGAATTTTCTTAAGGACTTCTCTTAGATTATTCTAGTGTGCAATGTTTCTTCAACAAACATATCAAAATTTGTGATATAAACCTTTGATTTTCTGCATTATTCATAAATTACTGACTACATGTAGTTTTGTTTTGATGCAAAGTAGTATATACCGACCTAGATTCTTATCTGCTTGTTCTGAAGATGTGTTATTTTGACCTGTTACATTCTGACGACATATCTTTTAGGATGTGGAGGCACTGTTGTCAGAGCTGGATAGTCTTCAACAGAAGCTCCATAGTCAAGAAGATGATTTCAGATTACAGAACTCCACCCTCATGGAAGAACTCTCCAAGGTAAGGTTTCTCTAACCAAATTTGTCTCAAACACTTGGGAAAAAATGTAAAGTCAAGCAATACGACCGATTACACTGCGCCCAGCGCCCTCTATTGTTTACCCCTTGGAGGCCATTTTACCAATAAGCAGTCGACTACAGCCTCACTACCATGGCTATCATGCTGAAAACGCCCGCTAACTTTGCGTACATCTCTAACACCTGGAAGGGAAACACTAAAAATCAACGCTGATTGGCTTCCCAAAAGTAACTGCTGTGCGTGTACGCTTGTTAAAAACTGTTGATCGCCCGTAGGCCCTTGTCAGGCGCTTAGTACGCGCGTGTAAAAATGCACGTATTTCGACGCAATACATTTCAAATGAATCATGTTTTTATATGGGCACCGTAAACTGCATACAGACAGATGTATCACAAGATTGAAAAAGAATGAGAGGGGGCCAGTTGCTCAATGACTTGTGCGTCCTTTGACAGCGCGCTCTGCATAGTCTCTAACACAGAATGGATCAACCACAGAGCTAATATTGGATACTTTAAAGTCACACTTCCAGGGGGATATGATCGAGCGATGCATTCTTGGAAGGAAAACAACATGGCGCGGCGAGATCGTATACCACTGGGATCGAGGTTGAGTGGACTACAAACACTTGTAACTCAGCACCGCACAGGGAGTTTGGGATCTTTAAAAGGCCAACATGAACGTGAAAAACATTCAACACCCTCACAAAAAACAACATATTAAGCTGTAAACATAGAAAAATAAGGACCTTGCTCCTTTTGCAAACCATGAATTAATATCAACAATCCGGATCATGCAGTGGGCGCTGTGTGAAAACTATGAACCATTCAGTGTTGGCATTTGCATCATTATTGTTGTAACTGTTGTAAAAATGTTCTAACATCAATTTCTTGAACAGCTATGTACAACCAATGAGGAGCTTGAGAAAGAGGTTAACCAGTTGAAAATGGGTCAAAGTTCATCAGAGGTCACACCCAATGATGACAGCAATCTTCAGGGAGAGTTGCGGAGGTTGCAAGCTTTAAACACTGTTCTGCAGAAGAACCTTAACAGTGAGTTGAATGCTCTGATAATGTAAAACATGATCCAAGATAAGAAAAGCAAGCTTTGTTTTTTCGATCATTACCAATTCTGTATCATCCCTTTAAAATTCTCAATAAACTTTCTGGTCACCATGATAGGGGTTTTATATTTGCTTTTAAACATTGTATCACTACCTCTGTTCATTGGAGCTTCAGCATTCCTGAAATCATCTCAACTCCTTTGGAGTATGCAGCACCAGCAGCCAAATTGGTGCACAGGCTGCTAAATATTCACATCAACAATCTCTACCATCACAGGCTCCCAATTTACTCCTGGTGATGGGGAGCAATTATAGTTAAGTGTCTTACCCGAGAGCTCAAGTGTTACGACCAGGATTCGAACCCATGCTGATGAAGTTGAGTTCGATGACCAGGATTCGAACCCATGCTGATGAAGTTGAGTTTGATGCTCTTGACCACTCAGCCATGACATGCTCTGCGAAAAGAACTTTTCTAGGGCTATTCTAGCAGTTACCCTTAATCTAATGCTACTGCCCTCTGTTTATCTTCAAAGTTTAGTTCAGGAGTATACCAACTAAAAATCTGCTCTCTACCCATAATATGTTTTGACTTCCCCAGTTTGACTAAAACTATTAAAGTCGTATGGTTCTTGCTCTTTCCAATCTGCTGCTATTCAGTTATCAGGCCTTGAAGTTCGCTCTTGAATGGGCACAACAGTTTTCCTCTATCTAGTAAGGGGGCACTTCTATGAGGAAAATGTAAATTTGTATTGTAGCTTTGCAAAGGGCACCACCCAAAAAACACCAGGGCAATTGCTGTGGGTGCTGTGGGTTATGGAAGCCTGAGTTATGGAACAATTAGTACCAGATGTTGTCAAGCAGGCCATAACATCAGAGCAATTCAAAACCTATTCAATTTGTATTTGGCCTAATACCTCATGATGATATGCACTCTATTAAGTATGGCATTATTATTTATTTTTTTATCAGTTGTTGATAAGCTTTGTTTGTTTGCCTGAAAAATGAGTCATTCCTTATGAACAAAACCAACTTCCAAAGTTTGTCTATAATTATTTGTTCAAAATTGGAACTTTGTGCCAAACCACCTCTGAGCAAGACCACTCTGCAAATTTCAGCTAAAATCTGAATCATTTTCAAGGTATTGGCCTTCAAAATTCTATAATGTTTATGTCCTTAATTTACTAAAAGTGGGCGTGGCAGCCTTTCTTTTGGGGCGTTCTATATTTCAAAAACCTGTTGGAGTTGGCACCTAAAATGTTGCATGTGTTTAAAAGTATTAACAAAGGTACTTCTCAGTTTGTTTTTTGCCAAACCCAAGTAAGCGACCATTGATCTTGTTGAAATGATACGGAATGACACGGACATCACTTGCATGGAAGGACAATTTTGGCCTTGCCAACAAACAAGTACAATGTATGAACATCGTAATATTACTGAACCTAGGTCTATTGGAATGAAGCAAAAAGCCACTCTCTGACTCTAATGGGTTTGGAGCAGTTGGGATAGACAATGAATCTTGAAATCTTCCAATTGAGGACTGGTATTTTTTGTGCTTGCCATGCAGGTACTCAAGAGAAATCAGAAGCAGAAATAGCAGCATTGAAGCAAACTATCAGGTAGAGTTATTTCTGAAGAAACAACCAATATAGGTTTTCCCGACCAATTTCAACAACAAAATCATTCAATTTAACATCTGGCTCATTTGATTTTGTTTGAAAATGAAAGCTTGTAGCATCAGGATTCAACAGTTAAAAGGAGTCATTAAATTTCAATTGTTTAGCATTCAGTGGTCAAATAAGATTATTCAAATTCACTAGGCCACAAAGATCATTAATTTTGGTAAAAGCCAGCAGCAAGAGGCTGGTCAACCATTCAGTTACATCAATTGTAAAATGGATTTAATGTAATATTGAATGTCTGTAAAAGAAATAGAATGACTAAACAAACTTGAATGAGTAGAACGATATCCTGTATGCATGAAAAAGAAATTGAATGCGATAGTAGCTAAAAAGAAATCCTACTTTGATCCAATGAGGCAAAAATGCATCAATTTGAATAAAATTAAATTAATTTTTTGCTGAAATTGACCGAGGAAAAGCTATATTCTTTAAGGCTGTCTTCAAATTGATGGCTTTGGCTGCTAAGTGAATGTGGCATATTATTTAAAATTGACGTTGGTTGCAGGCATTGACCACAGTTGTAGCCGAAGTCGCTTGAATCAGACAATTTCATAGAGCTGCTTAAGCAGAAAATATTGCTTTAAAAAATTCTGCTTAGCACAATTTAGCACGAAAACCTTTTTAAAATTCTATGTGTGAAATGGTATTTTGGTTGGTAACCTATTTTTGCGCTTAGCTTCTTTTTGTGCTTAACCATACTACCCATGGTTTTATTATCAATGAATTGTTGATGTGGAACATTATTGTTTAAATGAAATCATGACTGAATGAAGTAAAGACGATAAACATGGTGGTCTTTGGCACAGGGAGTTTACAGTTTTTTTGAGTGGGAAAAAGGTAATGGAATGGCTTTTTGTTCTATGTATGGGTGAGAAGAAGCAGAAAGCCTGGTTTCACGCTCAAACATCCTGATAGGAGGAACCAGGTTGGATAGACTGGTGGAACATTCACCAGAGGCTGTAGAACATACAGAGGCTTGCTACAGACCTATGATGAGAAAGAGGTTGTAATGATGATTAACAATACACTTTTGCACTCAATCTAACAAAGATATGCTACGTGTTTGTCTGGCTCAGTTTGGCACAGTGACACCCCTGGATATGTGCACAATAACCAAAAATTCACCCCAATTGTTCACTCCATACACAACTCTGGTTTCATAGTAACATGAGTGGAGCAGGGACTGTGTTAGAGGAGAGAACCCCGCCTGCTGGGGCATTAGGTGATGATGTCACGAATACGGAATCACCAGATTCTCCTTCACAGGCATCTGAGAAAGATGCGCCACTGGAATCAGGTAAGCCAACCTGATTTCAATCTCCTTTTTTATTATTTATTTATTCTCTGAATAGTAAGTTTAGTTATTGTTTGATTTTGATCAAAAGAGCATGTATTTTTCTGTATTTTTGAGCAGACAAGAAAATGTGGCCAAATGCTGATACCATGCTTGCTTCATCACTGATTCAATGTACCTGCTAATCTATTTGCAACCTTAACATTTTTTTTTTGCAAAAAGTTTGTGTGTTTCTTTAAGTTGCACAAATTGCAATTGCAAAATGTAAATTATGTTTTCAATTCATTTAATGTATCATTCATGTCATTCCATGTCAATTCAACATGCCTCACGTCCAATCTCATACATTTTTCAAACTTTTCTCAAAATTATTTGCACATGGCCTGTATTTCCCAAACCAACATGACTAAGAAGATTCAAGTTTGGGTTTTGAGTTTTCTAATACGACCAAAATCTTTTACAAAACTTGAAGATAATCCTAGTGAGGTTTGTGGTAACACCGTTTACATGAAATGCCAAGGCTAGGACTGCCATGGCGAAGCAGTGTAGTGTGCTTAACATGTCCAGGACATGGCAATTGTGTCCTTGAGCAAGATGCTAAACTATAAATGGCTTTGTCCTTCGGATGGGATGTAAAGCGGTAGGTCTGATGTATAATGCATGCAAAAGAACCCAGTGCACGTTAAGAGAAAGGGGTTTACCCCATGTCTGGTAAAGTTGGCTGCAGATTGCGCCACATCACCTTGCAAAACCTTACATAGTGCTATATAAATAGGTCTCATAATTACAAAGATTAGCATACCTGTTAAAATAATAGGTGTTTTGAGATGCCTGTAGCTCACACAAGGACAAGACTGAACAACAGAAAAATATTGCGCTTCTGCATCCCTTGGATGTGGGGTATATCCACCAGAATAAACTGTGTCCTATTTGTACAGCTTGCCCACTGCTGTGTAGTTTTGTTGTTGTGAGGCACATAGATGCTTGCTGTGTTTTATGCATGCTGTATGTGAACCTGTATCCACATTGGTGTTATTTTGTTTCAGAGTTAAACAGTCTGCTCACTGATGAGCTTGATGCCTTTCTCGAAGATGTAAAGTTATCTGAAGTAACTAGTGACTTTGACGACGGTTTAGAACCCAAAGGTTTGTACGGCTTCACAATGTAATTATTTTTCAACCCAACAGTGCCCTTTCCTTCCACTGTCTGTGCATGTTGAAACAGATTCAGTTTATTCCACAAAGTTTATTCCACTGAATTTTACCTCGGAGCCGCCTTTAAAGAATGCATTTAATACTCAGCTTTCACCAAATACCACACCACAGCAGATTGTGCTACAGTGTAGACATACCTGGCCAGTCCGACTAACAACCCTGCCATCCTCTGTGGAACACTCAGTGCGAGTCCAGTGTGATGTGGGGGACTTAGATTTTCTTACAATGGAACTTTGTAATAATTGTGAGCAACTGAAAGAGTAGACAGGGTAGGCTAAGGAAGAGATGGGAAAATGACATCATTAGCAACAGCATCTTCTACCTGACACACACTACCTGAGCACAAGACAGGCAGGAGTTGAGACAGTTGATCCGTAGAGGCAACACCCTTTAGGACATGGTGCAAGATTAGATTTAGATTTATTAGGAATGCATTGTGCATGGTTGGCTAGTGTGTAAAGCACTCATCTCCTATCACTGTGTCCCCAGTTCGATTTCTGGCTAGGGCCATATGTGAGTAGAGTTGTGTGTTGGCTTTCTCCTACGCCGCAAGGGATCTCTGGGTGCTCTGGGTTCGTTCAACCAGAAAAATCACACGCTTTAAACCTCTGGCTGTGCTCTGTCATTATATGGGTCGAGCTACAAAGGCACCTTTATGCGTGCGCGTTTTGACCGCGTTGTAGCTGCATCCTTCACAATTCAGCTTCTCAGCTGTGAGTAAGAGTGATTAGCCTCCCAAATTGTTATCATTGTAAAATAACCAAGATTTTAAGTTTAATTTCTATATAATAAGACTAATAAAATATAAGAGGTCTTGCCCACATACAGTTTATACCTTTCTCGCCATCAACTAAGTTTTCGAACAAAGAATTGTGAAATAGTGCCCCCAATCTTGAGAAGCACATTTTTATGAAATGGATCAAATTTCCAAGCTTGGTACTAAATTTAAATGCCAACCCCCCCCCCCCCCCAATCTTCTCCAGGCCCCCACCTATCAAACTGTTACTCCCTCGTCTAAATCTTACTTGCCTTGTATCCATGTGTCCTTAAATCAACTTTGACATGACTGCAGTCGGAGCCAAAAGTGCAGCAGTCGACTGCTACTTTACTTTATATGATTATCATTGCATGTTGTATGGTATTGTTTCCTTTACAGACCCAGTAGCAGTACTACAAGGCCATGCCAAACAGCTGAAGCACAGACTCAGTGGTGCTTTAGTCCGCAACATGGAAAGTCTAGTCAAACTGATGTCCAAAGGTAATGATGCATTCTCCCCCCCCCCCCCCCCTCCCCCTTAGCCCTGGTAGGACGGTAGCCATACTACACGTTGTACATGGGAACAGCGTTTACATATTCAAAACCCTGTACTGTAAAGCATGTTCCACATGCTAAGTGCATGTCTAGGTGTTGTTAATGTTGAGGAAGATAGGTAGACTGTGTTGGTATGGGTACATCCAACACATGAGTCAAGAAGTTGTTTTAAATATAGGTTGAGGGCACTCACCCACGTGGACCCCAGGGAAAGCGCTGGATAGACAACATCCCAGTCGACATTAAGAACATCGACTCAAACATTATCCAAGACCAGGAAGCATGGAGAAATGCGAATAAGCGAGACAGACATGACCAAAAATGCACCCAACCCTCGACTTAGGAGATTAAATTGCATTTAAGTTGACAGTAGTAGTAATTGTTCCACCAGTAATCACCTCCAGAGGGTACTTGATGTTCAGAATTCAATGTACAAGTTTTGCATTTTATTTTACATTTTACATTTCCAATTTTTTTTTACAGATGAAGTGGATGATAAAGGCGCTGAAAGTTTTGATTCTACTACTCAGGTATGATGTTGGAAAATGACAAGTTGAAGTAGAATAGTTTGTGCTGTAACTGCTTTTGTATTGATATCTTTTGTAAACTATTTTTGTTTTTTGGCAAATCTCTTTTCAGGCTGAATCGCAGGGTTTGGTGACACCAGAGATGAAAACCAAAGGTTTCAGTGGTAGGTCCCAAACAGATTTCATGAAATTTTGCATAAAAGAATTATTAAGTAAAAAATCACAGGGAAAACTGACTGGGTAGATTTTAATAAAATTTCTGGGTTGAACAAAGAAAATTTGACTGGAGCAGGATTTGAACCTGAACCTCTGGATTAACGTGCCAGCACTCTACCAACTGAGCTATCTAGCCCTAATTTTAGTGGTCCCCCACTTTTTCAATATTCAAATAACCAGGGGTCGATTTCACAAAGCACTAAGATTCATCTTAAGATGAGTTATCAGTATTGCCATAGTGATTTGTATTGTGACATCACTCTTTGCTAAGCAACTGCGATGGATTTGCAGTTACGATCAATCTTAACTCTTTGTGAAATCGAGCCCAGGGATCATACCCAAGTTTAGGATACTACCTGGGAAGCGGCAGGAGAGAGATCACCTTAAAGGGATACAACTTTTTATTTCAAATATCAAGTAATAAACCACAAGGGAAACTGACTGGTTGAATTTTAACTCAATTTTGGGGTTGAACAAAGCAAAAATTACTAGAGCGGGATTTGGGTTAGGGAGCTGGGTGGTGCATACAGCAGGGGGTTTTATTTCACAAGTCACTGTAAGTTAAAGACGAAGAAACCATTATTGATTGAATTCTTTGAGTGACATTTGTTCATCTTCAGATCTTCAACTGGTCATAGACACTGAGAAGGAAGAGAAACGGTTACTCAAGGAGCAGCTACATCAAGCCCAGGTACAATACCATGGCAATCATCGTCTTACCTCTCATTGTACACTTAACCCTGAACCAGGCATCATTTAGGTTGGCTGCAGATTGTGCCGCATCACCTTGTAAACACTAACAAGGTGCTATGTGTAATTGTCTCATAATTCAAACAAAGCTCAGCATATCTGTCTTATAAATAAATAGTGAGCACTTTGAAAAGCCTGTCAGGTGTGAAAAAGTGCTATGTAAGAACTGCTTGTTATAACGTATCATTGGTTTGGAAGAATACATTCATTTAAAGAGGTCTTGCTGGTGCTCCAAATTTGTTCAAACAAAAAGCGAGAAACATGTCAGTCTTAAATGTCATGTCATGCATGTGTTCCATAAGCTGGTGGTTCTCCACTCCTGAACAAGTAACAAGGAAGTGTAAAACAGTTGATTTCATTTTTTATATTTCTAGGTTTCTCACAAAGCTGAAGTTGCCAGTTTAACTCAAGAAATTGCCAAGGTGGGTGTATTTACCTTGTGAATGATAATAATTAGAATACCCTGGGCGAACAAGTAGATTACTTTACAGTTTAAACGTAAGGTTTGTTTCTTTTTTGGTCTGTTGTTGTTGTTTTTTCTTTTTTTTCGGCGGTGTGATTTTCTTCGCAAATTTATATGCCCATTTGTATTCCGATTAGAACATCTTTGAAGTGTTTTAGACTAGCGGAGCGCCACTCCCATTATTATTCTTACATTTTTGTATTTTTCCACTCTTTTTAAATGGTCCACTCACAGGCCTGCCTAAAGGATTTTGGAGTGGGAGAGTAATAAGTCTCAGAGCTATTGACCCAATCAGAAGTGAGCATTAAAGCCTGTTGACAGATAAAATTAATCCCAGAAAGAAGATGAAATATATCGATAATTTGTTGAGTTAAAGTTTATTAGAATAGAATAGAATTGTTTATTCAGCCATTGATTAAAAACAATCACAGGAATTTGGAATATTGGTCTCGCACCATCATTAAAAACTTCAGTACTTAACATTCAATACGATAAAACAGACTAGGCCTATTATAAACAATCAATACATCAATACATCAATACAGAAATATAATATATAAAAATACCTGAAACTACTTTACTATAACATGGAAAATTCCTATTAAAAATTCCCATTAAAAACTCGCACGGCCGATGGTATAAAACTATTCCTAAAACGGTCAGTTTTTGCACCAATTGATCTCATCCTTCTTCCCGAAGGCATCAGCTGGAGGAACTCATTCGCTGGGTGATAAACATCCTGGACTATGTTTTCTACACGTTTCTTCATTCTCTTTTCATATATTGTTTTCATGTCATCCAACTTAACCCCAATTATGTATGAAGCATTTTTACCACCCGATTCAGTTTATAAATTTCGCATTTTATAAATTTCGCATTTAGGAGTGGTTAGTGTCGTGGCCGAGCGGATAAGAGCACCGGACTCAAGCTCTGGTGTTTCTGTTCAGCAGAGTGTGGGTTCCAGTCCCGGTCGTGACACTTGTGTCCTTATTAAGCAAGACACTTAACCATTATTGCTTCGTCCTTCGGATGGGACGTAAAGCCGTTGGTCCCGTGTGTTGTGTAATGCACGTAAAGAACCCAGTGCACTTATCGAAAAGAGAAGGGGTTTGCCCCGGTGTTCCTGGTTTGATTGGCTGCATATTGCGCCACAGCACCTTGTAAACCATTACATGGTGCTATGTAAAGAAATAGGCCTCAAAATTCAAAAAGTAGCTCCACATATATACCTTGCAGGAAAATATTGACTGTTGAAGCGCCTTGAGCGTCACTGAGTGACGGATATGAGTGCTATATAAGAAGCCATTATTATTATTATTATTATTAAACCAGACAATGATAGAACTGGTCAGGCAAGATTCAATTACACATGTATAAAAATTAATCAAAATGTGTCTGCTCACACCGAAGGATTTTAATCTGCGTAAAAAGTACAAACGTTGTTGGGCCTTCTTCAAATTATCAGATACTTGATTTGACCAAGAAAGAGTGTTCATTATGAATGTACCAAGAAATTTAAAACAATCAACAATTTCAACATTTCTTCCATTAATGATAATTGGTTCGACCTCACCCTTATTTCTACGGAAGTCAATGATCATTTCTTTAGTTTTGTCAACATTCAAAATGAGGTTGTTCGAATCACACCATTCTTCAAGGGAACATACTTGACGTCGATAACTAGATTCATCGCCATTACAAATTAAACCACATATGGTGGTATCATCGGCAAATTTTACGATAACATTAGATGAATCCTCCACTTTACAATCGTGTGTGAATAAACTGTACAGTAAAGGAGATAGGCCACAGCCCTGTGGTGTCCCGGTACTTACAAAAATTGGTTTAGAGAATCTTGAACCGATTCTGACAACTTGTCTACGCTCCAATAAAAAATCTAGAACCCAGTTACATAAAGAGTTCGGTAAATTAAGATCAGTCAGTTTCTTGTAAAGTTTTTCCGGAAGTATGGTGTTAAAAGCCGATGAATAGTCAATGAATAAAATACGAGCAAACTTTGATGCAGTTGGTCTTCCTGGTTCAAGATGTTTCAAGACGGAATGCAAGCAGTAATTCACAGCGTCCTGAACACACCGATTTGTACGATAAGCAAATTGACACGGGTCCAGATCACACGGCAGTAGAGATTTCGTAAAGTTCATCACCAGACGCTCAAAACACTTTGCAATCTGTGACGTCAAAGCCACAGGCCTATAATCATTCATGGAACTGATCAGTTTCTTTTTCGGCACTGGAACAATGATTGAATCTTTGAAAGTCCTGGGCAATCTGGCCAAGTTGAGCGACCAATTGAAGATGCTGGCCAGAATATCGGCAAGTTGACGTGAACAGCTACGTAGAAGGCGTGGTGTGATCTGGTCGGGTCCTGCAGCTTTCCGTACGTTCAAGCCTGTTTGAACTCGCATGACATCCTCAGGGTGTACCACAAACGGCGGCTGGTCTGAAACACCAGCTGTTGCTGTACTCCTTAACCCATTATCACGATTGTTGTGGTCAAAGCGAGCAAAGAACGTATTCAGACGATCGGGCAGTGTGACGTCATCGGAGTCTACGGTTGACATACTCTGCTTTTGCTTGTAATTGGTAATACTCTGAATACCAGCCCAGAGATCCCGACTGCTGTTACTGTTCAAATTGTCCTCTAATTGTTGACGGTATTTACGCTTAGCAGCACTAATGCTCCTCTTCAAGTAGGCAACCGGGTCCACTGATTTCTGCTTATGAGCAAGATCCTTAGCACGTACTTTAGCACAAATACTGTTATCGAACCAAGGTTTGGAATTCGGATATTGGGTAATAGTCTTTGTTGGTATGCACATTTCTTCACAGAACTTTATGTACCCAATCACCGATTCAGTGTACCCGTCGAGGTCAGCTGCATTGTCCTTGAAAACATCCCAATCGGTGACCTCAAAACATCCACGCAGCTTATCAATAGATGACTTGGACCAAAGGCGAATGGTTTTAGTCACAGGCTTGGAAAGTTTTAGTTGTTGCTTATAAGCTGGCACGATTAGCACCACTGAGTGGTCTGAATTGCCCAGTTGTGGACGTTCAATAGACTTAAACGCCCCTTTGTACTGGCAATACAGATAGTCCAGGGTTTTTGTTCCTCGGGTTGGGCACGTCACCTGTTGATAATAATACTTCAGTTGTTGTTTGCGAAGATTAGCCTTGTTGAAATCGCCGCCGATAATAGTCAATGCATCTGGGTAGGCAGATTCATAGTGAGAGATCACGGTACTAAGATCCTTAATGGCTGTATCCACGTTGGCTCGAGGGTGTATGTACACCACAGTCATGATCACACAGCTAAATTCACGTGGCAAGTAAAATGGCCGACATCTAATAGTAATTTGCTCAAGGTCGGGCTCACAGCTTGAAGACAAGATTTTGACGTCGCTACACCATGAATTGTTGATCAAAAAGCAAACACCGCCCCCTTGCTTCTTACCCGTAACGTCCGGTGATCGATCCTGCCTGTAAATGTTAAATCCGGGGGGCTCCATGGCTGAATTTGGGTGAGAGTTGTCCAACCATGTTTCAGTAAAAAGAAAACCACAGCAGTCCGAAAAGTCTCTTTGGGTACGAATACGAATGTTTAGTTCATCCATCTTATTGTAAAGACGCTGCACATTTGAAAGAATCAACTTTGGAACAGCAGGACGAGTACCACGTTGTCTGGATTTAACCAACAGTCCACCTCGCTTACCTCTCTTCCTGCGTCGACCTCTTGTGTAAGATCGTGGTCTGCCATCTTTGATTTCCTCGGTCACTAAAATAGTCCGCGAAATGTCATCTAATTCTGCGAACGTAGGTTGGCATGTTAAGCCACGATTAGCACTTCGAATATTAAGAAGCTCTTCTCTATTATACTGATAAAACGCCAACACATTACTGTTAAAAATAAAGGTAAAAAACAGGGAAAACAATAGAGTGCGAGCCAACACGTCGCCATCAACCGGCGCCATTGCAATGTATTTGCGCCATTGCAATTAATGGGAAACATCAACATTTTTCTCACATGATCATATTGTTTGTGAATTTTTTCACAAGCTTCTTTTGTATGACACTAATATATTGTCCCGTCTTGACATTTACAGCTCACTGAGAAGACGAAGAAGAAACAAGAGAGGTATTAATTAATTTTTTATTTATTCATTTATTTATTTTTTTATATTTTAAAAGAATTTAATTCAAATTTTATTATTTAAACCATATTTAATGAGGGTTATTGTTGCTGATTTATTTTGGCCCTCATTCAATGTAAAAATACAGACATCAACAAGACTTTGGCAAAAAGGAGCACAACAAAATTGAATTAAAATAAACAATTTTAAAGGACAATGCCATACAATATGACTTGGAGTACAAAATTGCAGCAACAAAAAATACACACACTAATTAACCAGTTCAATCCAAGATTTTAGGAAATTGTTCTTAAATTGCTGCAAACTATTACAGCAATAATCAATGGGTAAGCAGGCTTCCTGACAAAGACATCTATGGGGAGATAAAGGTATGCAGTCAAAATGACAAATAAGCTATTTTTTAAAACTCTGAATGTTTTCATTTTATTTGGTAGCTTGGTGCAACTCCAGAATGAGAAAGAACACCTGTACAATGATAGCAAGTAAGTTTGCAAGCCACTCATGTTAGACACTTGTGGTTCTTGTTAACCTCTTGTGGGTTGTGTTAGCCGCTTGTGGTTTGTGTTGGTCACTTGTGGTTTGTGTTAGACTCAAGCTCTGGTGTTTCTGCTCAGCAGAGTGTGGGTTCGAGTCCTGGTCGTGACACTTGTGTCCTTAAGCAAGACACTTGACCATTATTGCTTCGTTCTTCGGATGGGACGTAAAGCCGTTGGTCCCCTATGTTGTGAATGCACGTAAAAGAACCCAGTGCACTTATCGTAAAGAGAAGGGGTTCGCCCCGGTGTTCCTGGTTTGATTGGCTGCATATTGCGCCACAGCACCTTGTAAACCATTACATGGTGCTATGTAAAGAAATAGGTCTCAAAATTCAAAAAGTAGCTCCACATATATACCTTGCAGGAAAATACTGACTGTTGAAGCGCCTTGAGCGTCACTGAGTGACGGATATGAGCGCTATATAAGAAGCCACTATTATTATTATTATTATTTTAATATCTCCGATCTAAAGGGATCTAAAGGGGACATTCACTTTTTTATAAATCGTGCCCTTTTTTGTTAATGCTCCACTCACACCCCTGAGTGTTTCTGTCTATCATGTTTGAATACAATTTTTGTTTCAGATTTCAAATGGAAAATCTCCAAGTGAAGAAGAACAAAGTAGCCGAGGTGAGTACTACAATGACTAGATGGCTTTATGTCACTGAGTAAAGGAATTAAAGTGTGATAATGAGGTCTTAAACGGTCATTTAATACTAGAAAGGGTCTTGTCCGTAGTCCATTATCCTATGGCCAAGACCCTGCCTGATCATAAATGACTGTTTAAGATTTAGTTATTACCATTTGATTCCCATCATAAATGTTGATTTTTGTAAACATGGCAAAAATTATTATTAAATAAAGATCATTGAAACAGGTTTTGAAAAGGGCCTTACTTTCTATTAACAAACCTCACCTCTGTGTCTAACACCATCTTGTTTGTTTCCTTGTCTCTAGGACTTGAAGAAAGAGAAGTTGAAGGTGCTAGAGGAACTGACAAGAGTCAAACAGGTATGTTGTAATATCAGGATGAATGTTTTGCTGTTCTTTAATGACCAGCTTGGAGAGTTGAAAGAGAGAGGATATAGTAGTTAGAGTGGATGGGTCAGTGTTGAATGACTTGTGACTCGGACTCAAGTCACATCTTATTATGACTGGACTCACGATGGCCATTGACTTGGACTCAGACTCAAGTCTTGATGGTCAGTGACTTGGACTTGAGTCTTTATGGTCACTGACTCGGACTCGAGTCAGTATAGCCAATGACTTGGACTCGGACTCGAGCCATTTGGGTCAACGACTCAATTTTGACCATCTTGTTATTGTGACTGGGGACTTGGCTAGCAAAATGTTCATTATATAAGCATTATTTATTTCTTGCAAAACAGTGAAAATAGTGACTTGTGAAATTTCCCTTTTGGATGGCTACTACTGTTCAAAGAGTTGTGAGCTTCAACATTAACTATCATTTCAACCAGGCTCCTGCTGTTCTTCATTAGAGAATTTAATAAAAATATGAACAAAATGAAAATGAAATTTTCGGTTTGGCTTTGTGGTCTTGTTTTTTGAAAACTAAAACATGGGAATGGATGCACTCTTCCCAAAACCAGCTGTGTGATGTACTTTAGTCTGGGTGTTTTCTGTTGTATGATCTCATTGTAGGGTATGGCTGAACAGAATGACAAGAATCAGTTGAGAATACAAGAATTACAAGCGTCAGTTTCATCTCTCAATGCTCAGGTAAGAAGATGTCCATCGCATTCCAACATTGTATTGGGCAGACCTGGACCTCATACGAACCCTACTGTGAAAAGTTTTTCTTAATTAAGTGAATTACCCAATAAATATAGTCATCGTGGTCTTCATTCCTTGTATATACAATACACCAAGTCTTGCAAATATTTGAACATCTTTTTGAACCTTGGGTTCCTGCACCTTGGGTTCCAAAACTAGTTAATTGAATTGGTTAATAGAACAGGTAAATGGAACAGGTTAACAGAACGGGTTAACAAAGGGGTTAATAGAACAGGTAATTAGAATAAGTTACTAAAATGGGTTATGAGAATGAATTTGAATGGGTACAAAAATAATGAAAATGTTTCAAGCTTTGTTATAAAAATGGTATTAAAAAACACATTAAAACTTCTTTCCCAATGACCATTATTCCTTCCTAATATTCAAACTTTCCCTCCAAATAACCACCTCTTCTTACTAATCTATTTATCCATGTCCACTTTGCTAACCTTTGACCTGCACTATGGGAGCAAAGGCTGCTAATAGCGAGCAAGCAGCCACCTTCAAGGAGTCTGTAGAGAGTTTGAGAGTAGAGCTAGCTCAGACTAAACAGGTACTTTCCTTCTGTGGGATCGGCATGTTAATCAGTGTCCACAGTTTTATTTTAGGGCACTGCTTTTGACTTTTTGGGTTTGATTACTTTTGAGTTCTTGCACATATTGTGATCATATCCACGAAGTGGTGAATCCCCACTCACAACCAAAATTCCTTGTTTTAAAAGTTGAACCATTTTACAAACTGATGTTTTAGTTGCTGCTAACGCCGTTCACTGTAAATAATTGTTACTTTCAAAATAAAGTTGACTTCTTCAATCATGAAGAACTGTCAATACTTTTTCATTCTAACAACTGTTCTGTTGAGTTATTAATTAACTTGTTCGTCACTTTGTGAGACCTGCCTGCAGCGTGTTGCTTACAAAAATAATGCATATTGGGATTGGTCACTTCATGAAAACACAAAAATCATACCACGTGTGTTTTGCTTTTGCCAGTTGTGTGTATTTCTATGAATAAAGTTGTGAATCAGGATTTGTGACAATGCCTGATATGCAATGGTTCTCAAACTGATCTAGTAAGCCCCATTCACCATAACGACTGCCTGCCAGCGGTGCTCATGTAGGTTGGAGAAGTGTGGGTGCATTCCAGAAGCTCCTCCAATGTTACACAAACTGAGTCACACAAAATACACAAATAGGATTCAAGAAGGATTTGTAGACTCTCTTCATATGAGTATTAATCAAATCATTGACAACGCTGGTGAGAAGCGGTTTTTTTATTCGTGCATTCTGCATGAGTACAGTCAGATTTAAGAGAGGGGATTGTGTGTCTGAATTTGGTAGACTGAATCGGTTTAGTCCCCAATTGTATTTTTTACCTAATACTACTTTCAAAAGAGGGAAGATCCAAAATTGCAAAAGTTGTAGAATAACTTTGATGTTCCTGATACCCTAATGTGATAGGACATGCGTGTATTGAAACTCCATTTCACAAAAGCATGTTTGGTATGCAGTTGGCCCTTGACGCTGCATGCAGCTCATGTGCGCATTCTGTGGTGTGTCGTCGCGGTCTAGAGCTCTGGACTCAAGTTCCGGTGTTTCTGATCAGCAGAGTGTGGGTTCGGATTCCGGTCTCGGCATTTGTGTCCTTAAGCAAGGCGCTTAATCATTGTTGCTAATTGATGTTAAGTTGTATGTTCTGTGTGTTGTGTAAAGCACATAAAGAATGTAGTGCACTTATCATTAAGAGAAAGGTGTTTTCTTGGTATGGAAGGCACCTTGTAAACTTTCACATGGTGCTATGTAAAAAGTCTCACAATTCACACAATAGCATAAGCATACCTGTCCTACCTCTCATCATTGTGCTTACCAGCAGAGCTGCTCGATGACCTCTTACCAATCCATGTGAATCAAACCTAGGGGATTTGCAGGTAGAACTGCAAGGCTATTGCCTTAGTTTATTCTTGAGCATGTTGTATAATTTCTCATCTCATTTTACAAAAGGGACATTTCCATTGTTTGTTACATCATCATGCATGCTCAGAATTACCAGTAATCATTGCCATACTTGGTTTAAAACCTACAAGTGCTTTGGGTATGTGGTATTTTCTTTTCCGTTTTGCTTGGCATTAGAAATAAGATTGCAGTCCAGTACAACTTTCTTGAAGATGAAAGCATTTCAGATTGTGCTATTGGTTCAGTACCACTTGAATGCTAAGTGAGCGAAGATGACAATTGTCCAGGTTGACACCATTTTATTGTGAACTCTTCAAGACCCATTTTCGAAACCACGGCTTAGGCTTTGGCTCTGACTTTAGCTCTGGCTTAGGCAGCATCCACCTAATGAAGTCCCGTACAGCAAGTGTACCCCCGAACAAAGTTATTGACAAAATAGGGAGACCGCCAACATAGGGCTAGATATAGCTCAGTTGGTAGAGCGCCGGCACGTTAATCCGGAGGTCGTTGGTTCAAATCCCGCTCTAGTCAATTTTTCTTTGTTCAACCCCAAAATCTTTTAAACCTATTTGTGGAACCCAAGCTCAAGCTGTGGTTTCAAAAAGGGCCTTGGAAGAAATGGTAGTTCTGAGAAGAGCTCTAGGTGAGTAACTTGATGCTCTGTTTGACTTGTACATCAGAGTGTGGATCAAGGGGGTGAGCCCAATGTGTCTTTTCACACACTCACTCTGAGACTGAATAATGTGGTGTCCACGCAAACCTTTATCTTATCATTGTATCTCCACTATGCGAACCTTCAAATCTTTCTTTTAAAAGTTCTGGCATCTTCTAAAAATGACTTGTCGTTTTATCTTTAGGTCCATAGTGTAACAGCCGATGAGTGCAATCGATTAAAGGTAAATCTTTTTCTCTGTTTGATCAAATTGCTTCTCTATCAAATTTACAATCTTTGTAGAAGACCTTAAATTTGCAGTGATCATCTGATGATTCAATTGGATTTGAATAGGATTAGGTTAATGGGTTGTGGTCCCTCGATGTGTCTTCTTGTTATGCTTTTGATATTTCAGATACCCTAGTATGATATGACATGCAAGCACTAATTTCTCTGTAAGAGAAACACTATTTTAACTGTCCGCTCTTTGGCAACAGGATCTGTATGTGAGAACTCAGGGTCAGCTAGAAGAGCTTCAGTTATCTCACAGTAAGCTATCAGCCAATAAGGAGGATTGCCAGAGCCAGCTAGCTGATTGTCTAAATGCCAACACGAGACTCAACGAGACACTAAGAGAGGTCCAGAATGACAGAGATAACCTCCATAGAGACCTACAGGAAGCCAGAAAGGTAAAGAGATCAGGGCCCAATTTATATTGTGAGCACAACAAATTACTTAGCAGAAACAAAACCATGCTTAACAGAAATGTGCACCAGCGAAAATGCCATGTAGTTTACATCTTTGTCAGTGGTGTTCCACTCGCTTTTTGCTTAGTGAATAAATTTGCTAAGCTGTACTTTCTTCGTGAAAACGCTTGGAATAATCTGTTTGTGGGAAGCTTAACAGGAGATGGCGTGTTTACTCGCTGGGAAGGTTCATTGTGTAGTGTGCACAATGCAGGCACTTGGGGTGGGGGGGGGGGGCTACGCTTGGATGGCCGGGTACAACCTGGAAAAACAGGCACTGGAATGAACAAACAAATTTACTTTCTCTGACATACCAGGATTTCAATAGAATTTCTGCTAAGTTTATTTCAATTGTTATCAGCACCGAAGTAAATGCAAGATTCCAGCTTGCAATTGGCGATTTTCGTTGTGGCTTACAGCCCTGGCAACAACCCAGTCATACCAAACAAAGAGGGCTTCTGTGCAAGTTTTCTTAAAGAAAAAAACTAAATTCCCATGCCAAAGACCACCATGTTTGGGGACTTTACTTCGTTTAGTAGTCATTACATTTTGACAACATCATTCCACTGGGATTCTCACCAAAAATAATACTAACAAATTGGAAATAGCCAGCGGCACTGGTTAACAATGCATAAACTTTGTAAACCTTTGAGTCATTTTGTTGATCATTATATTGTTTTTTGGTTTTTTGTACAGAGTGCTGAGAAGCGAAAGACAATGCTGGATGATCTTGCCATACAAACTCAGACCATTAAACAACAACATGAAGCTGAGATGGGTCGACTCAGTGAGTCTCATGAGGTAAGCTTTGAATTTCGTGTTTCTTTGATTTGTGGTAACACCATGTGATAATTTATAAATATTGATTGATTTGAGTGCTGAAGTCAAAACTGTGCTGAAGTCAAATCCCTGGTGTGTTCTATTTTCCCAAGACGAAGCCGAGGGTGAATAGACCACTGTAGTGATCACCGAGGGTGAATAGACCACTGTAGTGATCACCGAGGGTGAATAGACCACTGTAGTGATCACCGAGGGTGAATAGACCACTGTAGTGATCACCGAGGGTGAATAGACCACTGTAGTGATCACCGAGGGTGAATAGACCACTGTAGTGATCACCGAGGGTGAATAGACCACTGTAGTGATCACCGAGGGTGAATAGACCACTGTAGTGATCACCGAGGGTGAATAGACCACTGTAGTGATCACCGAGGGTGAATAGACCACTGTAGTGATCACCGAGGGTGAATAGACCACTGTAGTGATCACCGAGGGTGAATAGACCACTGTAGTGATCACCGAGGGTGAATAGACCACTGTAGTGATCACCGAGGGTGAATAGACCACTGTAGTGATCACCGAGGGTGAATAGACCACTGTAGTGATCACCGAGGGTGAATAGACCACTGTAGTGATCACCGAGGGTGAATAGACCACTGTAGTGATCACCGAGGGTGAATAGACCACTGTAGTGATCACCGAGGGTGAATAGACCACTGTAGTGATCACCGAGGGTGAATAGACCACTGTAGTGATCACCGAGGTAGTGGTAGTTTTAATTCTAGTACAAGTAAAACCAGTCAATATTTGTTTTACAACACCCTATATGATACACTAACATAGACCTATAGGTACTAAGAAACTACCAATGCTACAGTTATAAAAACAATTGTTATAGTACATTGGTTGGCATGGGGACAGCTCTTCACACTTGCATGGGTTTACCTTCATTACCTTCTCACCTTTATCTAGGCCTTTCTAGTAAGAATGTCTAACAAATCATTTGTGTTTTTGTTTAGTGGCAATAATTATACAGAAAAGCACAATCTCACAATAGTTTAACTTTGAAAAGAGTTGTTTTCATCATATTCTTTCCAGCCTTTTGATTTATTTTCTTGTTCCCTTTTCCCAACAGAATGAGCGAGACAACCTTAAACAGCAACTACAAGAACAAACGGTGAGTATAGCAAATGAAGCATAGGGATTCAAAATGCTAGGTCTAATTTTTTCTGATTTGACCTGAAAACCTGGATTTTTTTGTTTTGTTTAAGATTAAGGAAGTTTTAAGCTCTTTCAGTTTTAAGGTATTGAATGAAAAAATTTGCCAATGATAAGTGGTAGTTAATTAAAAAGTAAAAATGAATTATTGTCGGGATCCTGACAATCATTATCTGACGTCCAACACTATTTTGCATTGTGCAGGCATGTGCAAAAGTTTGTGTATGTTTTTCGTTTTGCGTTAGCATCATCTGTCAATATTTGTTCAGAGGAAAAATCTCTTTAAAAGAATTTCTCTAGGGGAAAATTGGGTCATGCAACTTTAACATAGATGAGAATACAGAAACATTGTTCAGCAAATTACATAGAGAACATCTGCATTCACTGGGAATTGTTTGTTTCATTTTGTACTCAGAAATTGTGCAGGGAACTGGAACCGTTGAAAGATCAGCTTGTTGACAGGGAGGCAAAGTTACTATCACTTGAGGAAACTAGAGGGTGGTTCGAAAGACGGCTGGCAGAAACAGAGGTGAATTACAAGAAGCAGAGAATGCAACAAATATTTCTCCCCTTACCCCTAAGTGTCCTCTTATGGTTGGAGTCAGTTGACCGGCTGAAGTGTTTTCACGTCCCCACACAATTCATTGCATAGCATGCATAGAGGTTCCTGAAACTATTTTGATAGGGCCTGGACCTCTCGCCCCTCCCCCCCTACTCTAGGGTCCACTAATGACATTTGGAATTTTTTATCCCTTAGGAAGAACTGAAGAATACCAAAGAATCTCATGAAGAACAGTTATCAGCAATAAATGAGCAGCATTCTAAATCATTACGGGTATGTAGTAGTGTGTTGTGGTTGAACAGTTTAGCGCAAAGAAATCAGGATGGCCTAACCATTTTGAAATTTTTAAAAGTTGCTTGTGATTGTATCTAAATGTTTTCAAAGGTCAATTCTGCGATGGCTCTATAGCCAAGTATCTGTCTCCTGACATACTCTGACTGTGTGTCAATTTTATGCTTGTATCATCAATGGCACAATCCCATCACCTACCTGAGTGGAAACAATTTGTTTATTCTTTTCTTTTTAAGGAAATGAAAGAAGAAGCTGCTGAGAAAGAACTGGAGTTGAATCTATCACAGGAACAAAGGCAGAGATTACTCAATGACGTCGACAAACTCAAACAAGTAAGACTTTTGTTATTTTTAGTTATTTCTGCAACCTGTGGGTTTACTAACTGAGCTGTCTGGCCCTATGTCTCCTATTGTGTCAATATCTTTGTTTGGGGCACCAGTCAAGACATACCAACATATACAATGCGATTTCCAAGGTTGTATCGTAAGCTGGGCTTGATCCTTGGTATCTGGCAGTACATAGTTGCATGACTCTGGCTCCCTGAACAAAGAATTGACAAAATGAAGAGACCACCAACTAGATGGCTCAGTTGGTAGAGCACCGGCACATAAACCTGGAAGTCAGAGGTTTCAATCCTGCTTCAGTAAAGTGTTCTTTGCTCACTCCAATATTGATTTATACCTACCAAGTCAGTTTTCTGTGTGGTTTATTACTTGATATATAACAATCAATTGTTTGTCTGTTCCACTTGGTGGAAGAGCTGGTGGTATAACTGCCAAGTATTAAAAACACCATTGACTGTGATGGGAGACCATTCTATGTATTATCATGGTTGCTGGCTTGTCTGGGACATGATAGGGCTCCTTAACATCAAGCCTGAATCTTCAGGATGATATGTAAATCTAGGTATCATGTATTGTGGCATAGTTTTGAGCACATTTTTATGGAATTTGCACAGTATAAAGGAACAAATATATGTACTATGTTTTATTTAACAGGAAGCAAAAGATGGTATCGAAGAACGCAAGATTGGAGAAAAGAAAGGCTACACAATGGTAACTTTACAGCTGTTTAAAATGATTCTCAAATTTCCACTTGTTTCTTTCTTCGAGTCAAGGGCTCCATTTCACTAAGAACTAAGTCTGTATCTAAGTTACCGGCTGCAGCTTGGTTGCCACGTTAACAGGTGCTGAAGCGTAGGAGGCCCTTAGCAACATCCTTAGCAACAGCCGCAACCACAGCCGCTAATTTAGACAGGACCTGAGATTCATCTTATGATGAGCTAGCTAGCTAATGATTCAGTCTAAGGAGACAATTACAGGGCTGAATATCACCAAACATTTCTCAACAGGAATGAACAATCACAAAACTTGGTAATCAGTTGGATGCACAAAGTCTACTAAAAGTATTTAAAATTAGCAATTTTTAAAAGATAGTTGAAGTCAATGAGTGTAAAGGCTTGCTACCCTGGGCATTGCCTCACTACCCTGGGCATTGCCTCACTACCCTGGGCAGTGCCTCACTACCCTGGGCAGTGCCTCACTACCCCGGGCAGTGCCTCACTACCCCGGGCAGTGCCTCACTACCCCGGGCAGCGATTCACTACCCTGGGCAGTGCCTCACTACCCTGGGCAGTGCCTCACTACCCTGGGCAGTGCCTCACTACCTTTGGCAGTGCCTCACTACCCTGGGCAGTGCCTCACACTACCCTGGGCAGTGCCTCACACTACCCTGGGCATTGCCTCACTACCCTGGGCAGTGCCTCACTACCCCGGGCAGTGTTTCACTACCCCGGGCAGTGCCTCACTACCCTGGGCAGCGATTCACTACCCTGGGCAGCGATTCACTACCCTGGGCAGTGCCTCACTACCCTGGGCAGTGCCTCACTACCCTGGGCAGTGCCTCACACTACCCTGGGCAGTGCCTCACACTACCCTGGGCAGTGCCTCACACTACCCTGGGCAGTGCCTCACTACCCTGGGCAGTGCCTCACTACCTTGAGCAGCGATTCACCAACCTTGGCAGGGACTTGGTTTCCTATTTATCTGTCAGTGTCTAATGCCCCAACCTGAGTGTTTGTGTTTGGATCGGTTATTATTTACCATCAGGTGAAGGATCTGAAGAGGCAGCTACGGCAGGAGAGGAAGCGAGGAGACAAACTCCAGGAAAGACTTCAAGAATTCCTGTCTCAGAGTAACCAAGGCAGAGGAGGCATTGAGGAACTCTTCCAAGACACCAGCTTTGATGACAGACAGAAACTTGATAGCAGGTAGTTATTTGGTCATAACCTTTACAGGCATTCCTCAATCGATAAGTGCATTGGGTTATATATGCATTACTTATTACACGGGGCCTACACCTTAACAATCTTTCCAAAAGACAAAGCAATTATCTTTAATTGTCTTGCTCAAGGACACAAGCGCCATGACCTGGACCCGAACCCACTCTCTGACAACACCACAACTTGAGGCCGGTGCACTAAACTGCTCGGCCCACGATGCTACCAAAGTGCAATATCTTATCCTTTTACACTGTGTATACTTTTATATTCCGATTTGCAGTAGTGTGTCGTCATGGAGTATGACCGGACAGATGGCCAAGGATACCAGTGAGATAGCACCAGTGAGTACCAGTTGATATCCTTGGCCATTTTTACACTTATTTTTTCACAAAATGAAAACAGAAAGTCATGAATATTGAATAGGCCAGCCTATTTTTTATGCTGTAACATTTGTTCAATCATTTGTATTTGATACTAACGCAAAGGAAAACCCACTCGTAGAGGAAGGGACTAAAAACTCCACATCAAGGAGCAGGTGTAGTGTGGGATTCGAACCGGGGTCACAGATGAAAGGCAAAGAAGAAGCCATCAAACCAACTTGAATGTCCATTTTGACGTCATGCGCATAAGATCTTTGATTACACCTTGTTTACATGTTGTAATGGGATTTCTGCATTTTAGTCTTTTGGGCATGCTGTCGCAGATCTCAATGGTCCATACATTAATCAAACGTATCTAAAATTAAATTGATAATTTATTACTGTCGATTGCATTTGGTCTATTGTCTTTCCTGGACATATGGTGAAGGCGCATTCACTGTAGGAGAAATACACATAAAAAACACAAACTGTTCTCTTTTTCCCCAATGTAGTCTCCAAATGGCTCAATGATGTCAGCAGCACTGAGTGAGGAGACAAATGAGCTGATAGCTCGAATGACGGATCTACAAACAGCAAACTGGGCGCTAGAAGAAAAGGTGAAACATCTCTTATGGATGATATGTGCCTAATTAACCCCTAAACCAGCCTCTCCCCCCCCACCCAGGGAGTTGAGAAAGTTGGAAAAGGGGTCAACCACTTCACGTCAGATGACGTATTATCGTGCATAGATTTCAAGGACACAGACTCTAGCGGTCTAGAGCATCCAATCCAGTTTCTGGTGGCTGAGTCATCAGAGTGTGGGTTCGAATCCAAGTTGTGCCACTTGTGGTCTTGAACTTAACTGTAGTTGCTTCTCATCACCCAAGGGAATATGTGAGAGTAGAGATTGTTAATATGAATAATTATCAACCTGTGGGATCATTCGATTGCCGTTACTGCATACTCCTAAGGCGTTGAGATGGTTTCAGGAATGCTTACAGCACAATGAACAGGGGTTGTAATATTGTAACAGCACTGTGCAATAATGGCTTGAAAAAGCATGTTATCAAAGCACATTATTACTATATTATTATTGTATGCTATAACCCTGTCGCTCTTAACTGTTTTGTACAGGTTCGGCATCTAGAGGAGAGCAATGGCTGCATGGCAGATGACCTCCTCAAAAAGACAGCCATCATTGAAGCCCATGTCATGGAGAGGAAGGTCATTGGTAGGTCAAAGTTCAATTTCTTTGCTTAAAGTTTGGAGAATTTGCTGTCATTTCAAAATCCACAGTACACAAGCTATGGGGTTTTCACATAATACCAGCTGTTCAAACAGAAGAAACCCATAAACCCAATGCTAGCCTGGAAGGTATGATACTTTGTGGCATTCTGTGGCACCAGTGTATTGACCCAATTTTTCTGATGTCATCATCACATTAAGAATGTTTGTGCCATTTTGGGATTCAATACCCCTGTGTGGTATACAATATTGGGCTCATTTCAGGTAACGCAGTGTTTAAATACATGCTTATTAAATGTGGTTTAAAATTTGACTGCCAAAAGGGCCCAATTTCATAAAGCCTGGTAAGCACAAAAACTTGCTAAGCACAGAAAAATATTGCTTGGCAGAAACAGGTTACCAGCCGACATTCCTAACAGTTTACATTGTTGCGACTGGTGCCCCACTTATTTTTTGCTTGGCAAAGAAATTTGCTGAGCATTATTTTCTGCTAAACAGCTTTATGAAATTAGGCCCTGGAGGGTTGTGATACCAGTACCCTCTTTGTACTTACAGCCCAGGCCAACTCTTGCTAGGCCCCAATCCCCCCTGCCCTGGTCAATCTTGGCTCTTATTGTGCGGTCTGCACTCCAGCATGAGATAACTTTTTTTTTGTGGGGGACACCCTCTGCCACATTTCGGGCATGGTGTACAGTTGAAAATGCATTCATATGCATCCAACATTTGTATAATCTTTTTCCCTGATTTTTACCACAAACTGAACCTGGGGTCGATTTCACCAAGCTCTTCCTAACTTAGGACTAGTCCTAGCAATGCTAAGAGATAGGACTAGTCTTAAGTTACTCGTCCTAACTTAGGACTAGTCCTATCTTTTAGCATTGCCTAGGACTAGTCCTAAGTTAGGAAGAGTTTGGTGAAATCGACCCCCTGGGCAACAAAGTTTGTTGAATCTTCACTTTCCCACAATGTGAACTATTCCATGTAGAGCTATTGTCTTCTTACACTATACTTGTGGCGTGTCGTGGCCGTGGTCTAGGTCTAGGTCTAGGTCTAGGTCTAGGTCTAGGTCTAGGTCTAGGTCTAGGTCTAGGTCTAGGTCTAGGTCACCGGACCTAAGCTCTGGTGTTTTCAGCAGCAGAGTGTGGGTTCGATACCCGGTCATGACACTTGTGCCCTTGAGCAAGGCACTTAACCATAATTGCTTCGAAAAAGTTGGGAAGGTAGTGCATTCTGCTCTACCAGACAGGCTCCTAGTGGATGATACCCATGCCTACATCCTTAAGGACTGTGAAGGGGGTAATCCTGTTTCAGCCCCAGGAGTAGGAGGCAACGTGCCCCTGGTGTCAATTGATTTGGGTCGATAGCCCAAATCAGTTATGTGTAGCCCTCACCTTGAGTGGCCGTCCGTGGCCTTGTGAGTTTGGCGATATCTCATTAAAAAAATATATATAAAAAATACATGTATAAGTCACATCATCATTATTGTGGCTAAGTTTTCATATGACGTCAAAACAGAATTCTTGCAAGTTCAGCCTACAATTAAATCAAATGCTAAGTGCGTCATTGTGATAATTAAGAAGCTGCCAGTAGACATGTACTAAGTAATTGCAATCTAGTGGTATAAACTTCAGTAGATAAAATATCTGTACCTACATCAGAATAAAGTTTTCCTAACACTTGGCATTTGCTGAAACAATAATAGATAGTGCTATCTGAGTGCTTAATTAAAATGTGAGTGTACATTAAGTCATAAAAGCACAGAAACCTTTCACATTTGTTACCATAGTTACTTCTGCTGTGGCGTCATAATTTAATTGTCTGAAAGTTCAACGACCATTTAGAAATGTTGAGTTGACAATTTAATTACAAATCAACCTGTAGACATGTTCTCTGTGATGTCAGACTGCAGATGTAAAAACATAACATCAAAAGGTCTTTCTCTATACGGATAAAGTGCATTTTACAATGACGTATCAATGCACTTTACATTAGTGCCTTAGTCATTGGGCCAATAACATTCTTTCTCAGCTCCCTGGGGAGCATACAGCCCTGGGCTGCGGTGGCGCTCCAAAGGCTTTTTCCAAACACAATATCAACCTCTACCCTCGCAGGTATCCATTTTTTCCCCTGGGTGAAGAGATTTGAAGAAATTCCTGTTATCTTTCTCAGCTCCCTGGGGAGTATATAGCACTGGGCTGTGGTGGCGCTCCAAAGGCTTTTTCCAAACCCAATATCAACCTCTACCTTCACAGGTACCCATTTTATTTATACCCCTGGGTGCAGAGAATTGAACCCACACCCCGATGACCTAATTTCCTAGAACTTAAGTCTGTCTCAATAGAATGCTCACCATGACACACTGTGGGTAAAACCATTCTCCCGTGCAAACTAGGGAGGTAGCCTAGAATTATTAGTGCTTGCCATGGGTGCTATTTTTCGTAGATATGCCCGTGTGCAGAGAGCTTTTTATGCGACGCGCGTGCAGTTAGACGTGCCTTTTACTCTTTCTTGCAACACATTTTGACTCCCAAAATGGCCGACCATGAGCAGACAGTTGCCTTGTGTGATATAAGCTGCAGAAGAAAATTTAACAAACATCTCAACTGGAATTCTCTACTTTAGTTCCTATGAAGCCAACTCCACCCCCCGAGACGGCCAAGAAAATGGCGTTCAAGAAGATGATGGACTTTGTGAAGGGAGACGATGGTAGCCAAGTTGCCAACAACCAACGAGAGATGAACCAGAAACTACAAATTATGCTGGAAGAAACACTGACTAAAAACATGCATCTCCAACAGGTAGGTTATCAGCGTTCTTCCAATAATGCATCCCTGATTTTTGGCAAATCTTATGGTAAAAAACTTGATTGGAATACTAAATAATTATAACCTTTAGTCGAGGAAGTTAAATTTTTTCATTTGAGGCACTGAGCAGGCCTGGAATTTCATCTTTGAGACGGCAAAGCTGTTTTCATTTTGTAAAGGGCACCTTCATAGGAAAATGTTAAAGTCTATGGGAAACTTTTGATGGGGCACCAAGGCCAAGACCAGGGCATCAGAAATCATGGCTTCTATGGCCTTCGTGCTGACTGGTCCCACTAGTTAGTCACTGAAAACGTAAAGAGAACTTCCTGTTGTGTGGTCAGTTTGTTTCTTTGTTTGATTTTCTGTTTGATGGTGTGTGCCCAAATTTTCAGAAACCTAATTTGAATTGTGTTTTTTCCTTGTACTTGAACACACCTCGTAGGACATTGAAATGCTATCAGGAGAAGTTGTACGACTAAGCAAGCTGGCACCCCTCGCATCATCGACTAGTCCACTCCATCCAAGTCATATCACATGGACAGCGGGTGATATCACTTCGGCAGATGGGGGTTCCCCACCCTTGTCGCCATCCCACTTCACAGGAGACCAGGCCAGTGCTCAGTAACAGCAATTCCAACCAAATTTTATACTCTATTAATTTATTATATGAATGTGCACTATTTGTCCGTGCTTCATCATATTGCCATTAAAGTACTAGTTAAAAGCAACATTACTGGGTACAACTTTAGAGCTGTTGAGCAGAGTAATGTTGACCTAAGTTTTTATGATGATCAAAATGTGGGGGAATTGAACCAAGTCCTGGTACTGCTGACAACATTCTGAGTAAAATTCATTTTATATGATTGGTACCGGCCTAATTTGTGCATGAATTGCAGATCAATTTTGTTACCCTAGCATTGTCCCTGGTGGATGAAAACGGCCCTATTTATAACACATGTGTTTAGGTTACAACATACCATGTGATCTTTAAATGACCTTTTTTGAAAGTTCAAGTTGTGACCAAAATAAACCTTTGCATGTCAGCATTAAACTTGTGTATGCTTTGACTGCAGTAATTGTTTCACGAATGACTGAACGACAATACGTGTATTTAAAAACAGGGCACTGCCAGGGTTAAACACTGCATGCGCATTTTTCTGAAATGCGGCACAGAGCTTAACAATTCCATTTTCACAGAGGCGCTGGTCAATTACACCTAGCGCAGTATACCTGTGGATTTTGTTTTCCACAGGACGTTAATTTTAGGATTCATACTGGCCTTTTATCACCAGGCATGCTCACTGGTTAGACATCTGCTCTTGAATGCAGATGTCACGGGTTCGAATCCCAATCGAGTAGTATGCCTGCGGATTTTTTCTGAAGGTCTTTGGACAGCACTGAGTATGTATCATTCCTGACAAAGATATTTTAATGGACGTTTGAAAAACATCAGTGACTGGATTTGAAACAAACCTAAGTTTCCAATAGTTCAAGTTCTTATATTTTTTGCCTGAGTTTGGTCAGTTCAGTACTGCCAGGCCTTACCATGGCCCTAAGCATTAAACTTATTAGAATTAAAGTCCAAAGGTGTAAGTGTTGAGCTACCACTTACACCAGTCAATTTTTTTTTATTGATACAGAGCTGTTCCAAGGAAAGAAATTAATTCCACAGTTTATTTATTCTTAAGAATGAAACTTTTAAAAAATAGAAATAATATTTATTTTGATCTCATTTTTTTTCTTTTAAAAAAATGTCATGAGTCTGCTGAAGTCAGGAGCCAAAGTACTTTATTGTTGATGAGAAATGTCATACTTTTTTTTATGTCTCGTTAATTTGGGTTTAGTTTATTTTACTTTGGTTTACCAAAAGAGAAACCTTGTACATTCCAAGGCATTTCCTGGTAGGCAAGATACTACACTGGCCAGATGGGATATTTTCATTTTGTGTCATAATTTCCGTATAAACTCAAGAGTTATAAAATAACAGCTGAACACGTTTCGAGATGTACCCTCTTTCTTCATATCAAAATTTGATAAAAATCTAACTGCAATCTTGATAAAAATGATTTTGTGTTTTCTTCCATTGAGCTGTGTACAAGTTGTATATGGTCTGTAAAGAAATCTTGCTTCTTGATATAAGTCTCTAGTGCGGCACACGTACATGTAGGTCATCACTTGTACTTGAGAACATTTTCCTACTTTTTTTCCATTTACCAAAAATATCATGCCTGGTGTATGCTTTCAGTCTCCCACCTTGAACAGTTAAAAAAAAAACTGTTATGGCAATGGTGCAGTTCCCTTTGTGTTTCCAGCTTCACTATTTATAGATATACTTGCAGCTGGTTCCCTTATGTGGCTAATTGAGTGGGTAGGATTCACAAGCCATAACCATGTTAACCAGTTTCTTATGATTCCTGAAATATTTGATGTATACTTTAACAATGACAATTTAAAGAATGTTAATTATTTGTCTAGTTAAGATGTGAGAATGATAATATGTTTAGTTAGAGCAAAAAGTCAACAAGTTACAAAAAGCACAAATTGTTTTAAATGGCCTCATATTTTGATCCTAGCAGGGCTAGTGTAACATGGTGTAACATTTATTTCTTTGAACACTTAATTTAAAGTTATCAATTATGTATATGAGAGTTCATTTTAGGCTATGTTTATGAAAATTGTCAATTTGTAGAGAGTTTGTAAGCCTCTATAATGTAACATCCAGTATAATTAGGAAGCTCTGGTCTCTAGACCAAGAAGAGAAACACGATCCATTTCTTTTCAGGGATTTTTTTTTTTTCTTTTCTAGTGGCAGAGGTGCCAACTCACCCTGATTATGCAGAAAGTTCCCTGAAAATAAACAAATCTTTTCATGTTCTGATGAACAAGTTTGGAAATCTCCCTGATTATTGGAAACTTTGTATATATTATGTTGAATGTAGTTCTAAATATCTCCCTGGTTGTTGGACAAAATCGACCTGATTGCAAGATGCAAATGCTGGAAGTTCTGCCATGGCCTTGGTAAAATCACATGCCTTTATTTATTATCAAATAATAAATCACAAGGGAAACAGACTGTGTAAATTATAAATGATTTTGGGTTGAACAAAGAAAAATTGACTAGAGCAGGATTTGAACCAACGACCTCAGGAATTGTGGTGGCGCTCTACCAACTGAGCTATCTAGCACTTACTGATTTATTGTTACATTTTTTGTATTGTTACGTTTCATAATATGTTTTTGGAAACGAATAGGAATATGATTCTAATGTGCTCTTCCAGTGTCACACAGTTCTTCATACAAAGTGATGACAATTTTCTTGAATGCCTTGTTAACCCTGTTGTTCTAACAAGATGTTGTACCCTAGTATGATATTAGGGAGGTTTCGCATACGAACGGATACGGTTAATGCGACAGATACGTCATCATTATGACGTCATACGCTACTCGATATCCGCTATACGTGCAGACGACACTGATATCCCGCTTGCTGCACGTAAGTAAAAAACACGTAGGAAAACTCGAACTTCTAGTAATTCTCCTGTATTTGTTTCCAAATATGTATGAATAGTATCAAAATAAATGAATCACTGAACATGTACGTGTCATTTTGTTGATTTCTAAAGACTTTGAAATACGAAAAAATGCACTGTTTCTTCGTCATTTTCCTCTAAAGCTATGAACATAAGCTCGTCTATGGAGGATGCCATGTTGAACAGCGCCACCAAGTGCTGTGCTGGAACAGCGAACAGTGCCACCAAAACGCTGGGATTGCAAAACAACAGAAAGGCTGCTAACGGTTACGGATAGCTAAACGTATGCGTATGCGTATCCGTTCGCGTGCGAAACCACCCTATTAAATATAAAAAAAAGTACCTATCAATACTTTATTTAAAAAAGTATTAACTATTTGAAAAGATTCGTTATTTGTATTTATATCTATATATACCAATATAAACTGTAAATATTGTAAATGTTTATTGAATTATTGTGTGTAAAGGCAAAGCAGTCATTGTTCTTTTTGTTCTGGTAATAAAGCGAAAGGTAACTGTAAGTTAAGACTTTATTGTACACATGAGATATATGTGTAACTAGCATTAAGATTTTGTTGCAACATTTGTTAGTCAGTGTAATTCTATTGTCAAATTAATAACATAAGTGGCAATTATTAGGTGTTTAAAAGTGGAATATTCTATGACAGCAACACCCTGTTCATCAGGCCAAAGGCATTTCTCAAACTGTCTCAGCTCCTGAGGAGTATGCAGCCCCAGAAACATTATTGGCCCAAGTGTAGCTGTTGATCACAAAACAATTTCTACCTTAGATGTATAGACCCTGTTACCTTTGTTTACAGGAATAGTGACCTTGTACATTTTAATGCATTTCCTGACGGGCAAGATACTACACAGGCTTTATGGAAAAATTTACATTTTGTGTCATAATTTTAACATAAATTTAAAATTTACAAAAGCAACAGCTTTACAGCTTTTGAGATGTCCCCCCTTTCTTCATATCAAAAGTCGAGAAAAATCAGACAGTGCAATATCAATAAAACACTAGATTTGTTGTATTCTTCCATTGAGCTGTGTACAAAATGTGCCTGTAGGAAGTCCAGGCTCTGTGGCTCTTTTGTAAACATGTGATGTCACAGATCACATGGTCTATAGACTTATTCCTTGCTTTATGTTCCATGATCTGGATGTGAACGCATATTGAGATGATGCAACCACTGGGACCCAATGTCACATAGAGCTGCTAAGCAGACAATTTTGCTTAAGCAGAAATAAACAATATGCATGATGTGGTATTTTGGCTGGTAACCTTACTCTGGCAATCCAACTTGTTGTGTGCCTAAGCAGCTTTATGAAGTTTTGCCCGAACTTAAACACAGTGCAGCACCAGTGATTTAACTGCCGGTAATAGTACCCTTCCCATTCTTATTTTGAAGGACTCAAGTTTTAAGGACGCTTAATAAGGGCCCAAGGTGTAAATGAGTATTTTTTTAGAAGTCTTGCAATACAAGCAAAAGAAAGGACATTGCAGTTTCATAATTTTTCCTTTGAATTTAGAAATATAAAAGCAGATTTATTTGACAGGTTGGTTGTTTGCATGTTTTGTGGGAGTGAAGTTTAGTTGTATGCAACCATTCCCTACCCTCAACACATCCCCTACCCCACCCATACTCCAACTCAACCCCTTCCCCTTCCACTCAACCCCTACCCTTAACCCCTCCCATACCCTCACACCCAACTGCTGTCTCTCCAGCTCCGCCCTCCTGGTTATGCCTCAGGCTCCTCCCCAATTCCTGGTTATAGCTTCATACAACATGCAATCGGGTATTGGCCTGTGCATATTTAGCGTCATTATGTCTGTTTGGTTGTTATATTATATCTCACAATGTTAGGCATTTTGGCAGTTAATCACTATTATCTTGCCAACGGGACAAACATTCCCTCTCCCTTTTTGTGGTCAAGCATTTCACAGTTAACCTTCAAAAAATTAAGATGGCATTGTTGTTGGGGTTTGGGTTTGTTTCTTCCATTCTCTTTGTTTTGTTGTCAGTCTCGTTGTTGTATTGTTTTTGTTTTGTTTTTCTCTCTTCTAAAGTTGCTGTTTCACAGGAAGTTCAAATCAATAATTAATTGTATTTTGTTGACATGCGATTACAATGGCAATGTTTGTGTTTTGGGAGGTTTATTTCAACGGGTGTTTCTTCATTATTCCATATTTTTAATCATTGATTTCAACAAAACAAAGCTTACTGTGGCTGAACAATTTAGCGCAAGCATATTTCACAGGTAAGCATTTTATTTAAGCAATAATAAGCGACCACGCAGCTTGCGTGCTTTACGTTGTCGGGCCAGCCACTTGCTTACAGTAAGCGCCGCAAGGTTAGTGTAGCCTTTCCCAAGCTTACGGAAATGGGAATCGCACTGTAAGCACAGAACTGGCCGCGGCTCTAAAAATTGGGCCTTGTCACAGGAGCTTTCCGAATTACATCACAAAACTCCACTCCATATCATGCTTCTCCATCTCGTGACTCGTCTATTGTAATGTTCATTCTCATTAGGAGAGTGTTTGGTTTGGGCATGGCCCCCCTTCTTCATGATTTTGGTTATTTATACCGAGTCCAACAATTCAAGCAAAACCATGCCATAGATTTTAGGAGTTGGGTTGGGCTGACTTTAAGCCGAAAATCTTGCCTGCAAATAAGCAAGAATGCATTACAACTATCGTGAGGTACCTCTTACACACAGTCTTGTATTGGTGTTTTGACAATGTTGTTACTAAATAATTATTTGAAGTAAAATAATAACATTGGTATTTCTTTCGTGAGAAACATTTACATTTTATGTTGTTGGTTTTGTAGATTGGATAATATTTTAAATATAAAGTAATAATCCACAAGGGAAACTGACTGGGTAGATTTTAAATGATATTTTGTTCATTATTATCGTGGTATAATTGGCATAAAATAATGATAATTTACTAAACATCGAGTGCCACTGAGTTTCTTTTGGATTTGTGTGAATTGTTGCATCCGCATTGTCCAGGCTATCCTCATTTTCGTCAAAGCGGAGACGGTATGGTCGCGTATTGAGGAACCAACTGAGAACCAAAGTCAACGGTTGTTGTTGTTTTGGGGTTTATTCTTTCTTTGGTAGGGGGTTGTCCCATAATTATTTTCTTCTTTGCTTTAAAAAAACATATAAACAGTGTTTTTGGTTTCCAACCGCTAGCCAGTTTATAGATGTGAGAAGTTCGCAGCGGAACATAATAACCCGCCGCCTAACTCAAAACTGAAAACTGAAGCTTTATTTTATTCAGTACAAAAAAGAATTCAGACAGAAAAATGTCTTTGAATGATTTTTATTTTTATTTTTTTTACAACTTCTCCAGAATATTTTGTATCTATCAAAGTTTCCTCTGATTGCCTCGGCAACTCTTCTTCATTTGAAATAATTATTTCATTGAAAACAACCCTGGAGGGTTATTAGAATCGACAGCTGTATTGTTGCGTAAGATTTCTCCAGAACCCTTGGCTGTCAGTCTGAATTAAATTTTCTTTGACCGAACTCGATTGAAACACTGTCGCTTTCCGCACGTGTGGTGGCGCTGTCACAGTCTGACCACAGAAAAAAGTGTAATGCGTAACACAGAAGCTGTTTATGCTAATCACTTAAATGAATAATTCGTTCTCACCTGCAGCATGAACCAATACGAAACCGTTAACTTCTTTCTTAAGATGGGTAGAGAGAATTGTAAAATTAGCATATTATTTTGTCTAAATACACAGCTATAAAATAATTTAAAACAAAATATTTGAATCATTTAGTTGATTATAATTAATACACTTACAAAGTATGAAAAAATAAAGTATAATTTATTTTGAATTTAAGCCAAAAAAGGTGTTGAAACATACAAACAGTTGAATTCTCCTAACTGTACGAGCGGCTCATAAAAGCCCTACGGCTGATACCTGCTGACAATACTGACAGATATACAACAGCAACGAGAGTCGTATCGTACCCAACCCCCGCCCGTGCCTCCTCGCACATTTACATCGGCCAGCTAGCTAGCTCTAGGGATGATAGCAGACGATATTCTTATTATATTACGGTAACATTGAGAATGGCGTCTGCAGAGTGTGTTGAAGTCACTGCGTCCAACGTAAATTTGGCTAAGAATAAGAATGAAATATTCTACATTTTACCAGTGTGCGGACTTGATGACATCTGTAGTTTCACTGTGTAGGTGAATTTACAATCAAAATGCCAGCGTACGGGTAGGAAATATTGCCTGTCACCTGAACTGTTACCGAATTTTCAGCGTTGTCAAATTTGACGGTGGGTGGTGAGTTCGTTTGTTAGTGTAGTGTTTGTTTACCGCAGTCGAGGCGTTGCTTCCATGTAGCACGGTCTACATATTCAACGCAAGAGGCCCCGATGACGGGCCTGGTTTTTGCCCGCCAGAATTTGAGTTGGATTACTTGCTGGGTGCTGAGTACACCGCATCAGAGTCAGCTCCCCTTGGCCGTGGTTCGTTGGGTGTAGCTTCCAAAATCGTTGGAAATTTCTTGCCAGGTTTACCCGGAGGAGGGAGGAGGGGCACGGAGCACCATGGCCGCGGCCTGGCTACCGTTCGCCCGGGCGGCAGCGATCGGATGGGTACCGATCGCCCCGAATGCTATGCCCGTTGCTCCAGAGAGAAACACCACCATTAATGAAGGTGGTAGAATCATACTCAACATCAGTGGTCGCCGCTTTGAAACGTGGCGACACATGCTGGAAAAGTACCCAGACACTCTTCTTGGAAGCAATGAGAAGGAATTCTTCTTTGATGAAGATTCCGGAGAATATTTCTTTGACCGGGATCCAGATCTGTTCCGCCACATCCTGGCTTTCTATCGTACAGGCCGTATGCACTTCCCTCGGGAGGAATGCATCAGCTCTTTTGACGAGGAACTCTCATTTTTTGGGGTCATGCCAGAAATTATCGGTGACTGCTGCTACGAAGATTACCGTGACAGAAAACGAGACAATGCCGAACGCCTCATGGATGAGAGGAGCTCTGAGATGGGAGATACTCCTGTGTTACATACTATGAGAGAGAAGATGTGGCGGGCATTTGAGAATCCCCATACGGGCACGTGGGCATTGGTCTTCTACTATGTGACAGGTTTTTTTATTGCTGTGTCTGTCTTTGCTAACGTTGTGGAAACAGTAACATGTGCTCCCTTCCCTGGCACTGTTGAGGAAGTATCATGCGGAGTGCGATACGAGGATGCCTTCTTCTGCCTAGATACTGCGTGTGTGTTGATCTTTACTGTGGAATATATACTGAGAGCTTATGCCGCTCCGGACCGTTGTAAATTTATGCGGAGTGTCATGTGTGTTATAGATGTAGTGGCTATAATGCCATATTACATAGGGCTCATGATGAACAGTGATGACCTGAGTGGCATGTTTACCACGCTCCGAGTGTTCCGAGTTGTAAGAATTTTCAAATTCTCACGTCATTCACAAGGATTACGTATCTTAGGGTACACGCTGAAAAGCTGTGCAAGTGAACTTGGATTTTTGCTGTTTTCGCTGACAATGGCCATTATAATATTCGCAACGATCATGTTCTATGCGGAGAAAGGTGTTGTCAATACTAAATTTTTCAGCATTCCCGCCTCCTTCTGGTATACAATAGTGACCATGACTACGCTTGGGTAAGTACTCAACACAGTACAGTTTGTTGATAAAACATTTGACTTAATGTGAAAATACAAGATGATGTAAGCATTATTGAAATGACTTTTATGGAATGCTTTGTTTTGTTAAAAGCATTCCAAAAAAAGCCATTTCTTTAATTGTTATTGTATGACCAGCCTGAGCGATTTGTTCATGTCAATATTTTGTTGAAGACATGCTGGGGTGAATGCTCTGAAAGAAAGGATACATGTGTTTATGCTGAGTACAATAAAACAATGCTGCACAGCAGGACTTTAATACTTACATGGGTATCGTAGGACGCCCTGTATTCAGGGCGTCCCTGAAATCGAGGCAAATCTTTTACCTCTCTGTGCGCGATGTAAACAGTCCCTAGATACAATTTTTGTGGTTTGACTTGCCAAGCAAAGAGTCTCCTCTCATTTGACCAAAACTTAGAAACATGTAAGGCTCCACTGGTTAGTTGCACTTGTAAATGCAAAAAGTTGTGGTATTTTAGGCATTTCTGCAAGGTACAAAAATATGTCATACTGTCGGGGCCATAAAAAAAAATTTCCCCACCGAAAAAGTTTCATCAAACACTTTTTCAATTCACAATTCACGATGATCAAATCATGTGACTGAACATTCTGCTGAGCATTCTGGGGAAAAAATACAGAGGCATAAAGAAGCCACGTGCCTTATATCATTTTCTAATAGTCTGGATAATTTTTTTGTGTAACACTATCATTTTTGTTATTAATATTAAAATTTAAACATCAGCTTTGTGATTCGATTATCACTGTTTATTTATATGCTTTATTATGAATGTTAAGAAACATAAAAAGACACAAAACTAAATAAAAATAAGATTTCAAAGCCAAGAATTATTTACATTATTTTTAATTATTTTTTTTTTTTAAGTTTTTGAAAAATACCATGGTTATTTTTAAAACTAAATAAAAAATATGTTGAATAAAATGAAGAAAACTGCTGGCTTTAGAGTCATACACTAAGTCTCACAGAACACTTGTAGTCACTGCAGATGTTTCTTCCACGTATGGCTTCACCCGGACACCATACTTTCTTGTTTGCATCGAAAACAGGTCAAACTCAAAACAAATGGGACGCTATTGAAGTCATCGAAGATCGGTGCGTGGTGTGAAAGTTTCAATGTCCATCACGTTTTAATATATAACGGAATGTAAAATATATGTTGTGGTGCATGTGTATAGCAGGCCTACTTCATGGAGGCAATATGGGCGATTATTAGGTTGGTTTGGGCTGGGATTTGATGAAATCTAGTTAAGTTTTAGGTTGTCTTGAAGTGAAGACCATAGTTTATTGGATGTCGTAGTATGCCAATACTTTCTGAAAGCAAAATTCACTTAGTTGGTTTTTATAACTTGCCCTGTTAAGAACAGCTTATGACAATTTTGAGGTTTTCACTAAAATGACGACCACCGGCGGAAAACAATTACAAAAGAAATTGCTGCTGGCTGTATTCAGAATTGAAGAGGAATTTCAAATAGTCAGTTATTAACAAATAAATTTATTGATGTAATTACCTGGAAAACCTTAAATTAATATTAATTTTGGTGAAGATTAAAGACTCGCCAGTGACTAAACCTTACCAGTAAAAAGAACATCTGAGATTGTGTCCAGCATTGGCAATCAAAGTTTAATAGCCCATGACCATCAGCCTAGATTACGCTACCTCAATACTGATTTGAATACATTGTTTAGGTATTTTCTTTATCAAAAACATTGTAAAAAAATTGATCTGTCAACAGAAAATGTAAAACAAAATATTGTCAATGTTTTATACTTCCAAACAATCAAGAGTCAAAATTGAATGATATTTTCCAAACAATCAAGAGTCAAAATTGAATGATATTTTCCAAACAATCAAGAGTCAAAATTGAGTGATATTTGATCATAAAAGTTGAAACAGTAAAACCTACCAACTCATTGGAAGATTCTTTCATCAGTTTAATTTGCATTCATGAGACAGTACTGAGTTCCCAGAACTAATTAAACCTTGGTTCTCGGTCATCCTTCTGAATATTGGCTGTTTGTGCACATCATAAGTACAATAGCGAATTAATTACTGATAATAATTACCCTTGGCATAATAAATGCTGCATGTATGGCTTACCGCTATTGCATGTTTTGATTAAGCCCTTTCCTCAAGTCACTGTGCAAAGAACTTTAGCGTGGGAGGCAATAATGTTTTTAAGACATCATGTATTGTACTTTCAACTTTTGGAATATTGAGTAATGTTTGCTAATTTATACTCTGCAAGTTGAATTTTCAACTCTCATAATTCAAACATAGCTCTGCGTACCTGTCGTAATATATATTGAGTGCTACAAAACCTCGTGGGTGTGATAAAGCGCTTAAAAACTGAGTGTTATTGTTGGATTATTTTAAAGGTTAAGTTTGTGCTATTAAAGTTCAGTTTAAGCTAGTTGCCAGGACAACCTAAAAGTATATGGATGTAAATGGTTACATTACAACCATTTACATATATGGATGTAAATGGTTACATTACAACCATTTACATCCGTTATAAATAAATATGTATAGTGGCTGCTGAGTGGGAAAAGTTGTTGAAATGCATGCAGCTTTGATGATCACATGGAGGGCAGAGGCAGAGAAATGTTTCAAATCAATGGGTCCAAAATCCTTCTCCCAAAACCCCAAGAGAGAGTGAGTTATAAAGATCCCTCCTCATTCTAACAAAATCCAACAGCATACCGTATCTCAACATGTAAACTGTTGGACTCTGATTATGGTTGGTGGTATGCCTAATCCAAGGAAAATCATAACCAGTTTACTAGTGCTGTCCTCAGTCCAACCCAATAAAACAAAATAATGTAGATTGATGAATTTGGGATGGTTAGGATTAATGGCAGGGGGGGAAACCAAATATTGAGAAGGAAAGAATACATATGGATCTAACTTGAAGATGAAAAATGTACACTTATACTTGTCATCAACTTAAAACGTGGGATTATGGCGTCTAAACTAATGTTCACGATTGTCAGCCAATTAAGCTGAATCAAGTTCAGTACGCTGCAATAAACTATTTTCCATTACTCATGGACAAATTATGGTTATCCTCACTCCCTGATTGTCTAAAAACCTGTATCTGTGGATTCTGTGTACATGCTCACTGTTAGAATCAAACTCAAGGCAAAGTTGAAGTCTTGCACTCATGGATTACCAAGGTGAGATTGCAATGGTGGTTGTCCACTTACTGGTGTAGCCGATATTGGGCCACCCTTGCTGTTGTGTATGACACAAGGTTAGAATACATATTGTAGTGTAACCTAGTGAAAGAATAATTTTGTTTTTCAATAACTCACCTGAGGCCAGTGTTATTCTTTCCTTCCAACATGGTTTCACTCTAGTGGGTCCATTGTTAATTCAAACCCAGCTAAATTTAATTTAAACTTCAAATGCTCCTGAATACTAATTGGTTGATTGGTGATTTGGGGGTTGGTTTTGTGATGGTGGGGTTCAACAAGCCAAATGAAACTAATTGTTTTACTTGGTGACACAAAATTTCCCACATCCTAATTCTATTGTTGTGGTGGAGAGATGCAATAACTTAGTTTAATACAATGATACAATTTCAAATCTGTTGACATTTTTATTAAACTGTACAGCCATGGTATGTACAAGAAAAGTTGGGTACTCTACACGCTTACGTTGTTTACAATGTATATTTTGCTCTTGCTTTTCACAGTCAGTGTTTTGAAACACACTTAAATTTTAAGGAATAGACTGTAAGTCTTGCGTGTATTCAAACTTTCAGGACCATTGTGGTCCCAACCGTATGGAGTTTTACATGGTCAAGAAATTGTTTTGTCAATTATTTAAAAGTTTAACATAGTTTATGGAAATAAAATCAATTCAACATTATAAAGCAGAAAACTCAAGAATTAAACTTGATCTCAGCTTTCTGTTGCTTGCAAAATTTAAGAACTTGTGCCCACCTCCAATTTTGATATTTATGTAAACGCTTGTTTTGGTCGCGTGATGATAATCACCAGACACTGTGATTACCATACGCAAGCCAAAGTCCTTTCATTGCAATATATGGTCGTTGAGGCTTCAAGGTCCTCTATAAACTGCGTCACGCCTTAATTTTACGCCTGTTTGACCATCTAGCGTCCTCATATGAACCAGCTTTAAGTGGTTGCAATTATTTGGGCGTGGATTTACAAAAAAGGTTCTTGAAAAGTTAACATAAAATAATCATCCTTGTCCCAGAGTTTTAATTTTGTGTCAATAATTAACAAAACTATTTCTGTATTTGTTTTAAAAGCTAAAACTTATTTTATATAAATTGTAATGAGTATTTTTGTTCCGTCTTATTCATAGATATAGTTTTAAAAGATGATTAGATATATATAAAAAAATCCTTGTTTAATGTGCTTTCTCGTTCCGATACGCGTGAGACTTGCACAGTCTATACTGAAGTGCAACTTTGTTTAATCCTAATGACCCAATTCACAAGATGTCATCACCACAGTAACTCTTGGTTGCGCCATATTGGAAGTCAGTTTTCCTATGTTTAGTTCGCATTGTTGGCGGGGTGCACTTGTTTCATGCTCACCAAATCATTACGCGCAACTTGACTCGCAAAATGGCAGACCGTATGCAGGCTGCATATGACATTTAATAGTAGAAGTGGTCAATATGTGGGGTGAATTGATGGTTTACATTAATCTTCTTAAACCAGTGGTCTCGTGATTCAAGACTGAATTTTGTCTGGTTCCATCATTGGGCTTTGTACAGTGTACCTGTACTGTATACATAAACGTTACACATATTATCATAGTTTGTACTACATGTACATAATAATGCTTTCATGCACACTTTATTGTTTCTGACAATAGGACAGCTTTGTGGAAGATTTAAGGCAAATTTTGTGCACCTGATTTTGCATCATGTAGTACAAACTGACCTGCAATTACATGAAGACTATGACCTCTATTGCCCTTGTCTTGATCCTTTTTGGTGCCCCTTCAAAAGTTACTCATAGACTTGAAGATTGTCCAATGGAAATGCACTTTGTAAAATGAAACTGTCCTTTGTAAAATGAAACTGACCTTGCCCGTTTAAAGAAATGAAATTCCAGGTTGCCGTCTACAGTTAATATTTTCATCTGCCTAGTATTTTCATAGTGTCATAAAATGTTAATGTACTTTACGCATTTTAATGGGGTACAGTATTACATGTTTCCTTTCTATTCTTGTAATTTTCCTCATTTGGAGCATTCATCCTCATTTGGAGCATTCATCAAAAACATCTCATTCATAAAAAAACAACCTAAAGGATCATTAACAGTTGTACCAATCAATTGATTCAAATTTGTCAATAGCAAAACAATATTTCAATATTTTCTGCCCTTGGTTAGAGATTTGTTCATTGTATTGTGTCTATTTGAAGATATCCGTTGCCACAACCAGACAGGTGCTTTTTTCCCATGCAGTTTAACGTCCCAGGTGTTTCATTAATTCTTTTATTATTATTTTTTTTTAATGTTGATAATATGCTCTTTGCAGACAATTATAGTAGACTGATTGCAGGCTGAGGTGTCAGCAGTAGGTTACAGAGAACAATAGAATTACAGTCAGATTTTACTTTGAAACCCCCCCTCACAAAAAAAAACCCACAACAAAAAACCACACCCAAAACAAACTGTATTGATTACAATTTGAATGCAGCATTTAAATTTATTCAAACAGAAAAACATCTAGCGAAACATAATTGCATCACTCAAAACAGCCTACATGTAAAAGGTTGGATAATTGTACACATTTTGTAATCTGGATCAATGCATTGATGAGACAATGAGCTGCAAACAATTCAGACAGGGTCACATGCATGGTTACTTGCAATTGAAACAAATTTCTGTATAAAATTTGCATGCATAAAATATTTGTTGATCAAACAAGAATTTATCAAAAATGAGGTCTTCAACGTCAATTATTTGACTAAATTTTAAAACAGCAAGCCATGCTTATGATTTGCTTGATTGTTAGCTGGTCTGGGAGACGGACTTGCCCCTTGTGCCTCATTCCTGTTCATTCATTCACTGTCACTAGCCTAGGCCTAGCAAACGAGCAACTCTAAATACAAATGTACGAGTAGCCCTCCATTCTTTGAGTGATTGTACACTTCAGACCTTTGTCATACATGTACTGCCACCATCTTGGGTCAAGTTCCTTGTCTTGTTACATTAGGGAATACTGTTTCTCATAAATTCAAAAAGGGACCACAGGTATGCAGACCACTGTTTGAATTGAAAGACCCATTTATATAGCACCTTGTACAGGTTTTCAAAAAGAACTGGCACAATTCTGCAGCCTACCATGCAATAAACACCAGGGCAGTCTTTAACAATAAGCCCACTGGGTTCTATAATCACATGGGACATACAATGCATGGCTTAACATCTCATCCAAAGACCAAAGCTATTATATGTTACTGCTTAAGGATACAGGTGCAATGACTGGGAACAGAACCCAAGCTCTGACAGCACCAGTACTTGAGTCCAGTGCACATACATGTAAACCACCTTTGAACAACACTTAACATACTTTAAAAAAAGATTGTTATGTCATGTAAAAATAAGTACCCTCAAAAAACGCTGAGAGTGGATTGAGTCTTTTTTTAGCAGTGTCATGCTTGAGTGTACACTAGGCATTATGAACACACAGACTTTGAATAATGAAATGTTATTACAAGTGCAGTGTAGTGTAAACATGTACCCACCATTGTACGTGTACAGTGGTACTGAGGGTACATGTAGCATTGTTCATTTTGAGGCCTAATTTAAATTGTACCATACTCGGTTACATCTATTGCATGAATTCTACACATATTACAACATTTTCATATTGATGTTACCCATAAGTTAGTGCCGTGAGATGATACACATGCATGGCTATTTTACTGTATAAATTCACAGTGCAAAATAAATGTTGCACAGTTAGCAGCACATGCATAATGCACCAGATCACTGCTACATGGCAAGTGATGGACTGAATACACTTTTGTACTAGAACGGGGTCCACACATGAGGATAACTTTAATCAAATTCATGCTCTAGGGTTTTCATCTTTGAACATGTTGAAGGGGGAAAAGCCATTTTCATTTGGTAAGGGGCTCTCTGATGGAAACCCGAGTCTGTTGGACTATTTCAAATCGGCATTGGAGGCCAAGACGGGGAATACAAGTTTGCACTGAGCTGTAAACCAGTGGTACAACTTAAAAGATTTTTTTTTAGCAGAGGTGGAATACTTTTAAAGGTGTGTGGGGGGAAGGTGGGGGCACACAGTGGGAAGGTGGGACTGGGGGGCGCACTGGGCAAAGTGGGGGGCGGACTGGGCAAAGTGGGGCACACTGGGCAAAGTGGGGCACACTGGGGAAGGTGGGGGTTATACTGGGGAGGGTGGGGGCACACCGGGGGACCGGGGGAAGGTGGGGGGACCGGGGGAAGGTGGGGGGACCGGGGGAAGGTGGGGGGACCGGGGGAAGGTGGGGGGACCGGGGGAAGGTGGGGGGACCGGGGGAAGGTGGGGGGACTGGGGGAAGGTGGGGGGACCGGGGGAAGGTGGGGGCACACTGGGAAGGTGGGGGCACACTGGGAAGGTGGGGGCACACTGGGAAGGTGGGGGCACACTGGGAAGGTGGGGCACAGTGGGGCACAGTGGGCAAAGTGGGGCACACTGGGGAAGGTGGGGGGGGGGGTTATACTGGGGAGGGTGGGGGCACACCGGGGGAAGGTGGGAGAAGGTGGGAGCACACTGGGGGAAGGTGGGAGCACACTGGGGGAAGGTGGGAGCACACTGGGGGAAGGTGGGAGCACACTGGGGGAAGGTGGGAGCACACTGGGGGCACACTATGGGAAGGTGGGGGCACACTGGGGAAGGGAGAGGGCACACCGGGGGAAGTGGGAAGAAAGCACTGGGCACTAGGGGAAGGTGTGGAAGCCACAATGGGGAATCATAATACATCAGTTTACATGTAGGCCTATTATGTGCCAAAAAGTGCCCTCTTGTTATCTCATTTGTCAAAGATTTTTAAAAATACAAAATCCTCCCAACACAAGGCCATAAGGCCACTCAAGGTGAGGGCTACAAGGAAAAAAGGAAGTGGAAAAAAATTAAGTGAGAGAACCTTATCTGTTGACATTCCTCTTGAACTAAAGCAAGATAGGCTACATTGTACATGTAGGAAGTTCCAAACAGCAGCAGTATGGCAAAGGGGAAACACAGGCTTTTAATTTTACATGTAAACTACATATGACTATAATTGTACATTTTAAGTGATATTGGTCATAGTACTAAATGAATAGTGTGTGTGTGTGTGTGTACATTAATGCATAGTGGATTATGACTGGAAGCCACTTCATCTTTTGTTTTAATTTTAGTTGCCCTTTGTTGAAGGTCAAAATTACATGTATGTATGCACAGTACAAGATGCAATACATATTCTGGTACACTTTGTTATTATTATAATTAGTTACACAATACTGTTATTTGTGAGAGGATTCTTTTTGTTTAACTGAAGAGGAATATCAATTTCTACCTTTAACTCCCCAGAGTTATTTTCTCCTTAAATGTTTTCTTCTTGTAGCCTCTTACCAAGAGTGACTTTTAGCATTGTTTGGGGCAAACTTGCATAGAAAAAACAATTAGTGTGTGACAACTGACAGTGCTTTATTTGAATGTAGTGGTTACTCTTTCTAGTCATTGTACTGAAATGGAAAGAACCCCCATAACACCTTTAAAGACGTGGTATATAACTGTATTCATGACTATCATGTAATATGTATGCAAATACCTTGTGACAAATATAAACACAAAACGCCTACTTATTACTTATTCAAGTTAATTTGTGAGATTTACAATTTGTTACTGTTACATACAAGGCAAACACAAGTGTGATAATTGAACTATTTGACATTATGTATGTAGATATACTGGGTCTGGGAGGACATGGTAAATACATTAATTAAAGTGTACAGTATACGAAACACTGTACATTGCATGTGTATAGCTTCATAATATACTGTTTACGTGCATGCTGATGTTGTGGGCTATTTTCTCCAATGATGACCGAGCTTCATTGTTAAGCCCCAAGGAAAGGTAGTCTTTACTATTGAATTGATTGATTTCTTCTTTGGGTAGCATACTCCACGTTCCTTACTAGTAACAAAAGATATAGCCAAAAGCAATCATCGACATTACAGATATTCCCTTATAGTGATATACCGGCCAGTCATCTAATACAAACAAGGTTACTAAATGGAAGACATTCACCCCGTTTTCTTTTTGATAACAAACATGTTCCTTATGAGGTGTCCTAAGGACTGGATATAAGATGAAGTTAAACCAAGTACCTGCAAGATAAACACTTACATATCTTTTGCCAGAGGGCATGATGTAATTAAAGACAAAAGTCCAGTGTAATTATTGTAAACAAAAATTGATTTGTTTCTATCTGAAAGGTCACTAGAGTTCATACCAGTACCAATCCCCCAGAGAAGAATGTCTAGATCCAAATATTGTCATAGTCAAGAAAGAGGCAATTGAAGAAGACACTCCCCCCCCAAAAAAGTCACCGTTGCTTGGCCCGATTTTTGGCCTTTTTGACCCCGAAAAGTTAAATTTAAATTTTAAATAGTTATTTCTATTGATTCGAGAAAGTTATCAGTTTTCATTTAAGGTATTGCCTGAAAAAGAATCTGCCAATGATGAGTGGTAGTTAATTAAAAACAAAAGTTTAATTATTCTCGTTCATCAGCCATGTACAAAAATGTGCATGTTATTTGTATTTGTTTCGCATTGTCCATGGCATGTATTGCATAAATATTTGGATGGTTTTTCACTTGAAACAGCATCATTTGTCAATATTTGTTCCAAACAAATTCTAATACAATTTTTTTGTGTAAGCTTTAAAAGGAACTTGACAATGAGTTGGGTGAATAACCTACCCATAACATACAAAATCTCCTGAGAATACATGCACTCATTGAATAAAACAAAGGTTGTATAAGATCATAAAAAGAGGTTTTGACGAATTATGGAAAAGACAGGAAATGCAATATTCATGGCATTCACACGTATTGCCAAGTTTTTAAATGATGCAAACAGTCAGATGCATCATCTCCACTTCTGACGGCAGTGTAGTGTGGGTTTGATTCCCTGTAATGACACGTGTCCTTGAGAGAGGCACTTAACCATAGTTGCTTCTCTTACTAAACCCAGGTGTATAAATGGGAACCTGAGAGCACTGAGAAAGTATTGTGTTGGATTTACCCCTCAGCCCTACACATGTATAGTATCAGTAGCTGGGGTTGTATGCTCCCCAGGGAGTTGAGAAAGAGGAATGATCTAAGTATGCCTTTTGAAAAAGGATAATATTGTTTAAAGCCCCTTGATGTACATGTAGCTGTTCCGTCCCAACTTGACAATTGTCCCAACTATAGTTGGGACCGGTCCCAACTTGAGTGTTACAGTTGGGGCGTCCCAACTGTAGTTGGGATCGCCCATAGAACTCAACAGGATAGCCTCCGCAAAAACGATACAGTGTCAGTGATCGATCGTATGGGGACTGTGACATGCGGTCGGGGGGAGTGATATGAGGCGGGGAGCTCCCACTGCCGCAATCAGCGTATGGATGGGAAGAACCTGTCTCAATTTTTGTTTTTTCAAATATGGTGCTGGCATAGGATTTTTCTTAATTAATTGAAGTCGGCACTAAATTAGAGTGCTGATTTCAGTCTTGTCACACACTTCACACACACAACCAGAACTCCGCTGGTACCCTGTACTATCCCAACTACAGTTGGGACGCCCCAACTGTAACACTCAAGTTGGGACCAGTCCCAACTATAGTTGGTGCGATTGTCAAGTTGGGGCGGAACATGTACATGTACTAGGATGTGCACTATGTAAGAACTAGTATCATTAATAGTATAATCAACAGGGTGTTAAATGTAAACCCTTTGGGTCTCATAATTCAGAAACTTAAATGATCAGTTGTTTTAATCCCTCCCCCACCCCAAAAATAAATAAATAAATGAAATGCTCTTTGAGGCAGCCGTAAAGCGCTTTAAAACTAGTTGTTATACTTTTATTACTATTATTAATTCAGATTTTTTTGAATGTGAGTTGTTATTTCAGACTGTACCAGGCAATAAAACACAGAGGAAGACAATATAGGCAATAAAACACAGAGGAAGACAATATAGAAATTTTAAACACTTGAGCATTCACAAGTGTACACTTGGCCCACAAATACACACACTATCACAATATATGAACCCAAATAAAAAAATACACAGGCTTGCAGATACCTGTACACCATGGTAAATGTTCATATTTGTTTTCCCTGAATAACATGTAAAGCTACATGTGTGGTACAATTTATGTACAATTTGAAGGTACAAAGAATATGAATGATGCATTCAGCCTTTTACACTGTAGCTCACTAATTATTCCCAATGTCCTTGACCATTAATTTTGAGGCCAGTTCTCTTTCCTTCCTCCATGGTTGATCATAATTAGGCCTATGTGTAAATATACAATGAAGCAAAAAGATGCAGGCATAATCGACTGGGTATAAGTTGACCTCGAGAGCGTTTGAGTTTTCATGAAAATCTGGACTTCCGGGCACCTCAAATAGCAGCTATTGTGGCAATTGTTTTTAAAACTAACTTTTATCATGCTGTTTTAATACATTGTATCCATTTAATATGGTTGGAATAATACATAGCTTGATTTAGAAACTGTAAATTGCAAACAGTTTTGTAAATATTATATTTTGAGTTGTCCATATTGTCATAGTGGTTTCTATTGACATCACCACACAAAGCAATTAAGATTGATGCATTTTAAGATTAATCATAGCTCTTGGTGAAATCAAGCCTTGAACACTTACATTACATACATAAGTATGTACAGTATACTACAGACACAGCAACTTACACAAAAGTTAAATCTAATACTGTACATAAATCATGTAACTCCGCCACATGAACTAAAAAATTAAACAGATCCAGCACGACATTATTCCGGGGGTCTGAAATTTCATCTGCGCAGACGAATCATTTAGGGCATGTTCGTCATATTGGTTAGACATATACAGAAAATATATGTTTCTCAGATTTATTACACAAAATACATTGTATAAAGATGGTCATGGTGGAAAACTTGCCTTGAAATAGTTTTGCCTGAAATGCTATTGTTTTTGACAAATGAGTTGGAAACAAATGCAGTAAATGAAATGTGATGCTCCACCCCAAGATCAGGCAGTTCTCGGAAAAAGTGAATTGGTATTTAAAGTGAAGACAGTCAATACGTCAGCCTTGATACAGGATATGAATCTAGTGTGAACATTCTATATGTTGAGAAATACTTACATATGTATCTGATATTACTTTAGTATTAGATGTTATTTGAACCTCTGTTTATTTGAAAGGTCTTCTTCTCATCTATTTGATTAGAAAATAAACCCAGTTTTGAGTTTGGGCAGGAGGTGCCTGGTTTTGGCGTGGAGCATCTCAAATTTTCCTCTACTTGATAATTTCCAGGTCATTTTTTCCTTCAACAAAATATGGTACATACTTTTCCCAGCGAGGAAATTCTGTGATTGTGTCAAACGTCATCACATTACACCCACATGTTCTCAAACTCCTCATACATTGCCCCAGAAGTAACTCAGCAATGCAGCTAGTCCCTGCATACAATCCCACTGTGTTCCTGTGTCAGCACCTCGTGTTTGACATTTAAAAAACGTCAAAGAAATTTGTCACGCAAATTTGCACCCAGCTAGCCCCAACCGTAGCACTTACTCTTATGCAGGCATGATTACCTTAAGATACTGCCGAAAATTAAGTGAACTTGATACCCACGAGGGATCCCATTTCCCTGAGATCTGTTTTTTTCTTTCTCAAGCAATTTGATATTTTCTCCTGAAAATAAATCCTCAACGGATATTTTTTTCCCTCGTTAAATAGATCGCAGCACTTTGGTCATAAAGTAGTACATTGCTCGTCATGAAATCCAATCAGATTGAGAATTTTAATGTAAATTTGCACATTGCACAATGCACAGGTTCATGTTCTGCAGATGTCCTTTTAATAGAAGAGTGTAAATTGAATTAATGTAAAGGGAATTATTATGATTTTATTCCTCTCTGCAATTCACAGTCAATTAAAGCGTTGAATCAAAGTTTGTAATTACCTGATGATTGGCACAGTCGTAACTTCTGTTTGTTTATCTTTTTATTTGACATGTGTACATTTTGGTGTGTGATTGTATTTTAATCCTTTTTAGCTTTAGAACATCATGTTTTCACCATCCTATAGCTGATAATAACAAACTGTTCGCAGCAGTTTCTTTCTACAGTGAGCCGAGTACAAAATTGTTCGTTGTTGTCAGACTTCAGCCTGATAACAATGTCACGATACTTGGTTTCAATTCCTTTTTGAGTGCCCTGCGGAACCATGTCTTCAGGAATATCAATTTTAGCTGAGCGCGTAGGTGTTGGCAAGAAATACCCCACAAATGCGTAGGAAGTTAACTGGGTTTGCTGAAGTCACACAACGCAACAAATTAATTGGACTCTGGCAGTACTTGAATGCTCAAATACAAAATGCAATGACATGTTGGCAATTGTATGTGAATTTCAGAAATAGTCAAACTCACCTCACAAAGAAGGTCATTAGTTGTACCTCAAACTTACATGAGATGGTGATACTTTGCCAATGAGATTTGGGGGGAAAGAAATGGTGTAATTGTCATCCAAAAGCCTACTTGTTATAAAAATGGTAATGGTAGTACATGTAAGCACTCTGAGAAATTGTTTGTTCTGAAAGAGAAATGCCCTTGTTGATTAGAAATCAATAAAAGTAAGTCAGAAATTTTTTCTAAGGTTCGCCTTGTCTGTTTGTGAAAGTTGCAGCCAGAGATGCGGTTGGTACCGGCTGTCACCTTGCTTAACCAGATGGATTTGCCCATTTTGATGAAAATACTGTGACAGTTTTTTTGCTGTTTTGTTAACAAGTAGACACTGTTGTATTCAGCTGAAATTTTCACAGGTGACTTTTATTGTACCGTATCTTTTTTGATAAAGTGAACTATAGAAAGGCTTTTACTCACGAGCACCAGTGACAAATGTCCTATGTACATGTAATGGATGCCAGTTGTTTGTCACCTTGATTAATTGCAATTGTTTTAAAACAAGCTTTCACATAATTTCTTTTAGCACACAAATTTGCCACTGTAACATATTTCATGAAACGCTTTCTTCTATTGGGAAAGAGCAATGCTTTAACATTGAACAAGTTGCAACACATATTTACTATATCACGCCAGGCCTGATGTCACAAGGGCATTCGCCTCCATGCCCCTACCCATTGCCTTGGTGCCCTTGAAATGTTCAATACAAATTTACATTTCCCTTATTGAGGTGCCCCTTACTTTGCCCTTTACAATTAACGAAGAAACAGCCCTGCTGTAATGTTCAATATGCTTAATCATGGAGTAGACCATGCTGAAAGGATCTACTATTCTGCACATCAAAGAGTATTTTTTATTGCTTTTTGTTCAATGCGTGTCTTGTGGCATTTTAATCAAAGGTTCACATAAAATAGGGCAAGTTTATTATGCGGGTAAGGCCTGCACATTGTATTGTGCATATTAAAAATGTTTTGCCTAGTTTGTTCAGAAAAATTGATAACTGTGTGTTCGGAAATGGCCAACCAACAAAATTACATGTACAATGGGAAAAGTAATGCCTCAAATGAAACAGATATTTTAGATCAATGTTCTCCCAGCTTAGGACTTTTCCTGGCTTCCACTCCGGCATGCAACTCTAGTTGAAACAGAAGAGGACTTTTTGGGCATCTCCCCTTCAGGCATGGAGGTCGGCTATCGAAACAAGGCTGACCACTAACAATGGACAGTACAGACATGACATAACATGAAAGGGGCCGCTGAGTATCGGTTCCCTTTAAATTTTGTGTCTACCTTCGTAATTGTAAACTGAATTTCAATTTTCAGTTAATTCTTTTGACCCACCCACCCACAATTTTGAAAGGAAACAAAAAACAAAACACAAACCATTGATTATTCTTAGTGGCCCTAAGAATTAAGGAAACTTACAGGCAGAGAATACATTTTTGTTATCGTAGCTGACTGAACTGTCAATGTATTTTACAAACATAATTTGATTTACATACTGTAGGCCAATGTACAAACTGCCATTGTCAAAAATAATATCCAAACCCCTATGGATTGTTTGTCCATTATTATAATTTTAAACAGTCTTTTGAACATATTGATGAAGTAATAAAATGTGCTGTACAGTAGGTGTGCTGGTTGATTAAGTTACATTTGTCTTCCAGCTCTCACTTGAAAGAATAATATTTTTGTATCTTGGAAGCTGCCGACATCGTCAAATACTTTAAGACCCTTTGATAGGCCGCTGAAATATTCTTAATTAAAAAACTTGATCCACTGCAGAAGGATCTAGCAGGAAAGAAAATCCAACGTATGAAATCTTCTGAGTCGTGCATGAAATCTCATTCTCTGTGCGGGTATGTATCCGTTGCGTGCAACTTAATTAAAAAATAAACTTGAGAGTCTCATGATTGAACTGCCAAATAATGAAAAGCAGCTCTGTCGGAATCAGTACCTAACTGTGTCCATTGGAGAAACACAATTTGAACACCTCATTTGAACTGTCTGTCTGGGTGTCACTGATTTTTTTTCTCTTCTTCTTATAAATGTTCTCATGACTTGGATGAGAAACTGGAATTTTAATGGAGCGTGACAATTTGGGTCAATCAGATTTTGTTGGCATTTGATCAATCTAACATAGTACATGAATTACAGGCAACAGTGACTAGTCACCCGTAGTCACAACATAGTATACATTACATGTGTACTTATCCATATCCATGACCATGTAGTTTCCATGAATCTCTGGCTGCTGTCATAAGAGAAAGAAATTGTTTTTGGGGGGTCGTTCGTTAAACTTTAAAGGGACACGTTGCCTTGGATCGGGCGAGTTGGTCTATAAAAAGCGTTTGTAACCGTTTATTATAAAATGCATGGTTAGAAAGATGTTTTAAAAGTAGAATACAATGATCCACACATATATGCCTCGAAATTGCGTGGTTTTCCTTTTACATCGTGAAATAACGCAGTCGGCCATTTTGTAGAGTCAAATTGTTGACTCCACAAAATGGCCGACCGTGTTAGTTCGCAAAGTAGAAGGAAAACCACGCAATTTCGAGGCATATTTGTGTGGATCATTGTATTCTACTTTTAAAACATCTTTCTAACCATGCATTTTATAACAAACTGGTTACAAATGCTTTTTATAGACCAACTCGCCCGATCCGAGGCAACGTGTACCTTTAAAAGGAGCTGGTCAATTTTACTGATGACTCGGGGCTGGATTTTTTAGAAACTCTCCACGAGACCACAATTCTTCAATTTAGCACATTTTTACTTGACCAGTAGTAGCTTTCACAAGACCTAGCAATAGCATATTTTTTTTTTTTTTAAAGCTAGGATTATACTTTAGTAATGACCTTAGAAAAAAAAGGTGTAATTTTTACCCAAAATCCTACTTGTTATAAGCATCCTGCAAAACTTATTTTGTCTGAAGAGCCTTTGATAAATAGAAATCAACAAAAGTATGATGTGCTAAGCACAGGAAACTATTGTGCACAGCCACAATCATGGGTACACTTTTTGTTACAAAGACACCAAATGAACAACAGATAAATATTGAGTAACTTTTTGCAGATCTTGTATTTGACAAACTCAAGCACTTTTTATTCATCATTGACAAACACCGATTGCTAATTGATATATAAATAACATTGAGATAACTGCTACCAGTGGTTTTCAAACTGTTGTTCATAAAATGGACCTGGAAAAAATGTGTACCCATGATCGTGGCTGTGCACTATTGCTTACCAGAAAAAGGTTATCAGTCAAAATTCCACGAAGTTTACAATGTTGCGACTGGAGCCTCACTAATTTTTTGCTGAGCAAAGAAATTCGCTAAGCAGTATTTATATTCTGAAATGAAGTTGGGCCCCAATTTGATGAATGTTAAAAGTACCTTCAAAGCTGAAAATAAAACTACGCTATGCTGAATACATGAAGGCATGGAAGCCATTGGAAGCCATAGCCTTTATTGCCCCAGTCTTAACATTTTTTGCCTCTTTAAAAGTTTCTCATAGCCTTAAAGACTTTCCAATGGAAGTACCCTTTTCAAAATGAAATGGCCTTGCCCTCTCAAACATGAAATTCCAGGCCTGCTGTATACAGATGTACCTTTTGAGTATTTTTTTCAGAAAAACAAAACCATATCTGATCAATTTTGCATGGAGCATTTCACTTTAAATGGTTAAAGACTTGGGGCGGCGATTACTGAGGGTTGATGCAGCGATTACTGAGGGTTGATGCAGCCGATTACAGAGAACTTGAGCTCACAAACCTTATTACAAGGCACAAGGTAGCCAGCTAGGCATCACGCTTGATTCGTTTGGATAATATGTGTGTATCACGACCCAGTGTCTTGTGTGGTGTGTGCGCACGTACATTGGTTACGGTGTGAGGTTATCACCACACAGGAGGGGGTAACGTGTCAAGCGCTCTTGCACACAGAATAACATATCTGCTAGCGATTTGGCGGTCATTTACAGCTCAATTATTTCCACCTGATTGTCTTGGGGGAAAAAAAAAATGAAGACCCCAGGAAGTCTAGATTCACGAATCCTTCCGCCCTGTTTAATCAGTTTTGATATCACTTGTGTAGTGGACTGAATGAAGGAGGATTTAGTCAGCTGGGCTTCTCCCCCTACTAAAAAAGAAGAAGAAGGGAAACAAAAGTCAAGTCCATATTGATGCGCTCTTGTCTCTTATTTAGAGGCTAGACCCCTTGCATTGGCTGTCGGCACTGAGGTCAAACAGCAGCCCTGGAATTCCATCTTTGATAGGGCAAGGCCATTTCATTTTACAATGAGCAATTCCATCAATTGGGAAATCTTAAGAATCATGTAAAACTTTCAAGGGGCACCAAGGCCAAGACTAGGGCAACAGAGACCACAGCCTCCATGTAATTCCAAGCCTGGAAGCATGCACCTGTGAACGTGTAAATATAAGAGCCATGCATCCCAATAGACTGTGCAAGTCTCGCGCGTATCCGAACGAGAAAAAACGTCAAACGAAGAAAAATGTTATTTCTGAAATCAAATCTTTGTTTTAAATTATATCTCATGACAAAATCTGAACAACAAAAATAAATCATTATAATTTTATGAAATTAGTTTTAGCTTTAAAAAAAAATACGCCGAAGTGTGTTAATTATTATTAAAAACAAATTAAAACTCTGGGACAAGGATGCTTTTTTGATGTTAACTTTTTAGAAACCCCTTACGCAGATTCGTGAAGGTCAAACGGGTTTTAAATTGACCCGTATCGCAGTTTAAAGAGGAATGCCGACGCCTCAACACCATAGACTGCAATGAAAAGGGTTCGCTTTGCAATTACAGCATCTGCCGATTATAATCGCGCATCCAAAACAAGCTTTTACATAAGTTTTATGATCGGAGGTGAGCACAAAATTCTTAATTTTTTGCAATAACCGGAAGCTGAGGTCAAGTTTAATTCTCGGGTTTTCTTGTTATATTGTTGAATTGGTTTTACTTTCATATTTTGTTATCACTTAGTATTACATTCCCAACAACATGTATAATTTTCTAGGTCATAAACTACGTTAAACTAAAATAATTGACGAAACAAAATCTCGCCCACGTAAAACTCCATATGGTTGGGACCACTATGGTCCCGGAAGTTCGAATGCGCGCGAGACTTGCACAGTCTATTAAGTGACTCGGCTTTTGGCTGTAGGTGTTGGCTGCAGTGACAGCATTGAAGAATAGGTCTCAGCAATCAAGCCATAGCCACATCCAAAGCCATTCTTTATTGATTCAGACACAAGCTAAACATTAAGACAATAATATTAAAATTCCTATCACTAAACATCCTTCAAGGTTCTCCTTGATGATGCTAGACGTTGTCCTTGAATAAAGTATTTATGTGCATTCTGGGCAACAGCAAAGTAAGCTGACCTCTCCTTACCAGAATTATACCCAAGGTTCAAGAAAACCTTAAGACTTTATGTTGTTGTCACCATCATCAGTATGAATTTCATTTTCACAGTCTGTGTCCATAAAAAGATAACTCTCCACAAAAGCATACTACATTGTATACTGTCCTCTATTGTACATCTACATAGTAGTGTCATGTACAGGCTGTACTTCAGCTGGGTTTGCCAAGTTGGAAACCTTCATCCATAAATCAAACTTAGCATATTAAGAATCAGGTTTTTCAGGGCTGAAAATTGACACCAGACTGCTGGCCCAAGGCCAGTGATTATAATGTCTGAAGCACATGACGAACCAGTCTTCAATGTGTTGTTCATTGGAACATTATTGTGTGGCTGTTTGCAAAACCACTGCGTGGGCTAGGGCTCCATTAGTTATTTAGAAAGCATACTTTCTTCACTGGGCTTCAAACAGGCGGACAGATCCGAAGCCGGAGCCCAGGGCGGTGCCCAAACCCAAGCTGGGGTTTCCAAAACGTCCACTGTCTTTTATTTTCGATAAGAATTTTGTTAACAATGATGATCAAATAATTGACTTTGAGTCTGATAAATATCTTTCGATTCTCTTGAGTATCAAAGTATGTCCCCTTAAGGCACATGAGATTTTTTTTTTTAGTGCTTGTTCGAATCAAATCAGTTTATAAACTGTGTTTAAATTTTTTTTTTTAATTCCCATTTTGATTTTGGTCTTAAAAACAATCTATGTTGAGCTACAAGCTGGGGAGCCTTTTGGGTTTCCCCCCAAATGGAGCCCTACTCACTCACAAGGGGCTCTGTTCTTCACAGTTACAGCAGTGTAATTAATTGGCATGACAGGCCAGTTTATGTGTACATGGTTCTTGTGCTGCCAGCATTGTATTGACACAGTGACTGATGGGCATCTATATTTTGCTTATAATCGGTCATAAATCATGTGTTTGTAGACATCCACACCTCATTTGCAACATACATAAAATGTCATCTGCAATGTTAGCCCACTTATCAATGCCACAGATGAATAGGATCCAACCTGTAGATTGTGGTAGTATTAATGTGATGTTATTCCACCGCCAGCCACACTCACTTCACACAAACTGGCTAGAGCTATTTTACCACAGTTTTTTCTTTGATGAATTATGCAAGCAAAGTTTCATAATTGGACTTTTTATGTTCTTCAAAGACTAGAATTTTCTCTGAATTGAAAGTTTCTGTCATAAGAAATGCTTCTAAACGATGAAATTGGTGTTTTGGGGTAAAATTACGCACAAATGTATGCAAGTTTTAGAGCTTGAAGTAGTGAACACTTTGAGCGTGCAGCAGATACACATTAATGTGACGCAATGATTTACCAACAGGATACTGAGTGACCTTCTTCTTATATTATTGCAGTCAGTAACTGTTTGCATTTTCTTTCTTTCCCTTGCCCAGGTATGGAGACATCGTTCCGAAAACAATAGTAGGTAAAATGGTGGGCGGAGCTTGTGCACTTAGCGGTGTGCTCGTCATTGCGCTACCAGTTCCTGTCATCGTTTCAAATTTCAGTCGAATATACCACCAAAACCAGAGAACAGACAAGCGGAAAGCACAGAGGGTAAGCGCCTTGTGTAGAAAATGTTGGTCTTCTGTTCCTGTTGCTTTCACTGGCACTTTTTTGAACACTTACTCTGCTCAAGTTTATATCTCACTGTCGTTATTTCTGTTGCTTTGTCTGTGAGAACTGTCTATAGTGCACTGGATTCAAGTTTTTTTTCGTTCACAGAGCGTTTGGCCTGGCTGGTCATAATGCTTGTTTCCTTGAGCAAGATACTTTACCATTACTAGTAAGTAATACTGGCTGCAAGGATGAACTTTTGGTCTCAAGTTCCCTTGACAAGTATGATTTAAACAGAGTCTGAGGGAAAATCATATTACACAATGTAGACACATATGTCAATTAAATATTAAAGAAGAAAGTTTTGGTTTAATAAGCTTGGTTTAGTTCACTCTCCACTCTTTGTCCTGGTGGCAAGACCCCCCCCCCCCCTCAAGTCCAAGCCTGAATCCCAAGCAGGGTTCTATCCAGGATGTTTCAAACCTGGGGCAATCTGAACCGAAATATTATAAGTTTTGCCTGAGCCTAAGGTGTTTATCTTTGGTTTTTGAAAGCCCTACTGTGAAATCTGGGAATTCTAAATAATTTTATCTTTAAAAGTTTTGTGAATTAAAATCTGAAGTAACAAAAATAACAAAAACCCAAAACACCCTGTCTTTTTGTGCGTATCGGATTAACATGCCAGCGCTCAACCAACTGAGCTGTCCAGCCCTAATGTTGGCAGTCTCCCTATTTTGTCAATATCTTTGTTCGGGAATACCAGTCAGAAGCCATACAACTTGAAACTGCCGCATAGCCAGGGATCACACCCAAGTTTAAGATACAACATGGAATTAAGCAAGTACAGTCACAGATTGTACATGGTATGTTGGCTGGTAACCTTATCCTGGTAAGCATACTTTTGTTGTGCTGAAGCAGCTTTTATGGCCTGAGCTTTTTATCTTTAATGGTTTTGGATTCATCCATTTACATGTAACAGTAGACTGTAAAGTACCATGTATACTTGATGGAGAGATTAAGTTATAGTCTAGTGTAGTGTATGTATGATTAGTGTAGGAGCCTATTGGAAGTTACACATCATTGAGTCACAGACCACGGATCATTGAGTCAGCATCTCAGAAGAAATAAAATGAATAAAATATATAGCATGATTTATTGAGGAAGATGAATTGTACAGCAGATGCACAAAATTTCAAACTATTAAAACTTAATGATTTATAAATTATATACTACATAATATAATCACAAAATATAATGGCAGTCGATGTATAATCAACTTTTGTAGAGAGAGTTGTCTCAATGTTAAATTTGTTGTGTTTGATCTAGTCAGCGGCATGAAGGCATGAATTAATGTTCATGCCCCCCCCCCCCCCCCCCTTGAAATCCGGACTTTTGAGACTAAAAATTACCCGAGTAAAATGTTGCATTTCAGATGCTTTTAATTTGATAATTTCAATGTTTTTGAAACTTTTTCCCCCACTTATACATAGACAATGTATTTGTTTTCACACACACATCCGATTATCTTATACAAAAAATAGTAAATGGCATAACAAGGGCGCTGAAAAGGGGCTTGTGTAAGAGAAATGCAAACAGAAAATATAGTTCTAATTGGCCAGTAGTGCACCCCTAGAAAAAAAATGGTGGGCCTCCCTAAAATGTTGCCCTACATGTAGTTTCAGCGCTGAATCTGGTCGCTTTGTGGATCATTTGATAAATTACTGCTCATGAATCTGACATTCTATTTACAAATAGAATGTCATTGTCAATAAGTATTGTTACATACAAGTATGTAACAATACTTATTGGCGCCAGGTATCTGACTACACAGAGTTTTGAATACAAACAAGTAAAAGGCATGATTAATTGAAAAAGTTTCAGAGAATTGTAAAGCAGATGCAAAGAATTCAAGGGGAAAAAGATGCATTTGACATTTAACTGAACTTGGGACCATCACGTTGGTCATGTTGAGGACGTTTGTTTGTCCAATGTAAAGAATGTTGTTGTTGATTCATGCACTCGGAGCATCATTTTATAAGTTACTGGTCATAAATGTGACATTTTAGTGTATTCCACATGGTTAAATTTTGAAAACCATTGGTTTACCAACTGGATCCTCTTTGTAGTCCATACCATAGAGCATACTAAACAGCGCTCCATGAATCTTCTACACTGTTGCATAACCAAGGACCTTATGTGGCTGACCGCTGTGACAAGATCTAAGATGAAATCCACCAGCTGGCCAGTTGGCCTGTGCAGTGAATAACTATGGTGGATAGAAACTAGCTGATGTCTTCTCACATTGCAGACGTGGTCCTCAGAAATACCCAAGACTGTGACGTCAAGTGAATATCAAGTGTTATTAGCAGAGACCAATGGTATATATGTGCAGTTACTTAACTATATAACTAATAATATATGTTACTTCTTCATTTGCATACTTCAATCTAACAAATCTGCAAAGAGAAGGTTAACATGCATTTTGTGTATAATTTCAGTACCAATTGTAACATGGTGCTTAAAGGCAGGGTGAACTTTTGGTAATTGTTAAAGACCAGTATCCTCACTTGGTGTGCCCCAACTTATAAACTTATAAAATTATAAACCTGTGAAAATTTGGGCTCAATTGGTTATCGAAATTGCAAGAAAATAATCAAAGATAAAAACACCCGTGTTGCATAGAATTATGTGCTTTCAGATGCTCGAGAAAGGCTTCATGCCGAAAGCCTTTCTCAGATTTGAACTTAAGGGGTGAAAAACTACCTCTTTCTCTAAAACCACACTCCTTTAAAAGGGGTCGTTTACCAAGTAAGTTCTTATGGTCATTAGTTTTTGGAATAAATTAAAGGTAATACCCTCCCTTTAAAGGTATTATACAGGATCGGATTGGCAGAGCTGACAAAATAATCACAGACAGCGTTCATGTTTTGTGTAATCAACCACATACATGAAATAACAAACCTGTGAAAATTTGAGCTCAATTGGTCATCGAGGTTACAAGAAAATAGTGAAAAGAGACCTTATGTGTTTTCTGTTTTTCAAACATCGAGTTTATTATCGCGCGCGATAAAAACTATTGTTTTACTCATTTCTCAGAAACGATAGCATTTTAGGCAGAAATATTTGAAGGAACCCTTTCTACCATTACTTACTTTAAATCATGTAAGTTATGTGTGAATCTGTGAACATTTGTGTTTTTCGATCTTACCAATAGTGTACAGGGCCTTTAAAGAGGGGCTCTATAAGGTCAAATTCAGTTTGGTGATTTCCCAATTAGATAAGGTCCCTATGAATGTGGAAAAAATATTACAAGATTGTAACCATACATTAAAATGGTGTAAAGTGTTCATTGACACTCATTCAGTGCCACATTTCAAACATGACGTCATTGGATGTCAACAGTGAATGGGTCTGTACATTCCACTCAGGAATTTTTCATTTGTCAAAAGGTCAAATCCAATGTCAATTTGATTGAATATCATGGAAATTCAGGAATGAACTAAATATTTCCCGCTCAAAAATGAACAGACCCACATAAATCTAAATTATTATGTGACGTCATTGGATGTTTTGCTGCGGAAGGTATGGCATTTTGCACTGTTTTAATGTGAACTTTGAGACTTGTAACAGTGTCTGGCTGGACTGGGCTCAATTTCATGGCTCTGCTTACCGTGGATTTCTGCACTTTAAACGGTCACCATTCTCTGCTTAGTAAGCGAAGAATGCTTTGTAATATGAAGTTTGACACACTTAGGCCAAACTTCCTTGCTAACCAGTGATTCCTTACAGTCACAAATCCTTCTATCCTATTGCCAGAGTAAAGGATTCAGAAGGACTGGGGCCAAGTCCAAACAATTTGATGTGGAGTCAGTGACTTGAGAGAAGAGGATCTTGTAGGGATTAGGTCACCTTTAGCCAAACTGCCTAAAGACTATGTCTGTCAAGATTGAAGAGCGAATTTTTCTGCTTCCGTGAATACAAATTTGTTGCTTACATTTCATTTGGCAGAGCCATGGAGACCCAGATCAAAGACAATTTCCTCAAAAATGATAACATTTCCGATATGGTTTGTTTCTTCAGGATTATAAGGGACAGCACCAAGTAAGCTAAGCTTAAAAATTGCCAATTTAATGTTGTTTCCCCTGCTGGTAATTTTTAGTACTATACTATGGCTTTAAGTAGAAGTTCATAAATTGAGCTCAGTCGTTGAATTACCCATTGTACTTGTAAACTTTTTAATTTCCGTCTTCCATAATGTCCCTTTTATAGCCTTTGATGTACCCCAGCCATGCATGTATGTGTAGTCATACATAATTCAGCCACTGGTTTAAGGTCAGGCTTCTATACGTTAAGCCTGACGCAGCATTTAACAGTTCTTTTATACTCAGGTTTGACCCATCCAGGGTTCTCCTCCTGAGACTCAGTGCATGTAATTAGTTATTGGCGCCATTAATGAAGAAGACGGCCAACAGGTGTACTGCAAAATAAAAAGAAAACAAGAATCACCAGCAAAAAGACTGGACTGATCTCAAATATCAAATATTCTAAAAGAAAGCCTCAAATATATTGGCAATAACTCTTTCATTTCGAAACAGGCTGTCATTTTAAAATGAAAAGAATGACATCAGTGAACTATAAATAAGAAATATGCATACATCTTAAAACATAAATGTTTGCACGTTTACATTCACTGTATCTTATGTGGTACAATGATGGTCATGATGCAAAACTCCCTTGAATTTCTTTTGCTGAAAATGCTGTCCTTTTTGGGGGAAATGAGTAAAACAATTAGTTTTGATCTGGTCACAACTCAATGTTCTAAAATAGTGAAAACATATCAGAGTCTTTGGTCCCTATTTTCTTGGGACTCACATGACAAATTGAGATACAATTTTCACAGGGTTGTTATTTCATGTATATGTTGGGTCACATAAGGCCAAGTAAAATAAATAACATGTTGCTCGTCCAGACTTTTTAAAAAGTTGGTGAGGGAGGTCCTTGTTATTTGTTATTTTCAAAATTTTTGTTATTTTTTTCAAGATGGCCACCATGTCTAAGATGGCCGCCCTATCGTATTTGAAGATGTTTTTATGGTTTTATGAGCATGTTCTGTATGTCCTCAAATTCTGTTTAAAGTTGCCATGTGTGTTTCTGTGTCCATTTTGATAGATATTGTTATTCTTTCCAAGAGTTCTTCTTGCTTTTGCTCAAAAATTATTCTGTGTGTGTGGCATCACGCCCTGGTGCAAAGATCTCGTTCAAAAAAGAACTGTGGCATGCAAACGTCAAGGGCAAAACGTTTCAAAGAAATTATTGCGTTGTGGAAATAGCATTTTTTTGTAGGCCTACCTGCAAGAAAGATGATGAAATTGCTCCAAAAAAATTAAGGATACATTTGAAATAGATTTTTATTTTTATTTTTAAATAACAAATAACAAAAAATTTGGTGCGGCCTCTAAAATTGGAGCGGGCGGGGACGAGCAACATGTTATTTATTTTACTTGGCCTAAAGCTTGGATGCTAGTTATTGACAGTTACCAATGTTGTCCATGAGATCACTGTATTTTGTCTTGCATTTTAATATAATTTTATTAGTGTGCGTCACTTGCAAGCAAGTTTGATTTTGTTAAAATGCAATTGGAGATATCAAGCAGTAACAAAACAATCCAATTCTTAATAATCCCTTCAATATAAAGCAACAGTAGCAACACCATTTAGACACACGTACACATTTACCAGACCCACCTGTCCAACCAATACTTTCTAACACCTTGTTTAAATTTACATATATTATTGACACAATGTATGGTGTGCACATATACACAGCAGAGGCTGATTAACTACAATGTATGTAATGAATGGGTGTGAAACTCATTATGCACACAATATGTGTTAAGACCTTGTGCAGCTGACGTCACCCCACCACATGTACTCATCTGGCCATCGCCAGTGCGTATTATTCGAGTTGTTTGCCACCAGATGAGCCACTGAGTCGAACGGAGTGAAGAAAATTGTCTTGCATCTGGCCAACTTACGCATTTAGTTAGTGTTAATGTGTCACACTGGTTCACCCGCAAATAATTTTGTATTCAACAACCACACAGTTCTGTATTCAGCAGAAAACAAAAACTCAATTTATAAAATGGTGAATAAGGTGAGCGGGAGTTTTAAAGAGGGGCTACGGTTGATCAAACCAAGTTTTATGATGCTGTCATTTTCAAATAGGAGTTTACAAATAGAACAAATAGTTTTTATTGGTTTGGTTTTAAATTGAGTATATTCAGTCATCAAAAATAATAAAATTTGTAATTATATCATAGCACTTTATCTATGGGCATTTTAAAGCGCTCATCGTTTTTTTTTCACCAGGTTTGCAGAGTTATGTTTGAATTATGAGACCCTATTATAAAGCGCCCAGTAAGGGTTCACAAGGAGATGCGGGGCATTCTGCAGCCAACCATGCCAGAAACTCTTAACAATATGTGTTCTGGGTTCTTTTACCTTTTACACAACACACATATGACCTAATGCTTTACGTCCCATTTGAAGGTCAAAGCTAATATGTGGTTTAAGTATCTTGCTCAAGGATACAAGTGCCTGACAAGGAACTAAACTCATGCTCGGACAACACCAGAGCTAGAGTCCTGTGCATTCGACCGCTCGGCCACCACACTCCATCCAGATGGTGAAATTATTGTGTCCAAACAGAAATCCTTCTTTTGATGTTTTACAAGGTTTTAACAAATATAATAACATGTGAAAATAATGGTTCTGACACAAAACTGCTAGTCACACTGTACAACATCAAGGTACATGTAGTGTATAGTTGAGGCAAAGTAACAAGACATTTGTGAGTTGGATTTGAATAATGTCTGGTGCAGTGACTTGCCAAGTCACAGGTTACCACTTAAATTCAAATTCCTCGGACTATAGAAACAGTTGCTATGTCATATAATTCTGGGCAAGATTTTGTGTAGTTACATAAGAGACGGCAAACATACACAATCTTGAGTGACTGTGTACGGCACAATGGTACCAGGGTTTGCTCATCTGGAGGTTGCTATACAAAATCTTACCCCGAATCATGCAACTGTCTCTATAGTCTGAGGAATTCAAATTTATGCAGTAACTTGTGACTTAGCAAGTCATTGTACCAGACGTTAAATTTGAAATTTAACACACAAATGTTTTTCTGACACAACAAGCAAGTTGTTGGAGTCATATTAAAAGCTTTGAAATTCTATCCAGGGTATCAAGTTTGCATTAGTGTGCATTATGAATGGAATAATTTCCATGCTAATGCGGCTTGACGTAAACCGAGATGCCATCTATTAAATATCATAAAGGGCCTTGAACCAAGAGATACATAATACACAAAATATTTTATTACATAATTATGATTTTTTTTCTTTTACAGCGAACAAGAGTGAGTTGGTACAATGTTAAAGTTTTAATTTCTCTGCTTGAAAACAATTGAAAGAGATTGTGAAATTCTGCAAAACTTTAATTTAGAACTATTATGTACACAAGTTTTCCCCCCATTTTAGTTTTGAATTACAAAATATGTTTAAAACATTCTTAAAGGCACTGAACACGTTTGGTACTTACTCAAAATATATATTAGCATAAAAACTTACTTGGTAACGAGCAACGGAGAGCTGTTGATAGTATAACACATTGTGAGAAACGACTCCCTCTGAAGTAACGTAGTTTTTGAGAAAGAGGTAACTTCTCACTAAAATAATAAAAGACTTCATGCATGAAGCCTTTTATTAGCATCTGAAAGCACACAAAACTGCAACAAGGGTGTTTTTCTTTCTTTATTTTCTTGCAACTTCGATGACCGATTCAGCTCAAATTTTCACAGGTTTGTTATTTTATGCATATGTTGGGATACACCAAGTGACAATACTGGTCTTTGATAATTACCAAACATGTTCAGTGCCTTTAAAAATCTCTGAGATTTTCAGAATTAAATTGAATTACTGGTGAATTGCATGTATGGGTTCTTGGAAAAATGCGTACAGTAGTAATTCCAATTCCCTAGATTTTATTATAAAACTGAACTGAATGAATGTCATCCCAAAGATTGTAACTTTAGAGACCATAGCGGCTGCAATCGGGCAAAAAGGTTTAACCTCATTTCATTCACTCAAAGAGATCAAATTAAAGATTACGCCCACAACTGGCATTTGTGTCACCCACATTTTTTGTCGCCCCAGCATACAACAAAGAAGAAGAAGAAGAAAACTAACAAAACACTAAAGCCAGATCACAAAGGCCATTTGTTAAATAGCTGTAGTTTCGTCCATGTTCATCCTCCATACCCAAGCTTACTATGGTTGGAAAGAGAAAGATCGGATCTAACCAATGATGGTATTATAAAAGAAGGTGTTACTATGCAATCTCTAAGTTGGAGTTGAAAGATCCAAAATGCCAAACACCTTTGGAGCGCCATATGGTTGTGTACAAAAAGGTGTTTGAGTTTAAAGATCCCACTGAGGAAACACTGGTGAATCAGTCAATCAATCCAGTTAATGTAGGATTTTATGGACAGTGGTTAGACATCTGCTCTAGAATGGAAAAGGTTATTGGTTCGAATCCCACTCCAGTAATATGCCTGTGGGTATTTTTCCCACAGAACTCACTCAGGAAAGTACAGAGTATACAGTGCTTAACACACATCAGTTTAGGCAACACAAACAGCAATTACCCTGATGCCAAACCTATCATCGATTCAAATTTAATAAAAATAAAGTAGAGCAACCATCAAGTTATGAAATGTATAATTTCAGTGCCAGCATGCACAAATGACACACTTTCTTGTCAATCGATGAGAATAATTTGTATTGTTGGAAATTGACCCCACGGTCTTTGGTACCAGAGTGTCTCTCGAGAAATGTAACCTGCACTTTTTCTATTTTATTATTATGCTTTACTTTCATTACTTGTACCCAGTACATTATTAACAGACGCCTTCCCTTTGAGAAGTATGGGAGCATTATTGCCTGCGGCTCTTGTCCCAGTGCATGTATGCAGTGTGTATCTCTCATGTATACCATCTATACTTGTCTTCTGATTATGCATGACATTTAAAGTACCTCAAAATGAAGGATGAAGTGCACTGAGCAAGGACTACATTGTATTATGTGTCATACAACTTGAGAATTACATGTAGTTGTTATTGGTTGGCCTAGTTGAATATTGGGAAAGATACTCAATCTCGACGGTGCTGCGATTCAAATGTAATAAAGACTTCTCGATTGTATTGTGGAGAACAAAATATTCATTGAAGTACGATTCCTCAAAGTGGACTAATACCGCACGACACATTCATTTGATGAAAAGATTCTTGAAGTTTCCTTTGAGGCGATTTCAATCAAATGTGATCCTAAAAATGTGCATGGCTTTGCATCCTGTCATGCACCATGGATCACCTGACACTGTTTGATATTGTTGTGTAATTTTAAGTGATGGGTCGACGTTTGCATCGCTTTGTTTGCGTAAAATACGAGTACACAGCTATGATTCCAGGGATAGTACATGAACCTAATTTTCTTCACCTTGATCAGTTGGGCCCGGTGCAGAGAAAATTTGGTATTGCGAATTAATTAATCTTTGGGGGAGCTTCATTTATTATTCATTTACATGTGCATGTCTGAGAATGAAACTAATGAGTCTTCAGGAAAGTCAGCCATCCAGGCACTGTGGACTCCTACTTGTAATAAATGAGTCAGTGGTGAAGTTTTAATGGTGCAGTTTGAAATCTATAGCTCATTTAAAAATATATAAAAAAAATGCAAATATCTCACAACTTTTGTTTTTCATCCCCTGTTATTGTCATTAATGTAATAATAATAACACAAATTGATAAGCCGCATTTAAACATTGTATCAAAGCGCCTTACACTATTGCTACCCTTGTTCATTGTGCCAATTCCTGAAACCATCTTAACTCCTTTGGAGTATGCAGCACCAGCAGCCAAAATGGCGGCACAGGTTGCTAATCTTTCACATCAACAATCTATACCCTCTTGGGTACCAATTATACTCCTGCATGTTTAGAAGCAGTTTGTCTAACCCAAGAAATAAGTGTCAATACTGGGATTTGAATGCACACTCTGATGACTCGGCCATTAGGGCCAACTTTCATGGTTCTGCTAACTGTGGAATTCTACGCTTGTGTGGCCGATAGAATCACACGGTTATCACATACCAAGAGCACAGAATCTACTGTAAGCAGGACCATGAAATTGGGCCCAGAAGTTGAGCCTGATACTCAAGACCACTCGGCCATGACACGCTAATAGCAAATTGTCATTCAGTTGATTTTGATGTTGATCAATATTTTCTTTTCTTACGGTGTGTTATTTCAGAAAGCGAGGCTTGCCCGAATACGACTGGCAAAGAATGCGAGTGGGAATGCTTTTGTTTCACGCAAAAAAGAGGCAGATAGATTGGCAGAGGTAAGTAGAACTTGCAAAAATTAGTTAGTGGCCTGACGTTTCGACCCTGGCAGATTCTTTCTCAAGTAGAACTTATAATGTTTCATTGTTGTTTACGATTACCTTGTACTCTTCAGATAGTTGGGATGAATTGATGAACATTATAATCAACTTACTGTTCATTAGACCATAGAGGTAGAAATACAAGAAGAGTCAATGAGAGACAGATTAAAGGTTTAAACTCCCATGCTGCTGCCGTTATGTAACTGACAATTTGAAATAGCAATATGATTTTCAACGATATCTCAAAAATGCTACCATTTGAAATGAAATTTTCACAGGTAAGTTTTATTGTATATGTCTACATTCTCTAGGATTGAAACAATCAAACGATTCCGAAAGACCAAAGGTGTACTTTGCCATTACCGTAATTTCCTGCGGATAAGATGCGTCTTATCTGACTTTTTAGACCACAAAATCATCACTGTGCCTTTGTATTCCAGTGCGCCTTGTCTGATGTCGCTTAAGATCAAAATGACCGCGGCCGACGTGCAAATAATCTAGGCCCTATTTAATGTAGCTGCGGTCAGGTTAATAATGCGGTCGCCAACCATCAACTCAGCACGCATTGTTGACGTAGTACATATCAGTGCTCAACTCTCCAGACAATGTCGCCAGATTTTCATTCCGACAATGACGCAATGTGTTGAGCCGCCTTTGTGGCCACATGTCCCTATACATAACGACCGTGAATTCATTCCAACAATGTTGATTAGCGTGTTGATTAGCGTGATACTTTTACTTGGTAACAAAATGACCCCTTTTTGGCGATGTACCGATACGGTCTGCTGTTTGCAGTCAAAGGTGCATGTAAGATCATGCGCCTTGTGCGGCAGTGCGCCTTGTCTGTTGACGCTTGATTTTTGGGGGGTAATTTCACGGCCCTGCGCCTTGTACGCCCCGCGTCTTATCCGCAGGAAATTACGGTAAGTCACATACGCAGACAATAAATAAAGGGAGGATATAAAAATACAAAGACTTCCAAGTGAGGACAGTATTGTTTCGTGTTCCTTTGTTCTGCTGTCCCCACTCTTCTAATAATGACTAAGGTATAGTGCCTGTGTTGGGGAGTGCTGCAGCATTTTATCATTGATGTTTTTTCATTTAGCGAGATGTTCAACTTCTAGCTCTATTGTCAGTTACAGAAAATGCTTCACCAGATGTCCTATAAAATTGCATCTGAAATGGAGTTTATTTGGAAATGTACTCTACTCTTAAAAAAATTACTGTTGTCCTGACCTCACCAGAAAAGCTAATTAGGTAACAATTTAAATTGTTATTATGCCCAGACACTACACACATTGCTCATTGTAAATTACAGTACACTTACTTGGTTGGAAGACTGCCAGCATTTGACCCTTATTTTAGCCGTGTATTTGCAGGTATTAGTCCATGCACAAACATGGTCATTACTATACCCTATTTGCAAATCCGTTTGTCTATGCATAAGTCTCACTCCACTTAGTTGAAAATAATTAGAAGCCTCAGGGACAGTGGGAGCTAGCAGTGCTCATCAACCATGGTGGGAGGAAGTTTTTATTGATGGGTCAGCCACTATTTCTTACCTCCATGCTGATCCTAGCTTGGACGTGATGTATAGTCTACATCACTACGTAATACAAATATTTACCATTGCTGTGGAATTATCTAGTCTGGGCTCATTGAATACACTGAGTGGATGGGTGAACATGTGACATCATGCAGTAGTGACTTTAACATTAAGTGGTTCTATCTTGTAAAAACAATATTATAATGACTAGTTTTTATATAGCACTTTATCTATGGGCGTCTCAAAGCGCTCATTATTATATTTTTAAAGACAGGATTAACAAAAAAGTTGTTTTAAATTATGAGACCCAATTATGTAGCACCTCAGCGCCTCAAGGTGCTGAGGCCTATTCAGCAGCCACTGCCAGAAACACTGGGGCAAATCCCCTTCTCTAAGCAATAAGAGTACTTGTAATAATACTAATAATAATAATAATAATGCCAAACATTTATGAAGCGCATAAAACAAAAGGTCTCTAAGCGCTGTACAAATTATTGGAATAAACAGAAACAAGATCAAATGAGGCATATAAATACTTGTACATTTGTCCGCAATATTAAAGATAAAATAATATGAGCAAAGTCTTGCAAGGACACCCCACTCCATTGCAATACCACTGCCCCACCAGCTGACCAACAATCCACAGTAATTCAACCAAAATACTGTACCCATCAACCCCTCCTTCAGTCACAACATTGGCAACTTCATTATCCTATATCGCAATTAAGCTGATTTGAAAGTGGCAGCGTGAAACAGAATTTATGTTCCACAAAAAAATTATCTTGTTGGGGCCGTTTTTCTGCCCGAAGAACAGGACATCTCAGAAACTGCTCAAACTAGTGGCAGTAACACTTTAAAGGGTGTGTACAACATTGGTAAGAATGAAAATATAAATGTTCACAGATTTGCACATAACTTACATGGTATAAAGATGGTCATGGTGGAAAACTTCCCTTGAAATAGGTTTGCTTGAAATGCCATAGTTTTTAGGAAATGAGTAAAATAATAGTCTTTATCCTGCAGGATAAATTCCGATGTTTGAAAAGAAGTTAAAACACATAAGTTTTTTTTCCACTGTTTTCTCATGACTCCGAAGACCGATTGAGCCTAAACTTTCACAGGTTTGTTATTTCATGTATATGTTGGGTCACATCAAGTTTGGATACAGGTCTTTGGCAATTACCAATGTTGTACACACCCTTTAACCCTTTCCTTACCGAATTGTTTGGACATAAACAACTGCTGATAACCGCATTGTTTGACCACTCAAGCGTGAAGCACACATTCTTACACAACAGAAAGCTTTCGTTCAAAGGCCATTTTTACAAACCCCATTATCTCCTTGAAGACATTGTTTTACAGCAAAATAAGTAATGAAAAAGTTCTCACTTATTGAATTTCCTTTCTTATAGTCAAAAAATCATTGAGATCGGTCAATAAATGTCAAAGTTCTTTGTCTTTCTTTCCTTGGTGTGATCTGTAATCTCAAAAACTTTTTTGTACACAAGTATATGGCGCTCCGTAGGTGTTTGGCATTTCGGATCTTTCAACTCCAGTTTGAAGAGATTGCAAAATAGCAACCCTATTTTATTTGACCATCATTGGAAAGATCCGATCTTCCCCTTTCCAATGATGGTAAGCTTGGGTATGAAGGGCAAACATGGACAAAACTACAGCTTTATTACAAATGGCCTTTGTGCTCAGGCTTGAGTGCTTTTTTGTGTGTAAGCTTGGTCAACTAAAGCTCCAATGGTAAGGAAGAGCCCTGGGGTATTAGTGCAGTCAACTAAAGTCGCCTATGGTAAGGAAAGGGTTAACAGTGAACATTTAAGCAAAAGTAACCCAATCAAGATCCGGTTTGGAGCAGTGGGTGTTGGGGAAATTGAAGAGGGTGTGGATGAAGGGTTTGAATAAGTAAACCTTCTGTATGTTATAGAAGTTACTCATCCCCATGCAATAGTGCATGGCTCTTTGGCTCTTGGCTCTTGGCTCTTGGCTCTTGGCTCTTGGCTCCTGGCTCCTGGCTCCCGTAAGGGCCAACAATTATACTGCTTTATCAGAAAGCAAATTGAAGTAACGATTTGGTTGATTAATGACGTATACTTAAAGAGGGCACAAAATGGTCAAAAAAAAATTCACCATTTTGAGCATTACACATTTATTAGTACAAAAAACCCAAACATAGTGGTTTCATAATTTTTATTTACCCCCCAAAAAATTATTAAAAAGTGCTTCGCATGTGCCTGCGCGCAGCAGAAAATGAAACAAAAGCTGTCGGGGACACTTTCCGAGCGGCTTTCAGGATGAGGTAGCTGGACGTGTGAAACAACTAAACGACTGTTTACTGCGCCGCGTCACGTTGTGTTGGTTGGGATACAAGAAAATAGCATGGGTGTAATGGGAGTGAAAGTCGTCACACAACCGACTTTTAGCAGCACAGAACAACAATAACTTTCCTAATTTTCATGTGAAATTTACTATACAAAAACTTACATTCTGTGAATGAAATCCTTGAGTGAATTAACACAAGTTTCATGGTGTTCTAAAAAATTGTGTCGTTAAAATTTAATACATTTCTGTGATATGGGGGAGAGTAAGGATTCGGAAATACGCTCTGATCCTCATCATCGCACCGCGGAAATTCACAAGATTTCCGGCCGTACCTATAAATCCTCAGATAACTTTAGTTGTGATTAGTTACTTGTAGGGCTTATTTGGGGTTTTTTCCCCCAAATTGATGCCTTGAGGTTGAAAACAAAACAGATCAACACAAATTAAAAACATTGTTGTTTGGAAGGACATGAAAGAAATGTTACGTTGCAAAAGTGATTTAAAATAATCACTACATACCTTTGGAATTGAAAAAAATGCTTCTGTTAACAACAGATGAAGTCTGTACCTAAAACTCTTGGTAAAATCCCTTCAAATTCTGATATTCCATATGTAAAAACACACACGTTGATCGCGAAAAGCGGAACGTTGACATTTTTACTGTGTGTACATTTCACGTGTGAGAGAATGGTGGTGGTCGTCAGGTATATACAACTCACACACGTCAGTGCACAGCCATGTGGGAACCATGTGTTATTTTAAGACTAATGTCGTCTTTAGATTGCGCTCTATCTACGACTGTTTGCTGTGTTTTAATCGCATGTGTAAAACTTAAAATATAACTTGTCGAACTTCCAGCGCGGTTGCAGGCAAGTAATAGTCGTGTTACTGGCTCACACGTCCAGCTACGCCACTATTTTGATCAATATGTTTGCTGCCACCATCGGTTACAGGCGCTTATGTTTCTGGACGGCTTTTCTGTGGAGTGTTTTTTCGTCGCGAATTTCGTGTTTTTTTTACAATACAAGAAAAGTTTTAAAATCCAGCATTAAGGTAATGTACTAATAAATACACGGTGTTTAAAATGGAGAGGGGTGGTGGGGGGCATTTTGTTTGGTCTTTAAAAATTGTCTTCCACTTAACTTTACAAGTCAATCAATTTTGTTGAGTTTGATATTTAATTAGCAGCTTCCCTCGCTCAAATTAAGCAGACATTTAAGTAGTTTCTCTGTAAGGTAGTCATATAGATCTATACATGGGGGGGGGGGGGGGGGGCTGATCATGAATGTATAGGCTCTAGCTCTGCCATGTTTCCCTTACATAACCAGAGAGCATTACCCAGGCAACGCCGTGACGTCGGTAAGGTCCTGGCCCCTTGGCAGCCTGTGAAATTTAATTAGGGCATTAATTACACATGTACACCACTTCCCCAATGCTGCATTGATCAGGGGGAATTCGGGCTGGATTATGAGACTGCCACTGTAACACCATTAATTTGGAAAATGCGAAGGCGCAATTACACGCAATTAAGGGGTTGACGGTAGCTTTTGTTTGGGTGGGGCGTTATTGCCAAGTCTGTCTCACTCTCTCTCTCTTCAGCTCATTTCCAGCCACACTTGCAAGTCTGACAGCATAGTCTGTTTTTTTACTATGATAACATTTTTAAAGAAAAAATCAATTCTAAATATAAAACTTTCTTGAAAATGAGAGACAGAGACAGAGAAAAAAAACACTACCGTACTATAAAAGGTGAATAAGAAACTTGGAGATTTAGTGGCAGTTAACGTCGAACAGAAAATAAAAAACTTTTGATATTACAAAGAAATGCCAACGCTGTCCTTTTAAGCTACATTCAAAGCCGATGTTTTTGGAGATCCTGAGATGACAAAAAAAGCAAAACTGTTTTTGTGCGAAAAAAAAAAAAGTATTGAAATGAAAATTAAATGGTCTTTATCATACAGAATATTTATAGTCATGCAATGTTTTGTATCTGGATTTATTTATTTATTTATTTATTTATTTGTTTATTTATTTATTTGGTTATTTATTTTGTTTTATTTATATCAACTTTTTAGAGGGTAATCCGTTGAGCTGAGCAATTGTGCTCTTATACACAATATAAAACCACCACACAAGATATAAATGTATAGAATATACACGTGTTGTGTCATGGCCGAGCCGAGTATAGATAGGTTGCAGTATGACGTAAGTCGGCCATCTTTACGGGCAATTTGGAACACACAGTCATGCGTTACGCAACGCATGAGAACGGCGTGCAGCACGCGCACATTTCACCAAACTCATTGCATGATTTGTTAGTGAATGACGCGGCTGCGTTAATAATTTGAGCGCTCGACGCGCCTGCAAGCCAAAATGCGATTTGCCCGTAAAGATGGCGTCTACTGGGAACTATCTATAGTGCTCCAGACTAAAGTTCTGATGTTGTGATCAACAGAGTTTCGGTTTGGTACCGGTCTTGACACTTGACCATTGTTGCTTGGTCCTCAGATTGGGTGTAAAGCTGTGGGTCCTCTGTGTTGTGTAATGTACGTTAAAGAACTGTTCACCCCAGTGTTCCTGGTATGGTTGGCTTCAGATAGCACCTCAGCACCTTGTAAACCTTGCTAAGGTGGTATCAAAAGGGCCTCATAATTCAAACATAGCATACCTGTCATAGCAATAATGAGTGCTTTGTGATGCCTGTAATGGCGCCCTATATAAAATCTTGTATCATTTGTTGTTTTTAAACAATAAGAGGAAAAAAACCCAGCAAGTTACAAAACCGAAAGGTTTATGACAGCCAAGATTTCAGAAATCGCTCAATGATAAATAGTCATTTTTACTACATGTACTGCCAGTGCCAGTGATATGTTTTTCTTTTCAAAAAGGAAAGCAACATGTATGAGTTTATGATTGATCTTTTGTTATTAAATGTTTGCACAGATAATCCAAGTCCGTGCCCGGGACCTCCTAGTCCAATCCACATCTTCTAATCCTAATATGAAGTAGAGTGCTCCAAAAGTCCCTACCTAAATGACAATAAAAATCCCCGGTCTGTTTCCTCAGCCCCTACATGATTAAAACACACACAAGACTCGCGTGTCACCTTGCACCAGCCTAATGTACACTAAACCTAAAATCTCTTTGCTAATGAAAAGATAACAAATCTTTCACTTGACCATAAATGTGATAACGGATTTAGCTCGGGATTCCCGGGGGAGCTCTCTCCATTTAGCAGGTTGAAGATTAATCTGTTTGACGTCAGTAGCGTGGCAAGATCACATTTTAAATAACCAGCTAGTGTCCACCATCCCTGTAGCTCTGTTTCAATCAGTATGCTCTGAACGTCTCTGAATCCTCAGGTACATGGTGTTACCGCACATAATGTACTTCCAGACTGCAAAGTTCAAATCCTACTTGACATTTTTATTAAGAAACTGCATGTGTAGAGTAATTTGTGTTTTACCCAAAGGCAATGTTATTGAAAACGTTATGATGTATATACACGATGGCTTTTGGTACTCATACTTTGTTGGATGAAACCCCAGCGTGCCGTGACTGAGTAGTCTAGAACATGGAAATCAAGTTCTGATGGTCGAGTCATCAGAGTGTGGGTTCAAATGCCAGTCATGACAATTGTGTCCTTGAACAAGACATTTAACTATAATTGCTTCTCATCACCCAGGAGTAAATGGGTATCTGTGAGTGAAGACATTTTTGATGTGAATAATTAGCAACCTGTGTGCCATTTGGGCTGCCATTGCTGCATACTCCAAAAGAGTTGAGATGGTTTCAGGAATGCTCAATATTCAAATGAACAGGGGTAGTAATAGTGCAAGGTACTTTTTTGCATTGTGTAAAAGCATCAAATAAATGCCCTTTTTTTTAATAACCATTATTAAATCTCAATCTTTGTATGAAAACAATTACTAAGTAATACTGCGCAACGACCTTCAGTAATTGACTTCACACTCTAGTCAAGTGCATTCAAACCTTCTGGTTCACTCTAACATTTTGTGCATGTTAATGTATGAAGCACTAAACACAAAACACGTTACACTCAGCGGTGAGTACAGTTTTACAATCAGACAAACAATCTAATCTGAATATAAGAAAGGAAAGGTCCCCTCAAGTACTGGATGTGACAAATTGATTGGAGTCAGCCCCTGTCACTCCGGATTCAAGCCGGGATGAAGTCACTGACTTTTAGTTGGTGTTACTGACTCTGTTAGGTTATCATACAATTCTTCCTCACCGGTCCCCTGGGAGTGGTACTCAATAAGATTCAGCATGCTCAATCAGTCTAGGCTAAGCTCCAAGACAGGGGGGGGGGGCAGACAAAGAGATGTTGCTGTGTGAAAATGCTAAATGTTTTCAAGAAAATCATATTAAGCATAGTGTATTTCGTAAGGGTCCCCTAGGACGCTGAAATATTCATTTTAGGCATTACATGAACATAGGATGGTAACCTTAGATGCGTCCATGCAGTCCAAATCCTTGGTAAGTTCTTAAAGATATTTGCTGGAGGAGTGCAGTGCATTGAATACATGTATACTTGATACTTCAAGTATTTTTTTCGCATCAACGTTTTCTCCCGATCTGCTGGAGGAAAAAAAGAAAAGAAAAGAGTCTTTTGATTTTCAATACCAACCGACATATCCCGTAGAACATGTACTGACCCTTTTCCAGCTCAATCAACTGTTTACAATTCAACTAAAATTGCTGTTCTTAGAAAACACACACAACAAAACCCAACCAAAAATGAAGTTCCTACATGGCTTGTGCAGTGAGATGTGCACCATATTTGTTTGGAACATTTGACTCCCAGATTGGTTGACAATAATAATAATAATAATAATAATAATAATAATTTATTCATTTATATTGCGCCCATTCCATAAAATGTACACAAGCGCATAACAAAAATAATTATACAAAGATTAAAAGCTAACAACTGGTAAAAGTGAGGAAATACAACAATCCATTAAAAAAAAAGTAAATACAAGACCCTTACAGGACTTCCCAAATAGTAAAAATGCATTAACATTAAGACAGTAGAAACCAAAATGTATTAGGAGAGGAACAATAAATGCACATTCAGTAAAAAGCTTCTTTAAAAAGATGAGGCAGACAATGAGGCAGACAGTTACTACAGCTACACGGAGTGTCAGTGTATGGAGTTTTGTACATGGAGTTACTGTTGGTAGTGTTTTTTATTTTGTAAATAGTTGTTAATTTTACTGTATAATGTTTCATTCATCTCGACATTTGCACATTAGCTGTAGGTCGTCTTCATCAATAAAGGGAAATGGAAAGAAAAGAGAGAAACCCCCCCCCCAAAAAAAACAAAATAAAAAAATATCACCTCAAAATAAAACAAGTGTCCTATATTAGAAAGTATAACAAAAGTACAATGTTTTTATTTGAGTGGCTTTGGTTGCCTTTAACTTTATCAGTGACTAGCCAGGGGGACCAGTTAGCTTGTCATTTCACTAGTCCGTATTTCATATTACTACATCATCTCCATGTAATAGTGATGCTTTTCAACACTGAACTAGCCAGCTGGGCCACTTCTTGTAGAGAACATTGACTGCTTCTCAGGTGTTTTAACTAACATTTGACAAGAGGACCGCTGTTTAGATAAAGCACTGATAAACCAAAGAAATTTGTCCTCATTTTTGACATGTGGAAGTAGAGATTTGCCACGCATGATGGAGTATTACATGTCTGTAATCGTGTAGCACACATGGTTATTATTAGCCAATGTTTTTTTCTTTCCTTCATTGATCTACATACAGGGACATGTACAATGTAATTACATCCATGGGGGAGATTATGACATCGTGTATGAATGTTGAACCATTTATCAGTACTCAAAACAAGCATCTGGAACATCATGTAGACACAGAACTCAATCACGATCCCATAATCGGCCAGTGTCTCCATTCAATAAGTACAGTTTGATTCTACTCTGGAACATCTACATGACAGTCATGTGTTACTCATCACAAATTGTCTTACATTGAAGTAAGATCGACAATGTTTTCTGAAACTGTTTTGTTAGATTGATTTATTCAAGTTTACCGAAACGGCTTAACTATTTTTTGGAAAGCTTCAGAGGCAAATGAAATTATATTTAATGCAAGCACATTTTTTCAGACCATCATGTTTTGAAGAGTCACAAACAACCCTTTTTGGGTGGTTACAGGCACTTTACAAAAAATACAACCTTTTTGAAAAACTGCAAGCGTGACCATCTCAAAATGATCCCCATTATTGTGTTTGTTGTCATTGGCAATATTGTCATGGTTGAAGGTTGATGTTGCAGCCTAACTTTCTGTAACCTTAAACCCCCCTCCCTTAATATGCTGTTCTCTATTGTTGGAAAAACTACAAGCGTGACGGATTCAAAATGGCCGCCTTTATTGTTGGGAAAACTGCCAGCATGATGGATTCAAAGTTGTACCTTTTTTATTGTGTTTCTTTTTCACTACAATCATTTACAAATATAAATGTAATGCAGCATGAAACTGTGAAATACTTGTGCAGAAATTATTAGTTATTATAAGAGCTGGAGTGGAATATTGAAAAATATTGCACTTCTGCATTTCATATCCATTGAAGGCTGATATGGGACACAGTCAGGCTATAATTTTCCGTATTCCATGAGCGTACATGTGATTACGAAGTTATCTTCAAGTAGAACTGACGCACCGCTTTAAATAGCGCACACATAGAATATTCTATATCTATGATAGCACAATACCCGGAGTTAAAACAGTTAAATATCACAATCTTGTTGCCATGGATTGACCAATCAGAATCGAGGATTCAAGTTTGCTTGAAGATAAAGCAAGATATCGAACAAGGAGAACTAACTGGGTAAATTTGAATTCAAATTTTGGGGGAACAAAGAAAAATTGACCAGAACGGGATTTGAACCTACAATCTCCGGATTAAAGTTCCAGTGCTGTACTACATGTACCAACTGACTCTAGTTCAGTAATAGTGGTGTCCCTATATGCAGCACAAAGGCTGAACTGCAGAAATTGTACATTAACTTAATAAGTAAAAAGGATCAGGCCACAGGGGCAAGATAAAGGCACACAGATTGGGCAGACAAAAAAGACCCCCACCCACAAAATAAAACTGCCTAAGAACTAACTAACGACACCAACAAGTAGAATATCGTATTGTGTAAAAGCACAAGGACATGAAGTCAGCTATGGGAATATAATGGGTTTTTTTTGTGTCTAATAGGACAAGTCAAGGAGGTGCAGTCTGGCACCATTTATTGTTCTTCTCCTGAAAAACTTGATATAAGTCCCATCACGTATCTGATATGGTCTTGCCTTTTGATTGTATTGAGTTGTCCTTCACTGTGGTTAATGAGCCATGTAGGCGCGGTCTCATCAAATACAATTCAAATTAAGCACCTTTTGCAAGGACGCACTGCACTTTTCATATTTTTATTTTATTTCAGGTGAATAGAAAGCAGGTTAATTGTCACTATAAACTGACCCAAGACTTCCTGGGCTACCTGTATACATGCAATCTGGTCAAGGCTGTGTACAATGGTGTAGGCTCATGACATGGAGCAAATTAGGGGCTGTTGAAATTATTCCATATTTCTTCGTATAGGTACTCTATATAACTCACAAACTCTACAGTTCAACAACAAAAAATAAGACCTGGTGGTAAGGTTACGCCGACAGAAAGAGAACAGAATTTTATTCATGACCACAAACAAAATATTTGCGTTCAAGGTTCAATATCAGTTTTTGAATTATGATTTAAAGGGAGGGTACACCTTTGGTAATTACTCCAAAAATTAATGCTCATAAAAAGCTTACTTGGTAACGAGCACCAGAGAGCTGTTGAAATGATAAAAACCCCTTTGAAGTAATGTATTTTTACAGAAAGGGGTTTTTCAACCAAAAATTTGATTCTGAGAAAGGCTTCAGGCATGAAGCCTTCCTCAGGCATCTGAAAGCACACAATTTCATGCAAGGAGGTGTCGTGGGGTGTCATGGGGTGTCGTGGCCGAGTGGATAAGAACACCGAACTCAAGCTCTGGTGTTTCTGTTCAGCAAAGTGTGGGTTCGAGTCCCGGTCGTGACACTTGTGTCCCTGAGCAAGACACTTAACTATAATTGCTTCTCTCCACCCAGGGGTAAAATGGGTACCTGTGAGGGCAGAGATGGTTCTTGTGATTGATTTAGCTTAGTAGCGCATATTTGTTGCACAGGCTGTATACTCCCCAGGGAGCTGAGATGGTTTAAGGAATGAAATAATGGCCCAGTGACCAGGGGTAATAATGTTGGAAGCGCTTTGGGACGCCCTTCGGGTGTGAAAAGCGCTATATAAAAATTGGTTATTATTATTATTATTAAGGAGGTTGTTTTTTCCTTTTAATATTTTCTTGCAACTTCGATGACCAATTGAGCCCAAGTTTTCACAGGTTTATTAATTTATGCATATGTTGGGATACGCCAAGTGAGGGTACTGGTCTTTGACAATTTCCAAAAGTTTACCCTGCTTTTAAAAAAAACCATTGACCAGGGAAAAACATTTGACAAATTGAGAATAGTGACGCAACCAGGATATATTTTATAGCTTTATGGGCACAGAATGAAAATATATAGATTCGAACTCAGCGATGTCCTAAACACATTCCATAATGCATTGATCTGTATGTCGCCAAGCATTTTACCTAGGTTATAACAACACATGTGAAATTCTCAAAGAGGCTGTGCGTACTAATGGAGTAGCCAGGTGGAAATACACGTTGGTAATTATAGCAAAGGATGAGGTTATGACTGACAATGCGTATTAAGTCAACTGAATGTGGTATTTTTTCGAAGTCATCCGTGCATCTCATTCCAGATAAGATATTTCCATTTCCACAGATGGTATTTAAATCATAATGTTGAAAATGTTACCGTTGAAGAGACATTTGTTTTAAACAGTTTATATTGAATGGGGGATGCAAGTCGCACAAGTAATGCAATAGTCTAATGTGATACATCACTACTTGGTTTTATGTATATATATAGATGTCTGAGAACTTTTTCAGGGTTAGCGTTTTCAGAAAATCTCAACTAGATATATTCTTTACAATTTATCAATTTTTCACTTCTTTTTCATTTGGTCACAGAAATGAATCAAAATGCCCCTATACTAAAATGTACAGACCCACTTTTCTCAGAATCATGTCATCGGATGTTTTGAATGCTGTCAATTTTTTTCCTCGGTAGGGTATTACATGCAATGGCAAGACTTGTAATTTTTAAGACTTGTAATTTGCCCCCCCCCCCCCCACTCACATGAGGACTCTAAATGAGTACACCACACAATTAAATCTGGTTTTTCCCTTGTTCTTTAATAGATGTGATAATTACAGGATTTGAACTGGCCTTTCGAAAACCTTGCACACTCAGTGGTCTAGTGGTTAAGACATCTGCTCTAGAGTGTGGGGGTCATGTGTTCGAATCCCACCAGTGTATGCCTGTGGTTTTGTTTCTACAGCACTCAGGGAAAGCACTTTAGTATGAAGTGGTTGGTGTTTGGTACAACTAAAACATTGCTCTTTATTTCTGATTCAAATTGTTACATCTATTCAAATATAATTATGCTGTCGAGTTGCTGTTGCATGGTTACCGGTCAATTTCTTAAATTGGGAAAGACACTTAACTATAATTGCTTCTCATCACCCAGGAGTAAATGGGTAGAGATTGTTGATGTGAATGATTAGCAACCTGTGCGCCAATGCTACATTTATTGTGCAAATAATATGCAAACTGAATGAAAAAGATATCACAAAAGATATAGTGCATGTTAAATAGGGATTCCTGCCATGCGTAGCTTCTTGAATTGCAAGCAGATGATACACGTACACAACTTCAAAACCGACAAAAACGGAAAAGAAGTAGTCAATGACGTCACATCACAAGAGGTTCCATGAATGTCATTTTATCATTGACGCAACACTCATCAATGCATCCCAAACAAGCTCTCAAGTGCAGTGTTTGAGGGTTGTTTGTGTACAATGATCTCATGAAACTAGCTTCATGGTCAAGGTACATTGGTGGTGTGCATTTAATCCCTGTCCTTTATGCCTGTGTATATCATTTAAATATTTAATTAGCTCATTTGCATCTCTTCAAGGCATTCTCTTCTTTCTAGAGTACCTGCTGATTGTAAATCCTAAAAATGTGGTACATGTAATGTGGAAATGATATGCAAAGGATAGGCAGCTTGTAGCTTTTCTTGGCCGAGTGGTTTAGAGCATCAAACTCAAGTTCTGATGACGTCAGAGTGGGGGGGGGGGGGGTTCAAATCCCGGTCATGATACTTGTGTTGTTGGGTAAGATACTTGACTATAATTGCTTCATATTATCCAGGAGTAAATGGGTACCTGTGAGGTACAGATTGTTGATGTGAATGATTTGCAAAGTGTACTCCAATTTAGTTGCTGGTGCCGCATACTCCTAAGGAGTTGAGATGTTTTCTGGAATGCTTAAGGCCCAATAAGCAGGGGTAGTAATAGTGTAAGGCGCTCTGATACAATGTTTAAAAGCACCCTAATAAATGACTATTATTAGTTATTCTGCGAATTGAAAATTGATGGGAATCTTTTTTTTTTTACCAAATTGTCCTGAAGGTGTTTTCTGAGAGTGTCCTCTTTATCTGACTCAGCAATATTGAATTTAGAACAACTTCTAGTGAGTCAATGTTTTATTTATTGTGGTCCATGAATCATAGTAGGAGAAAATTAATCAATCACACTTACAGTCCAGAAAGTTTAAAGGCACTGAACACGTTTTGTAATTGTCAAAGACCAGTATTCTCACTTGGTGTATCCCAACATATGCATAAAATAACAAGCCTGTGAAAATTTGGGCTCAATTGGTTATTGAAGTTGCAAGAAAATGATGAAAGAAAAAACACCCTTGTTGTACAAATTAGTATGCTTTCAGATAGGAATAAAAGGCTTCTGGCCAGAAGTCTTTTATTATTTTAGTGAGAAATTACCTCTTTCTCAAAAACTACGTTACTTCAGAGGGAGTGGTTTCTCACAATGTTTTATACTATCAACAGCTCTCCGTTGCTCATTACCAAGTAAGTTTTTATGCTAATATATATTTTGAGTAATTACCAAACGTGTACCTTTAAGTCTGTTATTGGAAGCGATGCAACTGAGTCGTATCATCATGATACAACATGTACTCTGCTGTTGTGTGTGTTATAATACACGATACTTAGATGCATTAGATGTAGCTGATGGGGTGTGTATATAGCACTTTATTATTGACATTGCCAACTCCATTATCACTGCATGTACTTAGTGACTAAAATGGAGATGCACCATAACTAACAGTAGCAGCAGTGAACTGCCAGTGCAACGCAACGTTATTCCGCACCCCATAAATCCATATTAAAATGACTGGAATCAATGCGGGGTCTTCATCCAGTGGCTGAACAATTCACCGTGTTAAAGTTTGATTAGCTTAGAGTGGCTTATACACAGTGGGGGGAAAGTACAGCAGGTAACCAACATGCCGTAGCCTTCTTGTCAGTACTCAACTATGCATGATGCTTAGATCATTCACATACACATAATACGCGTGGTCCACAACCATTTTTCTTTTTCATTTGCGGAAATTCATGGTTTACCTTCGGCGATCGACATTTTGTTCAGGCATATTGGATAAATGTGCCGTACAAACCAAATGGGTTAGGTTGGTGGAATAATTGAAATTGAATTATGGAACCTGGGCTCAGTCAGATGTCAACCAGGTGTTGGTAATGTTATGAAGGGACGAGGGAAGGGTGTTCCTCACTGCGTACCTGTCAAACACTTACTCCGAACATAGTGCAGTACGACTCAAATTAGACAGGAGAAATCCACAAGGCCTCAGGGCTTGTTGCTCTCAATATTTACCAAACCAGAATTTGTTTACAAGACCAGAATCAAAATAAGAGAACAACTTTCTACACAGTTAAAAAATTGTGTTTTTTAAGCACCTAAAAGTGTTTTGTTTTATATTTTGTATGAGGGCCCCAAGTTCTACCATAGTATGGATTTGAACTCAATAACTATAATAATTATAATTTATAAGGCGCTTTTCAAAAATTGTATTAAAGTGCTTTATACCATTACTACTCTTGAAACCATCCCAACTCCTTTGGAGTATGCAGCACCGGCAGACTGGCGCGCAAGTTGATAATGATTCACATCAATAATCTCTACCCTCCTTGGTGATGAGAAGCAACTGCAGTTAAGTGTCTTGCCCAAGAACACAAGTGTCATGACCAGGATTTGAACCAACACTCTGATGACTCGACCATCAGAACTTGAGTTCGATGAGCTAGACTGCTCAGCCATGGAACGATACGTTGTTATTAAGTCCATAATTAATTTGAGGTTGAACAAAGCGAACCTGTGACCCCTGGATTATTAAAATGCCGGTGTCATAGGGAAATCTGTCCCCCGGAGATTCTGTCCCCCATATGGGAAATTAACGTGGGCTGGAGAGGGATGATTCAAAAGAGGGCGCTATCAAAAGCAGTTTGTACACAGTTCTCCATATGGGGGGACAGAATCTCCGGGGGGACAGAATCTCCGTCCACACCGGCGCTCTACCAACTGAGCTATCCAGCCCTTGGCAGTCTCCCTCTTTTGTCAATATCTTTGTTTGGAGTGCCAGTCAGGAGCCATTCAACCTGTAACTGCCATATAGCCAGGGAACACATCCAAGTTTACGATACAACCTAAATAATTGAATACAATGCACTAAACTACTCTGCCATGACTCTCCACTAAAGACATGTAGTCTTTATGATTGAGTCAATTCTAACATTCTAAGGGAGGGGGTGTTACTGTACTTTCACGTGATATTCATGCCGAATCAGCAGTTATGTTATACAATGTCATACAATGTCATCATATAGTTTTATCAACTGTGAAACAACATTTAGTTTCGGTCCGAACAATTTCCTGTTAGTCTCCATTTGACTGGACATTAATTGCACCCATTCAACATGAACAAAGTTGTGTTTTTTTATTCATAAGATTATGTTAAACTTCTAAAGAGTGTTTTCTTTATGTATCTGTGGTGGTTGTATGGTTTGGCTGCTGTTGGTAATGCAATTTGTAAAAATGTTATCTTGTTTATTTATTTGTAATTACAGGGGGGGAAGGGGGAGTTATCTGCAATGCTTTGATCCTCCTGCGTCATTCATTCTGATGTGGGTGACTGTAAGCAATAGTTAGCCATGTTGTTTTTCCCTGGAAGTTTGTTTGCCTGGGGAAGTGCGAGAGATAAAATGAATAATCCAATTTTGACACCCAGCACAGCAGGAAACCTGCCGTGTTTGATTACAGATGGAAAGCTCTGTATAGCCCTGTAGCGGTTTTTCCCCACATTCGTCCCCGACCACGGACAGCTGAATGGATGTGCACGCCAGATCCAAACATCTTAGACAACAAGAAAGAGAGAGACGAGGAGAGAGAAAAAAATGAACAGAACGGCACAAGTGCTCATGGATGGCCTAACAAATTAATCAGGATTCGAGAATGTGAAATGAAATTATGGATGGGATGCGAATCTCAAAGGACCAGGGGCCCCTAATTTGCTCTAATTTTGTTAGCTGAAATCTGGGTTATGTAGGGGGTTGTACCAACTTAATATTGCTAGAGTGGGAGTCTAGAGCCCCCTCGGGCTGGACACGTTCTGCAGCATCAGATCATTCATGTTACAACATAAACACAATCTTCAAAAGGGGATGAGGTGAGCCAACGAGAGTGTTATGTCAGATGGAAGATTTAGTAAGCTTACCTGACATCTGTACAATGCAGCAATATAGCAGTCTAGAATATGAAACTGAACAATTTCTCATTTTGTTCATTCATGCAAAGCTCAAGAAATTTCTAGAATTTGATGACTAAGATTCTTCCCATGCACAAGCTAGTGTATTGGCCGATACGCACGCATTTTAAGCCGATACGCGCGCATTTTAAGCCGATACGCGCAAATTTCAGCCAGTACGCTAACACACACACACAGTTTATATGTATTTTTTTAAATAGATTTAAAACCAAATTCACAAAATTCATAAAAATAAAACTATTTAAAATGCTCTAGATTCCACTGTAGAGTAGCCCTAACCCTAACTTGCCAAATTTGAGCCCAAACCCTGATTTTTATTTAGAAACCCTAGTAGAGCAAATCCTGATGATAAAACAATTTTTTTTATATACATAATACAGATTGAAAATAAAGGACAATGTGGATATGAACATACTTTGCTTGCTATGTCGTGTCGCACAATGTCGTACTTTTTGTTGTCGTCACTGTGCTTTGCAAGCTGCTGTTTCCTTGGAAACAGATGTTTTTTTCTTTTCTTCTTTTAACCAGGATGGTTAATATTGATATAGACATTAAGACCGCATTGTTAATTACATGTCTGATTAGATTTAAACCTGATAGGGCTGTTTACTGGCTGGTAAGTCTTGAGTCATTTCGTATGCGGCAGGCTACCCATTCTTCAGTCAACTGAAAAACAGTCATGACTGCGCAAAAAAAAAGATAAACAAAAATACCCCAAGCTTGGAAGAAAAGGAAAAAGTGTCTTTTACAATTGACAAACGGGAAGCTTTTTAACTTCTGAAGCATGAGGGATTGAATGCAACAGAACCTGAATAGGGTCTCTGTCAGCGTTGACCAGATCTGGGCCATGCTAAGAAACAGCCAAGATCCTATTTCAAGATAGCAACAAAAAATATGTCGTGGACAAAATTACTGGCTGAAAGGTGTTTCTTTATTTTCTGCAATGTGTCATGGTAGTTTGTATCAGTAGATTGGAACTACAGGCATTGGATACTCTTACATCTTCACGCCTGGATCCTTGGAAAGCCTTCATTTTCTGTAGACTGAACTCAAATTGGGATACAAAGCAAAATGCTTTTCTTTTTTCAATCAATGTTGGAGATTTTTTAATTTTTTAAAGTGGATATGTTTAAAAGCAAGAAGCTTAACATGTGACATAGCGATTTATCTACTGTTTTGAAACACTTTACTTTGAAATTCACAGTTGATCATTATTATGGAAATAGCTCAGTACAAATCTCTTATTATTATTATTATTATTATTATTATTATTACATGTATGCCACTGTTGAGTGTTTGGTATGAATTATACAAACTGTATAATTAAATACATGTAAAACAATTGACATTTTATATACAAAATGTGCCAAGGTCATAAAGATATATGTGGGTACCCACATTTATGTAGTATACACACTATTCACGGATTGAAAACAGCTCATATGTAATATTTGTGCAACTTCCATCTCGGTTTGCATCAGCCAGTTATTTATTTCAGATCAGACATGTGGAGCATTTTAATGTCTAATGATAAATTATTTCAAGTTTGTCCTCCCCTTGTTTGAGTTCTTTGGAAGTTTACGGAGTCTTTGTGTAGGAGTCTCTCCATCCCATCCCAGTGATACTATATCGATCAATCTTTCATCACTAAGATGGCGTTAGACATACCAGGTTAATTTTTATTGTTTACGTATTCAACGCTTGAAAAGGCAGTGCCCTCTTTTTTCATCGGCTACCCAAACAATACTGAAAATTTTCACTTTCTCTTTTTAAAATCTGAGAGAAGGTTTGTTCAGTTATTTGTGTTGAGGCGGACAATTCATTGAATTTTAATTCAATTTAAAGCGTTTGAAGGTATGGAGACCTTAAATGCTAAGTCGGGGTAAAGTGTAAATCTTATGATAACATGATATTTCTGTTTATTTGGAGATGGGATCTCGTTTCAATTAAGTTAATTAAACACTTAATGTTATTAAGTCTCGGCACGCTTGACATTTAAGCCAGGTAGACCTGATGCGGTCATTCAGACAACATCAATAGTACACCACACATATACATTTCATTTGAAACAAACTTGTTATCAAATCTTTGAAATAGTTTCCTCGCATATTATTGGAATTAGTCTGGAGATTATTTGTGATATGTCTTGCAAGGATGTTAGTTGATGAATCCAGAGAATGAAACATACACTCGTATTCACATTTTACTTGTCATTCTTATAGTTATACTTTTTGGTGATAACTTTTTGGTATGAAACCAAGGAACTCACAGAAAGTCCCTTGCACTGTAATCTTGAAGATACTTGTACACTGTATAGAGATGATGTTGAAGAAATCTCAGTTTTAGATGTGGGAGGGAAACCCCCACAGAATCAGGTAGGGACTGAAAATGCAATCGACATGCAAGGCTCCCATGCAAGGCTCCGAGTCCAAAGCAGGATTGGAACCGGGGCCCGCAGAGGTTAAAGGCAGGGAAGAAAACCACTAAGCCAAATCGATTGTCGCCAAAGGACAACAGCGTTTATACTTTTTAAGGCAACTGAAATCTTTCAAGGTCGATAAAACTATCATGAGGCTATTTTACACTTCAGTCATTGAGAGTGTCATACTGTACAGCTGCTGTGTCTGGTTTAGTAGTGCAAAAAAGGGAGACTTAGTCAAAATTCAGAGAGTTGCTAAGCGGGCCGGCAAGATCTTTGGTAGAGAACAGGACATAAGTGCAATCTGTAATGCACAAATTTTAATTAAGGCTAAGTCAATTTTAATCAATGACACACATCCATTACAGGAATTTTATGAGGAAATGAGGTCTGGTAGGAGGCTGAGAAGTCTCAAGTGCAGAACCAATAGATATTTAAACTCCTTTTTACCAAATTCTATTCGTATTCTTAACGACAGTCAGTAACTTTCTCTCCTGTTATTTCTTGTTTTCATTTTTATGAAGCAAATTTTGTATGTGTCGTTGTGTTTATGCAGTTTTTAATGTTTCTATTAGTGTAAAATATTGTTCTTCTTCAACTTAATTTGTTATTCTGTAATTTTTAATAATAATAATTTATTTTTACGGTGAGCATGTTCGACAGAGCAAATTTCCAATTTATGGACAATAAAAATATATTGAATATATTAAATATTGAATATTGAAAATAGAAGAATTGACTAGAACAGGATCTGAACTGCTAAGGTCCTATAAACAGAGCTATCTAGCTTTATTTTTGTGGTCTCCCTTTTGTTGATATCTTTGTGGTGGGGGAGGCCATACTAACTTCATATCTGTAACAGTTCTAAGGACTGATGACAGCTGAAGTATTGTTAAATGTTTGGAAAAACAAATTCCCAAAATATTAGTTTGATTTGGCTGATTTGATATATTTTTAAACGTGACCATTTGTTGTTTATTATTTGGAAAGTAGAGGATTGGAACGAGTGTACATGTATATAATTGTACGTTTATTTCTCAGAAGTAACAATAAATCATTATCATACCTTCACACATTGGTTGGTTCAGAATAATTAAAAGTTATTAGTTTTTACATAGCCATGAAATTTGGCCCTGGCCTCTCCTAATTCTGCTTAACTTGTTAATCAGTGTGCCAGGAGGTCAGCAGTTCAGTGAAATTGGGCTCTTGACTGAATTTATTAGCTGCCCACATATGGGACACAGCTGTCAGCTCTCCCAACCAAAATAGTTGAAGATCATTTGAATGTCAACGGTAATCAGTGAACTTCTACTGGGGGGCAATTAATCACTGGGGGTTTCAGTATCTGTGACATGTCATGGGGGACTTCATGCTTGTTATTGGCCCCGGCAAATCTCATTTTGGTCGGCAAATCTCATTTTGGTCGTGCAAGACCAGTGTTAAAGTCCAGCTGGGTTTAAAGGGCAACTGATGGACATATAATAATATGCAGTTTTTATATTGCGCTTTTCACACCTGAAGTCCGTCCGTCCTAGAGTGCTAAATAATTTTTTCTACAGGTATGGCGAGCTGTGTTTGGAATTATGAGACCCATTTTACATGGGTGTAAACTTAACGCATCCAACCATGTCAGAAACACTGGGTTGAACCCCTTCTATTAGCGATAAGTGTACTGGGTTCCTTAATGTGCATTGCACAAGGCATTGGAACTACTGCTTTATCCAAAGGACAAGTGATAATGGTTTAAGTGTCTTGCTTGAGGGAACTCAAACCCATTCTCTTCTGATTAGAAACACCAGAGCTAAGTTTGGTGCGCTTGACCGCTCGGCCACGACAGGACACTAGGGAAACTCCTTCTACTGTCTTAAAAGAGGATGGGAATGACATCAAGATGTTTTTGTCGTTGTCACATGGAGGAAAATAGTGTTTAGGTGTCTTGTCAGTTTGTCTTTGTCTCTGGGTAGGTTAGAATTGTCTGATTATTTGTAAATGATTGGGGTTGTCAGACTTCTCTCGTCAAGGTTCGTTCTATTCGTGGCGTCATGAGGGAATGTCTGGCCATGCATTGTGTCTTTGACTTTTGACTTCCATTGCATATGCAGATGATCTGCAGTGATCTAGCCAAAGCTGGGTTGAGTTGGTTCCTAAGATGGGGTTTGTCTTTGGAAAACTTGAATTAATTTGTTAAATTAAATTGTTAAGGATTACACATTTTGCACTTTGATTTTAGGCCTCACACCGATGTGTGATTGACCCTCAGTGTTTTCCAATATCAGAGGAAAAAATACACATCAGGCATACTACTTGAGTGGGGTTCAAACCAACGAACCCCAATTCTAGAGCAGATATCTTGCATCTGATACTTACAGTCTTTAGGGTCACAGTCAGGTTTGAAAGGAAACAGGTGTAAGAAGATTTATCTCAATATGTCTGTGTTGATTATAGTGACCTTCCAGTTATAGTTTATGGCATGATTGCCAAAATAACAGTCTTTGTTTAATAAGATCCAAGCTGACTAAACCGGCAGTGGTGACTTCATAATTCAAACGATCTCAACATGCAGGTGCATCATCTTTCCCCCATCAGCAAGAAGCATATTCAGGTCACTCAGGCAGCTTTGGTGCTTCCCATAGGGGGATTTATAGGTCCACAATGGTCCATCAAGATGCAGTCCTGAAAAAAATCTTTATTTAAAAACAACAGCGTGGACTCAAACATCCCAAATCTCTGACAGCTGTGTGTGGATAGAGAGCAGTCTGCTCATCTCTACAAAAGGTCAGCCAGTATATACATGGGTCAATCAGTCACCGCAGGTCACCAGGGGGGGGGGGGGGGGTTGACGTACGCGTCAGGCCACTGTCATCACAGAGATAGCGTTATGAGGCTGCATGAGCTTTAGACCATCTCCATTGGGGTTAACATTCCTTGTCCATCCATGGACGTCACCCTCCATTCCTGAGTCGGCAACTTGCGCTAGTCTGCCGCATCCCAGGATTTGACTCTCTTCACATTGTTTCCTCCCCTAAGGGACTGTGTCTACAGAAATGATCAAATACGGCAACTATTAGATGACAAATTGTTTGGGAAACAGGTCATTTTTAAGGATTACTGGATTTAGACAAAGCTAGTGGCCTGTCATGACTCTACTATGGCCTCGGTTCTGGAGTAATTTTGACTGATAGATAACAGAGACTCTGTCATGAATAAATAAACAAACCACTCCAAAGGATTCAATGAGTCAATGTCAGAATTTTCCAACCATTGGATTAAAATTTCATTGGCCAAAGGCATGGATTATGTACAATGGCCTATTAATCTGTCCAATGACTATCTAACATTGAGAAAAAACATGCTGTAATAGGGATTGTATAATAACCTCATATATGATGGTGCTCATTTTAAATAATGGAAAATGAAATAATAATTGTATTATAGATAAATAACATTGTTTTGTTTTACCCTGCAATGATATGATTAGCACTGTATACTCTTGCCCAATGCACATGTTAGGCTCAAGAGACAGGATTTGAACCACAGTCCACAGAAGGTGAAAGGCGGGGAAGAAAACAGTAAGCCAGCCTTAAATTCCAATGAAAGTAATATTACTCAGGTTGCAACTCACTGCCCTGGCTTGGTTGAATTGAAGGCGGCATTTAGAGATCTTCAAATAAAATTCATCCTATTTCAACATGTAACATGATCATTGCCGATGTGCTTACACGTTCAGAGTGCATATTAGACCAGTGGCTCTTATTGGTGAATTAATGGTCCTAAAGCAGATATAAAAAGGCATACTTCTGTCTCCCTCTGGATGGGGAATAGCGTCATGAATGAACTTTGCACCAATCAAGGCAGTCAGTGGCGATGCCGTATGACAAAGATGAATTCTACTTCAATACAAATGACTAAGCAGAGAGAAATCATCAGGTCAGCTACTTTCAACCATAGTACATCAAGGGAAAAAGCAATGTTCAGAAGGCATATTTCTTTCTCCCTTGGATTGTGAACATCATCATGAACAAACTTTTCATCAATCATGAGACAGTCATTGATTGGTAAGCCATACAACAAAGATGAATTTTAGGGGGACCGGGTTGGCTCAGTAGTTTCTTTCCCTGCCTTTCACCTCTGTGGATTCAAGTTCGAATCCCACCTCAGACAGGAGCCTTGCTTGTTGAATGGAAAAAAATTCCTGTCAGTTTTCCTTCTGGTTTATGACTTGATATTTGAAATTAAAAATAGCATCCACTTAAGGTGATCCCTCTGCTGCAGCTTCCCATCAGCTTGTATCGTAAACTTTGGTGTGATCTCTGTCTATACGGCAGTTAAAGAATGTATGGCTTCTGACTGGCACCTTGAACGAAGATATTGACCAAATTTGGAGATCACCAATATAGGGCTAGATAGCTCAGTTGGTAAAGCGCCGGTATGTTAATCTAGAGGTTGCAGGTTCAAATCCTGATCTCCTGGTTAATATTTCTTTGTTCAACCCAAAATTAGAATGACAAAGAAAATAAATGATTAATTCTATTTGAAATTCAAAGTGATTGAAGATGGATGAAATTTTGTTAGGTCAGCTACTTTAACCACACTACATAAATTAAGATATAAAGAACGGATTTGCTGGATATTGAACCAACTGATCATAGAGTCGGCGTTGTTATAAGGCTGCTGAAGGGCACATACTCATTATCACCTTGGACCGAGCTCCTCTCTCTGCTGCCTGTATCTTTTATAATGTCTGCACGAGGGAGTAATGCACCTCGTCGTTGAGCACCCTGGGTATACCACATAGACACACTGACTATCATTGGTGTAAGGAGTCGGTTGGCCTGCAGGGAGGAGATGTCATCCCATCGTCAGCAGGCTCCTCCATGGTAACTTGAGTGCCATCTTTGGCTGTGCTGGGCGTCTGCCAAGGCGTGAAGTAGATTCCCACTTCGTTTGGCTACACGATACTGATGAGCGGCAGAGATAAGGGGGGCACACTCATCCTCTAGTGGGGGTTCTACTCTGCTTCATGTGCAAACATCTCATTTGCCATGAAAATAAATAACTGCCACAGGTTTGCAGCCAAACGGTACATTTTGATACAATTGCGGACTAATCATGGTGTGACAGACACGCATCGCAGTTGAGTGGGTTGCTGCCCAACAACCTTTATATAAAATAAATTGTTTTTTAAAAACCACCAACACGATGGCGCTATTATATGAAGCAATGTACATGTATGTCTTAACTTCCCTGTGAAAAAAATATATATAGAGGTTAACTTGATGCATTTATAATGCGCCGTGAGATTCACTGGAGCAGGCCTATATTTATCCAGGAGTGTTGTCTTTTTCACCTCGATAAGAAGCCCTAAGCCTTCTGCACTGCTCTGTTGCCTCAATTTGACTGAATTCCGTGCGAGGGAGCCATTCCTGGGTATACGTGAACGCACACACATGTTGATAGCCGATGGTAACCACGTACACAGGGCTGTTTATTTTGACAATAGTTCTGCAGACAGAAGTTTATGAGTTCCATCTGTGCCGATTCCCCGTGGGACTCTTAAGTTTCTACGATGCATAGGATGCATGATTGGCAGTCCACAACAGTCCACTCTTGACATCTTAAGATGTGAATCACCAACCGTGGACCATTCTAATTCCACTTAATGGAGCACAGTAAAAGCCTCTGTAACATGCATGGGGCTAAAAGAGAGCATTCAAATATTCATGTTCAGGATAACCACGGCAATGAATAGACTTCTGTATTCCTGACTAGTTTTTCTGTTGTCAGGGATCACACCCAAGCTTACGGTACAACCTGGGAAGTGGCAGCCAGGGATCACCTTAAGGGAATTCACCTTTTTTCAAATATCAAGCTATAAACCACAAACAAAAACTGACTGGGTAAATAAAACTAATAATAATTGCAATCACAATGCTGATTGTGAATGTCTTCACACAAGTAGCACATATAATAATGACCAGCCATTTCTAGTGATGGTTTGGGAACTAGATATCCTGTTTGTTAGAAGTTTTCTTCATCACCTAAATGTATTTGTTTTTAGACAACTGAGTAAATTTGACTTGAAATAAATGCAAAGAAAATTATACTATCAAAGGAAAGAAAAATATGATTTTATAATTGAACAATGCAGTCAACCCAAGTGAATTCAGTCAACCATGTCTGATCAAACATTCTGTTCAAAAGCCAATGCCATGTCAACAACTTTCAGTCCATGTTGTGTTCTGGTCCTTGCTCTATGGTTTACTCCAGTAACACCAAACCATGGGAATCGTATAATATTTCTCTTTATTGATGTAGGTATTCCAAGTGAGCCTTTTGATATTTCATGTCGGTAGGGTTTGCATGAAAGCATTTGGGATAACATCGTGGAACATTTTCACACACGACTGTCTCACGGAACTGTTTGAAGCAACAACAAATTAACAGAACCAGACAAGTGTTATTTCCCCTACCGCCGTTTGATGCGTCCCCAATGAGTCGAGCCAGGCCAAACACAAGCAGGGTTTCTCATCAGTTAATTGATGGATGAGGCATGACTGTCAGACGCCTGGCCATAAGGTCCTTGTTTAGAAAAAGTCTTACAGAATCATGGGATGGGGTCAACAGTCCTTGCCTTATTTATAATCAGACGTATTCCTTCCTCCTTATTATGTGACTAGGATGAGTGAAGCATCGTTTGTCCTCCTCTTGTACCACTATTTGTCCTGTCACTGTGAGTTGTGAAATTTGTCCCCCAGCTAGTCAGAGAATATTTATTTTAATTTCTGATTTTGGTGACAGTAGATAAATCACAGAAACTAGAAAAAGTACATGAAGTTTTTAGACTTCACTGGAACACCTAATGTATAAGAAGCGATTTCAAAACGGAGATCAATTTTGACCAATATTGTCAGAGCTGTGTTTGTGAACTTACAGCCTTCTGTTCTGATATTTTGACCACATTTATTTCTCTTTAACTTCTTAAAGTGGAATTTTTGAAAAACATTTCAGTAATCATATCTAAGCATGAGTAGCACTTTTCTTACTCTGTCAGTAATCATATCTAAGCATGAGTAGCACTTTTCTTACTCTGTCAAAATATTTTTCTATTTTTTGGGGAATACATGGTGCTGCAGGTCTAAGCGGTATTTTTTCTGTTTATAATTAGACATGTCAGATGGTTGACAATTTTGTTTAAATATAAAGGCTGATTTAGTATCTTGGCATTGGATGTTGTTTCTGTAAACCCGTGGACATACTGGACTCTGATTCGAAGTGACAAATCCGTCAAAAATCAAACAAATTTATACATCAGTTTGGTTTTTGGGATACCAATTCATGATATGTGCATTGCCCAGGCTCCTACACATAATGAATTGATTTTGTAATAACACTAATTATCATTTTTACACATAATAATTTCATATTTACACTAATTAACATGACCGGCAAATCAGTAATGCACCGTTTTCAAGTTCTGTCATTCACAGAGCGTGGGTTCGAATCCCGGGCTGGCTGGTCATGATGATTGCGTCCTTGAGTAAGATGCTTTACCATAATTGCTTCGTCTATCAGATGGGATGTGAAGCCCTATAACTAGGATCGTTAGTGCACATAAAAAAAAGATTCCTTAACACGTAACATTGAAGAGTATGGGTTTACCTCAGTGTTTCTAGTTCATTGCAAACACCCTCGTCTAAAGGTTTCTGCAGGCTTCTGAGCTACAGTGATTAAGTTTGGTTTTGTGGCATCCTTGGTTTCATTAACGGAAGTGATTAATAGTAGTATTACGTGGAAAAAAGAACAGAAGAAATAGTTGTTGCAAGTTGCTTACTGACCGGTTTTTTTATAAAGGCAAATAGTAGTGATGGGCTCACGTTTTGACCCTAGCAGAGTCTTTCTCAAAGGCTAATGACAATGCACCACACACATACAAGTGTGTTAGTGTAACAGAAGCAGTCAGGTGGGAAAGTTGCTATGGAGTGAAAAGGAATGAGCAGAGAGCAGAGGGAAGATGGAGATGGTGAAGAAAGAAAAGCAATCATAAAGGAGAAGGGCGGTCGGAGGGCTGGCAGGGAGGGTGGAAGGAGTTGGCTAGTGTAACTGTAAAGATACGGTCAAAACATGAGGTTGTCAACATTTTTGCATGTACATTGACTGGGAGTAACTATAACTAATAAACTTGCTTGTACAACCATGTATACATCTCTTCTGGAAGGATTGTTCACTCTGACTCTAAGAAAAGACGGTGCGGTCTGGACTTTTCAAGCAGTATATAGACTGTGCAAGTCTCGCGCGCATTCGAACTTCCGGGACCATAGTGGTCCCAACCATATGGAGTTTTACGTGGGCGAGATTTTGTTTCGTCAATTATTTTAGTTTAACATAGGTTATGACCTAGAAAAGTATACATGTTGTTGGGAATGTAATACTAAGTGATAACAAAATATGAAAGTAAAACCAATTCAACAATATAACGAAGAAAACCCAAGAATTAAACTTGACCTCAGCTTCCGGTTATTGCAAAAAATTCAGAATTTTGTGCTCGCCTCCGATCATAAAACTTACGTAAACGCTTGTTTTGGATGCGCAATTATAATCGTCAGATGCTGTAATTGCAAAGCAAACCCTTTTCATTGCAGTCTATGGTTGTTGAGGCGTCAGCATCCTCTTTAAACTGCGATACGGGTCCATTTAAGACCTGTTTGACCTTCACGAATCCGCGTAAGGGGTTTCTAAAAAGTTAACATCAAATAGGCATCCTTGTCCCATAGTTTTATGGGTTTTTTTTCAATATTAATATACACACTATTGTATTTTTTTTTCAAAAGCTAAAACTTTTCATAAAATTGTAATGATTTATTTTTGTTGTTCAGATTTTGTCATGAGATATAATTTAAAACAAAGATTTAATTTCAGAAATAAAAATGTTCTTTGTTTGACGTGTTTTCTCGTTCGGATACGCGCGAGACTTGCACAGTCTATTCTGCTTGTTTTCAGGAAAATTTGTTAATTAAGCGTTAAGTAGCTCACTTAAAGAACCCTTTCCCACCTCCTTGCCTTATAAGGGAATGTTAAAAGAAGAAAAGATGCAGAGAGATCATTGATAAGACTCCAGATAATAAATGATGAACGTTTTTTTCAAATTTGTTATGGATGAGATGACTAAGTCCCTGCACCATCACTCCACCACTTACCCACTTTACATACTTACTGACATCGTTTGGAATATGAAGTACTTAAAATAATCCAGCCCAATGGCCTGTTTGGTGTCAGTTCTATTCTGGACCGGTTTATCACCTTATGGTTAGCAAGCAAACAGTTTCCTTTTTATTGAAATAAATATGAATACTGCCGATAATACAAGCAGGTACTAGTAAAATGATTTAAATAACAACACTCGCGAAAACAGTAGAAGCATGCCATCGTTGTTTTAAGCAGGTATAGTAGGGGTTATTTGTCACATTGCCACTGACTGGGCCGAGTGTACGGAGATGTAATTATCGCTAATGGGCTTGGATGCATACTCAGCAAAGCCTTACGTGCAATGGCGGGATCAAATAACACAAGCTTTGCTTTGAACCATTGATTATTGTGTGTTACATAATTCTAGAATATTGCTACAGCTATCATGCATCGTCATGTACTGGTGAATGTGAAACGGCATCATTGATTATGAGAGACCTCATTCACTTCAAACCATTAAAGACACTGTAGGGAATATTGGTAATTGCTGCAAATAGAAATTGATTAGGAAGTAACTATTATTAGTCTCTATTGAGAGGAGTGTTGGTCTCAACGTTTCAAACACTATACTCTGTCACCTTTTCCAAACGTTGGCCTAGGCTCCGTCTCTGGCTCCAGGCTCTGTTTGATGTTGGAATCATCATGTAAAATGTACACAGCTACAAAGTTTATTACGGAGCCCAAGCCAGAGCTGATGCCCAAGCCGTGGTTTGGAAAAGGCCTTTGGACTGCTGATGATGCTGAGGCTTAAATAAAGCTGAACAGTTTAGTTTCAATCTGAAAGTTCACTGATTATAAAGTTCATACCAATCCTCTGGAGAATACATCCATCTGAAGTACAGTCAAAGTCAAAGGATAGCAGCATTTCAAGACTTCAAATTTCTTATCTCAATGCCGGCAATACAATGCATTCTCAACTGTTTATCCAGAAGATACCATTTTCGCAGTGCATCTGATCATGGGAAAAGGTTGACAAAATTTTGATCGTCTCACAGTGCCCGTCTCATGACTCCGGTTTGCAAATCAGCAATGCTGTATTTTTCCGTACGGCATAAAATGGTGACTTTTGTGGCTGCTGAATGTTTTTTACTTCCATGTTAGACAGTTAAAGGTCCTAAACTGCCTGTGATTGGTTTAAATTGACAATTTTATTGGAATAAAATGGCACTCTCCGGGGTAAACAACAGATTTACCTGTATTGAGTAATCAAAATATGTCAGATAAGATAACCTCGAACACAACATCCTTAACAAACAAAAAACGTTGTTGTTATCTTGACTAAATCGTGAATTTGATTACAATTTCACAGGTTGATGCATAGTGTTTATTGAAATCTGGAGGTTATGAATGAACTACCTAGAAAAAAACCCAAGAAATACTTTCCCTTTCAATACAGAAACCTAATCCTGAGACTCCAGCCTGTGAAAATTTGCTCGCCGTGCTAGCTCATGTGTGCAAAAACAATAGCTTGTAGCGGTTACATGTTTTCCTACATGTTCTATGGCAAGAGAAAATTGTATCAGATTCAAGTACACTTTTTTTTTTAAACGTTCTTCAACAGTATTTTTGCAAGTAGATGCACATTTATACACAGACAGCTCTTAGAATAAGGTTTGTCATTTTGGGATGCTTCTTTACAGAAGGGAGAGAGTGAGAAAGGGGACTTGATCAGCACATGTAGGTCTGATACTTCATGGAGGCAATTGCCTCTGTTGCCCCTGGTCATTGCCTCCGTTGCCCCTGGTCATTGCCTCCGTTGCCCCTGGTCATTGCCTCTGCTGCCCCATGTCATTACCTTGATGCCCCTTAAAATGTTCCAATAGAAGTTTACAATTTTCTCATAGAGGTGCCCTTTACCCAGGAGAAAAAGCCTTGGGGGCTCTTGCCAAAATTGCTCGTAATGCTGCATACATTAGAACAAAAGTGCACATTCGATGTAATATTAATCATCATTTATACCTGTATTTTGAATATGCAATCGCTTTCTATGGTTATTCAACTGAGTGCCTTTTATGTCTGGTTTGAAATTTAAGTGCTTTTTCTCTGGCCTTCAGAGTACATATTCGTCATACCACAGAAAGAGAAAAGACTTTTGGGTCCTTTCTCTATGGTCATACGTAACATTCCTGAAACAAAAGCAAAAGAATTCCAAATCACTCTCTTGCTCCTACACTTGAGTTTTTGAATTAATGTAATCACTGCATTACAATGCATTATCAGTGAAATAGTCAATTGGAGAGGGAAATTTGCTGCTATATAGTGGCCTTGTGAGGCACCATCAGATAATTTAGAAGATTGCTAAAAGGTCTTAAGTACTGTGCAAGGGGGGGGAGGGTTGTATTCTAGAGGCCTTTTCTAAATCTTGGCTGTCCAGCTTGGTCTCTGTCATCTAGTTTCAAGCATTTTGCATAGAGCCTGAAGCCCTAGCCGGAGCCTAAGCCAGGTTTAGGTTTGTAAGACGGCTTCCTTGTTCTACAGTCACCCTCACCACCACTATCACTCAGAGAGGAGTCAGGCGCCTTAAAGATTCTCCCTCTGTTGTCTTAAGTCGTCAACGGCAAATCAAAATTGCATTGCGGATTTTATCAGACATTGATTGCTGTCTGTTTTGCTTTCCTTTAAAGAGCTGAGGTTCAACCTCTGTGTTCCGAGATGGGAATTGCGTCTGCCTTTTTGTTTACCCCCCCCCCCCCCCCACCCCCAATCTTCCTTAGCAGCAACGCAGGCAATGGACATGTGACTCCCACGCCAATGGAGTTGAAACTGAATTGAATATTGGACCGCAGGGTTGATTGATCGAAACGTTATTTTGCAAGAGGCTGCTCGGGCAAGCTGAGATGCTCTGTTAGTTCTCTGTGTGTGTGATGAACATGCACTGTACGTGGTGAAATAATGCATCATGTTTAAGTCAAATGAGTCTGCTGATTTGTATGTTGTATTTTTAACAGATTTCAGGATAAATTGAGTTAGGTAGGTTGTTTCAGTTCTCACAACACTTGTAACATGTGCCTCGGTAGTCAGAATTATAAAAATATTTAAATTACAGCAGCCTAAATAAACTCACATTTACTGCAGTTATAAAAAAGCAAATGTAATGGAACTTATTTTACACTCAACAGAATTTAAATATATGTAACCTCTTTCTGGAACTCTACTTTCGATTGGATCAAGGAAAAGACCAAGGCCAGTCTCGTAGTAGACAATGAGTTGATGTTGTTCGGTGTTATTGGTAACACATTCAAATGCCTGAATCTTATTCTTTTAATTGCTCGTTTTCACATTTATAAAATGAAAATGAACGACAAACGTCCTTGCTTCGTAGTTTTAAAAAAAGACCTGAAGAGCTATTACATTTGCGAGAAATATTTGTCAGTTGTCAACGGAACCTCTCAGAAATTTAATTCGAAATGGAAAAAGTATTATGTACTCTGTGAATAACCTACTGTAACCAGTTTAATTCTTATTATTTACTGTAAGATAAGAGGTTTCATTTATTCTCTTTTCTATGTTGATGTAAGTTGATCAGAGAGCAATAAAATGTTATCCCGAAGAAAAAAAAGAAAAAAAAAATATTTTTATTTTTTTAACGGACTCAAAGTCAATATTTGAATATATCCCCCCACCCCTCCTGATATTGCACAGTGAGGTTTTATTTTAATTGAAAAACACAAGACTGCTCGATTTGTCTGGTCATGAGTTTAATGGTTAAAAACACTTGCCTAGGGCTTGGCAGTCCAGTGTAAATTTGAGCCCTGTGTTTGATCAATTTAAAAGCAATTTACAGCCCGATATTCTTATTTCATTAAAAAGTCATAATACATGTAAGTCATAATTGTTATAACTATTATCATATCTTTCTGGTTATGAATCCAATGAAAATCCAATGAACCATGAAAAGTGACTAGCACTGTAGGAACTGTGGCCCGAAGGTTTAGGGTTACCGGTGTAGAGAAGACAATAAAGAAATGTCAGTTTTAGATGGGGAAAACCAACATAGTCAGGTAGGGACTGAAAACCCAATCCACAATCCACATGCAAGCCTCCGGTCTTAGGTTGGATTAGAACCATGGTCCATAGAGGTGAAGGGAAGGGATGAAACCACTTAAAAAAATCTTTCCGTCTTTCTGTGAAAAATCAGCTATGCCACTTTCACCGATTCAAATGTTCGCCAATAAAAATAATTAAATATTCTACTTTAACCTCAAATCAGGCAAGATAAGTTTCCTCCTTTAATCTGATTTCTGATTTGTTTCGCTCTCAGGAAAATCAAAAGCCAATTAAAGCCTATACCATAATTACATGTAGTAGGCCAGCCCTTATACTCAATAAAATACCTACTTTATCACAAGGGCTTAATATCATGACTGCCTGAAACTTTGAAGTTCACTTACTCTAATATTGAAGTTAACCAGATGATGAAAATTATATGGGGATGTATACTTACTCTACAGATGCGAGAGTTAAAGTTTAGCACTGTTTTAGGAAACTTCAATTTGGGGCATGATTTCATTTAGTTCCCTCCTCATGTTAACCTCTAAGATGCCAGAGGCATCAACACGAATGTTTCATCTGGCAATAGAAAGTCGCCAGCTGCTAGCCCTATGGGCAAACAACATGTACTGTTGAGTAACCTTATATTGATCGATTTAAGGGTAGGGGGAAAGAAATGGTGACCAGGCATCTACGTGGACAGAAAGGCTTCCCTGGAGGTGTAAAAAAGTCTGTTTTTGTAGCATTTTAGACATTTTGTGAGACCTGGATTGCTGCATCAGAACATGAGGAAATCTCCAACACCATCCCAGGAATCCAGAGTTTTTACTAGTGAGAAGAAGTCACTAGTATGGCCGTTGTTGTATTATTTACACTGTCTGGAACAAAAACCAGTTGTCACAAAGTGTTCCTTGTGTCTTCACTCAAGTGATATTTGAGACGAACGCTCAATCGTGGCAGCAACAGAAATTAGCGATGCAAGCCTGCCATTAGGTATCTTCTGCTCCTCGTGGTGGATGGAAATATGTGATCACTTGCCCATGACATTCTATGAAATATAAATGAGAAATGTGAAGGGGAATCAATAGTGCTTATTAGTTGTCAGCATACAAATGATCACACAAGACCCAAGTCAGCACTGTCAAATATGCCAATAGGCTATCGTGTAGCGTTTGATTCTGTTGATGCTGCGTGTTAAAAAGCTTTGCCTTCAAGCTGTGACAGAAGCAGCCAATGTGAGATCATTATAGCACGCGAGCCGTCCACCTGATGCCCCTGCCTGCCGCTGGTTCCGTTGGCTAGCTCCCGGAGTATGCAGCGTTGAGATTGGGTAACCTGAGCCAGAGTAAACACACTGGGATTGGAATATTAAGAATCTACACTTGCATAATTCTTATACCTGGATGAATCCATGGAGTTAATTTGTAAGGAGATTCTAGCTGGACTACTCGTGAATGTCAGTGACATATAGGCTTGGAGTTGGAGGACATGCAGACATGGGTCAATATACCGAGCATAACCAAGGCCTGGACACAGAGGGCCATGGCCCTGTTGCCCTGGTCTTCACCTTGGTGCCCCTTCTAAAATATTCCAATAAAGCTCCCAATGGAAGTGCCCTTTGCAAAATGAAACAGGACTGTAACATTCTAGCTGGCAATGTCATAACTACAGGACTATAAACACAAGAACATTATATTTGTATTTATTTATTTCATTTTTGGGGCAAATAAAAAAGTGCAAGCACATAACAAATATCTGAAAAACATAACACTGACAAAAGGAGAGAGTTGAATCAGCTAGAGCCATAAGGATTGTCTAAGAGAAACATCATTTCTGTCTGTAAGAAACAACGTTTCTGTGGAGAAGATTCTCCTTTTAAGCTGGCACAATCACAAAAAATGTTTAGATACAATAAAAGTAAATTTATGAACATCTAAAACAAACAAAAACACAAGTGGGATTATTTAAAACACAAAAATGGAACAGATTATCAGAAGCATTATCAACTTAAGGCCACCTTTTTTTCATTTGTTTATTTGTAATAAAAAATAGTTTACTTGTTTCCATATTTTTGTCAGAACAGATGGCCAAGCACAGATGGCTCATCAATATATGTAATCAATATAAACTAAATCAACATGAGAAAAGACTTGGTTTATTTGTTTTAATGATCTAACTGCCTGTAAAAATTTGCATGAACTAAAAAAAAAAGTTCTTTTAATAACAAATACTTGTGTGAATTACTTTATTGTCTTTATCTCATATTGAACAAGTCCAGGGTCTAAATTCACAGAACTGCTGAAGCTATTAAATTTTCGTTACTAATTTTTTCTGCTAAGCAAAGTAAGCAGGAACCAGTCACAGGCAGGGATGGTACTTTGGCTGTAAGCAGAATTGTTTGTGTGTAGCTACTTTTTGTGCTTAAACCAGATCTATGACATTAATGTCTCACAACATAATTCATAAATAGATTCACAAAATCTGTTTGAGATTATGTTTCAGTAGTATTCTTTTCCCCCTTCTGATGGCCAAGTTATCGAAGTGTGGGTTCGAATCCCAGTCATGACACTTTTGTCCTTCTGACACTTAACTATAATGGGTACCTGTGAAGGTAGAGATTGTTGATGTGAATGATTAGCTCCCAGTGTGTCCATTTGGCTGCTCGTGCTGCATATTCCTAAGGAGTTGAGATGGTTTCTGGAATGCTTAGGCCCGTTGCATAGTGATAATAGTGTAAGGTGCTTTGAGGCCTACTTGGTTTGAACAAAAAAGTCTTTTTAATGGATATTTGTGCTACCTGTTGCTTGTACTGTTTTAATGTGAACTTATTCCTGTAAGGATGGTAAGTTTGGTTGAAGGCCGACAGACTTAATGCATTTTGACATCTTGCAATGTATTTTCATCATCATTACAAATTATACAGTATCATAAAACATATTTCCCATGATGGCAGAAGTGCAGTTTAAATCTGAAACGCAAATGTGAAATGAATCTCAACTTCGGACGCTGCATTGATTGGCAAAATGCTCACATAACTTATAAGAATCATTCTAGAGATCTCCATTGCTTTTTCCGCGAAGGACATGTGGAAGGCTCATCATGCAGGGGTTAATACCTTGTTTCCGATCATCACAATGTTGCCATCAAGGTTACTTGGCGCACACTTAGGATCTTAGGTTTCTTGGCTGAGATGTATCCATGTCATGGTGTCATGCTGACACACAAGCCATACGCTATCATCCAGGCATCCCACACCATTAATAGGTGAGCGGCCTAGGAGCGCCCCATGCACAATGCTCAAGATTACCGGTGCATTATTCATTGCGAGACTTATTCATTGCGAGACGTAGACTTGCAGACTGCCGATCAACGTGGCTCTGTTTGTCACTTCCGCCTTCACCGCACAAGGCCCCTCCAAGGTGATGGAAGCCTACCCTGTGGTAACAGCTAGCTACTTCATCATGCAACAGACATGCACAATGTTATTGTTTATCAAATTTCCCGGTGAAGAATTAGATCTATTTGTTCTTCGAATTCATTTGTAAGTTGAAAAGAAGGATGAATTTTCATTAACCACATCTTGGATGGTTATGTAAAATGGTTTCATTGGAGTTAAATAGTCTTCATCAGCTTCAACTTTCCACATTATACTGCACTTGTTCAATTTAATAGCTGTGAAATTTAGGGATAAGAAATTTTATTTGTGTTTCACCCATACACCGATGTGCTGTAAAGCACTTTAGTCTATACTCAGTACTTTTCTGAGACCTGTGGAAAACACTCCACATGAATACTTGGGTAGGATTCAAACCCACAACCTTTGCCAATTTAGAGCAGATGTCTTACCACTAGACCACCAGGGATTGCCCTGTAGCTGTAGGCCAATACGAATTCTAAAAGCAGCGGGTATTGCAAACTGCTCAAAAGGAATTTCTTTTTAAAACGCTGCTGAAAACTCGCCTGTTAAATTTATTGCTATTTTCTTCTTTTGTAAAATGCTGTGGGACATATGTGTGCAGTGCTATAAAGACTGTTTGTTATAAACATTATTATCATTATAATAAAAAATAAGTAACCTTTGGATGGATTACATTTGAGTCGGATATCACACTAGAGTGGGCAGTTATTCCCAAATAGGCTTTTACCCATACCCTGTCCCAATATCACACTAGATTGGGCAGTCTATTCCCAAATGGCCTTTACCCATACCGTGTCCCAATATCACACTAGAGTGGGCAGTTATTCCCAAATGGGCCTTTAACCCTACCCTGTCCCCTAAAACCAAGTGTGAGACAACTGTGCGTACCCAGCCGAAACAAAACAGATAACCAGGGAACCATTTTATCGGTATAGCTATTTTGCGTAGCTAGAACATATTTTGTGCATGCACACTGAATGCTCATAAAATATTGAGTAGCAATTCAATGATTTTCAAGTTAACTGATATATTTTGTGAGGCATTTTGTGATGTTATTTCATTTATTTAGTTTTACAGTACTTGCTTACAAGTACTTTGTGGTATTTACTGTAAATTCTTTGTTCTCTTGAACGACACTTTGAGCACCTTTTTGGTCAGTACGTGCACGTTATAAATCCTACTGTTTGTCATAATTAATAAATTATGATTATTATTGTTATGCAAGTGAAACTATTTACTGATAAGAGGCCATTCAGAATAATCAATTTTTAGAATTGTCAGTCTTGTTTCCGTTTTGTAATTGTGGTTGGGTGGGTCAAAAGAAATAACTGAATATCGATTATAGAAATTCAGTTTTCAATTAAAAATGTAGAGAAAAAAAAATAGAAAAAACTAATGGGGGGAAAAAATACCCAGCAGTCTCTTCCAGATCAATTGTCACGTCTGTCATGTCTGTGATGTGCATTATTATCGGTCAACCTTGTTTCGGTAGCTGACCTCCGAGCCCGATGGGGAAATGGCATGAATTTCCTCTTTGTTTTAACAACAAAGTCGCATGCGGGAAGCCTGAGATAGAGGGGCACATAGGGGAAATATTTTGGGAATTGTGCCTTTGATGATACAAGCATGTAATTTGGCAAACAGTCCGAGTATGTCAGGAGAAACATAGTAAGCTACATATATAGGGTCATCCCAGATTTGTCCTTTGACAAAATATTGGTACAATAACAAGCACTTTTAAAAACTTTCAAACTGGTTGCAATTTCTTTTTATATTACCTACATTTTGTTTAAAGGACTAATCTGTAATGGCCCTATAGCAAAACATGTTTCTCATAACATACTCTGATATTTTGCCAAATTCCATGTTTGTATCATCAAAGGCACAATAACACCATGCCATACTTAACATGGAGATTATTGATCTGAAATATATGCTTTACATGCATTTCTGTATTCTTCAATATATTGTATATTGAATTGTCAGTCAACATCAACAATTTGGGTGGATGGGTGGGTCATAACAGTCTCAGAAAAGAGATTATCATTCTTAAACCAAGTTATTCTGAATGGCCCCTAACAATAGCATTTTCATGAAACATGAAATTACATATTTTGTTTTGAATACAAGAAAAACGGCTGTAAAACGAGCAGACTGAAAAAATTAAAATAACTGAGCCTTGAGCAACTTATTTGTAATAGACCTTATGCATTGACGTCACCAAGCCGCCATCTTAGAGGTAAACTGATGATGAAACAATGGAAACAAGCTGATTTGTACGCGCGGCGCACAAGACTGGCCAATGAGCATCTTCCGTTTGACCTCTAGGTGAGGGCGCCCTACTCAAATGACGTCATATGCATAAGGTCTATTCATGTGCTCCTCCTGAGAGGCCTTGAGTTTATCTAAAAATGTCAGCCTTGTTAAACATCTTTTAAAAGAAGAAAGAATCTCATTGTGTCTGTCGTATGTACGTGCGTCGATGCTTGCACAACGACGGCTTATATTCATCAGTTATAGGACTTGTGTGATAATGAATTGCATGTGCGTAGCTGCAGCGAGGATGAGGGTTTACCATGGCGAGACTTTCATCTCGTTCTTGATATTTGATTTCCATTCAATTGTATCCTTCATTATGGCGGAGACATCTTGTTTTCCTATCATTCAATTTAATACAAATGAACTGAGAGGGAAGCACACAAATTGTTAGGTCTCTTTTTAAGAAGTTGCAATAGGCCGTTTATGAATTGCCGGCTATAGTTACGGCTCTGGCTAGATTTCTGTGTAATGTTGAATTGAAGTACAGTACGTCTGTAGCAACACTCTTAGCAACCGTCGTAGCTGTAGCAGCCTATTCAGATGTGGTCATCTGCAACTTTCATTGCCACTATATGCCACATCCATGCCACAATATAATGGCCACATCTGATTGGTAATAATGGTTCATATTTAAGCAATCGTAGCAATGTTCAACTCTTGGTGGGCTACCTTGATCTATTGCCACTGTGTGCCACACATCCCAGCCACAGAAAGGTGGCCACATCTGATTGGTTATAGTTTGTTCATGTTTAGGTTCTTGTATTATTGTAGCAATGTTCAACAGCTGTTGGGCCATCTTAATCTATATAGGAGCCACATTTGACTCTTTGTGGCCACTCACAATCCAAAAAGGCCACATTTTGTGAATATTAGGGTTTCATTCTGTTCGCAGTGGCCATGTTTTTTTTGCGTTATGTTGGCTTGTCTTTATTTCCAGTCTTTTCATGTTGGTTTTTAGTTCTGTTGTTTTGTTAATAGTCTGGGCCTCATTTTCTACTTGTTCTCAAAGACTCATTCTTCTGGAAACATTTTGTAGTTTAACCGTCTTTCCCCACTGTTGATAACTTCCTCTCAGAGACCTGTACAAACATTCTAGCCCCCTGTCTGCTCTGCTGTGTCAACAGGCTCTCTGTCCCTCAGCTACCTCCGCTGATTGCACCAGGGATTCACTCAGCAATACCCAAGATTTTTTAGAGCACTGGTCGGGGACAGGTATCGAGCGAGGTCCGTTCAAATGTCACAAGGGAGGCTGGCTTACATACGAGGCTTAGCATGATGGCGCAGACACGGTAATGGTCCACATTTGCAAGGCCGAGCAAGACGTGCATTCGCGGAAAGAGCTTCGCGGAAAGGGCTTTTATTAGTTTTAAGCTAGGGGTCATGCATCTAACAATGGCATATAAATAGTTGAATTGAAACTACACTGGACATTTCTCAGCTTGTATACTATATTAAATATAGCTCAACAATACTAAAACATGCTTGAAGTTAAATAGCGACTCTTCCATGATTGCTAGGGATCAATGAAAAATTGTCGATCAATTTGAATTATTTACTAATTTCCCCTTTTCACTTTTCAGAAACTCTACTGCATTGATTTCTATTGATTAATTCATGTACATTTCTTCATGCATGTGATGCAAGCATGAAGACATTTTAGTGACTGTATTGCAGGGTTTTTCTCATCTCTTGCCAGAAAGGTCAGTTTGAATTCTGAGACCAGGATCTATTTTTGTTAACTATCAATATTTAAAGTGAATTCAATTTACACAGTACTGGGCCAAACATCATGAACAAGTAGAATTTGGATCAACCTGAGAATTGACTCCATGTTGATACAGCCTTCTTTTGGGAGGGGTGCCGTGGCAATCCCACAAAATATCTGAACTTTTCAAAACAGAAATGAGCGAAGTCTGAACATCTGACCACACAGGAGTTTTTTCCCTCATTATCTGTTGTCATTGATGGTTATTCATTAGTAAAAATAATAACTACATGCAGTTCTTGTATAGCACATTTTATAAAATCGTTTCAATGCCTGTAACATTAATGCCCTTCTCATTGGGCAATAACATTTCTGTAATCTTTCTCAGCTCCTTGGGGGGTATGCAGCCCAAGGCTGCCTTGGCGCTCAGAAAGCTTTATCAAACACAATATCAACTTCTTGTGGGTACCCATGTATGACTGGGGTTTGAACCCACACCCCGATGACTTTGCTACCAGAACTTGAGTCCAGTGCACTAGAAGGAATTAAAGTAAAGCCTCTTGCTCAAGGACACAAGTGTCATGACTTGGATTCGAACCCACACCCCGATGACTTAACCATCAGAACTTGAGTCTAGTGATCTACATGACATACTTCATTATTAGTCGTCCCCCTGACCACAGTTCTTTTGGGATAGATCCTTTACCCATGCTGGCCCTTACCTTTGGAATCAGCTCCCACTCAGAATACAAAGCCTGTCTGCCCTCAATTAGTGATTTCAAAGTTGCTTTTAAAACCCATCTCTTCCTGAGTAGTGCCATTTGAATCATGACTCCTTGTGATGGTAGTTTATGTTATGTATTATGCTTAAGTTTAAGATAAATATTATTTGAATTATGTAATTGATATGTTGTTTTTGAATGTTGATATATGTTGATCATTATTTTTACAGCACCATGAGTGTCAAGCTTGACGGATACTGGTACCTTACTAGTGCTAATATTGTTATTTGTCGGTCATACATACCTGATACAACACCCTCTTAACAACTTAAATCTTTCACTCTTTGATATCACGTTTTAACACACATACAGGGCACACATTTTATTCTGGACTGCAGGCCCGAGGCCAGCTGGGCCAGTAAAATCATAACTGGACAAGTGTGGCACTATCTTTACACTATCTTTAATATAAAAAAGAAAATTGTTCAAATGTTGACACTGAGTCAATTTTGTTGAGTATCAAAACACAATTACCCATAGGACAAAATGAGATCAATCTTCTCTTAGAGTTTGTTCAAATAAAACAAATTACAAATTAAACTTTATAGAAAGTTCTTTTTTAATTGGTTCTTTTACTCTTGTAAGATAAATTCTCATCTGGTAAAAATTTATCTGGAATTTTTTACCAGACTTAGAGCCCTGACACAAAGAAGAAAGCAGAGCATGTTCAACTGAAATTTCAGTTTATTTTTAGTTTGTTAATAGACAGATCTATTACCACTGTCACCATAGTAACTGACTGGCAACTGTGCCCAAGTGGGTTACAAGTAATGTACGTACGTCTCCGCTTTGCAAAGCAAGGCATCAGGCCATGAACATAATACGCAATAAAGCAACCCTCAGGCTAATGGCAGATGCTAGTTTATATTTTCTAATGAGATTTTTAAGCCATTAAAGAAAAAAAGACTTTTACTGTTGCTGTTGTAAATTGTGGATTCCTGGTATTAGGTTCTGATCAATCTGTTTTCACCATGTTTGTCAGCAGTGGAGATTGGTTAACTAACTTAAAAACCAGGCCATGGTAATTTGTCCTATCTCTACTAATGACCATAAGTTACTGGGGAACCACTTTGACTAATCAGGACACTGGATGGACAAGAGCCATTTGGGTGTACTGTTTATTGAGTTATGGGCAAGTTCTTGATGGAACTAAATCAATGATGGGGTCATGGGCCTTCTTCGCAAGATTGCTGAGGTGCGTCTGGTCCAAATGTACATAAATGCAATCCAGACTATCATGTGTGGGGGGTGGGGGGGGGGGGTACTTTCATGTAGTGAATTGTCTTCACTTGCAACCAACCTTAGAGCGTGAATGCAAAAATTACTTTTCATCGTACCTATCAAGGTAACCAGACTAATAGATGCACTCTATCAGAAACTCTAATCACCAATCAGCAAATCCTAGGGGGGGATGTCCAGTGATCCAGGGCCATTTCTTGAGGGCTATTTTTTAAAATCATGGCTTACACTTCAGCTTGAGCTTGGCACCCTCCACGTCTTTGAAGTCCTGTACTGAAAGTGAAAATTTTCACAAACTAACTGACAGAGTCGGCACCTAAGCCGGACCCCAAGCCAGAGCCTAAGTGGTAGTGATAAATAAATTAAAAAAAGCCTTTGTGAACATGTGTACATGTATCTCCCAAGCGCTTGCCATAGACTGGTGCTTAGGCTAGACATAATGAAGTGACCCACTTTTACAGTGATTCTTCCTCATGGCCCTGGGAAGGTGCCAGGGATGGTCTCGGTGTGAAAAGACAATCCAGGAAAAAATATATAAAAATAAATGACTGTAGCTAGTGATGCTAAAGTGAACATAAAGAAGTGCATCTAGGTACCTGGGAATAGCAGAGTAGAGTATAGAGTAAAGACAAGGTCCATGAGTTATGCACGGTAATACATTGTAGCATCCTTAATCCATTGGTCAAATTTGTAAATTGAAATGGGTCGGTCAAATTAGGTCGATAAGAAGTCCTGTAATTGAGGGAGATCTGTGAGCAACCTGTGAGCCTTCTTCATGATCAAGTCAATAGATATGTTCAGACGACATTACTAATCAAATGAACTTAAAGAGGACATGGCCTTTATTTGTATTAATGTTTACGAGCCGTTATTTTCTTAAAAGCGCAACATAGTTGCATTGTTTTGTTTTATATGCACTTGTTTTTTTAAACAGTATTTGATAAATTCAAATTCTCTTCTGTTGCTAGAGTGGCCAGGTGATATTAGCATATGATTAATAATGACACATTGAAAATGAATTTCCCATTACAACTTCCCTTAATCAAATTGAAAATAAATCAAAGAGTGGGTTGCAATTTGCAGAAAATATCAACATCGTTGGAATATTGTGGATCAATATGACTGAAAGTCAGCCATGTGTTGCTTCATGGTTCATACTCAATCCAATATGTAGACCAACGTTGCCATCAAGTGATGTGTGTCCTGCAAACAACGTAAAGCATGAATGAAATAGTGGCGTGTTGTCATGGATCACTGATGAAAGATATTCAGGTTTTATGAAATAGGGTCACGCTGTATGGATACCAGTCAAATATTGTTCCTGTTTCAGAAATATTACTGAATTTGTTTGTGGCCTGCAAACAATGAAAGCATGGATGAAATAGTGGCGTGTTGTCATGGATCACTGATGAAAGATATTCAGGTTTTATGAAATAGGGTCACGCTGTATGGATACCAGTCAAATATTGTTCCTGTTTCAGAAATATTACTGAATTTGTTTTTGATAAATCTCTTAACAACTTCCTATTTATGGACAGTATATACTTGTAATGGTCAAAACATGAAATGGTTTATAATAATTATTTTACCCTGTATTTAACGGCAATTGATAAATGCTGTATACTCAATACTTTATGAGTCCTGCATGAAGAGAAAAATGGCCTCAAGTGGGATTAGAACCCACGACCTTCTGTATTCTAGAGCAGATAATAATTTTCTGCCAGAGGCTCTCATGTGTCTTGCAAAGCTTAGGACCAACTCATTATGTATGCAAATTATTTTAATGTAACAAAATAAATGTTTTGTATTTGTTTTAGCCGATTTATTATTTTTTAGTACAAACTTTTAAAGCTGTTTAAATTTTTCAACATTTTCTGGCTCTTACAAATAATATGGGGGGAAGAGGGGGTGGGAAGAGGAGGGTCAGAGACAATGTACGACTTGAAAAGATGTAAGATGTTGAATTTTAAATAATGTGCATCAATTTTGAAAGAAAAATGTTGATAAGTACTAGTACTTTTTGGGGAGGTAGGGTTCTTAAAAGTAGTACTCTCTGTACAACCTGGAATATGTTGCAAGCTTTGGACGGTCCCTGTGGAAAAAAAGTAGTACAACACACACTCTTTAAACTTGCAGACAAGATAAAACATTGACAGTGTTTCAATGGCTAATTATTCTCTTGTTTGTTCCTTCTTCATTTCAGAGTGGTTGTAGTATCGAGGACCTGTCTAGCAAGTACAGTGCCTATGAGTCTCAACATCACCATCTACTGAGCTGTCTGGAGAAAACAACAGTAAGTTACGCAATGTGAAGTCTTGTGTAATTAACTCTTCTGTGTTTCAAATATTGATGTAGAGTTTCTTGTGAACAGTTTGTATTACAGAGGTGACTTGGGCACAGGCTGAGAGGGATAACTGTGGTACATTATCTCTCAGAGCTTTCTTCATCAAGGCAACAAATAAAAGGAGAAGCATTTCATCTTGTTTTATTTATTCCCTGTGAGTTTTCTAATCTGTGTATATACAGTATTCCTCGGGGTGAAGTTGTTTGAATTAGGAGAAGACACTGCAGCAATTTCAGAGTTTTGAGGTGGGTGGGAAAAGCTTCTATGAGGCGGAGGGGAAGCCTGCTTGACCAATCTACCTCTTGGCTTTGTTCCAAAGTCAGATTTACATCCAGGGACCGTATAAAAGGTGTGGAGAGTGTATACCTATCTGATCTGTGTGTGTAGTTTACATCGGGATGGCATTTCAGGGGGTGTTGGCTGTGAAGCTGTTTATGGGCTCTTCATTTCTGTGACCTCCCCCCCCAAACCCCTTACCCGCAGGCTGTATATCTTGTAGCTGTGATGAACACAATGTAATACATAGCACCTGAGCATTGCACCACTCCATGCAGCACTCTTTGCTTATTACTGATGAATTTATACATACATGTACTTGTCATGACATCAGTTTATGCAAGGTTCGGTGATTAACTTTTCTGCAAGATGTGTAGGCAAATAATCCTTGCGTACAGTAGGCATGCGCAAAAGCACAAATCTTTGTTAACCCATACGTTCTGCTCTCTTAAGCAACTGTAAATAGTACTGTGAAAATGAAATTAAGCTGCGCTTGTAATATGGGAAGCACTCTATGCACTTTAAAGTTTAACAAACAAATTGTCATTATTTATGCAAAGATTGGTCATTCTTGATAAACCATGCTCATGCAAGAGCTGGGCCCAATTTCATAGAGCTGCTTTTAAGCAGAAAATATTACTGAAAAGTTTTCTGCGAAGTAAAATAAACAGGATACCAATCACAGATTGTACATGTCACATGGTATTTTGGCTGGTAATCTTATTCTGGTAAGCATAATTTTGTTGTGCTGTTGAGCTACTTTCTGTGCTTAAGCAGTTTTATGAAATTAAGCCCAGAATGTTGGGCTCCTTTTAACATAAACAGCATCAAGTCGAGTCCTGGTTTATACAAACAAGCAACTTTACAAGAAAAGGAAATCCTTATTACTGTAAAGAACACATCAAGCACAAACCCTTGATGTTGCTTACATATAAACTAGGCTCATCCAAGATCAAAACTGTTCCCCTTCTGACAGAAGCAGGAAGTACACAGATTGGTCGCACCTCCCTATCTGTACAAGATTGTTTACACTGAATCAATTATGTGAAGTTCAGAGACATGTCAACAAGAAGCTAAACTATTAAATGAAAAAACTAAGATATGAGCCGCATGACAATGATATTGTCCACACAAAAAAAGAAAGAGACAAAAATATTGACAAACATTGTTTATCATAAATCATGAAGGGGGAGTTGATTTCCTCTAATTATAAGAATCGAAACATCTGTACAAATTGCTCTCTATGTGAACTTGCCGTCAGCGCGAGGAATGGCCGGCCGCCGCGAGAGTGTATGAAAGTAAAGTGGAGATTAGCTGCGTAGACGACTTCCTGCACAGCTGAATTGTGTAATGAATACAAGATGATTGGCTACATTCAGACACTGTCACATTAATGTTGGATCAGCCGCAGATGCATTACCCGTTGATGCAACCGTTGGGAAAAAATTAATTACAGTGTGACCACTGGCTGTAATTGCACTGTAATCAATTCAACAACAAAAAAAAGTACAATGTATTCACAGCCTTCTGTAGGAATTCTTCCAATTTTAATCAAGACACCGTTCTGACGCCCGCTGTAATGGAATAACAGGCCTTCAGTCTACTTCATTTAAAGGAATGGTACATCAATGGGGTTGGAAACATTACGCTTATATGCCACAGGATTTAAGACAATTTAATTGAAAGTACAATATAAAGGTATGTCAGCGCCATTGAGCATATGAATAATGTTGATACATGTTTCAAGAATCAGATGGGGGGGGGGGGGGGGTGTTGAGGGGAAAGTGACTGTGTGACTTGCTAATGATGGTGAGGCACATGCATACCATGCCCACTTTATAAAGTTTGCCTCTAACAATTGTCAGAAATGTATCATGTAAGAAATATACCTTGGTGAGCTATTTTTTCCCCCCTTTCTAATTTTGTTGTCTTTATTCTGGTGCAAAAACCCCCCACCCCAAACGTAAAGTTATTTAACCATCTCCCCCCCCCCCTATTTAAAGCTCATGTGTGACCATTCTGTCTGCCTTTCTAGACAGATTGTAGAAAAAATGTATTTGCATAGTCCCTTTCTGGTTGGTAGACCAGGGGATTCTAAAAGCGTTGAAGCATTGCTAGTGCTTACAGGCTTAAAGAAACCATAGTGGTGGATCATAATGATGCATCACTATGGTGCATCATAATGATGCATCATAGTCAGTGTTCTCCACACACGTATTTTGGGAGGGCGGGCCGCCCTCCCAAAGTTTAAGGCCGCCCTGCCAAAGAATTGGCCGCCCTGCCAAAATAATGACAAACAGACTATTTTTAGCCTGCACTTAATACGATCAAACGAGTAGCCGACGAGCCAATCCCGACTTCTAAACGGCAGCATTGGAATTGCGATCGTTCATTTTAGTAGTATACAAACGTTAAAACACGATGCACACACAATCACATGGTTCTGACTGCTGAGTATCCACCGCTGCACGTGCATCGGCCCAACAACGTTCGGTCGGTAGTCCATGCATAGCGCATACACAACACACACGGTCCAAAGTCCAAGCTAACCAACATTCCGCACGCTGTGATTGGCCGTTGATTACCATATTCATAAGAGAGCTTGCTAGACTCCAACGCAGTACACGTTCACGAGCCGATAAAGAATTGCAACACAGTGTGCCACACGCCTCAAGATTGGTACAATGTACAGCCTTGAAGGATATTCAAACATTGACAACTTTTGCCGATAGAGGGCGTTGCGGGGCAAAGTTCATTGAATTTGTTCTCAATGTGCGTACCGTGCGTTGTTTACCGATCGTTGAATCTCGACGATTTTATTGAAAACTAAGTTCTAAACAACGGAACCTCTAATCACAAATCCATGAAAATGATTGTTGATGAAAAAGGTATTATTGAGGGCAGAAATTAGGGAATAAGATCGTCCAAAATTTTTTTTTTGTAATTTTTAAATTTTGTTTTCCGTTTCGAAAATTAAACGTGTGTGGGCTATCCGATCACCACCAACGCATAGAAATCCAGCTTTCTAAAATCCAACACTGAGCGGCATATCCCTCTGATGTTTTTGGCGTGGCGCACAAAGCAAAATGTATAACAAATTGTAGGTTTTGAATTAGTTTTACAACAAGGTTGTTTCGACAGAATGAAATGGATGTCAATCATTCTCCTTATTATAGTGTCGGGGCCTGGGGGTTAATAAGATTATTTTTAAGAAAAGGATTATCTCGGGTGTTTTTTCCTTTCACGTGCGATGACGTCATAAACCAACGAGCACCATTTTGATGACGTCATATCGACGGGCGCCATTTTGATTACGTCATGCCGCCCTCCCAAAGAAAAAGTCTGTGGAGAACACTGCATAGTGATGAAGCTATTTGGTTCCAGAGACATGGTTTCTATCTTTCTTGTAACGAAACCAAGGAACCCTCCAAAGTGCAGGCACTGTGTAAACCTATAGGCCCGAAAATACCTGTGAAGAGATGTTGACGATATCTTGAAGGAAAACCCCAACAGGGGTAAAACAGAAAGTTATAAGTGAAGTTTAATGTTAAATCTAAATAGAGAGTTCCTACATTGGAAAGCTTATTCGTCACTGAATCATTCACTGTGTGCTTAGGGCACTTTATCCTAGAGCTGCTTAAGCAGAAAATATTGATTAACAATTTCCCGCTAAGCAAAAATGAGCAGAATACCAGTCTGTCCATTCTTGGTGAGGGGTGACAAGAAGAAAACATCGTTAGTACCCTTGTCCCCCAGGTTTCCCCTCAGGCTTCTGAGTTACAGTGATTAAGTTTGCAAGAAAGTAATAATAATAATAATATATATTTATTATATTCATCTATAAGCATCTAGCTTTAACAAAGAAGCTAGAGATTTTGTTCTCAATGTCTGGTTGGTTCCCTTAATAAGACATGGTGTGACTCAATCTGTTTGTGCACCTTTAGTAACCTACTAGTGAGAAGTAATACCCAGGCAGACTGCATCTTCCCACGTCACAAACACCTTCCTCTTCAGTCTCATTGTGTTTGTCCGTCTTAGTCATGGTTGCTCGCGTTAGGGACTTGTTGAATGCTTGGCAGTCAGTTTTTTCTTTTCATCCTGACTTATCTCTCCTTGAGATTCTTCATTCCGGCGTGCATTGAATATTGACACCATTGATGCATATTTTAGCACATCACAAAAGGATCGCCACCAAAATCTTCTTATCGCGGGAACATGAATTAATAATTTTTTTTTTTTTTTTTTTTGAGGGGGTGGGGGATGGAGTAGAAAAATGAAATCAGTGAGGGAATTATATTGTTCAGCTTTTGTAAAGACGAATTTCATTACAATTTTAAGACTTGAAGCTGTGCATGGTTGTACAGGAGTAGTAAGGTTTGCAATGATACCATGTGGTCATCTCTTTTGAGCACTGTTGGATCTGGAAGTGTTATTAGTATTTGTATTTTTAATAATAACAACACTTTAATTAGGCATGTCACGATGCAGACAACATTTGTGGAGTGACGTAAACAAATTAACTAATACACAAATACCCCCCCCCTTCTAGTATACATCAAGAAATGCAAATTTACTATACAATTTTGCAGAAAACATTACATGGAAAGAAAAAAAATCTACTCTAAAAAGGACCAAAAAAAACCAAAAAACCAGGAGATATAATGCAAACAATGAAAACACCAAGAAACAGAGGAAAATGCAAACAATGAAAACACCAAGAAACAGAGGAAAATGCAAACAATGAAAACACCAAGAAACAGAGGAAAATGCAAACAATGAAAACACCAAGAAACAGAGGGAAATGCAAACAATGAAAACACCAAGAAACAGAGGGAAATGCAAACAATGAAAACACCAAGAAACAGAGGAAAATGCAAAGAACAACAACACCAAGAAACAGAGGAAAATGCAAACAATGAAAACACCAAGAAACAGAGGAAAATGCAAACAATGAAAACACCAAGAAACAGAGGAAAATGCAAACAATGAAAACACCAAGAAAACACCAAGAAACAGAGGAAAATGCAAACAATGAAAACACCAAGAAACAGAGGAAAATGCAAACAATGAAAACACCAAGAAACAGGAAAATCTGACAAACAGATAACCAGGGAACAACAGATGAAACAAAAGATTGGCTGCCCAGGAGAAAGACAAAAGTGAAATAAAACACTGTCACAAAAGGGGTGTGTCACTCCGACCCAAAACAACAACAACAACAACAACGATGACAACCACAACAAAAAACAAAGCTCAGTGACCCATAGGCCAGAAGATACGTGTGTAGAGAAGATGATGAAGAAAAGTCAGTTTTAGATGTGGGAGAGAAAACCCTAAATTCCAATTTGTTTTTGTTTGTCTAAACCTTGAGAATCCATTTTGTGATGTTTTTGTTATTTTGTAAAGTACAGGATTAGAGCATTTCCGATTAGATGAAAGTTCTACAAATATTTGTGAAATGCGTTTATGTTGAAGCAGAGGGAATAATATTTGAACCTTAAGACCAGATTTATGAGATGAAAACCCTGGAGTTAAACGGATTGGACTAAATTGATTTAATTCGGGCAGTTCATCTCTACCATTTATCAGATTTGTGCAGTCTGCATTTTGTTTGAGATGGTCGGAGTTACACCGAACACAATCCAACCTGCGATCTTAAAGATGGGTAGAGAGAGAAAGAGCGGCATGTTGCAGCAAGTCAAGTCCTGTATAGTGTATACCCCAGGGGCTGGGAATGTGTTGAATCTAACGAGATCACTTGCTGGTGATATTGCAATTCTGCCAGACTGGTTTAACATGAGCAGACTTTGTGGAGATACATATGGTGTCTGAACATCAATGCAAGGTGTACCCAAACAGTCCTTAGGGACAGCTGAGGAGTAGGACAAGTTTAGTTTTTTTTCTTAGGGGGGTGGGGGTGGGCTTAAATCTGAATTCATCCTTAATTTATATCAGAACACTCTGCAGAATACTAACAGGTGCTGTGATGAATTTATCAATATTTCTTTCAAAACCACATCTCACGTACATTTTTTTCTTAATAACATAACCTATATTGAAATATCATGGCTTGTGAATTTAACGGCCTATTTAAGCATTTGTTTTCTATTTATTTATTTATAAAAGAAAAGCAGTCACACTTTAAAAAAATACTTTACACCACATCAGCTTTCAAGGTAGACATCATTAAGTTTCATTGAGCTGAGGGTTCTCAGATAAAATACCTTGAAATTGGTTCCAAACTCAACAGAAACCTCTACCAGCATCAAGCTTTTAGGCAGGATCAGTAAAACAGGGTGTGTAACCAAAAAATCAGGGTGTGTAAGTGAAAGTTGATTTTGAAGACGACGGCGTCCCATTGCGATTGCACCAGCCTCATGGTGCAAGGATTTGAACCTGTGTGATGGCTGATGATCTATATTTTGAGTAATTTTACTGTCTTATTTTTTTTACAGTTTTGTTGATATTTTTATTAATTTTGTTGTTATATACATTTACAATCCTGGGGAGCAACTTAAAAAGTAAACAGAAAACAAGGTTCAGATTTTAAAGAGATATAACAAATAAATTTTCAATTGGTGTTCAGTCTGATTTTTATTGCTAAAAAACTAATTTGTTTACTAAATACTAAGTCGGCCCATGGTTGGGCCAGACTCGACTTTGAATCATACAATTTTGCTGTACATGGGCAGTCATTAATATTTTCATGACATGATAAGTAATTAATTATAACAAATACGTGCATTAGCGTAAAAATTAATAAATAAAATACAGTGATGAAGTGTTTTAAACCAACCATAGAGAAAGGACACAGACCAACAATGATCGCCCACGGTTTGGGTCAAGACCCCGCAGATGGACAGTTACGAATACGAATACGAATACGATCGCTGTCGCAACGAAGTGAAGACTGATGAATCTTTAATTGATTAAAATTGAGACCTAAGTTTATGTAAAAATCAATATTTTGTGCAGAAACAATGGTTTAATACTTGATCAAGTTTATATCCAGACCACAGGCAGGTCTTCTTAGTCTTACTTTGCAAGCGGGAGGCATCGGTTAGTTTCCGTAAACACACCGTCCGTCAGAGCTACATCAATACACGTGTGATGTATGCTGCTGCTGTTAAATAGTCTGGTTGCCGACCAGTTCTCATTGGTTTCAAAAGAAGTCTGCATAGCAATACCGCGCAGTGAACAGGCAATTTATTTGTGGAGGTAAAAACCAGACATACAAATGACAACCTCCTTCCCAAAGAATTGGGAGAATCATAGGTTGATATAATGTAGCGGGTTGCGTGTATGGGATAGATATAACATCGTGCTTGGGATCGAGAATATTTCTTCTGCTATCAAGCTCTCTCGAAACTGAGCAAACCGATCGCGCGTAGCTACTTTTTCTTCCTGATCCAGAATTAAGTTTCACTCTTGCAAATTTATTTCATCAAATAATTATTAATGATACAAAAAATTGATGTTTTTCTTTTTTCGAGAGCACGGCTTGCAGTAAAAAACGGAAGCTGTGCATCTGAAAATAGGCCGTGATTTATTTAATTTAGCTGTGCCAATCACGGCTGCACGGCTGGCTGCCTGGCTGGCTGCCTAAAAGCTTGACCAGCATTGTTTCTAGGTATAGCTCCATCAAACTAGGCCTTCTCAGTCTTTGTTGATTAAATGCAATCAAGTGTCTTTAAAATCAACTCCAACCCGCATTTATTTCCACAGGTCTTTGAAAATTCATACAAACTCATTGTGAACCTGCACAGTAAATGTTCAAGGGTAAATTCAAAGCTATGTGTGTATGCACTTGACAAATTAACCTGCCACCCCCCCCCCTTAAAAAAAAAAAAGGGAAATTGTAATTTGTATCTCAAAAGTGAAGCATCATCAGCACCATAATTAGACACTTGTAAAATATATTTCATAGTGGGTGTACTTTGAACTGTTTTCGCACAATAAGTGTGTACATTAAGAAAATAAATTGTGCACTTAACTTGTAAATGTAAATTTGATAACTCATTCAACATATGGAGTGCAGATTTACACAGGTAAAGAAAAAAACACACGCTATTTTGAAGTTCCGTTATATTCAATAGCACTAATGCTAAAAATAGAAGTTCAATATGGTGATGCCACACAATTATCCGGATCGCAGTCACTGTGTCAAATTTACAAAAGTAGTATATTTGTAGTGTTAATGAAAAATGGTCCGATCCTTGGTTTGAAGTTTTTGGGGTTTTCTTGAGGTTGTAAAACCGATGACGTGCACAAAGATAAAAAGAGAAGCTAAAATGCAGTGAACTTGTCTAATAGCACCTGAATCCCAGCTTAAAATAGACATCTAGCCTTTTTGAATCAGGCATTAACAGAATCTTTCAAAAGTGGCAATAGGCAGAGACTTTCACACTCAACAAGTTCAAATCCCAAAAGGTCTTGTTGAAGTTCAAAATTATGGAAGATGAAAAGGACAGAGGAGATGGAGCGAGAGAGGGAGGGGAAGAAACAAAAACCAAGACTATTGGGCAGAATTATCTTAAGTGAAAGGAGTAAAAGACTCAGTAATCCCAATAAGCAGGTGATTGGTGGACAGTTAAAAATCACCAGGGCATCTGTTAAACATGATGCATAATTCTGTCATTTGGACAAAGAGTGCAGCATTAATCAGTTGTAATTGAAAAATGAATAATACATACCTGCAGAGTTAACGAGGCTGAACCACATTGCCGCTGTGGACAAGCCTGTGACTCATGGGATACTGCAACCCAGTTTGACGTCATTATCCCTATGGCAACCACCATGGAATATTAAGTTGCTCTCCGTCTGTTCTTTTTGTAGAAAGGCTCGATCACCCAGGCTTCATTTGCTTTTATTTTATTTTTTTTTCACGTTGATTCTCAACTCAAAATGTGCTCTAATTCCCGCCATATTTTACTCCCCGATGAAAGACCCGATTTCAGGGTTTTTCTGTTTCTGATTTCAATGCTTTTATCATCAAGTGGTGAACCTTTTCTAAATGGCTATGCATCTGTAAGCGTGTGGAGATCCTTTCGACATCAAACCATATGTTACAAATGCATCAGGTTGAAATTAATATAAATGAATTACATTATCAGGTAGCCTGCAACTCGGGCATAACACAACACATGTACAGTAGAAATACATACTTGTTGCTAGTAGATGTGTTTATTTGTCCCTTCTCTTTTGTTTCTTAATTTGACATGAAATTTGGATAGTTCAACTTCAAATGGACATGTGTGGTTTGTCCTTAAGCAGATTCTAAAACAGTATCATAGGGTACTCTTTTATATGTTATATTTCCCCATCAAAAAAATGAACACAACTAAATATTATTTTGAGATTTGCTCACTGATAGAGTTGATCAAATCCTGTTTTTCACAGGACTCAGGAGTACACAATGCTTTACACCCATCAGTGTATGGATAAAACACAAGTAACGTTCTTTATCCCGATGTAAATTTGACATCTATTTAATTTTGTTAAGTTTAAACCAAAGCCATGGGATGTTTTGTATTAGATTAAAAAAGCAACCTTAATTTGATTGATTTGAATTGTGGCCGGCCCTACCAAATGATTCAGCATAACATACTGTCAGAATTTACATAATGTCTCCCATTGTTATGACATAGGTATATATTTTTTTTTTCATTTCAGATACATTTATTTCATGTCAACATCATTCATTACAAAATATTGAAAAATAAATAGATAATATGTGACATTAACATGCAAAAAGGGATTGAGAATACCAGCGATATAGGCAATAGAGCGGGCTCTCAACACAGTTTACCCAGGAGGCCATACTCCCAGCGTATCTAGGAGGAAAGGAGAAGACATTTTTGGTTGACACGTTGGGCCCGCCTTGCGACGACACGTTGGGCCCGCCTTGCGACAACACGGTTGTTTAAATTTGTTCGTGGTTTGCATGTAGATGAAGCAGCAAGGTCATATTTCTCTGCTGCGCTCATGTCGTAAGATGTTTAAATATATATTTTTTATGAGGCTTGTGAATGTTTTTCACATGCATGTCAGCCATTTTAAGGTCCCGTGCCATGCTAGATTACGAACGTGCTTGTGTTTTCAGTTTACCGCTTTTTGGAAAAATTCCCTCTCCTGGATGAGCTGTAGGGGGCGCTCTGTGTTGTAAATCACCTGTGTTGATTCTGTATTCATGAATCTTACCTTTAGATTCATACATGCATCAGTTGGAAAATATCAAAGACACAAATTGTGTTTTTAATCTGAAAGCTTTTGAGGGATCCATTCAGAAAAATTAATCAAAAATTTCTTGAAATAAGGGTGCTTGGGTCAAAAGAAATAACTGAAAAATATAAAACAAAATTGAACGAAAAGGATAACAATAAAAAATATCCAGCGGCCTTCTTCCAGAATGCATGTCACGTCTGTTGTGATGTCTGTGCTGTTCCATTGTTATTGTGATGTCTGTGCTGTTCCATTGTTATTGTTTTTTATCAGTCAACCTTGTTTCAGTAGCCGAGCCTGATGGAAAGATAGCATGAATTTCCTCTTTGTTTTAACAACAAATTTGCATGCTGAAAGCCATTAAAAGCAGTTGGGTGGGTCAACATAGTTTTGAGGGGAAAAACACCATCTAATTTGTTCATTATTGATTATTCTGATCACTTATGGACCAACATTACACCATGGTGTAATGTTGGTCCATAAGTGATCTTTTCTGAGAAATGTATTCATTTGAAAACCGTTCATTCTAGCGAAATATGCACATAACTCTGGTGTTACACAAATTGCTAGGCCTTGTAATTAAACCACAAATAAATTAGCAACGAAAATAACAAGAGCAACAACAACAAATATGACAACAATATCATACATTTATTATAAATTATTTTTGATTTATTAACGTTTGCAAGTAATATGTTAATATATGAATTTTTACAAGATTATTATTTTTGATGGGATACATCTCTAAAAAACAGATAATCAAAATAGTGGAATCTTCCAGTGCGTTAAATAAATATCATAGCAGCGGCAGCAGTAATAGAATATATCAAGAGGTGAGGCATGTGGAGAGTGCATTATAGATAGTTCCCAGTAGACGCCATCTTTACGGGCAAATCGCATTTTGGCTTGCAGGCGCGTCAAGCGCTCAAATTATTAACGCAGCCGCGTCATTCACTAACCAATCATGCAATGAGTTTTGTGAAATGTGCGCGTGCTGCACGCTGTTCTCACGCGTAACGCATGACTGTGTGTTCCAAATTGCCCGTAAAGATGGCCGACTTACGTCATACTGCAACCTATCTATAGAGAATGTAATTTATTCCTAATCATGGTCTTCATTATTCACCATGTATCAGACAACTTTGTACATGCATCATGCATTGAACTCAGTCACAGAAGACACTGTGCGGAATCACTCATCAAAACAACAAATAAATCAATTGTTTTGTTTTTAAATTGGGGGGAAAAGAAGAGAGTCTGAAGTTGTTGATTGTCACCAGTTGCTGGGAGAGTAATTGCAGTGTGAAATGCTATATTTTCATCTATAAATCAAATTTGTTTTCCGAGTCTATTTCAGTGGCCAAACACTTCTTCAGCTCCGGCTTGGACACCGTCCGTCGGTTTTAAAGTCCAGCACTGAAAGTGAAAATTGTCAAAATTACTGATGAGCTGTTCAGTGGAAAATGGTGCTTAGCAAATTCTTCTGCTATTAAGCGTACAAAATAGGGAATGAGGTCACCAACAATGTACATTCCATGGTTTTATTAGCTGGTAACCTCTTTTCTGTGAAGATTTGTCTGTACTAAGCAAAAACAATTTGCTTTTGTATTTTACTAGAGTTCTAGTAACAAATACTTTTTTGGGCTTAACTTACATCAGCATATGGGTATAACCAAATAATATTCTTGATCCCTGATGCAAAGTTAACATCTATTAAATACATATTCAAAAGAAATAATGTCGATGATTGGAAAGCTGCCTCTCTTTTTTGTGTCTTCTATTTTTTCTCTATTAATTATTTACACAGCTTTCTGCAAATGATCGTCTTTCTCATCGATTAATGCACTTTTAAAAATGCCTTCCTCAGTAGTAGTATTTTACTACAGACAAAATACAACCCCACCCCCTAAAAATAAATAAATGTATATTTATATATAGGCCTATATATATATTCTTGGTTTCCTCCCAAATGCTTTTGAAATTGTATTTATCCAAAGTAGTGTAGCGCATTGTGTGGAGATGACAATTGTAACAATAGCCTTACTATCCTCCGCTGCAGTAATCTCCTTTGGCGGAGGATGCGCCTTTGTTGAAATTGGATAATACCATCAAGGGTATGGTAGACCAATATTGATTTGGTTCTCACCTGAACGGGATAAAATTCCCATCAATACGGTAGATTTATAATCTGTACTGCAGTGGACTCCACTTTAAACTACTCTTTAATGTGGCATATCAAACATTGGAACGGTGATAGGTTTACAGATAAATAACTAAATAAAGACAATTTATAAACTGCCAAATATGTGTAAAAGGTGTTTTACAAAAAGTAAATAAACAAATAAAAGCAAGACTGATTTTAAGTTATGGTTATTTACAAAATAAATAAATTGGAAATTTGTAGCAAATATGGAAATTTATAGCAAACACACAGAAACAACATAAAAGCTATTTCTAAAAAGTATACTAATATATGGATAAGAAATATCAAACAATAAAATGTGGACCAGCCTGTTCAACTCACTCAAGTCAATTTTCTTGAAGGAAAAAAAAACCCCAAAACCACCCTTTCTCTGAATAAATGTTGACAGATGATGCTGTTTCAAAAAGTACAAAAAAAAACCAAAACATAATTTTTATACCATATTCAATGCACAAAATACATGTATTATGCAGAATGTTTGTACATAATTATGGTTGATGGACGGAGATAATCAGGATCACAGTTATAATTCATTTTAAATTTTGAAAAGCTGTCACTTATCATTGGCATAGTTTGAAAAGCTTATAACTTCTTTAATCTATAATTTTTTTTTACAAATTAGCAATTTATATCTTTAAGGTGTAAATCAACCAAAAATTTACCTTGAATCTTTAATTTTCAAGAACATCCAAATGGATACATTTCTATACAAGTGTAAATTTCGGTGCCAAATACCACAATGTTTATTTTCTTTAATTCATCTAGTCAGGGTTTCATTTCACACAACAATATTCAACACAAACATTTTGGATTGGTGTTTCTGAAAATTAATACCGTGGGTGGTAGTGCACATTTTTTGAAATCCCTGTAGCGAACTTGTTAAAAAAATACTCATGCAATTTGCATTCACAGATCTAAGACTTTACAGAGGGTATCCCCTTGATGCCCCTGGTCATAGCCTTGATGCCTCGTTAAATGCTCCAGTTGAAATAAACATTTCCCTTATAAAGGTGCCATTTTCTAAGGAAAAACTGCCTTGCCCAAGTTTGAAGCATCAGGTCTGCATTCATTTTCAGCGTTGGATATTAAAGCCGTGTTCGCATTGGATTAATGTTTTACCGAGACAGTGGTTAACATTCCAAAAGGGGAAACTTACCAGCGTCCGCACTTGGATTAATGACGTGGGTAAACTAACCGACACGATCGGTAAATCTATACCGACTAACTTAAGACAAACACAAGAGGGCGCTATCGCAGTGACCTTTGACCGGGGTGCATGACAGCGAGAATGCAATGAGTGCAACCGAGCTTCCGTCCGTGTAAACAATTGCGTGTGTACGACGTGTCACCACACGATCACGTGGCGCGGCGTGTAGATCGGGGGACCGGATGTGGCTTTTTACCGGGACGGCTTTTACCCTGATCGCGTCCGCACTGGACTTTTCGGCTCGGTTAAACTGACCTGGTCAATTTAACCGGGCAGATGTGGGTCGGTTAAACTACCCATTCGGGTCGGGTAAGTTACCTGGGAGGGAAACTTCCTGGGCTGTTCGCATTGGACTTAAAATGGTTAAGTTACCCATTTGCTCGGTTAGTTTACCCAAAATAAGTCCAATGCGAACAGTGCTTAAGACAAGGCTCCATATGGCTGTTCTATCTCTCTGAACAAACATTCTCAACCTTGTAGTAATATTTACCCCGGTCAATAGAGTCTTAAGTGGGGATTAGCCTTCCCAGAAACATGGTTCATGTTGAGATTCCCAATACTACCTGTGATGGAATATAAATATGATCAGGGTACAAAATGTGTACTTGTAATACTCCAGGTCTGAATCGAAGGGGAAGAATGGGAGAATAATGACTCAGTAAATCCCCCCACAGTTCTTAAACAGATTATCCTTTCAGCTATAAGTATTATCCAAACATGGCTTTGGTAGTTCTAATCTCTACACTTCCTGATGGCTTCCCAGTATGCTGCAATATTAAGAAGAGCAAACGTTTAAGTTGGGGGGGGATGTATAATGACGGGGACGGAGAGTCAAGGATGAGGCAATGTGTACCCATCCACATCGCGCTTTCCTCGCTCCGTTTCCGAGTTGGATGATGAGAATGTTGCAACACGCTGGCCGTGTACTGTGACAAACAGTGACGGGATGACTTCATTCAGGCAAACCAATCCCACAGTAGAGAGGAAGCTCGGCCGTGTTCAGCTGGCCGTAATTACAGTCCAGGCTTTAATTTCCTCTAGTCTTTCCATTCTCTTCTTCCTTGATTTTGTCATGTCTCAAGATGAGGACGGGTGTGACATCGGGAGCAGGCCAGTGGAAGGAAGTGTATTTTTAGCCCTGTGTTTGAAGCGCATTTTCAAATTTGCGGAAAATTACTGGCATCCCTCATTACCATACTGCCGTTAAGTAAGTGATGCGGTTTTCACTTGGCTTGATGCAAGGCTGTCTCATTGTGGACAGTGTGGGAGTCCGGCAGTGGTTCTTGATTAACGATTATGATTCTAAGAAGTAACCATAAATATTGAACTTGCGGGTACAACCATGAGTCAAATCTCTGAAAAGAGCTGATGTGGTCCCGACGTTTTGAACAGTAAAATCTGCTCGTCTTTAGGTGAAGAAGATGAGCAGAGTGTACTGTACATCGGCTCTTTTCAGAGCAAACACTCCTCCCAACGAGGTTTTACACGTGGTTGTACCTGCAAGCTCGCTATTTATACAAAAAGGAAAAGCCAAATGTTCCAGGAAACAATTTTTCAGATAGGCATACAAAGCCCCTCCAACCCATTCCTTGTTTACTAACTTTAATTCTGTGTGTCAATATTCATATTTGTAATATGTGACTGAAATATCTAAAGCCAAAGAAATAACATCAAATTTCAAATCCCCCATTCAAAAAACATTGTGTATAGTGCACTTAGATTACAATTTGTATTTATTTTTTGTCAGGCTGTTTGATTTTTAGTGTGATGTTTGCGTAGAGCGATGTGTTTTTATTAGATAAACCCAAATTGAACCATATTTGCACTAAGAAATCCCATCAAGATGCCCCATATTGTGTCTTTGTGATGAGATTGTTTGTTGATTTGAATCGGCAGAGAAGCCCTGGGACAAGCCCCTGTCATGTGGCACACTAAGGCGATCAATACCTTATGATGATAGGTACACAGGTCTACTAGCCGGGTTCTTGAAGTTCACCTGACATTTAAGACATGGGTTCACATTTGCAAGGCTTATTCAGGATTCTTGGCAAGGCCTTTCAAACCAAGAATCCTGAAAGAAAAAGTTGTTGAAAATTGCTGGGCAACTATAGACGTTTACACTATTCAACAAGAGGCAGGCCATGATACTTGACAAGGGCAATGGAGGCGATTTCCTCCATGCCCCTAGTCATGGCCTTGGTGCCCCGTGAAATGCTCCTCCAATGGAAAAATTGCCTCGCCCTTTAACACGAACAAAGTATAAGGCCTTATGAGTATTACTACAATCATTGCAGGCAAATGCAGAAGTTTAACTGACATTTTAACCCTTTTTTACCATGAGCAACTACTGTCGACTGCACTCATACCCCCTCTTCCTTATCATAGGCAACTTTAGTCGGCTGCACTCATACCCCTCATCCTTACCAACATTATTTCACTGGCAAGGTTAGTTGACCAAGCTTACACACACAAAAAGCATTCATCTCTGAGCACAAATTCACCCTCCATAAGGAAAGAGGAAGATCAGATCTTTTCAATGATGGCAAAATAAAGTAAGGTTGCTCTTAAGCAATCCCTTTAAATTTGAGCGGAAAGATCCGAAATGTCTTAATAAACAGGTATGAAGTGCCATATTGTTGGGTACAAAAAAGTGTTTAGGTGGACAGATAACACACAGGAAACAAAGACCAAGAATTTAGACATTTGTTTGACAACTAGACATTTGTTGTCCGATCTCAATGATTTTTGGATTATATGAAAGGAATTTGTATAAGTAACACATTTTGTTAACCTTTTTTATTGCTGCTGTAAAACATGTCTTCAAGGTGATAACAGAGTTTGTAAAATTGGTCTTTGAACAAAAGCTTTTGGTTGTGTAAGAAAGTGTGCTTCACGCTCGAGTGTTAACAATGTGGTCACCAGTAATTGTGTATGTCAAAACAATTCTTTTAAGGTGAGGGTTAAATGGCTTGGGAAGTGTTTCCTGGTGGTATGAGTTTGGCCAGTGCTGAACAACATTTGGAAAGAGGTTGTTCATATCTGGAATGCAGGATCTCAAGATTTGTCCACAGGTCAGATATGAGATAGCGACTTGTTCATTGGTACCGAATTTACAGGGGAAGTTCAGGTGACATTTGGAGAAAGTTCATGACCGGACAAACTCTCCAATTTCAAAATCGCAGAACATTAGTGTATGAATGTGGGTTTCTCCCCCCCCCCCCCCCCCCAGTGAAACTTGTTATTCTCTACGGGCTTATTATAACAAGAGCACCCCCCCCCCAATGCTTCCTGTACACCAAGAACACATTTGTCAGGCGAGAAATGTTTCCCACATCTATCGCTACAGCTTACCCCAGGGCATGATGTACGCACAGTGAGGCTCAGGATTATTGCACCCTAGTGGTTCAACTATCTCGGAATCATTTCTACATGAGCAGAAATGATTGCGGGAGACGACATCAGTCTATTTAATTTTCTGTGGGGAAGCTCGGCCGCGGTGCAGAGGCACTGATGGATTTGACTCCAGCACAACGAGTCAAAGATTGAATTTTAGCGGGGCTGATGGAACTATCTGTAAGGCATCGGAGATTGAATCATTAATGTCTATGAGGGTTTGGAGGAGTACGTGTCTCGCTGGTCTGTGTTGTACCCCCTAATACTCCATTTGCGGTTGTCACTCTTTGTTGTTGTTTTGTGGTTTGCTAATTGGGAAAGGTGATAGAAACCCTTATTGAAAAAACAAGCTCAGGATACTGACGGAGAAAAACAAACTTGTTGGTTCCGATCTCTCTTCTCTCTCTCTTCAATATTTTCTATAGTTTTAGTTATTTAGACCTGGGCCTAAAGATTCTAAGCACAAAAATTGATTTAGCAAAGAAAAACATTACTAAGCAAAAACAAGTTACCAGCAAAAAAGGCATTCACACTGTTATGACTGGTGCTGTGTAAAGAATTTGCCAAATGACCTTGAGAATTCCAGTACAAAGTACCTACCAAGAAATTTTTGGATTAACAATTGGCAAATTGTTTTGACAATTGACAAAGTGGTGATTCACGGTAAAGTGCGCCCTCTACAGCTTACTCTCATAGAGGCATTTACCTTGAAAAGCGGACGACTAAAACTGACAAGTCAGAACCGCACAGGTAGTTGGGGACCTTTGATTGTCTGACATTAATGTGAACAACATTCATCAGCCTTACAAAAAACACCTGAACATTGAAAAACACAACCTTGCTGTTTTGCAAACCATAAATAAGCTGAAACCCTCAGCTGTGAGATGACCAAAATTCTGTCATCCTTTTTCTCTTCAAGAGACATAACATATTACATGAAATAACAAACTGGTGAAAGTTTAAGCTCAATCAATCAAAGGAGTCACAAGAAAATAATGAACCAACCCCATAATTTATATGTTTTCACTGTTTTCAAACGGCAGATTTTGGACTCACAAGTTCAAAACTAATTGTTTAACTGATTTCTCAATAGCATTTCAGGCATCTCAAAATATTTCAAGGGAAGTTTTCCACCATTGAATATCTTGATACCATGTAGTGTGAAAACCTGTGAGCATTTATATTTTTGATCCTACCAATGTTGGTAGATGCTCTCAAAGTGACATCAGGGTTCAAATCATAACAAAAATATGCTCATATTTGTGGTACAGCAATCAACATTAATGTGCACTTAGTATTAACAACGAAACACCAACCTGTTTGATTTTTAATTTATTTCTTGTTATGTAGTGATGTTTTTAGATAGAAAACTTCAATGACAAATGACTACTGGTTGTGTATTTCACTTAATTACTTTACTTTTTTAACTCTCTCGTTACCAAACTGTTTTGACATAAACAATTTCTGGCGAATTGTTTTACCACTCGACCATGAAGCACACAACAGCATCATAGGCAGGTTGGATGTATTTATAATAAAATACAAAATGACTAAATCTGTTAGCATCTGAAGTTACATGATTGAGAACAAAATACCAGGATAACAGGTGATTTTAGATTTGGAAGTCTGATGCACCTGTGTAGGCCTCTAATGCATGTAGAATTCGTTGTGGGGAAATTGACAGAATCATCCCTGACATTTAGCAAGTTGCTCCCTCAAAAGGATCCACCACAACATCAAAACAAAAAATCACGGACTGCCTGAAAGCAGTAGAAATCCCAAATGGACGATTCCTAAATAGAGTACCCCCCCCCCTCGCTAAGCAAGAGTTTGACACGAAAACTAAAAGGGACTTAAGATTTATGGGATGGATCCCAGGAAGCAGCCGCAGTTTTGCCTCTGACAGTCCCTCTCTGCCCCCCCCCCCCCCCCTCAAGATACGTGACAATGTGACAGCACCACAGATTGAGTGTCAATTGCCATCTGGGGATGTGCTATGAACGTGGCCGAACACATCGAGGAGAGATTCCCCAGCCCCAGCGTTCCGTACACGTACATTTAACCCACATCTAAACCGGGTGTCACTGAAAGCTACTGCACCGGATTAGTTTTCTCCGGCAGGGTAGTTTTGTTTCGGACATTTGTTGATGTTCAATTCGAACATGGATTCATCAGATTTTCTTATGGATATTTAATCGCCGGGGAATTTTTATTTTTTTTTTTATATGTGCTGTCATTTCACGGAAGGAAGAGCTCATTGATGAAATGTCTGTAAATGTATCTGAAAAATAAATAAGTGCAAATATCAAGAGTATTTTTAGCCTCTCTTTCTGAGAAGACAGTGGAAATTTAATTTAAACCTAAATTGACGGGGTTCATAATTTCCCCCGGTGGAATCAGGAATATTGTTCAGGACACCAGAGGGCCCAATTTCATCATAGAGCTGCCTATAGGCACAACAAGTAGCTAAGCACAAAACTGTTGTGCTTACCAGAATAGGGTTACCAGCCAAAGTACCATTCCACATGTTCCATCTGTGATTGGTTTCTTGCTTATTTTTGCTGAGCAGGAAATTGTTAAGCACAATTTTCCACTGATGTAGTTCCATGGAATTGGACTCAGAAGTACACTTCGTAGTTCAGCAAAAACATCATTTTGCTTCGTATATAATTTTCACTGGGTTTTTTTCTTGGAACTTTTCCCCCAAAAATTAATGGAAAGATTAAGGGGTGTGAGACAAACACAAACAATTAGTAGTGAAACAAATGTAAACATTATTTTATGAAAAGTTGGTACACAATATTTTCCCTTTGTTTGATCGAGAAATTTTGACTGAAACCCTGCAGAATGAAGACTAAAAATCTGCAGAATGGAGACCGAAAATCTGCAGAATGAAGACTGAAATCAGTTACATGAATTCATTCCAAACTATCATGTCATCTCATTCCCCCCAACCCTCATAAGAATCTAGCTGTCTGTTGATAATGCTCAAGCAATCATCCTGATATGGGAATTGGGAATAATTTACTGACCTACATAAGCCAGGGCCAAGTGTCAAATCGGTCAATTGCTGCTAATTTCAGCAAGTAGAAGCTTGAAGGGACTGTCAGTCCCACAGGCTAGGCTTTCAAAAACAATGTTTTTACTCTCAGGATCTGATCAGCAGGTCACCTGTGGAATATTATTTATTGATGCTCTTCACTTTGATCAGCTAAGCCAAGCAGGTAACCTCTATAAAGTTATCATTTCTGCCCAAACGAACCCCTGCATGAACATTTTTTAAGTAGGCGGTTTTGTCAGATGCTCAAGTAGACTTATGTATGCATTGATGTAGCCGGTGTACACGGCTGCATACCTTAATGTAGTTTATCTAAGCATTGCCCCATCTAATTATGGGGGCATCTGAGTTCTCCTGAGGCAAACTTGACCCTGAAATCAATGATGGTGCTCTAGACGACAAAGAATAAGGACTTGTCAAATACTAGATAGAATTGCACTGTAGTCATACAATGGTGTTTTTGTAACTTAAAGGTCCCATGACGGAAGCTGTGTACAGTTGTTTTGGGGGATTTCATTAATGTAGTCCTCACATTTTGCCCCTTGTAGAGTAGGAGGCACAGTATTGTGCCTCTGATGTGATGAGTGACAGCGATCAAGTGGTATAGTGGGAAAGCAAAGCATATGGCATGACGCATCCTACTGTCTTTTCTTCTCCTCCATAAACATGATCCAATAAAGAATGAACTACAGTAGCTGCTGTAACAGTCATACAAAACTAACCCCATATTTATGAGATGGATTTTTTAATCTCGTCTGGCCTTGTACAGGTGCCGAAGAGTGTTCACCATTAGCTTTGCCAAAATATGCCATCCTCTGCAAAACAAGAGATCCTAATGATCTCTGAAATATGATTGGTTTGCATTTAACACGGTGGCAGCACTAGCAATCCATCAAAACAAATTGTCCATAGGTGTAGGTCAAGGACTATTGTTGGGGAGTCTTTCACCAGACTAGACAATTCGATTTAGGAAGATGTTCCAGTGCACTTGATTGTATTCCACTGTAGATGACATCGTCCATATTTTTTGGAACACTTCGTATTTATATTTTTGGGGTGTTTGATGTTTGTTGATGAACAAAAATCTTTCTTAGATCGTATATACATGTATTAGAACAAAATATTATTATTATTATTATTATTATTTATTCGACCAAAACAAACAAACAAACCAAAGTTACAATAGCACAAGAAAGAACATTAACAGAAAAACAGTTATAAAAAAAGCAAGTAATAAGGAAAATAAATACAAAATTAGAAAAATTTAATTTAATTAATAAATTAAATTAAATAAATAAGAAAATAAAAGCAAAAACAAAAAATATATGAGGGCGACTGAGGGCAGAGCATGCAGGAGGGGAACAAAACCAAATGGGAAGGACAACCAGAAGGGATAAAAGCATGCTGCCCCATGCATGACCAACAAACACAATGAACACAGAAACAACAATAGGGAGAAACCAAACAGGGGCTCGTTCACGACCTGCATGCAACCAAATTGAACATCTAATGCACTGTGTGATATAAACACTTCTGCATCTATAGATATGGTTTATTGTAAAAAACATTCAAATTACCGTAGCTGATGGGGGGGGGGGGTAGTCAAACTTACAAACGCTAAAAAGGCTATTATACAATCAAATGACCAAATATTAAAAGTGAGGACATTCTTAGTTTTGTACTGATCTAGATATATCAACCTGGACACATTGTAAAACGAGACTTTGACCGAGTCCTTCATTGCACAGCCATGACCATGCCTGTTTTAAACCTTGTCGCATTCTCTTTTATTCCCTTATTAAAAACACGGCAGTCACAGAAGTGGCTTAAATAATATTGTTTACAATAGACTAGCATTAACAATATACAAAGAGTAATTTGTTTTACTAATTAACACGGTAAAGCGAGAGATTCTGTTAAAAAGCTATAAAATAATACTTGATAAATAAAAATACAGTTGCCTAAACTATAGATGAAATCTGAACATTTATAGAAAGCCAATTAGTTCAAGTAAGAATTTAAAAAAAAACAGCAAAACAAAACCAGAAAAAGAGGCAGACTTGGAAACAGGTTACAAGGCAAAGAACTACACACACTGGGGCCAATTTTGTGGCAATGGTTACTGCAGAATTCTGAGATTATGGGACCCTTTAAATGGTGTGATTCTGTGGGTTGTAAAGGTAAACTTCTGCCGTCAGCAGTGCCTTGGATGAAAGGAAATGAAGAATAACGTAAGAATCCAAATTTCATAGAAAGCCAATGGTGTAAAAAACAAAATTATAATAATATAAAAATAACGAAATATGTGTATAAAATAAAAATGGAGGGATGGAGTTTAAGGACTCCAGATTTTCAATTTGTTTTGAAGATTTCACTGGATGTTGTTAAATTTACCATGATAATTTGTTCTTTTCAAAGGGAAAAACCAAAACAACATTTTTAAGATGTGCCGCTATGCTCCGTTTCAAATCCCATATGTCAATGAAACGTGTTTGTTATAACATTATTTTAAAGATAATATTGTATGGCAAGATCATTTAACAACTAAACAGATGTTTCATGAATTAAATTTAATATGTGTCTTTGATGAAATTAAACAATGATGCCTTGTGCGTGATGACCACCCAAGGCAATTTGCATTTGTATTAATGATTGAAATTCACAATGTGTACAGGCTGTGAATATATGGGATTCATGTATAAATGTGTTTTGAATTGAGAAGTTATACATTTAGGGGCACTCATGTTAAATGCGTTCACGTTTCATTAATTCACCCAAATAGAATGTGACATTCCCACCCTGGCAGGAAAAGCCACAGGTTATCCCCGCCAATCCAAAATAATAAAAAAATTCTTGAATTGTTGAATAGCAAAGTGAGCGCGCCTCCGGCTATGTATTCAATTATTGGAACAATAAGGGGCCCAGTTCTCCTATGTGCAGGTTGCCATGGCAACTGCATGATCCACGTGGAGACACCGGGGCAAACAGTAAATGAAAAGAATCGGGCAAGAACTGTTTCCTTAAAGAGAGTGTCAGGAATCAAGGAATAGTTTGTGTCTTTTCCTTCTCGTCTTCCTTTTTCCCTGTTGCCTTGTGGAGATTCATAAATAGCTTTTGCATAATTTGATGCAGTGGAGGTGCTACAGGTAATAATAATAATAATAATAATAATAATAATAATAATAATAATAATAATAATACGAGAAATTTATATAGCGCATAATGCAGAATCCTCTATGCGCAACACAAAAACAAAAACATTGAAAAGAATATTATTTTAAAAGCAAGTTACACAAATAAAGATTCAAACAAATGAGTTTTTAAAAGTCCCTTGAAAATCTGAAGAGAGCCAGCTTGGCGAATATTAAGAGGTAAGTCATTCCATAATGAAGGTGCAATGAAGTTGAAGGCTCTTTGACCATAACATTTTGTGGAAAAAGTAGTTTGCGTGAGTAGGGATTGGCCAGCAGATCGGAGAGGACGAACAGGAATATATTTATGGAGAAGATCAGATATATAGTCAGGGGATAAGCCATGAAGAGCTTTGAAAGTGAAAAGATTTAACTGGTAGACCAGGTTGGGGATTTCATCTCTGAAAGGCCAAGGCCATTTTCATTTTGCAAAGGGCATTTCCAATGGGGAAATCTTGACACTTTTGAAGGGGCACTAAGACCAGGGCAAGAGATGCAATTGCCCCCAGTTGCCTTTATGTAATTCCAGGCCTAATAGCTGGGTGTAAATTGCTTTGATAACGGCATCACTTCCTCAGTTTTGTCCTCAACCGATACATGGTGATCAACTTGAAATATGTCATAAAATCGATTAGTGTGAATTAACACATTTGTAGTTCTTGAAGCTTTAGAGGTCCATAGATCAAGAGCCCATTTGTGTGTGTTTTTAAATCTCTTTTCGGTAAATCTTCAACTTGGGGGTTTGAAATTTAGGGAAAAGAGCAAGCCAGTCACTGAAAGCATCAAGGAGGGCAGGTTCACTTTGAAATGGGGATCAGTTCTTGTTGTCGGCCTTTGTCTCGCCCAAGTATCAGGGTAAATATGTCATGTGTTGAGTGTATGCAACTTGACAGAAAAAGAGCAATGCAGTCAACTTTTGCCAACAGTACTTTCAAGAGCGTAAAAAAAAAGTATCCAAAATAAGACATCCTTTTTCTGAAAATCATGTTTAGTCGTGGGGAGTATTAAATAGCTGGTGTCCTTGTTAACGGATCTTTTAATACTATACAGCTACCTGAAGACATCAGAAGCACACTGATCGAAACTTTGAGCACCAACCGGCTCTATGAAAGTGATTACCACATGGTTCACTGCAAACGTTACTTACATCCTCTACCACCATGCGCAGCTTCAAGTCTTCTTTTTTTATTTTATTACTACAACCACCCTTTTTAGAGTCCTATAAATATTGCACACAATGGCTCTCTCTAATCGATGCTGTAATTGCATCGTGGATTTATAATGGATATTGTTTTGGTCGTTACACTTCAACGATGTCTATACTGAGTGCTTTCCCAAGTTCTGCAGAAAAACCCCCCACAGGCATACTTCTCGGGTGGGATTCGAACCCGCGACCTTTGCCATTCTGAGCAGGGCCCAATTTCATAAAGCTGTTTAGCAATTTTTTTTGCTAAGCAAACAAATCAGTGGGCACCAGTCGCAACAGTGTAAACTTTATGGAATGTTGGCTGGTTACCTGTTTGTGCTAAGCAAGATTTGTCTGTGCTTAGCAAGTTTTTGTGCTTACATGCTTTCAGATGTCTTACCACTAGACCACCAAGCAAGCCCATCTTTAACAATTGAATCAGGGTGTTTAGTTCTTCTCCAGCTTCAGTTTCCCGATATTGATTTGAATGGAAGATAAAATCAGCTTTGAGGTTCATACAAATTAAAATCTTCTGGACTAAACCACCTAGAGGGCTCTGCTTTATCATTATTGGACTGAAAGGAATTTGGGGATAAGAGGTACATACCTGATACACCACTGAGGCAAGAGAGGCAATTGCCCCTGTGTCCCTTCCCTGTTATTGCCTTGGTGTCCCGTGTCATTCCCTTGGGGCCCCTTTACAAATGTCAGTAGGAATTTACATTTCTGTTATTGAGGTCGCCCGTTACAAAGGAAAACTGCCTTGCCTTGCCCTTTAACAAACATAAAGTATCCGACCTGATGTATGTGATGTAATGTGATGTGTGAATTTTCTCTACGACGCCCCCCTCCCCTCCTCCCCTCCTCCCCCCTCAATTTGTAGACAAACCAACAGTCAATAGTTACCGATGGTTCTGCGTATTTCATTGCTTAATATGTTAGCACTGTTTGTATAAATTAAGGTAATGTTGATCAGTACACATTGTGCAATAAAACCTTCACAGTAATCCAGTACTTTTTTCGGAGATGAATCATGATCATGTTCCCAATGTAGACGGAAAGTTCTTCCTGAGAATTCTCAGGCATATTGTAATAGTGTTGAATGTCCAGTCACCTTCGGTGTGCTCACAAACTCTCTTTAATTGTAGCCAGGTTGAGTCTGTGGTGACTGATAGCCATGGTGACAGAATCTCTTCTCGCACACACAGCTTGCTGAACCATGAATACAAAATGAATCCCACTGAATTTCGGGCAGACATTACACAACACAATGTTTGATTATTATTTTGATTTGATGACTTTTTCCCCCCTTTCTGTGAATGTGAGAGGTCTGCATTACAGACAGGTTTGTCTGGCAAAATATTGCGCCAATTGAGGATGTTTATTTCATTGTACTTTACAGTGGAAAGGATGTGAGGGTTTTTGTGATATTCACTCAAACTAATTTTCTTTTTATTGTTTAAAGTTACGCTTTCCATCTCATCTGTTTATTATTGACACTTTTGTCTCAGTTTTACTTAATCATGATTCTTTTCCATTTTGTCCTTGTGTCTTCCATTTTCTTTAACTATTCTGTCTCTGAACCAGACTTCAATCCTTTTGAATTCTTAGCCTCTATCTCTCATAAAGCCATTTGCGAGTTTGATTTTAATACTGTCTGGTACAATGACTTGCTTAGTCACAAGTTACTGCATAAATTTGAATTCCTCAGACTATAGAGACACGAGCAATGGTTCGGGGAAGCTTTTATATAGCACCCTCCAGGTGAAAAAACCTAGGTATCATTGTGCTGTACACATTCATTCAAAAGTATGCAAAAGTTTCCCCCGAATAATGGGACATAGCAACTGTCTCTATAGTCTGAAGAAGTCAAATGTGCGCCTTGACTTGTGACTAAGCAAGTCGGTGTACCAGACTGAGACATTATTCAAATCTACCTTGCAAATGACTTACTCCCTCTGTCCGGTCAGAGGACTCAACCAAACTCTCTCAAAAAATTATCCGTCTTTTTGTTTTCTTGTTTAACTGAGTGATTCAAAGGTTTTCATTCTGTTGTACCACAGCGCATTTTATGGTGGTGCCCCGTCCCATGTCATATATACCACAGCATATATATGATGATGGGGACCTGTTTCATGCTCCGCCCAAAACAGCTCTGCCTCCCCCCTCACCCCGCCCAACACCAGTTGTCATGATTTTCTAATTAGACCACCTACAATTTGTGTCCCCCGATTATCCAAGACCTGGTACAATGGACTACAGGAGGAGCCAGTACTGAGAACGGACCAGTCAGCGGATTTTACGGTATCTGAAATGACTTCCTAACTCTTTTTGCTTGTCGTTCCGCTTCTCACAACAACAAAAAATTCCTCCTGCTACGTGATGCAACCTCCCTTCCTTTGCATGTTGTTCCCTTGACGTGGGTATAATGCTGTTGTAATCAGCACAATTTCTCTAACCATAGATCGTTGCAATGGCTTAAGTGGTTCTTTAACAACAAGCATTTTTTTTATATATCAGGGAGAAAAGTTAAGAATTCAGAGCAAGCTTCTAAGATCTTTAAGCACAGCAAAAAGACAAAAACTGTGGGGAAAACAAAATCGAATTTTAATGAATTTCCCTGGATACAAAGTCATCAAAAGCTCTAACTGTTAACATAGAGTTATGTGTTACGTTGATTTTGTTGTTCTTTTTTTGTTCATAGTAGTTAATTCTCTTTATTTGCTTACTTTTTGAAAACTTGTTTTGGCCAATATTTTGGTGTTGTGTTTTGGTCTGAAGAGGGAAAGTTTAAATGAATATTTTTGACACAAAGAGGAAGGGGAAGGAAAAAGAAAGAAAGGAGAAGAACAAGGTTGGAAGGAAAAGTTGATTTCTGCGTGCAGGTTTCTTTCCGCATTATTAAGTGCCCTCTAGAGAATTTTTGCCATATTAATATAGCAGACACAGTCTTTAACAATGATAACATAGAGACTGCACTGCTGGTTTTGCTCCTGTGATATTCAAATGGTGAGAAAGGTCAAGAAATGATGTGATGCATGTACAGTGTAGTTGGGCACAGAACTAGCTGTTTCCCATTTTAATTTGCTAGTCCTTTGTCATTTTCGAATATGAAGATGTGGAGATGAAGCCAAAGACAATAACTCTATAAACTCTACCTTGTTGGATTATTTGATCATTTTGTTTGTCGTCGGTTATTAGCTGATGTAGTAAACAAACAAATTGTGAGATTTAGTATTTGTGTTTTAGATGTTCCGTTCTTGTTCCCATAGTGAATTTAGTGTACTAAATAAATAACCCTAAACACTTTCCATGGGAGTAAATACTGTAGTAACATAACTTCAAATAAAATTGAGCACTTATGAACGGTCAAGAATATATCAACCTTTTGAAAGAAAAGGAAGAGCGTATATGACTTCAATTTGCTACAGTAGTATCCGTTTAATATCACACTTCACCGCAATCAAATTAACATGATGACATTTGATATTTTTCCAGCAGATGTTTTCATAATAGAATTAGAAAGATCATACTCGCCGATCTGTTTGTTTAAGTACAAAACGCACCTTGTGGTAAAATACTAATTTCTGATCATAAAATTAAACACAATAATACTGAGTTCTAGGAACTTATAAGAAAGTTCCTCATGACTTAATTGTAAGAATAAAATATGGTTCCCATGTGAATCCAGTTCCAAAATACCAGAGCTAGACTTCTCTTTGTGTCCAAAATATCCCTAAGTTACTAGAATGATTTTTAAAAATTGTTACTTGGTGTTTTTGTTGTCGATCTTTACCCTTTTTCTATGAGGCAGTGTGTATGCATGTGTGCTAGGATTTTAAAAAGCAACATGAAAAACAAAATAAGGCACTTTTTAATTGTTTTATTTTTTTGAAAGGCTTTTCTTTCTTGAGATTGCTGATCAGCTTATGAGTTTCTTTGAGGGGCACGTACGACTCTATTTCTCTTTTATTTTGTTTAAAGGATGTGTCTGGATAGCTTGGCTGGTTGAATGGGCATCTTTTTCCTTCCAAACTTGATACTGTGACTTGGCATGACAAACGTAATTTTGTTCAAATAATAGCACGGAAAGAAAACTGCCTTGATTGATTGTTTTTGAATGATGTCCGTTGTGCGAACTAACCTTTCCTTGAACTTCTTTGACGTACGTCTTTGGCTTTTCCTTGGAATCGTTTTCAAAGTACTTTCCTTTTGCTCTCCCCTCCCCCTACCCCCAAAGATTGCATCTTGTACTTGGGATTTTCCTTTTGTGAGATGCGTTTGTTGCAAGTTGTTGATTAGAGAGGTCTTGTGATATACTTTTATATTGTCCACTACTTTGCTGGCTCCACCCATAGGGGTCTAATATATAGCATATTTTACTAACACTGCTGGCAAGAAACTAATTTTGCAAACAATACTGTTTTCTTTCTTTTTTTAAGTTTGCAGCTTATCTTCCTAATGCAGAAATACTAATCGCTTTAATTATAATACAGCATTGTCAAAATTAACTTTGTAATGACTGAATTTGCTAAATTATTTTGTTCTTGCAACAACCAAAGTTTCGTTGGCGTGGTGTTCAGGTGTTAACCATTTCTTTTGTGTTTTTGTTTTTTTCTAATCTTTTTTTTTTATTTTTGCCAGTCCCGACTAACTACCGGCAAGTTTAAATACTTAAACTTGCCTATGCAGACTAAAAATCATTCTTGAAATTTACTTTTGACAAAATTTTTGTATATTTCAGATGTTATAACACATATGTGAACAGGTACAGTTTGCATTGGGTGTGCACATCTTTAGAATGTGAAAATTCAACAGTTAAATGTATGACTTATTAAGAAGTAACTATAACTCTGAATGTAAATAGTAGTGAACTTGCGGGTACAACCATGTGTATAATCTCTTTTGGGAGGAGTGTTGGCTCTGAAAAGAGCCGGTTTGGTCTCGACGTTTGGAACAGTATACTCTGCTCACATTCTCCTGAAGACGAGCAGAGTATACTGTTCGAAACGTCGAGACCAAACCGGCTCTTTTCAGAGCCAACACTCCTCCCAAAAGAGATTATACACATGGTTGTACCCGCAAGTTCACTACTATTTACATTCAGAGTTATAGTTACTTCTTACTTTCAACACCATGCAAAGCTTTAAACACCACGTATGACTTATTGTTTATTTTAAAATCCTGTGAGATGACAAAGAAACAAAGCTTGGAATTTCAAAAAACTTTACTAGCTCAGCAACATTTCTTATTGTAGGATAGTTGTAGGAAAGCTTCCTTACAACAAGTTGCCAAAAACTGTCCACTGTCCAGTCTAAAATTGGACTAATAATCAAATGACAAAACATCAAGATATAGCTGTGAATCCACAGAGCCAGCCAACCTGTGACAGTTTCTTTCATGTCATTGTACAAATAAATAAAAAAACACCTCATACTTTACTCAGGTAACCGTTAATTATAGGTTAAAACTGTCGAATTTCTAGTTATTAATTATGTTAGTGGGTGAAGCTTTTGGATAAGACCTCAATGGTATTGAACTTTATGTAAAGTTATTTGATGACAACCTTTGTCATGATGTTCCTGGGTTGAGAGAGGCTGCCAAGTGGAAAGGCTGGCACCGAAACATGTTTTGATTATCATGGCCAAGATCGCACAGCCAAACAGGGTACCCAACCCAAGATGGCAGAAGGTTTCTGAAGGTCTGTGAGGAGAGAATTGAAATTGATGCACTGTTATTATGCTCAATCCTCTTTGGTGTAGCTAATGCATTATCAGCAGACTCTCAGCAATTAGTTGCATTAGCCGTAATGCAATTAAGGAGGCCTGTGGGTTCATCATCCAGGCCCTTCAAATGCCGATAACTAATTAGACTAATTCTTGATCTAGAATCGCCATTGTGCAAAGTGTTTCCCTCATGGTTCAGAACGAGATAGAGAGAGAAGGAGGAGCCACTCAGCCAGGTATTTGCCAAAACAGGTGAAGCAATATCATCATGGTGCCCAGACGCTGATAGAGGGTGGGTGTGTGTGTGGTGGGGGGGTGGGGAAACTGCCAATAGTGGCTGAGCTTGGTAAGAAATCTTACCGGCCGATCAAAAGTAGCAGCACTTTTGGCTGTCCTGATGCAGAGGGGCCATGACACTTATCAATCAGTAGAAAGTATATTGTCATAAGAGATCGTGGGATGAATACATGCAGGAAAGATTGAAGAAAGCTCACCATATGGATTATCACAATCAGAAGGAAATATGACAAGCTTTGTGTGCAGAAGAGTAACTATAACATGAGATCAAATAAAAGGTGAAAACCCACAAAACAAGAGTTGGAATACAATCAGGATTCTACTTTTGAATGTTGTCACAAACAGTTTCGATTTCATTGTGGTTTTTTTTAAAACTAAAAATACAACTATGTTACAATTATTTAATCAAATTGACATTGGTCGTTTGATATTTTGTCTTTTGTAGGGTTAAAACAAATCCAGCCAAATCAGTATATGCAGTTTCTATTTGAATTTTTGTGGAATGGCAGTGTTTAGTTCTTTTTTATGAAAAAGTGGTTTTCATCGGCTATTCACAAATATAATGGAAGCCTCTAAATTACATTTTTGTTTCGGATTTGCAATTGTCGTTTTACAAAGGGAAACACCAAAAAGCCTCTCTCAAACATTAGCAATAGTAGCAATTCATGCTTAAAATAGCTCATGACAATGTTAAAGACAATTGATGGTATTAAAAAGAAGACAAAGAACTCATGGAACGAAAAAATATAAAAATAATTATAATCTTGCAGAGCTCATACTTAAATTATATTGAGTCATCCGTGAAATGAATGACCAAACTTAAGATTATTACACAGTGAAAGTCAAATGATTATTGGACTGTCTCATTGTGTTTCAGGGCCAGCATGTTTGTTTGTGTAGTGGGATGTTACTAGACTAGCCAGGCAGTCCTTTGCTGCTCTTGGTGTTATACATTAAGCAGATGATATTTTGGAAAGGGGGGGGGGTCTAAATGTTCGATCATGAAACAAGGTATTCCGTTTTGGATTCAAAATGGTGTTTGAAAAAAGAATAAATAATTATATTGCGTATTTATATATCACACACACACACACAGATCCTTGTCATTTGATTGGTGGAACACATGTCACATGTCATCCATTATATTGCCATGTATACTTTTATGACATTCCAAAATTTAATATTGGATAGGCTCGTCCAATAGGGATAATTATTGGATTCTTCACAGCATCAGTCCCAAAATTATCGTTCAGTGCTCACTTGTCTAATGGAGGCAAGGTCTTGTCTTGTCGAACAATGTTGGTGTTTACAAAGATCTATGTGTGAGTTGTATGAAACAAATATTTAATGCATTTCGTTCGCAAAATATAATCACTTGGTAAAATTTGGCTTTTCCATTTCACTTGGCTTCACCTCGTGAAATGGAATAGTCCACATTTCACCTCATGATTACAATCTGCAACAATGCGCTCAAATGCATCCAATATTTGTACAACATTATACAAAATAAACTTTCACCCATTAAGTTTGTTATTTTATGTATATATGTTGGGTCACACAAAGTGCGGATTCTGGTCTTTGACAATGACCGATGTTAGCCACAGGCAGTAAAGGTAGCACAAAATAATGATAATTAAAAAAAACCTAATGAAATATTAATCGCTCTGCGTAGAACAAAGACGTTCTCATGAATTGTTAATGATGTATTGCTTGTATAATCATTTCCATTTTAGAACTTGCTGCACGATATAACCTTATATATCAAATTTACATTTCCAAGCAGGTTAGTCTGGAATAATTTGTTGGAACTTTACAAAAAGACGAAAACTAGCAGAGATGTAAAAACTAAATATATTGGTGGATTAAGAGGTTCATTTTTTCAAATCCAAACTATTGTAGATGTTACTTACATATTATTTTACTAAATATATTGGTATTTATATTCATTGCTTACATAAACATAACCAGATATATAATTTCAATGCCAAAAAAAGAGGCCATTTCAGCTGCTATTTTTCAAAGCTAATGTCTTTTTCTCAAGGATGGCGCCTGGAATGTAATTAAAAGTTAATCATTTACAGTGTAGGTAAAGAAATGTATGTAAATGGTTGACTAAAAAGTTAACAAGAAATAAGGGGGATAAAACAATGTGGTACAAAACCTTTCAAAAATGCAGTTATTTTTAATAATTATTTGTTGTATCGTATGGGTGTGATCCTTGGCTACACGGCAGTTTACGGTTGAATGGCTTCTGACTAGCACCCACCGAACAAGGATATTGACAATATAGGGAGACCGCCAACATAGGGCTAGATAGCTCAGTTGGTAGAGCGCCGGCACGTCAATCCGGAGGTCGTTGGTTCAAATCCCGCTCTAGTAAATTTTTCCTTGTTCAACCCAAAATCAATTATTTTTTGTGTATACGCTTATGGTTCAGAAATGGTAAAGAAGGGTTACTTTGTAGTGGTCTCACACATTTAAATTGGGTTTAACATACAAAACCTTATCTGTTTATCATAGATTCCACACAATTATTGAATATCTTGAGCATTTGTTCATTTAAAGAAAAATGTGTGATTTTGTAGACGATTCCCTCAACCAACTTCAAATAACTGCGCAACACACTTTCACAAGTTTTGGCCAGTTTCTCTATAACTTCTGCTGGTTTCCTAATAACCTTTGCCTGTTTGTCAATAACAATAGCCAGTTTCTCAAAAGCTTTTGCAAATTGTTCAATAACTTGTGCCAGTTTTTCAAATAACTTTTGCTGGTATCTAAGAAGCTGTCGGCTATAAACATTAGTAATATTACACTGTCACAGGTTTGCTTTTGAACCAAATGCCTCGGGAAAAAAAGTTTATATGTTATACAGATGTTTTATAAAAAAACACTCAACAAGAAAATACACATGTTTTGCCAGAATCTGTAATAATGGGAACAAAAAAAGAAAGGTTTAGTTGAAAACAGAGAAATTGTTGAATCAGTGAGGGCTGTTTGGTCAAATTGCAATCTTAATCTACACCTGGGAGGTAAACAAATAATGTTCTCATTATAAATAACATTGTCCTTGATGCGCAGCCATGAAGAAGTAAAGTGTGATTGATTTTTGTTCACTTGGGTCTTGTAGATCTAGAACATGCTGGCGAGCGAGGAGCTATAATATGTTAATGTTATCAAGAAAGTCAGGTTCTTGATTTGACAGGGGATTCTGTTTTGTGGGTCCTGAAGCAATTAGTTTACGGGCGCTTCTGCCAAGATGCTTCTTTCAAAATATTTTAGCGTTTGGGATAAATTCTGTTGTGACAGCGTTATAAAGCTACGCAGTGTGGCATCGGGGTCAATAATCAAACTGTGCATGTTGATTAATCGCTAGTTACTGGCAATAAAAATAGGTCCAATCATTGGAAACCTTTCCCTTTTTTATTATTATTATATTTTTTGCTGTCAATATTACGACCAGAACAGATTAAAAACCTGTAATATTAAAGGGAGGGTATAGACGATGTGACCTCTGACGTCATTTGAAAATCATAACATGATGCGCGCGCATGTCGCCGGGCAAAACCTTTGTGTACTTGACAGCCAGCTAGAAAGTACACGCAATATTACCATGACTACGCGTCTTTTTGCCCGGCGGAACATGACTTGGACAACAGACTTGTCAACAGAGGGCGGTTTGAATGTAAACAGAGGTCACATCGTCTATACCTTTGGTAATTACTCTAAAAATGAATGACCATGAAAACTTACTTGGTACAGAGCACTGGAGAGCTGTTGATATTATAAAACATTGTTAGAAATGACCGCCTTTGAAGTATTGTAGTTTTAGAGAAAGAGGTAAATTTTCACTCAAAAGTTTGAATCTGAGCATGGCTCCAGGCCTTTCTCAGGCATCTGAAAGCACACAGTTTTATGCAACAATTGTGTTTTTTCTTTCATAATTTTCTTGCAATTTTGATGATCATTTTATGCATATGTTGGGATACACCAAGTGAGGATACTGGTCTTTGACAATTACCAAAAGTTCACCCTGCCTGTAAGATTGTTTCATATTGAACAAGCTTTTTTGAAAGCCATATCCATATTAAATGGCGTGCACAAAGCAAGTCAAATTGAAAGTACAAATGTTTACAGATTTACAAAAAACTATGGTATAAAGATGGTCATTGTGGGAAACTTCTCTGGAAATATTTTTGCTTAAAGTGCTATAGCTTTATGAGAAATGAGTGAAACATTTAGTTTTGGTCTTGGGGGAGTCCAAAACCTGATGTATGCGAAACAGTGAAAACACATATTGGTAGTTTTCACTAATTTCTTGTGACTCCGAAGACTAATTGAGTTGGTACTTTTACAGGTTTGTTAATTCATGTAGGCCTATGTGTTGGGTCACATAAAGTTCAGATACTGGTCTTTGATAATTGACCAATGTTGTCCGCGAGCTTTAAGCAAAAGTCTGTTCTGTGCTTAATGTTTAAAGCATGTTAGATTGGCTGTTTGAAACCGCCAGTGTGATAACAGCAAATTCAGAAAGAAACCAAGCTGTGTGTTAACCTGGTAGTCAATCAGTAATAATGATGTTTACTTAAAGTAGAATATTTAAAAAGCTGCAAACATGACGATAAAACAATTTCATTGTCGTTTGCTTTTTGACCAGTCACTTGGCTGTCCCATACAGTTTGATATTGGCTGTCCCATACAGTTTGATATTGGCTGTCCCATACAGTTTGACATGGGGCTCTGTACTTTAATGGGCTTCTAGACTTAAGAATATTAGCTGATATTGTGTTGTTTGTTTTTTGTTTTCACAATAGAATCGGCGGTATCAGGAGACTGAGTACACCTACAATGGCATCCCGTTCACACGCTCCCTAGGTTCACCCAGTCCTCCTCTTACGCCTAGCCCTTCCCGGGAGTCGACCCTCAACCAGGGTAATAACCACGCAGGTTCCAGCTGCTGTACTCGTTGGGCGCGGGGGAACCGCTACGAAGCCACGCCGACTTCACCCGAGGATTCGGACCTCAACGACGTGCACAGTCACGATCCCAAATCCAACCCCACCATTAAGAAGGAGGACCTATCCATGGATTCGTACCCCAAGATGAACTGCACGACAACGGTTACCACGGCTATCGTTACCATGTCTCCACCAACTACAGCCGGGAGTGGTGACTCCCTTAACACAACGGTGAGCACAAGATCAAGTCCGGGAGTAGTTCGAGTCTCTGCACTATAGCACAGGTCAGAGAGGACATGCATAAGCAGCCCTGACTTCAGCCTCTACTAGTAACGAGCCGTTTTATGTAAAGCTTGTCGTTATTTGATTGCCTTACGAAAAAAATTAATTCGCTGTGTTGAACTGCTGTTGTTTTGAAACTAATGCCAATGACCGTGATGATGTCGACGACGGGGGGACAAGGTAATTAGCGAGACTAAAATGAAGACAGTCAAGGTTTGCAAACCGCGGCATCATTTTCCAGCAGGTGTAAAATTACATTCGGTCACACTCTGAGCACTTCACCGACTGATCATGCTGGGGGATACGCCGGAATCAAGCTGATCAACACCACCAAATGGAGGGGGATGGTACACATTAGGCTGCTATCCACTCACTGCTGTGGATCATCAGTCTCATTAGCCCCTCTGATTGGTGTCCTTCCTACTAAGGGAAAATGTGCATGAGTGTGTGAAAGCAAGTTGAAGGATTTTTTTTATTATTGTTTGTTATTGTCCGGTTTAGTTTGATTATTTTATAGTGAAATGAAAATGTACAGAGCCGTTTTGTGAGTGGTGAATGACAGTCAATGCTTACTGCAACCTGCCGAAGCGGGGGCATGGCGGCTAATAATGCACTTTGTATTTAGAACTCTTATCCCCTTCTCTCTGTAATCTCGTCGTGGTATTACGCATCAACCTTGCTCTGTATTAAGTAATCCTATTCGATATACCCCAGAAAGAAAAAAAAAAGAAAATACAAAAAATAAAGAAGGAAGAAAAGAGAAGAAAAAAAATACATACACAAAAACAAACATGCAAGCTTGCTGGAGAGAACATTCTTACTTCTGCCGAGTCTACGCATTTAACATGCTGCAAATATGCAAGAACAAGAAGCGCTCAATGAAAATGTCCTGACAACATAATGACCTAAATATTAGTTATTTGATTTCACTTAATGCAGTTATGGTTTACAGAGTTCCTTGTTAGAGAGAAAAACCACTGACAAGATTAGGTGCCATCCGATGCAAGGGTAACCCAGCAACAACACTCAGCCAATTGGCTCAAAAAGCTGTCTGCATTTAGCCACAATTGTAACTAAATAATCGTTCTTCACCCCCCCCCCCCCCCCCAAGTCAATTTAATTATAAGTCTCAAGTTATCGCAACGAGACAGATCAAAAGTAATTCAAACTCTTGTTAAGTCACAAGCTGCGCTCTATATGATGTTGTTGTTGTCAAGCAATTTCTTTACTCAAATTGATCATCTTTTTCTTCACATATTTTTCTCTGCATGCCTAGTCGGGCGAATCCCTTGTTCATAGCTGATTTCCTTGTTTATGGTTTCTCAGCTGTGCCATTGGAAATTGTAAACACAGTACTAAGTATTGCTGTGCCTAGAACTTTCCTGTTTTTGGGGTGTTTTTTGTTGTTGACAAAATGCAGTTGCACACCTGAAGTCTTGAATTCAGCAACTGCCTTTAGACTTCCACAAGTCTCTCGTGTATTTGAACCTTCCGTTCCCCTACTTTAACTAGGCCGAATGATGGAATATGTGCAAGAACTTTAACACAGTCCTAAAAAGACGAAAGTGCAGGAAGCAGAATACAGCATTCAGGCTGAAAACAAAGTAATGCTCTGCCATTTATAGAAAAGTGCAAATTCAATTTCAGATTAAATGGGGGGGATCAACCTTGTGTTTTTTCATGTATGTAGAGGGGATTTCAATCTGCAAGGGATGTATTTGAAGGGGTTCATGGCAGCTGTCAGCGTACAAGTCCCCATGTCACAGACACACAGTCATATCTGCTTAAACCTCATCTACTGATTGCCATTTAAAGATAACAATTTGAAATTGAAGTATGCCTGGTGGATCAACGATTCGCAGTTGATACCTGAAAAAGGGGGATTTTGTAAATAATAACCAAATTTGTTAACTCAAAATTTAAAAAAACCAGACTGTTGCATATCAAGGGGAATTACTCCATTAAAAAAAAAATGTTTTCTGTGATTGCAGAAAAGTCATTGGCCCCAGAACAAAGTTGGAAATATTAAGAGGTCCAAGTAGTCTTGACATGTTGATGGACAATCTTCCAAGTATTGTAGTCTAGTTTTTTTTACTCAAGCTCTGTCTTTCTCTCTCGCTTCATGGACACACCACAAAAGTTACCACGCTGCTTTTATAACCAGATGGCGAGTGCAGCGCACTGTTGTACATACATGCCCTTATGCTCTCTATCTATATTATTATTATATACATATTTATTAACTAATCAGATTATTCAATATAATTTCCATCAAAGATCAATATTTGGTAGCAAGCTATCAAGACTGTATTCAAAATATCCAAATCAACCTGTGTATGATATAGTCCTAGTTATTATAAACAATACATGTTCAAAATGTCCTCTGTAAATGTTATGAGTGTACATGTATACCATCAAAATGTGCATCAAAATAATATCCAGATTTTGTGTTAATTATTATTATTCTTGTTTAAGTTCCCAATTTGTTGTGGAAACCTTCTTTATTTGATGTCATACAGTAACATATAGGGTTTGTGTCAACAGTAACGGACTGGTTGTAACAACAGCGTCTGGGACATTCTTGGGTGGAAGGACTGATTATGTAGAAAAATGTTAATTTGTGAGCTTGTGAAGTTACGAGATGTTTGTTTCTTTGTATGCCTAAATGATTTTTTCATTATTTGCAATAAATCATTTTGTATAAAGTATGGTATGTTTGGAGGTATATAAAATATGGCTTTCATTTTCTCTTTTTCATAAACAAACAAAAAAAGGATGCAATGCCCGCCATATTGGGTACGGTTTTAACTTAAACTTAAATTGGGTTATTTTTGTACAAATGGTTGTATTCATATTGTAATTGTTAATTTACGGACTCTTGTATCAAACCATAGTGGATTTTTAGTTGGTTTCAACTTGAAGTTCACTCATGTTTATTCCGTTTAAACTTTTATCCAAGTACATGTAGAAACTAGAATTTGGCTGAGGTTTTGATTCAGTAGAGCAGTTTTTCAATAATTTTTCAAAAATCATGGACTTCTTTCCCATATCTTGGTACAGGCTTTCCTTATAGACCAATCATATTCAAATTTTATTCCATATAATATGGGAGGAGTCAGTCATTTTCCAGCTTCTTATGATAAATTTACATAAATTTTCATAATAGTACACTTAGTTTGTTCCTCATTAGACAATTATAACAAACCTACACAATTAATTTTAAATAAATACACATTTTGTTTCCTCATTGGCCAATATAAACATTGAATTCTATGTCTTGGTCAGGAATTTGTTTAGTCTGCTTTACTCACAGCTTATAGAACACCAAGGTTCATGTATTGATCAGTTTAAAATATCAAAAGTTTACTCTAATAATTTGCATGATTATTGCAATGGAGACCAATTATGGCACAGCAATCTTATCCATCAAAAAGAAACATTCAGAATTCATAGCCACTTGTTTTGTCATCCACACACAAAGACAAACTGTATCACTTTACACAAACATTGGCTACCTGTCATTTAAAGGCACTGAACACGTTTGGTAATTGTCAAAGACCAGTATTCTCTCTTGGTGTATCCCAACATATGCATAAAGTAACAAACCTGTGAAAATTTGGGCTCAATTGGTCATCGAAGTTGCAAGAAAATAATGGAAGAAAAAACACCCTTGTTGCACAAATTTGTTTGCTTTCAGATGCCTGAAAAAGGCTTCAGGCCTGAAGTCTTTTTCAGATTCAAATATTTTAGTGAGAAATTACCTCTTTCTCAAAAACTATGTTACTTCAGAGGGAGTGGTTTCTCAAAATGTTTTATACTATCAACAGCTTTCCGTTGTTCGTTACCAAGTAAGTTTTTATGCTAATATATATTTTGAGTAATTACCAAATGTGTCCAGTACCTTTAAGGGTCTAATTTCATAGAGCTGCTTAAAGCACAAAACTGTTAACCAAAGGTAAGCAGGAAACCAGTCACTGATTGTGGGTGCTGAATTGTATAACAGGTAAGCAGAATTAAGTTGTGCTTCGTTACTTTTTTGTTCTTAAAGCAGCTCAAGAGGTACGCAAGGAAATATTTATAAAAAATTCTGCTTAGCAAGGTTGGTAACCTTATTCTGGTAAGCATATTTCCGTTGTGCTTAACTTCTTCTTGTGCTTAAGCAGCTCTATGAAATTAGACCAAGGTTAGGTTTTCATTTTCAATAGAAATATCTCATATCATTCATTAAGGCAGTCATTAAATCATGATTTAAAATGTCCTGGTTTTGGTAGATTCAGTCGATCATGCCAAGGTTAAACCATCCATTGGGGGTAAGCATGCAAATTTCAAACTGCAAAGGTTTGACTGTTGAGTTTGAAAAAATGAAACGCTGAGGGTTTATGTATGGATTTAGGATGCTTCCAAGCTGCCATCCCCCTAAAAAAAACATAAAAATGGATAAATAAACAAACAAAATAAACAAATACATAAATTGAATGAATAAACTATAACAAAAAGAACTGACTGGCAAATAGATTAGATACCCATATATGATTTAATATAGTTTGTATACTACATGTAGGCTTTATATCAATGTGATTTATCGCAAGGGTTCCAACAAGAATCATATTTGCCTTCTGAGTGTGGATGAGTCATGGGCCCAGTTTCATAAAGCTGTCGAGCAGAAAACATAACTTAGCAATTTTTTATTTATTTTTTGCTTAGCCAGAAATAAGTAGAGCACCAGTTGTAACGATGTAAACTTCATGGAATTTCGGCTGGTGACCTGTTTCTCTTCAGCAATATTTTCTCGTCCCAATTTTATAGAGCTGCGTAAGCTGACAGTTTTCCCTTGACAGTGTTGTGTTAAGCACAAATTTGTAGGACACCAGTCACAGATGATGCATGTGACACAGTAATTTTGGCTGGTAGCCTTATTCTGGTAAGCGTAATTTTGTTGTGCTAAGCTCCTTTTTGCGCTTAAGCAGCTCTATGAAATAAGGCCCTGGTCCTAAGCCGGATGTAGGACTGCGAATCATATCATACTTTGCTATTAAATCATAGTTGCTATCAAACATATATATAATCAATTATGTATACGTACCTTGTGTGAAACATACAGAAAAGCAGTTTATTTGTGCTGTTCTCAAATTGACTGATTGATTGATTGTCATCTTCATTTGTTACATTTTATTTGAGTTTCTCATCCTGTAATGTTTCATGATACATCATGTTCATTAAATCCATTTGTAAGGTTCATTGCGCAGACAAAGCTGAGGTGTCTGTGGGCTAAGCATAAAGCCCTGAGGAACACCTAGATGTGTTTAAATGCCATATTCGGTTTTGCCCAATCAATGTGCTTAAATATACCTCATACTCATTAACTCAATTTCTTAAGGTTTTTTGCCAAGACAAAGCTGAGTATTGTTCTCTATTTTCTGTATGGGCTAAGCATAGTGCCCTGAGGAACACCAAGAGGTGTGTTTTGTGTAATTACATAATAATGAAACATTTTTCAGTACCTGATTTTTCAGTCTGAAGAAACCTGAAACCAATTTGTAAAGAAGTTTCAGTAGAAAGTTAAGAGATATTCCTTCTTGATATAACAAAAATACCAGCAGGTGCAAGTTATAATTAACTTGTTCCTTAGGGGTCTTCCATTGTTTTTGTCATTAATCCACAAATGTATAAATTATCAAACAATTCAACTATTGATATAGTCGCATTTATGGGCAGGCTGGCGGAAGAGTAAAAACTTGTCAAAAGGAACGACTCATTTCAGCCTTAAGGATATTTATAACTTTTTTATTTTTATTTGGATCATTGGATAACTTATATGGATAGTTTGACCGAGCAGGAATAATGGCGAATTTATTTTATATATTACTATAAAGAATATGATATATAATATACACACAGTTGGTGTACTATAACCCGCATAAAGGCAAACTTCTTTTGCAGTGTCTTAATTATCTCTATAGTACTATTTATGACAAATTAATGTTTTTCTGAATTATACGATTATTTCTATTCTCAAGTCTGAATTCGTTAGAATAGGCACGGGGACTGTGTGTACATATTAGATCAATAAATCCGAACGTGTAGATTTTTTCAAAATGAGTAAATAAGTAAACACTGGTTCAAATAAACAGATGTTGATTGTGTAGGTGCCTTTGCAAACCTTTTAAGCGGCGATTTGAACCAGATTTAGCCAACCTAATTAATATATATTCTTAGAAATTTTTAGTAACTGTGAACTATTTATAGAAGTAGATCTGTAATATTGTGGGTCAAGAAACTTGTCGGGTGTTAATTTTCACAAGTGAAAGCGTTGTCGGAGAAAGCAGTAACGGCAGAAAATACTCGTTTTGAAATGTGATGGCACTAAAAAACAAAATCAAACCAAAACACAAAAACCAAAATCAATTCAAATCACGGCTTAGCGTCGACTAAACATTTGAAATTTATTAAGAGCAATGAGGAAATTAATGACCGAAGAGATCTTGACCAACAGTGTCTTTTGCAAAGAGATTCACCCACAAATCTTAGGTAGAATTCTCATTTTGCGCCTTTCGTTTTTGCTTTTTTGTTTTTTCCTCAGCCAAAGATATTGCATTTACGATTGTACAGTTTTTGGAGCCATTTGCCTGATGGGTAAGGCAGTCAGCATAGTCATTGTCATGCAAAGTTATGTAAATAGACTGTCTTGCATATTCATGAGACGAAATTGTATATATAAAGAAAGCATTCCTTCTTTGGGTTTATCACGTGTGATATTTATTAATACTATATATAATAATTAGGAACATGGTACTAATCTCTTGGTCTCTTCAAATGACGACCGATGTTTTTAAGCCTGTGAGTGTTGAACATTATTCCAAGTAGTGGACTTTCATTAATTCAGAGTAAAGTTTAACAGTAGAATTTTTACCTACATTATTTAAATACAACACAGTTGGGTTTTTCTCTTGGTGCAGATCTGTAGTTATAGCACTCTATAACTTTTTCTTTTTGTTATGTTTTTTGGAAATCAAGTTTTATTGATTTCATTCAAGTCCTCTCTGCTCGGATTTATTTACGAGACAGGTGCTGGGGCTGATTTTTCTTTTCATCGGTGGGGCATTTTATTGTTGTTATTTTTTGTTCTTCAATTCGGAATTGAAATTGTTTTGCAATTTACATATTGATTTGAATGCCCTATTAAATGTTTATGACACCATAAGTAACACATTGTGTGTTGATTGGTTTGTTGGTTGGTTGGTTGGTGAGGAGCATTATTAAGCCAATATAAGTCACGATCTAGCAGTGACTTTTAAAAAGTGTCCCGAAACAACATTCCCTTTTTCATAACCAGAATAGTGACTTTTAAGTGTTTGCATGGTGGAGTACAGTAAGATATAGCTTCATCTCTCAGTGAGTGTGTTAGTGCAGCTGTTAAGGTAATAATTGTGCACTTTGTGGTAAAAGCATGAAATTTGCTATGATGGTTGGTATTGGGCTAATTATCAATTTTAGACGTGGACCCACCTTGGTTCTCTCCTATTTGAAAATCATCAATTTAAGTTCGGACTTAAAATAGTGTTAAAAATTGCCCCTTTGTGGGCGGATGTTCGTTTTTTGAACTGAGTGATGTTTTTGAAATTGAAATACTATAAAGGAAATATATTTCATTTGAATTTAATTGATTTCTTAATTAACCCCTCTGTTGTGGGTGGGGCCAGAATACTAAACATGAGGTGTCTAAGTTAAACATACATGCAGGATTGCAGGTGGGTGTGTATGTAACAATACAGTCAAGCACACCCAAGCAGCCACAAATCTCATCAACAGTATACGAATGACATGTCTTGGGCCAGCAAAGTCTGCTATTCATGTCATAGTTGTGATGTCAGACTTAATCACCCGCTACACCGTGGCTATGTCCAGCTCACGATTTCAAATCTCACACCATGTTGTGCTATGATAGCACATGCCATGCAGACCAGTAAAATAAATAACTTTGAAAAGGGCAGACTTTGTTGCGTTTTTGAGAAATTTGTGTAGGATTTAACATCATGGCAATTATCTTTCTTTGGGTTATCAGGTTCTAAAAAATTGGTTTAACAGCAAGAAGTTTTATCAGTATGCTCTGAGAATGCTGGATTGTGATGATTCATGCTGCTCAAGTACTATGGATGAGGTTAGCTCAACGATGAGAGTAGGCAGAAAACAGGAACAGGGTTCTACTCCGGGAGTAGGTTGGGGATGCTCACTGGGAAAGGGAAGAATGAAGAATGAAGAATAATGATGAAGAATAATAAATGAATGAATGAGCCTCTCTAATGCATTTGTGGTGCCACGGCTGGATGGTAGAGATGAGTTTTGCAGCACCCTCGCAACTTGGTATTCGGCCAAAGTTTCCTCTCTATCTGAAGAGTGAAAAGTGAAGAGTGAAGAGTGAAGAAAAGTGAAGAGTGGAGAAGAGTGAAAAGTGAAGAGTGGAGAAGAGTGAAGAGAAGTGAAGAGTGAAGAAGAGTGAAGAGAGAAGAGGGAAGAGTGAAGAGTGAAGAAGCGTGAAGACTGAAGAGTGAAGAGTGAAGAAGAGTGAAGAGTGAAGAGTGAAGAAGAGTGAAGAGTAAAGAGTGAAGAAGAGTGAAGTGTGAAGAGGAGTGAAAAGTGAAGAGTGAAGAAGAGTGAAGTATGAAAAGTGAAGAGTGAAGAAGAGTGAAGAAGAGTGAAGAGTGAAGAGTGAAGAAGGGTGAAGAGTGAAGAAGAGTGAAGAAGGGTGAAGAGTGAAGAAGAGTGAAGAAGGGTGAAGAGTGAAGAGTGAAGAAGAGTGAGAAGAGTGAAGAGTGAAGACTGAAGAAGAGTGAAGAGTGAAACGTGAAGAGTGAAGAAGTATGAAGAGTGAAGAAGAATGAAGAAGAGTGAAGAGTGAAGAGTGAAGAAGAGTGAAGAGTGAAGAAGAGTGAAGAAGAGTGAAGAGTGAAGAGTGAAGAAGAGTGAAGAGTGAAGAAGAGTGAATAGTGAAGATTGAAGAAGCGTGAAGAGTGAAGAGTGAAGACTGAAGAGTGAAGAAGAGTGAAGAGTGAAGAGTGAAGAAGAGTGAAGAGTGAAGAAGAGTGAATAGTGAAGAGTGAAGAGTGAAGAGTGAAGAATGACGAAGAGTGAAGAGTGAAGAGTGAAGAAGAGTGAAGAGTGAAGAGTGAAGAAGCGTGAAGAGTGAAGAGTGAAGAATGACGAAGAGTGAAGAGTGAAGAGTGAAGAATGACGAAGAGTGAAGAGTGAAGAAGAGTGAAGAGTGAAGAAGAGTGAAGAGTGAAAAAGAGTGAAGAGTGAAGAGTGAAGAAGAGTGAAGCGTGAAGAGTGAAGAGTGAAGAAGAGTGAAGACTGAAGAGTGAAGAGTGAAGAAGAGTGAAGAGTGAAGAGTGAAGAAGAGTGAAGAGTGAAGAAGAGTGAATAGTGAAGAAGAGTGAAGAGTGAAGAAGAGTGAAGACTGAAGAGTGAAGAGTGAAGAAGAGTGAAGAGTGAAGAGTGAAGAAGAGTGAATAGTGAAGAGTGAAGAGTGAAGAAGCGTGAAGAGTGAAGAGTGAAGAGTGAAGAATGACGAAGAGTGAAGAGTGAAGAAGAGTGAAGAGTGAAAAAGAGTGAAGAGTGAAGAAGAGTGAAGCGTGAAGAGTGAAGAGTGAAGAGTGAAGAAGAGTGAAGACTGAAGAGTGAAGAAGAGTGAAGAAGAGTGAAGAGTGAAGAAGAGTGAAGAGTGAAGAGTGAAGAAGAGTGAAGAGTGAAGAAGAGTGAATAGTGAAGAGTGAAGAGTGAAGAGTGAAGAAGCGTGAAGAGTGAAGAATGAAGAGTGAAGAAGAGTGAAGACTGAAGAGTGAAGAGTGAAGAAGAGTGAAGAAGAGTGAAGAAGAGTGAAGAAGAGTGAATAGTGAAGAGTGAAGAGTGAAGAAGCGTGAAGAGTGAAGAGTGAAGAGTGAAGAGTGAAGAGTGAAGAATGACGAAGAGTGAAGAGTGAAGAGTGAAGAAGAGTGAAGAGTGAAGAGTGAAGAGTGAAGAAGCGTGAAGAGTGAAGAATGACGAAGAGTGAAGAGTGAAGAAGAGTGAAGAGTGAAGAATGACGAAGAGTGAAGAGTGAAGAAGAGTGAAGAGTGAAGAAGAGTGAAGAGTGAAGAGTGAAAAAGAGTGAAGAGTGAAGAAGAGTGAAGACTGAAGAGTGAAGAGTGAAGAAGAGTGAAGAAGAGTGAAGAGTGAAGAAGAGTGAAGAGTGAAGAAGAGTGAAGAGTGAAGAAGAGTGAATAGTGAAGAGTGAAGAAGCGTGAAGAGTGAAGAGTGAAGAGTGAAGAGTGAAGAGTGAAGAATGCCCAAGAGTGAAGAGTGAAGAGTGAAGAAGAGTGAAGAGTGAAGAGTGAAGAGTGAAGAAGCGTGAAGAGTGAAGAGTGAAGAGTGAAGAGTGAAGAATGACGAAGAGTGAAGAGTGAAGAAGAGTGAAGAGTGAAGAAGAGTGAAGAGTAAAGAGTGAAGAGTGAAGAGTGAAGAAGAGTGAAGCGTGAAGAGTGAAGAGTGAAGAGTGAAGAAGAGTGAAGACTGAAGAGTGGAGAGTGAAGAAGAGTGAAGAGTGAAGAAGAGTGAAGAGTGAAGAAGAGTGAAGAGTGAAGAAGAGTGAAGAGTGAAGAGTGAAGAAGAGTGAAGAGTGAAGAAGAGTGAAGAGTGAAGAAGAGTGAAGAATGAAGAGTGAAGAAGACTGAAGAGTGAAGAGTGAAGAAGAGTGAGAAAGAGTGAAGAGTGAAGAGTGAAGAGTGAAGAAGAGTGAATAGTGAAGAGTGAAGAGTGAAGAAGCGTGAAGAGTGAAGAGTGAAGAGTGAAGAGTGAAGAGTGAAGAATGACGAAGAGTGAAGAGTGAAGAGTGAAGAAGAGTGAAGAGTGAAGAGTGAAGAAGCGTGAAGAGTGAAGAATGAAGAGTGAAGAAGAGTGAAGACTGAAGAGTGAAGAGTGAAGAGTGAAGAGTGAAGAAGAGTGAAGACTGAAGAGTGAAGAAGAGTGAAGAGTGAAGAAGAGTGAAGAGTGAAGAGTGAAGAGTGAAGAAGAGTGAAGAATGACGAAGAGTGAAGAGTGAAGAAGAGTGAAGAAGAGTGAAGAGTGAAGAGTGAAAAAGAGTGAAGAGTGAAGAGTGAAGCGTGAAGAGTGAAGAGTGAAGAGTGAAGAAGAGTGAAGACTGAAGACTGAAGAGTGAAGAAGAGTGAAGAGTGAAGAAGAGTGAAGAGTGAAGAAGAGTGAAGAGTGAAGAAGAGTGAAGAGTGAAGAAGAGTGAATAGTGAAGAGTGAAGAAGCGTGAAGAGTGAAGAGTGAAGAGTGAAGAGTGAAGAATGACGAAGAGTGAAGAGTGAAGAGTGAAGAAGAGTGAAGAGTGAAGAGTGACAAAATGAAAACGCGACGGACAAAATGAAAACGCGACGGACAAAATGAAAACGCGACGGACAAAATGAAAACGCGACGGACAAAATGAAAACGCGACGGAATTGAGTTTTTCCAAAGGAGTGGCACATAATATGGAGCACCATAGGATGAAGAGTATCGGTATTTTCAAAGTTGAATATGGTGTTTTATTTTGACACCTAGGCCCTACAAAATAATAAATCAAAAAAACGAAACAAAAAACAAACATGGCAAACGTAAAACCAAAATGGGGTGTAGACCAACCTTCAGATCTGACTAAATTTCACCATTAGGGCCTAAACAAACGCCCATTGATTATTTTAACCGCCATTTATTAAACTTTACGTTCTTATCATCGTTCCCGTTCATTACTGCGAGAGCCAGTTGCGTCCCTCGTGCATTGGACGGACAGCAGACACAGGCAGTTTGAACCAGCCAAAGGTACCATTGACCGCTTAACACAAGAGATACATGCTTGATTATTGTTAACACCGTGGATGAAATACCAGCATTTGGTGGGATATAATGTTTCTAAAGGTAAGCTTTATTGTGTAGTTTATGCAAGGTCAAAGTATAGAATACGAACGGGCCTCTTGGAACCCGTGTAAAAACTGAAATAGTCACAAAATGGGTAATTTTGTGGCATTGCATGCACGTCCGTAAACAACGGCACTTGAAAGTACAACGGCTAGAACGTTGAGCCAATTGTAGTTTATTGTGCCAGTACAATGGCGACTTGCCGTCAAATAAAGCGAATCTCCAAATTTACTTTTCTTTAATAGAGTATTTCATTGTTACATAATATTTTACCTTTTTGTAAATTTCCTAATAATAGGCCTATATTCCTGATGTATATAGGCATGGATGCAAGTTGTGGTATCTGAGATCATGCTGAGATCAATGTGTGTTTTTCTAAAATAAAAAAAGGGGATTACAATAACAGCTGTTGTCAACTGCTTATTGCCATGTAATCTGTGACATTTGTTTACATCACAAGAGCCACAGAGCCTGGACTTCCTGCAGGCACGATTTGTATACAACTCAATGGAATACAACATCAAATAAATCTGATATTTTATGGAGATTGCTCTGTCTGTTTTTGTTAATCAATTTGGAAAAATGTCTGTATCCTGCCACCACTTTTTCATTCGTTATGAAATAAAACGGTATCTATTTTACTCAAATGAAATATTCCTTTCTGTAAAAATTAGTGAAAAAGTGGTGGCAGGATATACGGAAATGTTTCCATCAGTTGTTCATATAAACAAATGGGACACAAAGCTGTCAGGTTTAGTTCTGACAATTTCCCATTTGACAAGTGAAGTATCTTGCCTGCCAGACAGGTCCTGGAATGTACAAAGTCAATCTTTTAACAAAGGCTTTGTAACAAAGGCTACATGCTATAATCACATTTCAACCATTTTCAACCTTTCTTGACCTTTTTAAGACACTGAAAAGTTTTAATGAAAGGGGGGGGGGAGGGGTGCAGGTATTGTAAGTTGAAATTAAATTTGCTGGTTTTAATTTGAGATTTTCTTATATAATGCGTCACGCGTGAATATAATTATTATAATGCGTGAATGTAAGCAAGTGTTTAATATGACTTTTGTGTCGCCCCCCCCATTTTATTTTAATGCCCCCCCCCTCAAAGTTTCTGAAATTGTGCTTGTGTGGGTCAAAGAAAATAACTGAAATTCTAAATTAGATTTTCAATTTACAAAAGTATAGGCCTACAGGCAGTTGAAACAATTTTGAACATAAATGATTTTGTTGAAATAATTCTGAGTAGCTTCTGCCCCACTCCCCTAAACTCTTTGGCGCACAGAATAAGTCGGGGTGAATTAACAAATTCTATCAAAAATATATTTAAGAAATTATATAGTAACATAAAATGTGTATGTTTGACCGTAATACAAAGCCTTGTTTAAACCTTGTGTATGCTTGTAGATTCAATGATGTGTATGCTTGACCATACACAACAAAGTCAATATGAATTTACAACCATACCTGAGGCTTTATGCATGAATGAACATGGATAGGTTCCTATGTAGGGCTAGGTGCTTCTTAAAGCTTAAGCCCTCAGGGTAGGAAATGGTTGGTAGAGGAAGGGTATGAGGGTATAATGGGGAGTTTTGGGTGGGACTGTGAGGGTGGGATTTGGTGTTGAGGTGAGGTGCTAGTGTACAGGGTTGTGTCAGAGTTTGGAACACCTATGTACAGTGTATAGGTGATTGTTACACTACAAACCCGGTCCCCTGTCTTCTCATCAGAAACACAGAGCAAATAGCATCATCCACTCCTTTAAAGCAGTTGGAGCCTGACTTTGTTTTTAGAATGATTCAAAAAGGGCCTACAAAAGTTTGACTGACTTTAGGATTCTGAGCTCAAGAAAAAGCTTTGAGATGTTCACAGGATGGCGCATAATATAGACCTTATGCATATTACGCCATTTGAGTAGGGCGCCCTCAGCTAGAGGTTAAAGGAATCTCTGTCTGTGGCCCATCCTGTGCGCAGTGCATACATAGTTGTGCTTTTCATCATTGTTTTAAATCTAAGATGGTGGTATGATGACGTCAATGCACGAGGTCCCTTATTTTGTATATTTGGAAAACAGCCTCTTTTACAATGTCAGAAGCTTGTTGGTTTTATCTTCCTAGAAATGATAGTAACCTCAAGCTATCCTGGAAATCCTAAAACAGCATTATAGCCTGTACAGCATTATAGCCTGTAGGCTTGAAAACCTTTGGAGAAAAGATGGAAAATGTCCACTAAACACTCAGGTATGCACATCACAAATCTTCTGTGCACATGTACCCAACTTGAAGTACTGCATTCAGCTGAAGGATTCAGCTTTCTTCTCTAGGTTTTCCAGACTCTGGTCATAAGTGCACTGTGGAAAAAAAGATGCTAGACAATTATCGATTCTCCAAACCCATTTGCAGAGAAGACTATGTCCGAATGCAAGGTTCAGATGCAGAGAAAAATATAACCAAACATGTTCTCCCAAGTAACTCAACACATGCAACAGCATGCACCTAATATTGAAGTGTTGGCATTAAGTGAAAACAGAATCGCTTTTCAATGTGAACATCTGGCAAGTAAACAGGACCCAGGCATGGAAAATCACACAAGATCAACACTCCAAAACGATTTATGAATTCTAAATGAATTTAAAGCTTTCTCCCATCCCGATGAAAATGAACCTCTTGGACCTGTTCCCACACCTCTTCACAACCTTCTTTCCGGGGATAACTCATAAATCCCACCAACCATTTAGAATACACATATTTCTTTGTTATGTGTTTGTTCTTGTCCCCGCCAGTCATTAAGTGTATACCTCACTCTTCCAAATCCATCCCTCATGCATGATGCTTGGGTGAATCACCTGGAATACCCTACATGCCAGCAGGGTCAAAAACACCTGTAAAACTGCCTCCTCTGGGGCAGTTCATTATATGCATGATACAATGAATGCCAACAGAATTATGCTGAGAGGGACGGATCTGCCGTCAAAAGTAGCACGTGCGTGTATATACTGATGGGAAGGAGGTAATGAATGGCATACCAATTACACTGGCGGATGTTAATGGCGAATAAGCTGCTATGTGAATGCCTTGTGTGTGGAGGAGGTACTGCATCACCACTGATCACAGCCAATGAGTAGAATGACCTTTATATCAAGATGCAAATATCTACATCAGCTTCCATCATGGAGGAAGGAAGAGATGCTGAAGTAGAACCACTCAAAGAGAGGCTGGAGGGAATAGAAAAAGGCTAGCCTCATTCATGTAAAAGCACAAATGGACATTTGCATACAATGCAGTCTGATAACGTACCAGTACACACTTGACAATGTGGACCATACTGGAGCATATAACAAAATTTGAAGCAAAGTTTACTCCCTTGCACTGATGCATACTCACTGCCCATCATAGTTTACTCCCTTGCACTGATGCATACTCACTGCCCATCATAGTTTACTCCCTTGCACTGATGCATACTCACTGCCCATCATAGTTTACTCCCTTGCACTGATGCATACTCACTGCCCATCATAGTTTACTCCCTTGCACTGATGCATACTCACTGCCCATCATAGTTTACTCCCTTGCACTGATGCATACTCACTGCCCATCATAGTTTACTCCCTTGCACTGATGCATACTCACTGCCCATCATAGTTTACTCCCTTGCACTGATGCATACTCACTGCCCATCATAGTTTACTCCCTTGCACTGATGCATACTCACTGCCCATCATAGTTTACTCCCTTGCACTGATGCATACTCACTGCCCATCATAGTTTACTCCCTTGCACTGATGCATACTCACTGCCCATCATAGTTTACTCCCTTGCACTGATGCATACTCACTGCCCATCATAGTTTACTCCCTTGCACTGATGCATACTCACTGCCCATCATAGTTTACCATTTTGTGAGTCAAATTGCTTGTAATATTAATGTCGGGCATAACTGCGATTGCGTCATGTAAAATGCACTCTGACGGTGCCTCACTGGCTGACTCCCTGAATGACACAACCAAAACTTCTCCTCGGCCTACTTTCCTATGCAAAACTTTGAAATGCTAGGTGGTGGCAGATTTGCCTGGTAAATTTCAATTTTTGGTTTTAGGCATGAGCACATTCCCAAGAACAAGGGATTTAACTGAAAAGTGAAAGGCTGCTACCTGTGAGCTTGTGTGACAAAGATATCTTGATCGGTACAAATCTGCTCCCAAATCCATGGCATTGCTTTAACCACAGAACTCAGCTGTAAAGCTCGTGATGTAAAGTAGGTTTCCAAACTTTGTCAGAAGCACTAAAACTTACCATAACACTTTGATCATTCCATCTGCATCAAAAATTGCCTCACAATCGATCTATCATAAAAAAATATGGTATTTTCCCTTAACTTTTAGTGTCAGTGTCAATACATTCACTCAAAGATAAAAATGAGTACATGCATTAAAAAATAGTTTACTCCTGATAAGAAAGGCTGTCTCTGCAGCAGGGTGGGGGGGGGGGGGGGGGTAGGGGGGTTAAATCTGCTGGTGATTGGTGAGTGGGCTGCGCAGGCATCTCCAGCCTAAAGATTTGCAGACTGCTGGTAGCATATTTTTATGGCATTTGAAGACCCAACAAATTACTTTTGCTTATTTTGATTGCTGCAATCAAAATAAGCCTGATGTGAATGTGCACAAAATCCCTTCAAATACAAAAATTCAAATGTTTTTTCTAAATTGTGACAATCAATGTGACAATCAATGTGACAATCAATGTGATAATCAATGTGACAATCAATGTGATAATCAATGTGACAATCAATTTGATTCAATTTTTACAGGTTGTTTGTGTGGTGTGTTTACTGATGACTAGAAGACGGAACAATACTTGACATGAAATCTGCTGGCATCATTCACAGGTGAGTTCTTGAATAAGGGAATCAATGTGTGGTGAAGAGGTTTTAAACAAGTGGTTTAAAATTATCAAGAACCAGGCCTCGCCGGTTTAAACCACTAGTTTAAACAAACTTTGATTCCCAAACTTTGATTCCCATTCATAAATAACTTCCCCTTGAAAATATAGACAAAAACCTGTAAAAAGTCAAGAACAAATTGGACAGTTTTCCCCCCTCGGTCGTCTGCAGCTCACTTCGATTCGGCGTTAAATTTCTAGACACATTGCACCACGCGTAACACGTGTCTCTTTAAGCGCTATAAGGTTTAGTCCGACACACAACACTGTATCACCCCTATCAGGTTTCCATTTATATACATTGTACACCTGGATAAGAGAAGCAATTATGTTCAAGTGCCTCTCTCGAGGACACAAGTGTCAAGACCAGGAATCGAACCCAAACTCCGATGATGCAGCCATCAGAATTTCAGTCAAATACGCTGGACCACTCGGCTGCTAATTCTATTTACTTGTACATAAGTTCTGCATGTCTTACTCACTGATCTTAAAGTATTGACTATGACACTAGAGTGACTCGTAATTCACAATGTACTCTAGTGTTCATAATGCACTATTTTTAGTTGTTTTTACCCTCAGGTCTGCATATGAAATAGGGGTTGTTGAACCAAGCAAACAGTAGCCTACACTTCCCACTCAAAATAGCAACATTATGTGAATGTCATGGCAACCATCCAATCTGAATTCTGAATGATTCCTGATTGTTAATACTTGAAAAATATGTATTATCCTTTTTAGATTGTTTAATTATAATTGTTTGGTACGATGGACCATGTTAAATATGGCAGGCAGGTAATGGGATAATGCCTTTGATGATGAAATTTGGCACAAAGTCAGACTGTGTCATGAGAAAGACATTTGGCTATAGGGCCATTGCAGATTTGTCCTGAAATATACCAGGTAGAATAGAAAGCAATGGCAGCCATTTTGAAAACTTTGCAAATCGTTTGATATTCTACCCCTGTTGTTATTCCGCGATGGCCCTATAGCCATATCTTTCTCGTGACATACTCTGGCTGTGCATCAAAGGCACAACATTTCCCCAAATGTTTCCCCTGTCTGCCCCACTAGTATTAGAGTGGTTTGAGTAAACTGTGAAGCTATTGAGATGTAGTATTTATCCCATCTCAATATGCCATTTATGAACTCTATTTGAATATTGTCTGGTACAATGACTTGCTTTAGTCACAAGTTAACACATAAATTTGAATTCCTCAGACCACAGAGACAGTTGCATATTTGATGGTAAACAAATGGCTTATTCTCAATTCAAAATGTCATAACTACAGATTTCCAAGGCACAAAAACCAAGATAAAAGGAAGTAATCTGCGGAGAAGTTGCAACTAACACTATTTCATAAAAACTTTACTATTAAACTTGCAGGTACAACCGTGTATAAAACTCTTTGGGGAGAAGAGTTGGTTCTGAGAAGAACCATTTTGGTCTCGACGTTTCAGACTCTGCTAGTCTTTTAATTTAAATAAAAAATTATAAACCTGGCCAGCAAATATATACAACAGATGGCTTGTTGTCTTTTGTCAGGCAAACTTTTGTTACACGAAATTCATTATTCATTAAGTTCAAGTTTAATAAACCTTTAACAAAAAAGTTAATTTCAAAACTGGCCAGCTGACACTATTAAAGTCTGTCCACCACTAACAATGGAACAAATCCATCAACCTGTATCCATAAGGTTTGCAGAGATAATACAAATCAAATTAATTCTTAATTTATTTAATTAATTCTTTAGTTAAAATTAACCTTGGGAAAAATGAGTCAGGGATAAAAGAGTTGATGTAATCTAAACAGCTTGATTGATGCACTTTTCCCCCTCCAAAGTTTTTACTTGGATTCATTTTTAGGTCAAAGTCTAATAGTTTTCCTGCTCACAAATAGAGACTCTTTAAAATATTGTCAAAGATAAATCACATTATTGGCGTTTGAAAGAGCAGTGGCATAACCAGACATTTTCATATGTGGGGGGGGGGGGGGTAGGGAAGGTGGGGACAAAGAATACACTTTTCGAGGGAGGGTGCATGGGGGAGCTCTATCTGCTTTACCAGTTAACATGTTTCTAAAAGCATAACAGAGCTGATAGTCTGAGCATACTGCCTAACTTCAATGGTCACAAACACTAACAGGCAACACTGGAAATTCTGATAGTTTGGAAATGAAGAAATAATTTTTAAGGGGCTTCATGCTTTGCCAACTAATTGCCATGTACATTGTTTTAATGTACTGGACTGTACATTCATGCATTACACTGAGTACAGAGCTGATGGTCTCAGTTAGAGCATGCTACCTTCATGAGCTTGCACTGCCCAAACAGTGAAATATTTTCATCTATATAACTCTTGAAGAGCCTGCAAATAAGGTTTCTTATTTCGATTGACACAATTGAAATAAGATTTGATTGGTGTACGTGTTTATTGAAGACGACAGTCACACACCTTTTTTCGAAAACCCCGAAGTTCGGACACCCCTTATTTCGGACACCCCTTATTTCGGACACCCCTTATTTCGGACACCCCTTATTTTGGACACCCCTTTTTCGGACACCCCTATAGATGTGCCGACACCCCTATAGATGTGCCGACACCCCTATGTTTTGACACCCCTATGTTCCGACACCCCTATGTTCCGACACCACTATGTTCGGACACCCCTTTGTGCCGACACCCCTACATGTATGTGCCGATAGCTCTATGTTTTGACACCCCTATGTTCGGATACCCCTGATGTGCCAACACCCCTTTTTCGGACACCCCTATGTCGGACACCCCTATAGATGTGCCGACACCCCTATGTTTTGACACCCCTATGTTCCAACACCCCTATGTTCCGACACCCCTATGTTCTGACACCACTATGTTCGGACACCCCTTTGTGCCGACACCCCTACATGTATGTGCCAACACCCCTATGTTCCGACACCCCTATGCTCCGACACCCCTATGTTCCGACACCCCTATGTTCCGACACCCCTATGTTCCGACACCCCTATGTTCCGACACCCCTATGTGCAGTCACCCCTATTCGCCAACACCCCTATGTGTAGTCACCCTTATGTGCCTACACCCGTATGTGCCAACACCCCTATGTTCAGACACCCCTATGTTTGGTCACCCCTATGTTTGGTCACCCCTATGTGCCAACACCCCTATGTGCCAATAACACCCCTATGTTCCGACACCTCATGTGCCACTAAACATAATCATATTTTACAGGTAAGCAAGGAGTTTAGGCTTGTACGCATACTTATTTCAAATTAATAAGTATAGTCTCCCTTGCACAGGTAGAAGGGAAATTTGGAACTTGCCCGTAAGGGCAGAATGGTGGCAATAGATGCAGAATTCTGTGGTAAGCAGAGCCATGAACTTGGGCCCTGCCCAAACAAAGGACGGCTTGTGAAAACCCCCCAAAAACCTATGTATCTATAAAACAATGGCACATCCCGGCCAAAAGACCTGTAAATGCATAGCATAAAAACACCTGATGAACCGTCCACAAATAAATTGGAACCAGATATTTCATAACATTACAAATTCAGAACATAAAATAACACACCCTATCGACCACAAGCAATTCAGTATTTAGTCACCGTGTAAAACATATGTTATCTACTACATCAGTCTAATGAATGTATACAACTCAGAATGTACAGTTATTCATCACAGTAATTTGTTTAGATTACAAGAACATAAAAACCTGCACGCTTTACATTCAACTTGCAAATCATGTGAAACAGCCAGTCAAGTTGACTTTCATTCTAGATTTACAAATCACAGTGTCTCCAACGTTGAACTAGCAGCTGACGACGCTTCAAACTCAGCACACTGTTTTCTTTGCCGATTAACCTCTGGCCATTAACAGCGTCTTTCTTTCAGATTTGATTCTTGTCATCTACCCAGGGGCAAATAATCTAACACAAATATTTTGTGTGTAACAACATAGACCTCCACCAGTCATTTCCTTTTGGAATTACACGGTCCAAAACAGACGCTTTAATTTCCCGTCCGTAATGGCCGAGGGTATTCCTTTCTCATAAGTGATACTGTACGCTCAAATTGACTCAAATATTTGAGCTGATATTGCGGTAAAAAGCAACTTCTTGAGAGGAAATCTCGGCCATAACTAGCTGGGTGCAATGTGTTGGTTGCATTGGAGAAGTCCCATGGAGAACTTTCTACCAGGTATCAAATATTGGCTTCTAAAATGAGTTGGATAAGGTCAATTCCATTATCACTCATGTTACAACATTCACAGAATTTATGAATTAAGTTAGTTTTTATTGAATGACTTTTATGATTTTCCATTTCGAGATTGATACTATTGATGATAATAAAACTCATCATATTGTGTAATGGAAACCACTTAGAAAATGGGGGGCATAATTTCACGACTCTCTGCTGGCCTGAAGGAAAACATCAGTTTTTATGTTAGCCGATAAATGTGCAATTTCAAGAGTTACTAAAAAATGTTTTTCTTGTACACGAGATTCGTGACTAGAATGGTGACTGATATGCGCAGAATTCCGCAGTAAGCAGAGTCATGATATTGGGGGGCCCTATATGGCCCAATAGACCCTACGCACTGACGTCATCATACCGCTATCTCTAAGGTAAAACGATGAAACGTACATCTTTGTACGTGCTGTGCACAGGATGAGCCAATGAGAAACTTTCTTTCGCCCTCTAGCTGAGAACGCCGTACTCAAATGATGTCGTATGCTTAAGGTCTTTTCATTAAGCAGACAATAATGTTCTGCAGAGCAAAACGCAGGATACCATTCATAGATGGTACTGATGCAGCATGGTATTTTGGCTGATGACCTATTTTGGGTATTTAATTAAAGCATAAATGGTTTGTGCTTATGCAGTCGTTACTGTCACTTATGCGTCCCCCGATTGGGAATATTGGTATCCTCATTGGGGAAATTGGGATTGATCTGGCCCAATTTTATACAGCTGCTTTAGTATGAAAAGCAACTCAGCACAAAACAACCTATATTGCTTACCAGATTAAGGTTACCCAACCAAAATGTCATATCATTTGTACAATTTTTGACTGGTTTCGTTCTAACTTTTGATGAGCAGAAACTTGTTAAGCAATATTTTCTATGCAGCTCTACAAAATGATTCCCTGTTACAAGCGACATCTAAATCCTCATACATTCTTACTGACAATACCCACTCCCCCACCCCCTGTCAATCACACTCAATAGAGTGAGCACCGTCAAGATTATTTGGGTGAAAAATGACCCTCCTAAATTCATATCTGATCAATAAATTTGACAAAATAAAACCTTATGTTACGAAGCAGCAACAAGTGAAGCATCTGGACCAAATTTCATAAAGCCTGTAAGCAGACATTTTCTGCTTACTGAGCAGCCCTAAGCAGGGTTTCTATTTCATAAACACTGCTAGCAAAGCAAAATACTTGCCGGCGGTTCTTGTAAGGAGAAGAGTGATGCAACAATGCAAATCCATTGTGAACCAAACATGTGCTGTCAAATCTTTTCTATCGCTTATGACACACATTTCCATGCATTATTGCTTTATGAAATTGGGCCGGACATGTTTGTTGAATCTCCTGATCAAAGCAAGGATCTCTTTAGAGAGCCTCATCACATATAAAAAAGCCAGTCAATGTACTCCATCTTAGTGGCACAGATTTGTGAGAAAGAAAACCGAACTGGATTCATAGCGTATAGGGTAACCATCTGTTCAACACTGGATAACATTGCCTTAAATCATAATATCTCATTTCTTTGCGAATCATCTCAGCAGTGAAACTGTATCCGTGGCCAATAAATGAGTCTTCTTCTGACCTCTGATGGTGTAATGGAGTATGAAACTAGGCACTTAGACTGTCCTGGTCAATCATTTGACCAGGATTCGGCACCTGTAAAAACCACTAACACCTCAGGGAAAGCTGTGAATTGCAATCAGGAGAAGTAAATTTGTAAATTACATTCCAAGCTATGGGGAGACTTAACACATAACTGTTCAAGTGAGAATGTACATCACTTTCACATAATAAGCCAATTGGGGGTTACACTTTAACAATGTCTGGTACAATGGCTTGCTTAGTCACTACTTACTGCTTGAATATGAATTCCTCAGACTATATCAACAGTTGCTATGTAAAATAGCAAGTTTTTGTATAGCAACCTCCAGATTGGCAAACCAGGTATTTGCTGTCTCTTACATAACTACGCAAAGACTCTCCCCGGATCATATGACATATAGCAAAGTAATGTTTTTGAATGTACTTTTACTTGAACCTGTACTCAATTAGCACTTGCTCTTGTACTCAAGTACCTGTCTTTCGGTTAGTACTTGTACTTGTTCTCGGTTAGTACTTGTACTTGTTCTTGTTCTTACTAGAGTACGTTTTGAAGGTACTCTTATTCATACATGTACTTGGTTAGCACTTTTCCTTGCACTCATACTTGAGCACTACTAAAGTAAACTTTTGAAGGTACTCTTACTGGAACCTGTACTCGCTTAGCACTTGTACTTCTACTTGTATTCAAGTACTCAGTTGCCTGTCTTTCTTAAAAACTGTTCTATACCCAAACAAAGGTTTAGCTTGGAATGCCTGCAACAAGCTTCATAACATCTGGCAATCACACATAGCAAATACAACAAAGCTGGTCTTCTTCAGAGCCTGTGTAGAGAGCATCCTTCTATATGGAGCTGAAACCTGGACCATGAAGAAAGAGCTTCAAGATCGCCTTGATGGTACATACACCAGGCTTCTTATGAGGGTGCAGAACATATCATGGCGTGAGCACAAGACCAAAAAACAGATTTACAGAGACATTCTACCAATCTCTGCTACTGTTGCTCAACGCAGAGTCCGCTTTGCTGGCCACTACTATCGTGCTAAAGACCAGGTCATACCTGACGTGTTATTTTGGAGACTTCCGTGCCCTAATAGAGGACGTAGACCTCTCAACTACATCGATGTGATCAGTAGAGATACGGAGTCTGAAATTGAGGACCTACCAAACATGATGACGGATAAACACCTCTGGCGTGACGTTGTGAATGGAATCTCGGTTGCGACCGCTAAATGATACCCAAACCTGTACCTGGTTACCACTTGAAGGTACCCAAATTAGGACCTGTACTTGGTTAACAAAGTTTTTGGAACCAAGGTCTCATACTCATTACTACTCATCTTGAATAAGCAACAGTGTGATTTGTTGCATCTTCAAATGCAATTTTTTTCTGACTTAGGCAGAATTTCCGACGAAAACAACAGTGGGCTTTCAGATGTTATTTTTTAAATCCTCTACTTTTTCTTAAGTTAAAGAGAAATTAAATCACTCTGTTTTGCGTTCTTGTCTTTGAAAAAAAAGGTCTACTCATGATTGGAGCCATATACTTTGGGCAAGGATCTTCAGTCCTATACAAGAATGTCAAACATGAATTGCTTCTTGGTGAACCCTGGAGGACCTTACTGGAGTTGACTACGTGGGCCAGTGCGTTGGCGAATGGAAATGACTCTAGATTGAAACAGCAGCCCAAGAACTGCAATAATTTGTTTGGATTGATTCCAAGTGACAAGCACTAAGCATTGGTTCTATCAAGCAAATACGGACCACCATAATTTGTGTATCAGTGAAAAAATACATCACCTGATTAACTGTACATAAAGGTAAGATAAACATACTTTTACTAGGTTGATAAATTACCTGTAGTGACAGAACACTACTGTAATCCCCCAAAACAAGTTTTACATGCACCCCAAGTACAAAAGTATTTGGAGAAATTTTAGGTGTGTTCGCTTCAGTTGTACCAGTAAAACATTGCTGGAATGTACCAATAAACTCCATCAAGTTTTGAAGCTTTGCATAGTGTAGAAAGTGAGATATAAACACACTAGTTTCGAGGCAAACACCCATTACAGAATCTATCTATTCATTACTCTCCCAAATCCTCCCCTCTTTGTTGTCATGAAGTATTCACAGAAGGATCAAGGACAGTAAGCCCAAAGGGACTTGTAAAACGAGGCAATTCATAGGCAACCAGTTCCAAACTCTAATTTCTAAGAAGAGAATCCATTAACATGCGAATGTTCACTTATTTTTCTTGGGGATCGCAAAACATTGTTTGAAAAATTAATTGTGTGCCACTAAAGTGGTCCCATAGCATGCACTGCAGTTGGTTGCCTCAAAGTTGCCTATAAAAGTTGCCTCGTGTGACAGTGCCCTAACATGTGCTAGGTCAGGCAGTCCAATCTTATCTAAAGCCCAAATAATTTGATGTGAAGTGGCTTGGGAAAAGAGGATATGGGAGGATTTAGCCCACCTGTGGGCAAGTGGACCTAGGGAGTAACATTTAAAAGAAGAAATGTGACTGTGTTTCTTATAAGAGGTTGCCTGTAAATTAGCATAATCCTAACATCAAGTCAAGAGATGTACAGTTTTTTAATTTTTTTATTAGTGCACACACTGTTCATTCTTTGAGACACTCTGGTTTTCTCTAGGCAAATTCACTGAAGCTGGAACAAGCAATTTTGCACTTTAAGTAAGAATTACATGTAAAGAGGCCGGTGTCATAGGGGATTTGCCCCAAAGTGTGTGTGTCCTCCATATGGTAAATTAACGTGGGCTGAAGGAAGTTGATTCAAAAGAGGGCGCTATCAGAAGAAATTTCTTCACAATTCGCCATACAGGAGACAGAATCTCCAGCCACACTGGCACGGCCAAACACAGTTGTCATGGTTGGCTAGTTTTGCTTCACTCATGCAAGTACACCGGCCACAGCGGCTGTTGGTCTGCTGAACTACTAGTGTGTATTATAAGAGGCAAGTTTTCTTCCAGACAATAGGTCAGGAATACAGTAGGGTGGCAACCAATCACCAAAGGGGATGCTTGTCCATCAGTGATAAACCAAACACAAAAAACACATATTGCACAATCGTTCATTATTTTACGATTGATTTCTTTGCAACTAGACCCTTGGCGTCTGTCCCAAACCATGGTCAAGACCCTGATGGAGGACATGCCTGACTGCTGATGATCTCAAGACACTGATGATAAGATAAGAAAAGGTATTTTATTTGTCCGCATCATAACAAATACAGAAACGTGGCTGGCATTGGCTATAAATTACATTAAAAAGTAAAATTAAGTAAACAAATGAATACACAAAATATATATTTACAGTCCTTACAGTTACATTTACAATTCCAAAACAATACAACTGTCACTATAAAAACCAAATGTGAAGTTAGCTTATTAAACATCACTACAGATTAATGCTTATTAGCCGAGGAATTTAGCAAGCATGTGACATCGGAACAAAAGATTGCCTAAACCGGGTGTGGTTTGTTCGAGGTATTTGGAACCTGATGCCAATTTAAAATTGTTTAAAGCAGTTGAAGGTTGGTCAGATCTCTTCATTTTGAACTGACTTTAGATTTTACCGGCCTGGAATTTCATCTTTGAGAGGGCAAGGCCATTTTCATTTTGCAAAAGGGTACTTCCATTGGAAAATCTTTAAGTCTATGGGAAACTTTTGCCACCAAGGCCAAGATCAGGGGAAACAGAAGCCATGGCCTCAGTTGCCTCCATGTAATTCCATGCCCGAATTTAACCTTTCCCATAGATTGTGTCATAGGTTGGCAGAGTGACACCAGTTGAGTGTTGGGCCATTTTTCTTACCTGTTCAAATTTACCTTTGTTACGTTGTGATATTGATCCAAAGTTGCATACTATACAATAAGTTAAACTACTTTGTACAACTGATTTATAAAACAAGGTTAACATATTTCTGTTCACTTTCAATTTCCTGAATTTCCTACGGAAGAACAGCCTCTGGTTGGCTTTACCATAAATTCCTTTACAGTTTTTATTCCAATTAAGCTTGTTGTCAATGACTGTAGCTAAATATTTGTATTCGCTGACCCGTTGTTATTGCAGAGGATCATGAGCAAAAATATTTGAGCGAAAGTCCACCATCAGCTCTTGAGTGTTTTTTTGACGAGCAGAAAATGTTGTTCTCACCAGTCAGTGAATCACATCACAGCATTACGATATGAGGTTGTATAATTTGTTATGATTGTGTCATCCATGTATTTAATGATAGTGGAGTCTGGGCTAGAACACAAACAGTCACTAGTATAATAGAAAAGAGGACTGGTGATATAATGCACCCCTGTGGTGCACCTGTATTTACTACCCTAACAATAGAATTCACATTTCCTACTTTAACCCACTGTGGCCTGTTCCTTAAGAGCTATGAATCCATTGCACAATTTCGGGAGAATTATTCATCTTTAAGAGATTGTTGACTGATGTATGGGGTTGGATTGTATTAAAGTTTTCCACATTTTAGGAGTTGTACCTCTATCTAAGGTCATTTGAATAATGCTTTTGAAAACATTAAAATAATGTTTGTTATACCATCATCCCCCGAGGCCTTATTTTACATCTAGGCTCGAAAAGATTTTCTGAACATCAGGTTTATTCTTGAGAGCTTCTTGGGTAAAATCATGTGTATCAAATCTACAGTAACAAATTGATGTTGTTTCTTTGGTTTATAACCTGTAATGTTTTGCATAGCTTGCCAGGCGGCTTGTAAGTATTTTGTTTGAAGTTTTGTTCTAGTCTTTTTCTGCAGTCAGCTTTACTTAGTTTAATTTGCCGATCAATTTCTTTTTGTAGTTTTTTTTACCCGATTCCAACGCCCAGCTGTGACCGCTTTCCTCTTCTCTCCAAGAAGTGATTTCAATTTGAATGAAACCGATGGTTTGTTATTGGGGCACACTCATTTAATGGAAAGTTGTACTATTGTGTCAACACAGAAGTTGATGTAATCAGTAATAACTGTGACGATTGAATCAATAGTGTTGGTCGGGTCCACCAATCTGCACCAATCGGTGCACTCGAAGCAACCTCATAGCTTTTCAGGCCCGATTTACTTTTGAAGTTGGTTTCATGATCATCTTAAGTTGTTGTTTGTAAATGTTTGCAGTAGAATATTGTTGTGGTCAGAGTTTCCAAGTTGTGAACATACCTTTGCTTTGTATTAAGCTGAAGGCACATTTCCAAAGATCAAGGATTGCGTCATTTCTTGTAGGCTTGTTGACATACTGATGGTATGATGGTAACACCAGGTCGAGTTTGCAGTTATTGTAATCCCCCATCACAAATTTATCCGAGTCTCATGAAACTGTTTCCAGCTTGTGTAATCTTGAGGCAATTGAATCACAAACTATTTGTGAGTTAGCCATGGGTTGAATGTAAGCAACCAATGATGTTGAACTCTACCCTTAAATGATACATCACTTGATTGAATACAACTTATTGATTTTTTATTTATCTGTCACTAACATGAATTCCCATGACATCATTTTGAATATTGTATGTATTTTCATAATTATTTAAAACCATTCCTGTGTTTACCTTTTTATAGTTCACCGCCTACTTAATCTGTCATTTTTATTCTTATCTTTTATCTTTGTAAACTTGACTTGTTTAGTCTTTGGACTATAGTCCAGTTGTTTGTTTTGTCTTTATTGTACAATAAACCAAGTTGAATTGAATTGAATGATGATGATCTGATTGAAATCTAAGGGTAGATAGAAGGGTCCTAGTGTTATTGTTAGCAACTCATAATCTACACCAACAAACTTGATCTTTAATTGTCCAGTTATTGCACCAACCTCGGTTAATGTACAAATACAATCCTCCCCTTTTAGTTTTGTCCAGATTCAAGGGTTCTGTCTCGTCCAACAAGATCAAGGTTTGATAGTTCTACAGCACTGTCTGGGATACTTTCATTGAGCCAAGTCTTTGAAACTCAAGTTACAAGCCTCACAATACTCATGCAAGTATCACATGCAGGAAGTAAAGTCATTAATTTTGTTTAAAGGCACTGAACACGTTTGGTAATAACTCAAAATATATATTAGCATAAAAACTTACTTGGTAACCAGCAACGGAGAGCTGTTGATAGTATAAAACATTGTGAGAAACCACTCCCTCTGAAGTAACGTAGTTTTCGAGAAAGAGGTAACTTCTCACTAAAATAATAAAAGACTTCATGCATGAAGCCTTTTATTAGCATCTGAAGCACACAAAATTGTGCAACAAGGGTGTTTTTTCTTTCTTTATTTTCTTGCGACTTCGATGACTGATTCAGCCCAAATTTTCACAGGTTTGTTATTTTATGCCTATGTTGGGATACACCGAGTGACAATACTGTTCTTTGATAATTACCAAACATGTTCAGATGTTCAGTGCCTTTAATAAGGATCGAACATTACCAAAACAAATGGCTGGAAGAGACGGGTTTGTCTGACATGCTCTCGTATGCCTCCTCACTTTCCTCTTTTCCTTGGTTTAAGTCCTTGGGGAAAGCTGTTTTAAAAGTTACTTTTTGAGTATAAATGTTCACAGATTTGTGTTACATGGTATAAAGATGGTCATTGGTGGAACACTTCCCACAAATTATTTTTGCCTTAAATAATACAGTCTTTGAAAAGCCAGTAAAAAAATTATTAGTTTTGATCCCAAGAGTCCGATACTCTGATGTTTAACAAACAGTGAAAATATAGTTTTTCACTATTTTCTTGTGACTCGATTGAGCTAAAGTTTCACGGTAACGTTGGTTCACACAAAGTGCGGATACTGGTCTTTGCAAGCCTTGAAACCAAACTCAATGGGAATAAACTTGTATGAAACATGTTGCTGTGTATGTATTCTTGCTGTATTTAATCCGAATACCAATTATTTACATTTTTGTTATCACCTCCTGATGTTTCTCTGACCAATACTTAACACCAGGAGGTAGGTTTTTCCCCCTTTTAATCAATCTGGATTCAACCCTTAATTGTATTTAACAGGATTAGTCCACATTAAAAACACCTTCAGGCAAACAAAATCAATCAGTTACGTCATTAGTATTGATTCATTACAAAAAGTTTTATTCCAGTCTCTAAAAAAAAATATATACACATCTGTTCATTTAGGAATCAAACCCAGAGTGGTATATTGAGAGAGTTGCAACATAGAAGGGCCAGTTTTCTTTGGTCACGTCATAGCTTGACAACATTTTAGGTCCAAGTGTAGCACAATCAAATGTGCAGTCTAGTCTGGCATCCGGTGTTTGCTCATGCAACTCTCCCAGTTTACAGCTCTGATAAAAACCATAAACCATACATTCTAAAAGTTATATTTAGATTCAATAAAAAATACATGGTTGATAATGAAGTGTTAAGACATTAACAGAACAATGCTGAACATTCGATCTGATAACATGCATTGTGTTTTTCACAACCATATGGTTATGGCAGCTTCCCAAATGACATATTGTTATGAACTAGTCAATATTATATTGTCACCTCTGAGCCATGTTTTGTGTGGGTCCAGATCAGCATTCATAACTTTGATTGATTCTTTAAATGCTAGCTTAAAGATACAGCGCACTGTATATTAAGAAAACAGTTGACAGGTTTGACTGAATTCATGTTCACTCAGTAATTTATTTCCTGCCTTTTACCTCTATGGATCCCAGTTTGATCCCAGAGCATTACATGAGGATTGGGTTTTTAGTCCAACATCTAAAACTGAGCATTTCTTATCTTCTTCTCTACACAGGTATCTTCAGGCCTAAGGGTCACAGTGCTTGTCACTTTTGAGGGTCCCTTGGTTTCATTACCAGAAATATATAATACTAATATATAATGCTATAATAATAGCTGGCATTAACTATACACTTTGAAGCTGAGTGTCAACTGTCTTAAACTATAACTATTTCTGCTCATCAGGCCTTAAGCATTCCTGAAACCATCTCAACTCCTTAGGAGTATGCAGCACCGGCAACCAAATGGGTGCACAGGTTACTTTTGATTTATTCATATTAACATTGTCCACCCTCGCAGGGTGTAACAGTTTAATTTGAGCCGACTCGGAGTACTAGTAACTGGCAATGCATGATGATGATAATGATATTACAGTTTATTATATAGGGCACACTAGTGTAGGACCTAGATCAAGGCAGTGTACAACATTATTTTCCCTGTTCATTGGGCATACTTAGACATTCCTCTAACTGTCTCAACTTCCTGGGGAGCATACAGCCCAGAGCTGCTGAATTAGGGGGTTAATGTGAAGCAATTATGGTTAAATGGCTTGCCCAAGGTCATAAGTGTCAAGACCAGCCCAGAATCAAATCCACACTCCATTGATTCAGCCATCAGAACTCGAGTCTGATGCAGTAGATTGCGCCCACACACGACATGCCATAGATAGATACAAACCCTTATTCAGTCATCAAACTTGCAATATATTATAGCTTTATAATTAGGGTAACTTTAATGGTTTCGGACCTTGCATTTATTTACCCCCCCCCCCCCTGTGAAAGCTCTTTACCTAGGCTTCTGTTGTATGAACTATGCTACATAAAAATACATTCTGTATACCATTACATCATAACACAAATGACAAATTACATGAATAATGAAAACACCTCCGCAATGTATTTCCAAAGAAAAAGACAAAAGTTATCTAAGGTGGAAATTGGTCTCCATACCATTCCAGTCTCTTACACTTTTCCTGAAGCTGATCATAGCATATATGACTGGAATGTCCAGAGAACATTAATACCGATGTCGTGTCTCACACCTACATCACCCAAGAAGATCTTTGTCGATTGATTGGAGGGTTGTTGGTCACGTTCATTAATTAAAACATTACAAAGTCTGCATCATGAACCATGCATTTTTGTCCCATTCACACTGCATTTTTGTCCCATCCTTTTTTACTATTGCCTGCTAGACTACACCACGCATTAAACACTGCAGTACAAAATTACCTTGCAGTTGATGCGAGAATACAATCTTCTATATTTTGTTTATTCTACAACAGTTTTATCTTCCAATCAAATGACAAAGATCTCCTTGGATGTTATTTAAAACAAATTGTGAACATTTTGTATTCGTGCAAAGGAGAGAACATTTTCTTTAGTTGAAAGTTGGAATGTTCCATTCAACTAGACTTCATCTCAATGAATGAAACGTTCCATCTTGCAACTCTTGAAACCACTGTTACCATTGCACTCATAAACATTCATTACTTTTAATGCTATCCACCATGATTACTCTACTCATAATATTGCTGCAAATATCGTGGCCGAGCGGATAAGAGCACCGGACTCAAGCTCTGGTGTTTCTGATCAGCAGAGTGTGGGTTCGAGTCCCAGTCGTGACATTTGTGTCCTTAAGCAAGACACTTAACCACATGCTTCGTCCTTCGGATGGGACGTAAAGCCGTTGGTCCCGTGCGTTGTGAATGCACGTAAAAGAACCCAGTGCACTTATCGAGAAGGGGTTCGCCCCGGTGTTCCTGGTTGTGGCTGCTTAATGCGCCGTAGCACCTTGTAAACCCTTATAAGGTGCTAAATAATTGGGTCTCAAATTTTCATCACTGCAATAACCTATCTTTCTGAAAGTATGTATATACTCAGCGCCTTGAGTACCTTGTTTGGTAGATACGTGCGCTATATAAGACTTCGATATTATTATTATTATTACTTTAAAAGTTAGATAAAATTACACATTTAAAAAAAAAAGTTCATCCCTTATGCTAAAATCTAAATAGTTTAAAAAACCTGAGTTGGGACAGACAAAGATTACGTTTACCCGACATCACAAATCTTGTGTGTATGATTGTGGGAAGAGTTGACGTAGTTTGATGGCCTCCTGAGCCATGTCTTCCTCTGTGCGCCATTCCCTTGCTGCATCTATAGCATCAAAGGAAACATTGTCATGTTCCTGGAGCTGTAAGAGGTAAAAAAACCAAGATGGACTCTGTCATTACGGAATTGTTTTGACATAAACAACTGCTTGGACCACTCTAGTCTCATACTATCGTGGTATCCCTATTACTGAGCCATCAGAAGTTTAACTTTTGAATTGCCAATAATATTATGTTAATGTCAATTATTTAAATCGGGGTTCTCCTCATGCACAAAATTGCATGTCAGGACGATACACGCAAATTGCAGGCCAATACATGTCAAATTCACACAAATAGAGAAAATAACACTCACAATAACTTCCACAATAATTATTTTTGACCCTTAAATAAAAGTTGTATATATGTTCAACCCTATAAAGACCATAGCGCTTTGTACCACAATGCCTGTAGCGGCTGCAATCAGTCACATAATTTGACCTATTCACACGTACCTGAAAAGGTCAAAGTAAAAGTCATGTCCCGATTTGACATTTTTCAACGTTCCCCTGTCAACATAGGATCTACATACTTCTAAAACACATCTGTACGGGCAACTTGGGTTTTGGCTTTGAGCTGCGTATCAAGCGTTCTCATCACGCGACATGATCTAGTGGTTCACCAACCAATCATTCCAATTTGACGTGTTGCACACAGTATTTACGCCTAACTGTGCATTAAAAAATGTCTCATTGCCTGTAACGATGGCCGACGTCCGAGAACTGTCTATATAAGGACAATCCAATTCTACATCTGCACATTCTAACATGTAGTTTCAATCATACCTTTAAAACTCAACTCATAAGGGGAAAATGAAATGAATATTCCTAAAACACAACAGAAGGACACTTTCCTCATTATGCATGAAGGTGATTTTTATTTCATGAAATGTTTCTTTTGAAATCTCATATCTTTGTTGATCACAAAGAAAAAGCAGAAATTGAAAAGTGTTTTTGTTTTTCTTGCTCACTGCCCAAAGCTTTTAATATTGCACCGTCAAGAATTGAGGTTACAGATCAAATTCCCTTTTGGTGTAGAGAATACAAAATACATAGCTTGCCTTAGGGATGAGGTACATATATAGAACCGGAACTGAACAACATTCTACATACTGCAAAATGCATGGCCAAATGATAATAGCAGTAATAATAATGGATATTTTTATAGATGCAACTTCATCCCGAGTGCTCAAGGCGGTTCACATTATTAATAACACAGTAAGATTTTGGATTTGTATTGTGGAGATGGCGGCGGTTCACATTATTAATAACACAGTAAGATTTGGGATTTGTATTGTGGAGATGGCTATATTTGGTTGTGTTTGTTAAATTTTCAGTTTTTAGTGTAAAGTTATTGATATTAATGTAATTAGGGCAAGTCGTCAAAATCATAAATTTTTGCAAATGTATTTTTGTTAGCCTTTGAGAAAGGATCGAAACATGAGCCATTAATACTTCTTTGAATTGATACATATGTAGACCATTTTGATGGGCAAATGGTTTACAAATAGCGCTTGAAGTGTCAAGGATCAGATAAAGTGACCCCCAATCTCCGAACAATGGTTTAAACAAATTGTTTAACTCAAAAACATGAAAGTTTGGTTGCAGTGTCTTTAGTGTCACTTCATTAAAACAGTGATAAGTGATCAAAATTTAAAAAAAAGTGTTGCCTTCCATCACTTCTTTCGCTTTAGTCCTATAAAGAGCCAAGAAAATGGCTACAAATGGTAGCTGCACGCCTCAATCCTTAGAAGATCAACAGCAATCACCCCCATTGACGTGACTCTTAATAAAAACAACTCAATTTTGTCAATACCTATCAGCAACCCAAAACAACAGCACTATTTTAGACGGACAGAAGAGTTTTATTGTAAGACTGAAAGAATGATTAACAACATACCTCGTTTGTAATTTTAGTACTAGTTGAATAGTTCCTCCTTTTGTAATCTTTAGTGTTTTTGTTGTTAACTAATTTTAACAGTCCATATTATTTTTGTCTTTCTTTTCTCAAACATTTTTAAATACTTTCAACATTTACTTGCAAGTCGGCAGACGCAGAGTTTTCTTTTTTTTAAATAAGCAATTAATGAACTGAACTAAAAAACTTGAAGTGAAACCCTAGAGTGCAGAGATCAAAGCTCTTGGTAGTACGTTACTTTGTTGTGAAATACAACAAGCTTGTCTCCTGAAGATGAGCAGAATCTACTGTTTGAAACCTACTCATTTGACCCCTTTTAGGGGAGTTGAGTAGTATACTTCCAGATCCAGATTCAGAAACATCCAGACCACACCGGCTCTGTCCTCCAGAGATTTACACATGGTTGTACCCCACAAGCTATTTTCCACACCATGCAAAGCTTCAAACATCACTAAGCTTGTTTGACACTTATTTTTTTGAGCATTAAGCTGTTTAATGTACTGCCTTTGCAGCTGGCTGTTTAACAACTTTAAACCCCACAATGGATTGTTGGAAATGCAAACGCAAATAATCTGAGCATGTGCTTCTCTGATAGAAAATAATTCTCCTCATGAAGACTAGCATAATAGATTAAAAATTCCCTGACACCAACGTGTCCAGGGATGCCTGCCTCCTTGTAAGGACAAAAAATCATGCTCAAAATTTTCCTTTTTTTCGGGGGGTTATTGCATAATCCACAATTCGAGACCTTTGCCCTTTTGTTGGACAGACAAGTGTTATGAAAGATTGTTAGGCCACTACCATTGTATTTGGCATGGGTAAATCCAAGATTCCAGCATAACATTGCTGATCATCGGCTGTGACTTGCGGCTAAGGTTTGGCCGATTCAAAACTAACATAAGTCACAAAAGAAATCCCGCAACATTTTATGAGAATGTTTCTTGTCTTTACTTGGTTAACCTCTAGCTATGGCTGCGGCTTGATAGAAGGTTACATACTGGTTGCATACTTTCTATTCATTATGCACCTGTGGTTTCTGAGGTTGCTGGCCGGTTATTATTGAAAGACCAACTCTCTGCGAAGGGAAGAGTTTGCTGAACCTTTCTTGGCCCTGTATCATGGATCTATTCCTAGAAATTGCCCTTTTGTTTGTGTTTGAATAGATTGGTATTTTCGAGTGAAAAGCTACTGCAACATGTGGCTCCTTGCTTTTCACACGCAATGAATACGGGCTACTGGCTATTGAATACGGGCTATTGTTTCGGTAATCCGCGCTATTGTTCACGGAATCCCAGCCGACCAGCATTCACTCTCAAAACAATACCGTGCTCAAGGGGTTAAGCCATGTTAAGTTACATTGTGACAACTATATTCTCAACAATACAAATATTCTGAAAAGTAATCCCGAGAGTGAGCAAGAAAACTTACTAGAAATAGTTTTCCCAATAGAAACACACCGTATGGACATGTCTGGATCAACCTTGGAGAAGGAAGCGACTTAGTCTTGTTTCAAGTCACAAAGAGGAAATGTGGGAAGTTAAGCATATCAGCCTCTTGAAGTGAATGGCTATTAAGATTATGTTCAGCTCATCTACTCTTATAGATGGATACGCTGATTGACTGAACCCAATAAATTGGAAACTTGTCTTATAGATGTTCTCCCATTGTTTGGACTTGTTTTATACTACCTCCATGGTTTTATTTAGCGTTTTTACAGCCATACATGTAGCCCAGTCACTAGGAAATGCCCAATAAAGATTCATGGCGAGTTTGTGCATTCATGCAGCACTGACTTGCCATATGAAACCCTTGACTGGAGCCCAAGTTGTGTAAGAACGGAAGTATTTTCAGCAATACAGCAATACAGGAATACGTCAGCAGCAGGGAATTTTATGCGTGAATTACACTGAAACACTGTGAAAAGTCTAGCTGTTTACAGACAAAGTGTAGGCTTAGTAACACGAGTGATTCACAATAGACTGTGCAAGTCTCGCGCGCATTCGAACTTCCGGGACCATAGTGGTCCCAACCATATGGAGTTTTACGTGGGCGAGATTTTGTTTCGTCAATTATTTTAATTTAATGTAGTTTATGACCCAGAAAATTATACATGTTGTAGGGAATATAACACTAAGTGATAACAATATAACGAAGAAAACCAGAGAATTAACCTTGACCTCAGCTTCCGGTTATTGCAAAAAATTAAGAATGTTTTGCTCGCCTCCGATCATAAAACTTATGTAAACGCTTGTTTTGGATGCGCGATTATAATCGCCAGATGCTGTAATTGCAAAGCAAACCCTTTTCATTGCAGTCTATGGTTGTTGAAGCGTCAGCATCCTCTTTAAACTGCGATACAGGTCATTTTAAAACCCGTTTAACCATCACGAATCCGCGTAAAGGGTTTCTGAAAAGTTAACATCAACAAAGCATGCTTGTCCCAGAGTTTTAATTTTTTTTCAATAATAATTAACACATTTTTGTGTATTTTTTTCAAAAGCTAAAACTTATTTCATGAAATTGTAATTATTTATTTTTGTTGTTCAGATTTTGTCATGAGATATAATTTAAAACAAAGATTTGATTTCAGAAATAAAAATGTTCTTCGTTTGACGGGTTTTCTCGTTGGGATACGCGCGAGACTTGCACAGTCTATACAGTTTACCCCAAAGAGGCCATTTCACCCAAAACGGGACCTTTAAATGACTGACATACATTTGCTGTAAACACAGACAAAAACAACCTTGCTGCTAAAAACAAACTTGAACTATTACTGTCATGTGGCAGGGGTATGAGAGACAAGCCCAAATTTGTTTTTCCCCCACCCGCCCCTTAAAATGAAAACGTCTCAGTATGCCAATGTTGTAAATGTCAGACTGTAGCTGCAGTTGAAAAAAATAAGAGGATAGTGCCAGGCATAGCAAGACTTTGTAATAATAATAGTAATAATGATAGTGGCTTCTTAAATAGCGTTCAAATCCCTCTCTCAGTGACGCTCATGGCCCTCCAACATTATTACCCCTGGTCACCAGACCATTTATTTCATTCCTTAAACCATCTTGACACCCTGTGCTGCTAAATACGAAGCACACCAAGGTAAAATCAATCACAAGAACCACCCCTGCCCTCACAGGTACCCATTTTACCCCTGGGTGAGTACAGTTAAGTGTCTTTCTCAAAGACAAAAGTGTCATGACCAGGATTCGCACCCACATCCTGATGACTTAGCCACAAGAACTTGAGTCCGATGCACTAAAACATTCAGCCACGACACACAAAGCATGTTTTCAGTTTTCAATGGCACAGCTGAGAAACCAAAAAACAATGAAACCAACTGAACAAATGAAAATGTGTATGTCTAAAAGCCTTTGCTGAAAGACTAGTAACCTGTTAAAATTTGTAACTTCACTAGACATACAAGGAGTTTATGCAACTAACTAGGCAGAATAAAATTGGTTTTGAAGTGACTTGACAAATGTTATGTAGGCGATTTGGATTGCAAAGATGTACACAAGTAGGTGTCAATGAGATCTGACAAAGGTCAACATGACAAAGTGTTAAGTATCAACCAGGCATCTGACTGATCAATAAGCTTTAAATAAGGTTCAGTCAGCTCCTCAGAAGCAATCGGCACTTTGAAATGACATCTCCCTCATGTTTGATTTCCCTATTTCTGTTTAATTCTTAAATGGTACTCACAGCGGAAAGACTAAGGTAAATATCTAGGGGGCACAAAGGGGGGTTTCTATGGGGCACTTGTGGCCATTAAATCTGTAGTTTCTGTTTGCATTTTTCTTAAACAAGCCTCCTTTAGTGCTCTTGTATGTCATTTACTGTTTTTGATTAAATAATCTGAGGTGGAGGTAGATACAAATTGTCTAGCGTGCTAATAGACAAACATTTGTTTAAACATTGAAATTACTGCACGAAAGCTTATCAATTGTAACATATTGCTTTGATTCTTCTTTAATCTAAAGGTCCAGATTTCAATTTGGCTGGGGTGGGGGTGGGGCTGGACCATGGGGGGGGGGGAGACAGGGGGACACAAATACCAATTGGAGGGGGGGGGGGCCTTGAACCCCTGAGTTAGGATACTGGTTACTCAAGAAAGAAATGAAATTCAGTTGTTTTTAACGGTTAGATTTCTTTTACAATTTTGAAAACCCACATGTCCACTGAAGAGATGCATACCAAATAAAAGTATTCGGTGAATGTGTAGCAATGTATGTGAAGTGTTCCCTTTATTTGAATACTGATTTAAAATTCAGCAACCTGTGTACACGTAAACAGTAAATCAGGTTTCCTAATTAGAGAAACTCAACACAGCAGAGTGGATACGCCTGCCCTCCCTCAAGATAGATATCCAAGTCAATTACAGTATCGTTTTCAATTCAGAGGCACTGTACGACGAGATTACTTCTATACCCCCAATACACAAGGATCTCAATAGCCCTATGTATATCTCACAAGCGTGAAATGAAGAGTACCTAATGCAATTTGGAGATGGTACTGGCCATCCGTTTACGGTCACCTCACAAAAATGATATGCCTGGCGTAAAAGTCTTATAGATAGAATATTGATCAGCACTTTGGGGGGGGGGAGGGGTTCAAGGGAGGAGTCAGACGTAAGTTTTCAGAGGTTGTTGTGATAAATGGAGTGGATGTAATTAGATAACAACATCTCTCATTGGTTTTTTCTTCTGCATCGCTAGCGTTGCTTCATGCTTGATTCCTATCTGCGGGTGATGTACATTAATATACTGTCAGTTTGCCACGCACCATGTTACAGTTTGACTTCCTGTCCCAAGTGCCAACTTGATTTCATTTGACTTGTGTAATGGATTTAAAATCTGACGAAGAAGAAAAACTGCTGCGCTTCCGTTTATCTTGAATGTCTCAAGTACTTTAGTGTCCTGTCAATTTGCTGATGATTTGTTCTAGTTTTTATCTATTGAGAAGTTTCTGATTGATTTTGGAATTCTGTTGTCTTAGTTCTATTTTAAATCTTATTGTCAGATACGTCACAGTTTCTCTGTCAGTTGCTAAGGCGGCTTTTAAGACCATTACAGAGACAACCACAAACTTTCTTGATGCCTTTCGTTGATTGCGTGTCGTGGCCATAACGGCAAATTACATATAGTGTTTGGAACAGGCCTGGACACTTCACTGAAGATACGGTGGCAAATGTCTTGCATTTTCCTTGCAAAAAGGGCCTAGGATAGGACACTAACTCACTCACTCTCAACGTTCCAGCCACCAGACTATAGAGCGAGCACCAGCCACCAACTTTGCAACACACAACCACACAACACCAACTTCAATCCATGTGGCATCAACATTTACTTACTCCCGGCTCTTTCCTTCCTCCACTCCTCCATCTCCACCTCGGCACGGTGACCTCCAAATTCTTTTTATAAAATAGCCGTCTCATGTTTTTTAATTACAGCGTCTCAATACATCCTTGCCCTTCGGTATTATTAACCAAAGCCTTGGATCATACGTATCGATTCATCATTCAGTAACTGTAACTCTTCCTCCTTTGTGCCATGAAAAGAAAGAAAACATTTCTGGCGCTGACGTTTAAAACATCCTCCTTGAACTTCCCAATTTCCCCGAAAAAATAAATGGATTAAAAAATCATCCCAAGATAGAAATCAATTGTGGGTAAAGGTCGGTGTCTTCAAAGACGCACAATGGTCAATACCTTCAGCTAAAATAACGCATTCAACTTGAGAAATCCTGGTCATGATCCAGGGTTTATCCTGACAACTTACGCTTTGGTGTGATGTGAATACAGGTCTACTCTTGAACCAGTATATTGATTGGATATCGTATATTAAATTTCTCCTCTGATGTGAGCCCATTAATCTTGCTTCATTACTCCTTTATTAAAACAGCATTCGGGTTTATAGTGGTTATTGGTTTCCACCTCAGTCTGTGGATCCCGGTTTGAAAACCGGACTGGAGTCTTGCATGTGGATTGGGTTTGCAGTCACTGACTGATTGCGCAGGTTTTCCACATTTGTGGGTTTCCTCCCAAACCTAAAACTGAGCATTTCTTCATCATCTTCTCCACACACAAGTCTTATATATTCAGGCCTAGTTGGTTTCCAGGGTCTCTTGGTTTCATTAACAGAAAGATTTATAAATAACGGCAATACAATGGACCTTATGCATTGACTTCATCACACCACAATATTCTTAGAGGTAAAATGATGACGAAACAATGGAAACACATTGGGCTTATGGAAGGTCCCTTGTGGGGTCTTTTACACAATGGACCCCATACAAATTGTCTTTGTTTAATTTGAACCCCACATAGGAATTCTTTAGAAAAAGGAATAATAGAACAACAATAGCAGGACCCCACAAACCTGATCCATAAGGTTGTGTGTATCTGTGTAGCGAATAGGATGGGCTATTAGAGCAACCTTCTTTTGATCTCAAGAGGGCCCCCTACTCAAATGATGCCACGTGCATAAGGTTTATACTGACTTGTACATCAAGAGTAACTGGGGCTAAACTCAATGTGTGCATCCTTACAAAGTTATAGGCATTCCACAGGTGTAACCCCTGCACCACAGATCACCAAAATACATCAGAGATCAACATTTTGTTGGTCAATCAATAAAAACAACAAAGTATGCCAGGGTGATTTGTAATATTTTTTAGTTACAACGAATTAAGTAGTAAAAATGTACCTATTGCAATGCTAGTCAAGTTAGTTTCTTAATATTTTATTCCTTATTTACAGTTGTGAAGATTGAAGATGAAAAAATGAAGGTGTCTTTGTTCCTGGACAATTGAATTGATGCTTAGAAGAAGGAGAAGTCAACAAGAAAAAAAACCCCAAAACAAAACAACAGTACAACAACCCAAACGCATAACAGTTTATTCACTGCGATTGCTTAATACCATGTTGCACTGCATGCTGTCTAATTGCATTCAGTGAATAACTCAATCGTACCACCGAATTAATACAATTATTGCACGCAGTCGTCTTCAATCACCGCAGCAAGGTCTTATAAAGACAGCTAAATATCTGGAAGTTGAAACCTGAGAGTGGATCTAATCACTTCCTAAATAAATTAATCTAAGATTAATTTTGAAAGGTGTCATCTTAAAAAACTAAAAAGATGGGTATGTCAAAAGACATATTTTAGGGTTTGATAAGATAATATACAAACAAACACCAAAACCTCAAAATCATGACATTACGTATAGTTTACTTTTGTAAGCCCATTGCACTGAAACTTTCAAACTTTAAAAGCATGCAGACAACATTGGTAATTGTCAAAGTCCAGTATCCGCACTTTATTTGACCCAACATATACATGAAATAACAACCCTGTGAAAGTTTAAGCTCAATCAGTGATCAGAGTCACAAACATGGTGAAAACCCCCTTAAATGTTTCCAATGTTTTGGCTCGAAAGATCAAAACTAATTGTTTCACTCATTTCTCAAAAGCTATAGCATTTCAAGGGAACTTTTCCACCATGACCATCTTTATACTATGGAAGTGATGTGCAAATCTGTGAACATTTATATTTGCAATGTTACCACTGTTTCATCTTTTAATCAGAAGATAGCTCTGAAATCTGCTTCTCTAAAACCCTTTAAATGGCAGAATATTGCAGAGTTCTTAAGACTTTCAAACCATCATTGTTTTTCTTGAGACAGCAAAGATCATTCTAACCCACCTGCACACTGAATTTAAAGGGTGTGTACAAGATTGGTAAGAATGAAAATATAAATGTTCACAGATTTGCACACAACTTACATGGTACAAAGATGGTCATGGTGGAAAACTTCCCTTGAAATAGTTTTGCTTGAAATGCCATAGTTTTTAGGAAATAAGTAAAACAATAGTCTTTATCCTGCAGGATAAAATCCAATGTTTGAAAAGAAGTTAAAACACATAAGGGGGTTTTTCACCGTTTTCTCATGACTCTGAAGACCGATTTAGCTTAAACTTCCACAGGTTTGTTATTTCATGTATGTGTTGGGTCACATCAAGTTTGGATACAGGTCTTTGGCAATAACCAATGTTGTACACACCCTTTAAGATTAACACTGGGTAAACAATTTTCCTTTTGAATTATGTAGTAAGTATGTAGCATACTGCCAACACGGTCTCATGTGCAACTAATTACTGGAAAGCCTTATAGTGGAAAGAAGAAAAAACCCTGAATGATCACATCGTTTAATGTGTGACAAACTCCCTCTAGTCATTAGAGAATACAGGAGCCATCTAATTAGGTGGAGTGTTACCAATGAGATTCGAACACTACTGCACTTAAAACAGCAATTTTCACATAACTCGCTCGCTAATTATCTGCATATAATGTACATATGATGCCACAAGCCCAAAGAGCACCTTTACTAGGGTCAAGTATCATTTGCTGATAGTTGTTCAAGACTCACCAGGATTTAAACCTACACTGTGGTGACTCAGCCACCAGAACTTTAAGTTCAATGTGATAGACTACTCGGCCAAAACACGCCACGAAGAACTTTACAATTTTTAAAAACTTAATAAGGACTGGGGCGGAATTTATACAGCTTTGCCCTAAGCTTGTGTTGGCTTTCCACAACACTGCTTTTTCTGCTGTTGTCCCTTTCCATCTGTGAGTAAAAATCCATTTATTTATTTAATTATCAAATGTCATTGAAGTTCAAAAATGTGTTAAGTACATGTATACAGTTTGTGCATGAATCCCCAATCCTGTGACGTTAACTAATTCATTGTGTATTGATTCTTTCTTTTTTCATGAAGTGAATTCAATTGGTGAGTAAATTAATCAATTTGAGCTGCTGTTTGTATCTCAACTGACCCCTGGCTATCAATTATTTTCTATGTAAAGTACGATGTATAATGGGAATGTACATGACATATGGTTGTTGCAATCATCTTGAACAAATCAATTTTTGTAGAGTGTGAATGCTTCAAATCAGAATCATCTGCACAACTGACTTTAAAGGCGTGTAATACAAGTGGTTTGTTGGAAGAGCAGTGAGTCATGCTTAAGAGCATCAGACTCAATCTCTGGTGTTTCTGATCAGCAGAGAGTGGGTTCGAGTCCCAGTCAGGGCACTTCGGATGGGATATCAAGCCATAGAATCCGTGTACTAGGATTGGTAGTGCAGGTAAATGAACCCAGAACAGTTATCGTGGAAGAGTTCATTTCTGAGGCATCCTTAGTTTCAATATCAGAAATATGTAATAATGATAACAATAGTAATAATAATAATTTATTCTCATCTACCAGTTTTCACTAAGCGCAACGGTCAAGGGGAAATGTCGTCAAGTTAAAGCTGGTAACCTTTTCCAGAAAAAGCAAACTATGGTTTATGGTTTTTAAAGGGGTTTTGAGCCGGTCTGCTTGTTGAAACCGTGGACTTTAATGAAGGGGATCCGGTTGGTGTTTTGACAGAGTGAGGACGACTGAGCAGAAATATTTGGGCAATATTCTATGAAGCTGGGCCCAGTTCTTCAAAGTCACTGGTTGCCAGTTTACTATTCGATTTAATTCAAACTGCTCTCATCACCTACAAAGCCATCATTGGTCCATCACCAATCTTATACCACATCAGTCATTTTCTCTCAAGCTACATTCATCTAGTACACCTCTTCTCTACGTTCCCAAATGGAAACTTCACTCACATGGCCACTGCAATATATATATTACTGATCTATCTCCATATGGAAAGTTTCAAGAAGAGACTAAAAACCAATTTGTACTGTGATACCTGTGCTATAAACTGTTTTGATTGATTGAGCGAATATCTTCTTCTTCGTCATGTGCGTTGCCAGAGCCTGACCTTTATCGACCTTACGCCTGAAACCAATCTCTAGCCCCATGTGTTAGTTGTGAGCCCCTCCATGAACATCAATCCTTCAAGTGCCCTCTAGCTCTGCTTCCATCAATTCACTCTTTTCACTCCATCCTTTCTGATCTTTCTAATCAGATCCCTTCTCTCTATTATCATGTCCAGTATTTGAGATTTTCTTGATACCCTCAACATCCGTCTGCAGCACCACATTTCCATTCCGTCCAGTCTCCCTTCAGCCAAACACCTAACAATGCTATTTCTTGAACATTTGAGAACCCAATTGAAACATTTCATTTTGTTAGTTCCATAACTCTACACCAGAGGCTTATAATTAAAAGGGTTGGTATTAATTGCCTTAACCAATTTTGATGGGATTATCTAATCTGCATAATACATTTTACTCACAACTGATCAATGGACTAAGTCCTCTGTAATCAATGAATTGCCATAATCAACCAAGAGTAACAAATGATGTGTCATCGCCGAGCCGTCTAGTGCAATGGACAGCAGAGTGTGGGTTTGAGTCCCGGTCTGGACACTTGTTTCTTTAAGCAAGACACTTGACAGTACTGTTTTGTCCTTATGTAGGTTCTGTGTGTTGTGTAGGCCTAATGCACACAAAAGAACCCAGTACACTTATCGTTACGAGAAGAGGGTTCCCCTAGCATGGTTGGCTGAATTAAGATCACTTGCACTTCAACCAATGCGCAAGTACACAGTACAGGAAGATTTCTTTCTTTATTTATTTTGTCTTATTTAACTAGGGTAGCACCAGTACAGGAAGATGATAGAATGAGGGACAAGCGCTTCAAGCTCCATGTTCAGCAATCTATCAAGTCACAATGACTGAGACAAACACCCCAGGGCAACCATAATTACCTTAATAGTCATTTATAATGTATAAACATAACAATGCTCAACCTAGGAATATGTTCATAGATTTCACAGCTACATCAAACTAACCATACATTACAATGTTTTGTTGTCAAGCCTTACATTTCACCACTGACACATTGGGTAATAAAACATGTTTTGTTTAGTTTTCATCGATCTCATAATTAAAACAAAACAAACAAAAACCTGTCTATAAATGATTCTCTTTGTTCAAGTGCCTTGAGTACCTTATTGGTACATGTAGATACATATATATGTGTGCTATATAGGACTCCAATATTATTATTATTGCATTTTCGATACCTTGAAAGCCAAAATAATTTCTAGTGCACAATTGTAAACAGCAATAAACCAAATTTAATTCATTTGGGTTGAAAAAACACCCCAAAATCTAGAGCCTGATTTGAACCTGCGAAAAAAGGCACATCTAAAAATGTAATAGATGTTAATTTGCATCGGGAATAATGAATATAATTTGGTTTTTACCCTACACCGATGTGTATTAAGCACTGTATACTCAGTACTTTCCCGAGTTCTGTGAAAAAAAATCCACAAGCAAATCACTCGGGTGGGATTCGAACCCACGACCTTTGCATTGCTAGAGCAGATGTCTTACCACTAGACCACCGAGCTACTAGCTAGCCTGATGGCTAGAGAAAGTTCGAATCCTTGGCAGCGGGTACCGCAACAATTTTATAGATGTTAATTTTGTTTTTACCCTACACCGATGTGTGTTAAGCACTGTATACTCAGTACTTTCCCCGAGTTCTGTGAAAAAAATCCACAGGTGAATCCCACCCGAGTGATTTGCCTGTGGATTTTTTTCACAGAACTCCGGAAAGTACTGAGTATACAGTGCTTAACACACATCGGTGTAGGGTAAAAACCAAATATCTCAAAACTTGTTTAGCTGTTATTTGTATAACTCTTGAATTTATACGGAAATTATGAAAACAAATGTAAACAATTCCCATATGACCAGTGTAGTATCTTGACTGCCAGAAAGGCCCTGGAATGTACAAGGTCACTGTCTTTGTAAACAAAGGTAACATGGTCTATAGGCACACACCCTATTCTCACATGACCTAATTTATCGTATTGATTGAACACTAGTTACATGATCTTCAGAAACAATCACTTGTTGCCATTTTCGTTCGAGCTGATCTTTAAAGGCACTGTACACGTTTGGTAATTAATTAGCATAAAAACTTACTTGGTAATGAGCAACGGAGAGCTGTTGATAGTATAAAACATTATGAGAAACGACTCCCTCTGAAGTAACGTAGTTTTTGAGAAAGAGGTAATTTCTCACTCAAATAATAAAAGACTTCTGGCCAGAAGCCTTTTATTCCTATCTGAAAGCACACTAATTTGTACAACAAGGGTGTTTTTTCTTTCATCATTTTCTTGCAACTTCAATGACCAATTGAGCCCAAATTTTCACAGGCTTGTTATTTTATGCAGGGATACACCAAGTGAGAATACTGGTCTTTGACAATTACCAAAGGTGTTCAGTGCCTTTAAAATCTATTTTAAGGCTACATTAACTCCCATATGGTTGAATGCTAACACGGTCCCCGACGAGGCAAAAAAGGTCTCATTAGCAATGCAGGAATAAAAGAGTGATTAATTGATGAGAAACGAGTGGTCACTGGGCTGTGTGTTGCAATGTGAATACATGAAAGGCCATAATGGCTGGTCTGTTAGTCATTCGTTTAGCACTGTCGCCCTTCTTTTGCATTTTCATTCATGAACAACTTCAATTATTCCAACAGTTGTATTTAGTGTCTCCAAAACCAATTATTTTGTTGGTTACAAACACAAACTGCATGTCTTCGGAACTCCTTGTCTGGTGCATGTTTCCCTCTATCTTACAATCTTAACTGTTTTAAGAGGAATCAATTCCAACCTTCAGCTCCCCCGAGTATTTTCATCTTAGATGTTTTCTTCTTGTAGCCCCTTACCAGGAGTGGCTTTTAGCCTTGTTTGGGTAAACTTGCATTACACCAATTTTTGTTTTAAACCCTAAATTTCAAACCCGAAGAGCTTTTTTCTGGGATCCTCCCTCGCTCTAACTAGTGTATGAGGATCAGAATTGGTCTTTACTCATCACTGAGCACGCTCAGTGGTTTTGCAATTGCGCAATCTGCTCTAGAAAGTGGACGTTCGAATCTCACATGAGGGATCCCCGAAAAGCAGTTTGGTATGCAGTGAATATCACACACGTATGATTTCACTCTAGAAAACATGAGAGGTTAGAAAGTTGCTTCTAGGAGGCCCACTGATTGCGATTATCTCTATCACTATCACTGTCATTATCAGGCAATCTTAACTACAATTGAGCCATCCCAACATAACGATTTATGTTGGGACCAGTTCCTCAGTCCCAACTATAGTTGGGACGATTTTTAAGTTGGGACAAACAATCGTAATGTGGAAACATTTTCAAACGCAGGTGTACACAGCCTCTGACCCCTCCAACCTTGCATTACTTTTTGTGTTTTGATTGTGAAAATGGGGTCAACTTTGTATACATGTCATCCGACGTGAAGTGGTTAAACTTTCTGTTTGTCCCACACGTAGCTACGCGAATGTTGGTTATGGCAGAACCTCAGAAGAGGTTCTCACTAATTTCATTTTGATCAATTCTTGTAACGAGTTCAATCTTTCATTGTAATTTCTTAGTTTCACTTGTTGACATAAAATTGGGTGAACAGTTGTTTATCACATGCACCTCCAGTGAAATGAACTTATTTTACACAGAGAGGGAAACTGACCTCAAAGTGGTGTTGGGTGTTTCTGTGATGTGTGTGATGTGGCAGACGGTTGTAAATTATGTGCAAGAGGTTACCATGTGGTGACAGAGAGGGTACTTTAAAGCAATAAGTAATGTTTAGACAGTGACTGCTGTTGTTCAACAACGAAATCTCACCCATAAAATCTGTGATATATTATATGACAATTCTACGAAATGTAACAAATATATATCAGTGATCCAATTTGAGGGGAAAATCCACAAGACTGCAGGGCTTTGAGCTAAAAACATTTACTGCGTCAGAAAAGTGTGTACAAGACCATGATCAAAAAGGGAAAAAACTACCTGCACATATAACATTATACTGTTTTTATTTGAACAAACACTGAGAGAAGATTGATCTCATTTGTCTTTATGTAAGTATACTCAACAGAATTGAAAGATATTTATCAGATTCAAAGTTGACATTTGAACATTGTGTTGTTTTTAAAATGATATTCTACAGTGAAGTATCAATATTATTAGATTGAAAAACATAAGACTCGTCCCGTTGTGAGTTTACTGGCCAAAAGCTAAAATCACTGGCCTTGGGCCTGCAGTCCAATGCTAATATCGAGCCATGTATATCCCTAATGCAATTATTACACATACTAAATTGATGTGGTAGCCGCTGCTACTTACAGGATTTAAACTGCCCTCTTGTCACGGTCAAGTGGTCTAGTTGTAAATTATCTACTCTTGAATTGTTTTTGGGTAGATTTTGTTTTTGTTTCGCAGGACTCCAGAAAGCACTGCGTGTACAGTGCTTATCACACACATGCGCAGGGGGGAAAAACAAAAATAATATGCTTTATCCTCGATGCAATTATCAAATCTATGAAGTTGTTGCTGCTAATTGCTGGATTTGAACTGGCCTTTAGTCACTGAGCATGCTTAGTGGTCTAGTGGTAAGACATCTGCTCTAGAATAGCAAGGGGTTGTGGGTTTGATTCTCCCTGGAGTAATATGCCTGTGGAATTTTTCCACAGGACAGCACTGAGTTTACAGGCTATATCATACATCGGTGAAGGGTTTAAAAAACAACCCCAAAATCAAGTAATGTATTTGTTTTAGCTCCTGGAAAAACTGGTTCCTGTGACTTCCCTCAAAAACAAAAACTATAGAAAAACCGAAAGTTAAAAGGATTCAAGACACATAAGGGGTCAAAGTTACATGTACAAAAAATTTAAAAACTGCAACGATAAAAAAAACCTACAAGTTGAAACAGACACTAAAAAGGACAGTTGGCTGTATCATCTTTGATGGGAGAGGGCGCTATTGCAACTCAACATGGTAGGTTAACACAATTCTTTAAAATTACTCACGACACAATAGATAATACTTTTCTACCTACCCTCCCCTTACAATAGTTACAATACCACTAACAGCCGTAATGTCTCCATATTGGGCTATAAATTAATGTACTGTATTTTGTCCACTTCAGTTGGCCATTCCTTTATTTTCTGGACAGACTCTATGGATCATGAACAATGGGTGAATTTTAATCTAATCAAAACATTTTTAGTATTGTGCTATCACAGTTTTTTTGAGAGAGTTTTTGGTATATTTCAATGCTTTTGTGTAATGCATTGTCGTTGTTTCTTTGTAAATTTTTAATAGCTCTTTTAAGGCGCTGTATTGCAATAATAATTCAGATTACTGCTCAAACTTGAAAGAAGTAAGAGACAGATGAAGTCAATAGGCTTTTTCACACTATCGAGCTTCGATCCTGCTGTAAACTACACAGTTCCAATACGTGTTGACTTCATGAAATCTCAACACCCGCTCTGCTGTCACACTGCCTAATGCAAAATCAACTATTTTGCTTCATGTGTAATTCTTCACAAAGGTCAAAATCCTTCAACCCACCTCTCGAGTAGCGTCGGTTTCAAACAGATTGAGCACTCTACATTTGTCAATGCATCATAGTGTGAAAAGGTCTATCAAACTGACATACATGTAGGATTGGCAGATGCGGCTATGGCTACAGGTGTTTCTAAGGGTGTTGCTATGGGTATCCTATGCTTCAATTTATGTCCAAATAAAGAATAAGTCGCAGCCGGCTTTAGATTTGAATGATGTCTGGTATAATGCCTTGCTCAGTCACAAGTGAGTACTCAATTTACCATTTTATGACCGCATGAGGACGCTTTCTATGGCACATTTCCTTGCTTCACAATTACAGTATTTTGTTTTTACTGCAATTCCATGGAGTAAATCAAGTGTTGCTATGGTATCTAAGAAGTGACAAGCTTTTTCATAATTACATACAGGGACGGCAAACACCTTTAAAGAAATTCCAAAGAAACAAGTGACTCAAAGGATACCAGTCTTCGCTAACCCGGTGGTTGCTCTTGACCCAAATCACCAGACGTCATCATCCCAATAAATCGTGGTTGTACGGTTTTGGGAGTCAGTTTCCCAATGTTATAGTGTGTAGTGCACATTTTGCTCACAATATCTTTACAGGCAATTGATTCCCAACATGGCCGACTATGGGCAGACAGTAGCTGCATGTGATGTCAGTGCAAGGGTTCCATACAAAGGCTTGCTCCAGACCATGTGATGTAGCAACAGTGTTTTTAGTCTTAAGGAATTCAAATTTAGCATTTAACAATGACCATTTAACAAGTGCACCAGACATTATTCAAATTTAACACGCAAATGGCTTCTTGGAAAATCACTGAGCAAACAGTGCTGAATCAGTAAAACCTGTATTTCTAAATATCATGCAAGAATTGAATTAGAAAAAACCAAATTTTTTTTTGAGTTGATAAGGAAGGTACTTACATGTGAATAGATTTCATCGTTGTGATTAAAATCGCCCTTTCTTCTGGGCAAGATATGAATGTGAACATGCTGAAATAGATTCACAAGACAAAAGTTATGAACATGACAAAAACTAAAAATAGCATCTGTAGCTTGTTTTGAGGTGACTTCTACGTGTCTAGGCAAACTCTTCAGTGCTTAGAGCAAGTTTGGACAAGGAACAAGGGTTGACCATTGGTCGATGCCAGTTATGTTCACTAACAATCTAGTGCATATGCGGCTGGTTATTACCTATAGTGACTAAACTTTTGTGGGTTTTTTTTTAACCAGAAGTTAAAATTGTCTCTCTTTTTTTCCATTCAGGACCATTTCGCTATTTTGCAACAACTCCCGTGAGTCATGGTTCCTCTGAACTTTGTCAATTAAATTGAGATTAAAATTTACCTTAACTGTCTGACCAGCATCAAGTCCATCCTGAAAAGTAAAGCAAGGAACAGATAATATTTACAACACCATTAATACTAGGCAATTATTGGGTATTTTTACCATGGAGGAAGAAACATAAGGAGTTCGAACGGCCCGCCGAATGTGGCTGACCAATGCTAAGCTATGCTGACCTTCTGGTGTGGGCAAAATTTAAGACCGTGATAAGATCTTTCTGTGCTAAGCGACAGTATGTGGCAATCTGTTGACCCCAAATTACCATAAGACATCAACAAGTATGAATGCGCAAATGTGACCATTAGGCTCTCCCTGCTGCATGGGGTCTGGATTGGTGATCACTGATCACCAATTGCTGTTTTTACCTCTGCAGTACCAGAGCTCAACTCTTTGAACCCATGCTCCTTCCAACTCCTTGAACCCATGCTCCTTCCAACTCCTTGAACCCATGCTCCTTCCAACTCCTTGAGTTCCTTCCTCTATGCTTTACACATTGTATACAACCCCTATTTATTGGGCCTTTTAAGCATTCCTGAAACCATCTCAACTCCTTAGGAGTATGCAGCACCAGCAGCCAAATGAGTGCACAGGTTGAAAATCTTTCACATCAACAAACTCTACCTTCACAGGTACCCATTTACCCCTGGGTGATGAGAAGCAAATATAGTCAAGTGTCTTGCTCAAGAACATAAGTGTCATGACCAGGATTTTAACCCACACACTGATGACTCAGACACTAGAACTTGAGTTTGACGCTCTAGCCCACTCACCATGACATGCTTTACAGAATGCATTATTTACAAAACAATAAACGTGATTATTTGAAATGGATTAACAATCTGAAATAATATAAATTTATAGATTTCTTTCTTTACATAATGAAGGCTCTCCTGTACAAATCATAACTAATAATAGCAACACGTGATATTTATATTTCTGTAATTAAACACAAATTTATTGCATTGGCTGATATTATACCATACAAGCCAGGAATGCTGTGTTTGTATCTGTTTTGAAGCAATTCGTGCAAACAACCATTTTGGCTGTGTGGCAAAATTGGCTTTAAAAGTCTGCTCACCAGGGCCCAATGGTGCTGCTTACCGTGGCATCTTTAAATGCTTACCAGGTTACTACAAAACACTTAATGCATAGAAAGTGATGTAAGCACCTGTACAAATTCTGAACTAAGCAGGAAATGTTCTACTTCTTATTTATTTATATAGTTTGATTGTTTTTTGTTTTTTTGGGGGGCATGAATTTGGCCCCAGAGCTACCAAACATTCTCACAGACAAGACGAATTGTGGGTTGAACAAAGACAACTTGACTAGAGCGAGACTTGAACCAGCGACCTCCAGATTAACGTGCCGGCACTCCACCAACTGATACATCTAGGCCTAAGTTTCCCTAGTGGTTTATTACTAGACGAGACAAATTGTAGGAAATACCTGCAAACCCAGTGACATTGCAGTCCCTTCATACTCTACTTCAACAGCCTTAGCAATGATGTGCACTGCCTTGAACATGTCAGCAACCTCCTCAGATGTCATATCATGAAACCGCTCGACAACACGCAGCGGCGAAACCAGGACATCTTAGATAAGTAGGGTCAAGGAATTTAACTTCTTGGTACACTCCGACAACAAAGCTATTGTTGTGTCACGTGTACATTGGTATAGAAGAAGCCAGGTAATGGCCAAATTGGTTGTTGTTGTGTCACGTGTACATTGGTATAGAAGAAGCCAGGTAATGGCCAAATTTGTTGTGGTTGTGGCACGTGTACATTGGTATAGAAGAAGCCAGGTAATGGCCAAATTTGTTGTGGTTGTGGCACGTGTACATTGTGATAGAAGAAGCCAGGTAATGGCCAAATTTTTTTGTGGTGTACATTGGTATAGAAGAAGCCAGGTAATGGCCAAACAATGGGGGTCAAGTGTATCCCAAGCTCTTTTAAGCGTGTGACTGGTTAGCCATTACTTTTTCGGCAACCTTCACAATTTTGTTTTGGCATAATAATAATAAGAAGAATAATAAAACAGTTTTCAGAGGCTGTGGCATTCAATCAAATATAATTTGCCTGCTTGTTTTATTCGTGTCTGAGTATAATCTGTTGTTAAACCACTTGGCGCCATGATTTTCTAAATGTTTTGAGATTGAGCCCTAAAAATTGGGGATGTAAACACTGGCTCCAATTGCACTGTCTCACTCTCAAGATCAAGCAATAGTACTGAGATTAAGCTGTTCCAACTTGAGTTTGAGCAATAATCCTTAGATTGCACAGTTCAATTTAGATTCAAGCACTAATACTGAGATTGCAGTACTCAAACTTAAGATGGAGTAATAATCATTAGATTGCACTGCTCAATTTAGAATCGAGCAACAATACTGAGATTGCGCTACTCAAACTCAAGATCGAGCAATAATCCTTAGATTGCACAGTTCAGTTTAGAATCGAGCAACAACAATAATGAGATTGCAGTACTCAAACTTAACATGGAGTAATAACATAGAAATAGAACCCGGAGAACGCTGAGTGTGTCATTGGCGTGCGACTTCGTTGTGAGACCATTTTTATGGACGCGCGTACGCCATTTTTTTAAACGCGTGTATGGCTAGAGACGTACGCCGGGTGTTACGGCGCGCTGCCCAGTGATAATATTTTGCCATACAGTAGACGTCATGAACATTGACCAATGAAAACACGTAGAAACGGTCTATGTGCGTTGCCATTTTGCCATACACGCGTGTCACGTGATGATAATTTTGCCATACACAGACGACACAGAGGGCGGTCGAGCTCAGCGTTCTCCGGGTTCTATTTCTATGAGTAATAATCATTAGATTGCGCTACTCAAACTAATCATTAGATTGCACTGCTCAATTTAGAATCGAGCAACAATACTGAGATTGCACTGCTCAAAACATATGTATAATGCATCAACCTACCTACCTTGTTCCCAGTGGTGTATGATCAAAGTGTGACTTTGAAATATATTGGCTATTTTAATTAGTCCTGCGGTTGATCCATTATGTGTTAGAAACGTACGCAGAGCGCACTTTAAAAAGAGGCATCAAGTCACAGAGCAACTGCTCCCCTCTCATTCTTCTTTGATCTTGTATCATGTCTAACTGTATCATATGCAGTTTAGGATGACTGTGTAAAAACATGTTTCATTTGAAGCGGATTGCGCCAAAAATAATTCCATTTTGACCAAGCGCTATCAAACACTCAAAAATTCCTAACAAGTGTGCACACATAGCAGTAACTATTTGGAACCAATCAGTTGTTTTTCAGCACATCCTTTTAAGGGAGGTACTGGTATGGCACTCTGCCCATGGTAGCGGGGCAGTCAACCTGCCCATAGAATGTATACACAGATTTAAAATCATACTTGAATATGTATGAGGAAATAAAAGGATACGGCCAGGCAGTACTGGCTTTCTGTTGACAAACCCATAACATAAAGGTGTCTTGAAAAAAACCTGAGCTCCTCTGATAAGGTGTTGGCCAAAGGCGTACATTTTCATGTTGTCAGCAGCGGAGAGAGGTTGTGAGTTGTCTGCCATAGAGGGCGTTTGTGGAGTTATATCAACTTTCTTGGCTCTTTGTTCTTAAGTATCACTTTCTTCTTTCTTTATCCTTAAGGTAAAGGAAAACAAAGTATTTGGTTCACATTAGGAAATTTGTGCCCAAATTGTGCCTATCCTGATTATGCAACATGGAATTACACGGAGGCTCGGTTGGTGCCCTGTTACAAATGAATCCGTATTGCACACTGCGTTAAAAAAGAAATTGTTTACATTGCTTGGCAATGACATGGATTTCCTGCCTAAGAATTATTGCGATAAATACAACTGTTACCTTCAACCGGTTATCTTTGTTTTGTTATTGATACAGGTGTGATACAAAGTACCACATTGACATAATGAGGGTAAAATCAGTCACTTCTGATCTACATGTATAATCGTCACTGTTCGGAAATGATAAAGCTATTTATATGGTCGATAAAAGCTTGTAGACCCTACCAGTACAAAACTACAAGTAGGTGGTTTCAGATAATTAATTTTGATGTTGTTGGCTGAGTACTTTACAGGGTGTTCAAACAACTCATCCGTTTAACAACTCGACAGTCTGACAACTCGACGGGTCAGACAACTCGTCCGGTCAGACAACTCAACAGCTTTACAAGTTGCCAGTGAGACAACTCGACGGAGTGCCAAGACAAGTCAACGGGTGAAGTCGACAGATGAATGGGGTGCGTTTTCGCAGTCGTAACCACTAACTGTTTCGGTTCAACTTGCCATTGGTTAATCACTGGCAATTGACAGAAACAGTTATTGGTTACGACCGCGAAAACGGAAAGCACCCCAGATCTCCATTACTGACAAAGTGACATACTGACAATGTTTACACAAAATATTGGCGCCTTTACCGTATGTACAACGTAGTTCAAGATTATCAATGGCGTACTATTAAGATTATAGATCTAAATACCGCTTATATTCAGCGTCTAATTGTTCCTCTATTCGCCCTTCTCATGGCTTAATGATCAATATGGAATTGAAGACGAAGTTTCACTGAGATGACCACCTGCTTCAGTGATTAGTATGACTTGTAATTGTTTGAGAAAATGCAAGCAGAAAAAGACGAACATTGGTTATGTGTTTATCAAACACCGAGAAGCAGAGACTTGACATCAGCTCATGAATGGGTGTTTCGGACGGCGTCCACGGCAGTGTTTATCGATGCTATATCGGTGCCACACGGTGATAAAACGGTAAGCTTTGTGTGAAAATCATTGCTTTTCAAAATGAGTATTTATTTAATGCACAGTTATGTTATAAAGTTTATCTTTTATCATCAAGTGGTGGCGTTGGTGATGTTTTTAAAACTAAAGAACGTTTAGTGTGATCGTCGAGGAGTAGTTGGGCAATGGGGGATTGGTATGATTGTTGGCTGTGTCACTAAAGTCAGAAAATGGTCCGACTGAAGAATGTTTGTCGGCAACTTTGATGACGTTTGTGTTAAGTAAAGTAGGTTTTGTTTATAAGTTGTTCACTTCCAAAACAATATGTGCACCTTCCACTAACCTTTTCTTGTGCAATTTCCTAAGTTTGAATGTTGTTACTGTTTTTACCCCCCCCCCCCTTTGAACAGGTTGGTCATTGAGAGAGCGCAATATAAATTAAATAAATTAGTAGTATTATTATATAAATATGAAACGTTTTAAGTCTTGATTTTTGTTTATTTTAACAGTTTCAGCTTGACTTAATTTTCCTAGAGTCATACTTTGTTTATTTTGTAATATTGTTTTTTTCTTCTTCAGAATACAGCACATCCACCGGCATGGTCTTGGATCCAGTGACAGATTTTCCACGTGTTGTTGTGTTGCATTCCTCATTTCCTGTATGATGCACCATACAGGTAGAAATAGAACTTATAAATCATTATGTTATAAGTCAAAATTCAAGAGAGGCTTAGATTTGCCGTCTTCATGATTTGCTTTCGTTTTGCATTATGATTTAAAACAAGTGCCCTTTCAATAGTCTAAAAATTAACAAACTGTTCTGTAGGAAAATCAATATCCAAAAATCAAGCAAATTAAGCTTTTTAAATAATACAACTGCCAGCTCAGAACTTGCTTGACTTATTTTAGCGACATCATCATCAGTGTTTTTGTATTGAACAATCAATGTTTCCTGAACCGAGTATCCACCTCATTGGATTTGAAACCCTGTTAAAAACTTTTCTGAATTGTAACCTAATAATGTCAACATGTATAGTGTGGTTTTTTATCAATACAAAATCGATAACCATCGAAAAATAAATAAACTTACTTTCTAAGTTAATCTTTGTTTTCCACTAGGCACATATTTAAATGCCTATGTCTCGCTAAAAACTTTCTAACTTCATAATGATGTCATAGGTTTTCAAATTTGGCTAAACAAAAGGTTGTTATTTATAAAATTTATAAATTTTTTAGCAACCCTTTATTTCTTGTGTAACCTATTTATACTTTACTTTCTCTAATATTTCAAAAGCTATCAGGATTGTTTTCAGCGATTCAGTGATATAGCTTACGCATTAAAACAGCAGTGAGCCCACCAGCGATACCCGAACACCTAGTGTTTGTTGTCACAAACACGTTAAGTCTAGTATATATTTTTTGTTTTGTCAATCACGATCAAACATTCCCCAATCTCTCTCAGCTGGCAATGCACAGCAAATTATGAAGTTTGCATCTATTTATCAATTATAGTATAACGAAGCATCGAGGGCGCCAACGGCGGTATCTTGCCTTTCGTTCGCTCAATAAAAAGCGATAAATCGATGCTTGAGCGACCATCCGCGCAACATTCCCCCAACATAAAACTAAGCGTTTAATCTTTTCAATAATTCGATTTTTAGTATTTTAAGATGGGCAAATTAATGTAATTGATGAAAAAAGAAAAAAAGAAGAAGAAGACGACGAATAAAATAAAACAAAATGAAATTACATAAATTAAAAGAATCGATGGTCCTGTGAACAACAACATCTTTATTGCTCATTATTGTTAACTACTTTGCAGTCGTTTAAATTGTGAATCGATGATTGAGCGACAATCAGCGCAGAATCCCCCGATGCTTAAACTAAGCATTTAGTCTTTTAAATTATTAAACTTTTAATATTTTAAGCTATGCAAAAAAAGAAAAAGAATAAACAAATGAAATGTAGTTGATGAAAGTAAGAAGGAGAAAAACCCCCCAAACTAACCATTTATCATTCTGTGAATTAGCAGCCTGGTTGTAGCTTAAAAAAATAATAAGAAGACAACCTAATGAGTAAATAAAGTATTATATAAATATGTGGGTGGTTATAGACTGCCTTACGGTAGAATTTTACCAAATGTTTTGGCATATTCTTGGTAATGACATTTTAGAATTAAACAATGACTGTTTCACTGAAGGGGTTTTGAGCAATTCTATGAATTCAGCTCTGGTCAAACTTATTTAACTTATCGGGGAGCCGTTATGATTTAAAAAACTAGCGTCCAATTAGTCTTTTAAATGTTGACTACAAAATGTTGTCAAAAACTATCACTAATCGTCTGAAACCAGTCATGTCCTTTATCATTGGTGAAGAACAGTCATGTGGAGTTCCCCACCGTAACATCCATGAGAATCTTATGGTTATAAGAGACACGGTTGATTATGTCAACTTAGAAAATCTTGAGGCGGCTGTGATTAGCATAGATCAAGAACAGGCCTTCGACAAAATTAACTGGGACTATATGTTCAATGTTATGAATAAAATGAATTTGCCCCCCATTTTAATGACATGGATAAAATTATTCTATAAGGAACCTAATTTTATTGGCTCTCCGATACAGATTACCAGAGGAATTAAACAAGGCTGTCCGTTATCTCCATTACTGTATGCAATGTGCTGAGGGTTTAGCAAGTCTAGTTAGAAATAATACGGCTGTGAGTGGCATTGCGACCCCAAAAGGAGAGACAAGTGTCAAACTAGTCCAGCATGCTGACGACACTAATCTTTTTGTTGGTAAAGAAAGTGAGTTTCAACAACAAATTAAGGAGATCCTCGACACATAATCCATTGCAAAGGTAGTGGGTCGAAACTGAACGTCAATAAAACCAAAGGCCTCTGGCTAGGGAAATGGAAACATAGACAAGACAAACCTTGTAATTTTAATTGGTGCAACGATAAATTGAAAATTCTGGGTATTATAAAAACGACAAAATTCATTGTATCTTTGATAAATGGTCCAAACGTCACCTTACTTACATGGGCAAAACTGTTATTAGGTGTTCGGGCACTCCGCCCGGAACACCTCTTGTTTTTGTTCCGTTTTTTTTTTAGGTGTTCGGGCAAAAGTCCGAATACCTCTTGTTATTGTTTTTTTTTTTTTTTTAGGTGTTCGGTCTACAGACCGAACAACTCTTTGTTATTGTTCGTTTTTTTTTTTTGGTTTTTAGGTGTTCGGGGTAAACCCCGAACAACTCTTTGTTATTGTTCGTTTTTGGTTTTTTAAGTTTTTTTTTAGGTGTTCGGTCTACAGACCGAACAACTCTTTGTTATTGTTCGTTTTTTTTGTTTGTTTTCTTCTTTGTTTTGCTTATTCTTCTCAGTGAGCTTTGTCCGCAAGCAAACGCATACTTCCGAATCTTTGATCAACTTGAAACTTCATGTGAAGTTAGAACATAACTAGGAGAAGCCGAGTAAGTTGTGACGTCACGATTACGTCATCAGGTGTCAAGTTACAAGCCATTTTAGCTCGAAAAGTGCCCTCATGCCAATGCCTGTATGTCTCTGAATATTACAACTACAGTATTCATATATGGGCATATGATAGATCAAGACACGGGCAACATTTGAAAAGTTAACGCCAAATTCACATGACCTTAACTTCCGGGTCGTTACCCTAGGTCGAAGTTCGCCTTCGTTTTTTCCTTCAAAAAAACACTTTCGAGCTTATCTACGGAATAACTCAAGATTGAGATTGAATTGAACAATGAAACTCAACAGATAGTTGAACCTCACTATCAAGACGACACAAACCTATTTACGTCATGATGACGTCATCGGGCATCGAATTATAATAAATCAAAGTTTAATATTTGTAAAAAGCATAACTCATGAACCATTTGTTTGTTTTTTATAATCTACACATCATCGGATAGCTCATTTAAAGTTCGAAAAACGCTACACAGAACCCGTCCAACATTTGAACTTACTTCCGGTTCAAATCGGAAGTTGAAAATTTCTTATTATCCTATCTTATATATATCTTTAAAACTACTGATCATTTCAGCATAATATTTGTATCAGGGTGTAGAACGTTAGTCGTGCTCAAACTTCTGAACACAGACATGACAACATTTTGACCTTAATATATGGTCAAAACCGGACAATGAAAAGCAACTACCCACTCGTACCCCCCCCCCCCCACTTTGATTGACAAAACATTATGCATAACGTTGAAACTGATGCAAGCTGCAGTTCAGTGTCGTTATTGTTGTTTCATGTGGCGGGAAGCTAGCCTTTAGTCAAGGCGCACCGCGGCACCCCCGGCCCGGATATCACGCACGAAAAAAGACGTAGTTCAAGATTATCAATGGCGTACTATTAAGATTATAGATCTAAATACCGCTTATATTCAGACCGAACAACTCTTTGTTATTGTTCGTTTTTTTTGTTTTTTTTCTTCTTTGTTTTGCTTATTCTTCTCAGTGAGCTTTGTCCGCAAGCAAACGCATACTTCCGAATCTTTGATCAACTTGAAACTTCATGTGAAGTTAGAACATAACTAGGAGAAGCCGAGTAAGTTGTGACGTCACGATTACGTCATCAGGTGTCAAGTTACAAGCCATTTTAGCTCGAAAAGTGCCCTCATGCCAATGCCTGTATGTCTCTGAATATTACAACTACAGTATTCATATATGGGCATATGATAGATCAAGACACGGGCAACATTTGAAAAGTTAACGCCAAATTCACATGACCTTAACTTCCGGGTCGTTACCCTAGGTCGAAGTTCGCCTTCGTTTTTTCCTTCAAAAAAACACTTTCGAGCTTATCTACGGAATAACTCAAGATTGAGATTGAATTGAACAATGAAACTCAACAGATAGTTGAACCTCACTATCAAGACGACACAAACCTATTTACGTCATGATGACGTCATCGGGCATCGAATTATAATAAATCAAAGTTTAATATTTGTAAAAAGCATAACTCATGAACCATTTGTTTGTTTTTTATAATCTACACATCATCGGATAGCTCATTTAAAGTTCGAAAAACGCTACACAGAACCCGTCCAACATTTGAACTTACTTCCGGTTCAAATCGGAAGTTGAAAATTTCTTATTATCCTATCTTATATATATCTTTAAAACTACTGATCATTTCAGCATAATATTTGTATCAGGGTGTAGAACGTTAGTCGTGCTCAAACTTCTGAACACAGACATGACAACATTTTGACCTTAATATATGGTCAAAACCGGACAATGAAGAGCAACTACCCACTCGTACCCCCCCCCCCCCCACTTTGATTGACAAAACATTATGCATAACGTTGAAACTGATGCAAGCTGCAGTTCAGTGTCGTTATTGTTGTTTCATGTGGCGGGAAGCTAGCCTTTAGTCAAGGCGCACCGCGGCACCCCCGGCCCGGATATCACGCACGAAAAAAGACGTAGTTCAAGATTATCAATGGCGTACTATTAAGATTATAGATCTAAATACCGCTTATATTCAGCGTCTAATTGTTCCCCTATTCGCCCTTCTCATGGCTTAATGATCAATATGGAATTGAAGACGAAGTTTCACTGAGATGACCACCTGCTTCAGTGATTCGTATGACTTGTAATTGTTTGAGAAAATGCAAGCAGAAAAAGACGAACATTGGTTATGTGTTTATCAAACACCGAGAAGCAGAGACTTGACATCAGCTCATGAATGGGTGTTTCGGACGGCGTCCACGGCAGTGTTTATCGATGCTATATCGGTGCCACACGGTGATAAAACGGTAAGCTTTGTGTGAAAATCATTGCTTTTCAAAATGAGTATTTATTTAATGCACAGTTATGTTATAAAGTTTATCTTTTATCATCAAGTGGTGGCGTTGGTGATGTTTTTAAAACTAAAGAACGTTTAGTGTGATCGTCGAGGAGTAGAATTGGGCAATGGGGGATTGGTATGATTGTTGGCTGTGTCACTAAAGTCAGAAAATGGTCCGACTGAAGAATGTTTGTCGGCAACTTTGATGACGTTTGTGTTAAGTAAAGTAGGTTTTGTTTATAAGTTGTTCACTTCCAAAACAATATGTGCACCTTCCACTAACCTTTTCTTGTGCAATTTCCTAAGTTTGAATGTTGTTACTGTTTTTACCCCCCCCCCCCCCCCCTTTGAACAGGTTGGTCATTGAGAGAGCGCAATATAAATTAAATAAATTAGTAGTATTATTATATAAATATGAAACGTTTTAAGTCTTGATTTTTGTTTATTTTAACAGTTTCAGCTTGACTTAATTTTCCTAGAGTCATACTTTGTTTATTTTGTAATATTGTTTTTTTCTTCTTCAGAATACAGCACATCCACCGGCATGGTCTTGGATCCAGTGACAGATTTTCCACGTGTTGTTGTGTTGCATTCCTCATTTCCTGTATGATGCACCATACAGGTAGAAATAGAACTTATAAATCATTATGTTATAAGTCAAAATTCAAGAGAGGCTTAGATTTGCCGTCTTCATGATTTGCTTTCGTTTTGCATTATGATTTAAAACAAGTGCCCTTTCAATAGTCTAAAAATTAACAAACTGTTCTGTAGGAAAATCAATATCCAAAAATCAAGCAAATTAAGCTTTTTAAATAATACAACTGCCAGCTCAGAACTTGCTTGACTTATTTTAGCGACATCATCATCAGTGTTTTTGTATTGAACAATCAATGTTTCCTGAACCGAGTATCCACCTCATTGGATTTGAAACCCTGTTAAAAACTTTTCTGAATTGTAACCTAATAATGTCAACATGTATAGTGTGGTTTTTTATCAATACAAAATCGATAACCATCGAAAAATAAATAAACTTACTTTCTAAGTTAATCTTTGTTTTCCACTAGGCACATATTTAAATGCCTATGTCTCGCTAAAAACTTTCTAACTTCATAATGATGTCATAGGTTTTCAAATTTGGCTAAACAAAAGGTTGTAATTTATAAAATTTTTAGCAACCCTTTATTTCTTGTGTAACCTATTTATACTTTACTTTCTCTAATATTTCAAAAGCTATCAGGATTGTTTTCAGCGATTCAGTGATATAGCTTACGCATTAAAACAGCAGTGAGCCCACCAGCGATACCCGAACACCTAGTGTTTGTTGTCACAAACACGTTAAGTCTAGTATATATTTTTTGTTTTGTCAATCACGATCAAACATTCCCCAATCTCTCTCAGCTGGCAATGCACAGCAAATTATGAAGTTTGCATCTATTTATCAATTATAGTATAACGAAGCATCGAGGGCGCCAACGGCGGTATCTTGCCTTTCGTTCGCTCAATAAAAAGCGATAAATCGATGCTTGAGCGACCATCCGCGCAACATTCCCCCAACATAAAACTAAGCGTTTAATCTTTTCAATAATTCGATTTTTAGTATTTTAAGATGGGCAAATTAATGTAATTGATGAAAAAAGAAAAAAAGAAGAAGAAGACGACGAATAAAATAAAACAAAATGAAATTACATAAATTAAAAGAATCGATGGTCCTGTGAACAACATCTTTATTGCTCATTATTGTTAACTACTTTGCAGTCGTTTAAATTGTGAATCGATGATTGAGCGACAATCAGCGCAGAATCCCCCGATGCTTAAACTAAGCATTTAGTCTTTTAAATTATTAAACTTTTAATATTTTAAGCTATGCAAAAAAAGAAAAAGAATAAACAAATGAAATGTAGTTGATGAAAGTAAGAAGGAGAAAAACCCCCCAAACTAACCATTTATCATTCTGTGAATTAGCAGCCTGGTTGTAGCTTAAAAAAATAATAAGAAGACAACCTAATGAGTAAATAAAGTATTATATAAATATGTGGGTGGTTATAGACTGCCTTACGGTAGAATTTTACCAAATGTTTTGGCATATTCTTGGTAATGACATTTTAGAATTAAACAATGACTGTTTCACTGAAGGGGTTTTGAGCAATTCTATGAATTCAGCTCTGGTCAAACTTATTTAACTTATCGGGGAGCCGTTATGATTTAAAAAACTAGCGTCCAATTAGTCTTTTAAATGTTGACTACAAAATGTTGTCAAAAACTATCACTAATCGTCTGAAACCAGTCATGTCCTTTATCATTGGTGAAGAACAGTCATGTGGAGTTCCCCACCGTAACATCCATGAGAATCTTATGGTTATAAGAGACACGGTTGATTATGTCAACTTAGAAAATCTTGAGGCGGCTGTGATTAGCATAGATCAAGAACAGGCCTTCGACAAAATTAACTGGGACTATATGTTCAATGTTATGAATAAAATGAATTTGCCCCCCATTTTAATGACATGGATAAAATTATTCTATAAGGAACCTAATTTTATTGGCTCTCCGATACAGATTACCAGAGGAATTAAACAAGGCTGTCCGTTATCTCCATTACTGTATGCAATGTGCTGAGGGTTTAGCAAGTCTAGTTAGAAATAATACGGCTGTGAGTGGCATTGCGACCCCAAAAGGAGAGACAAGTGTCAAACTAGTCCAGCATGCTGACGACACTAATCTTTTTGTTGGTAAAGAAAGTGAGTTTCAACAACAAATTAAGGAGATCCTCGACACATAATCCATTGCAAAGGTAGTGGGTCGAAACTGAACGTCAATAAAACCAAAGGCCTCTGGCTAGGGAAATGGAAACATAGACAAGACAAACCTTGTAATTTTAATTGGTGCAACGATAAATTGAAAATTCTGGGTATTATAAAAACGACAAAATTCATTGTATCTTTGATAAATGGTCCAAACGTCACCTTACTTACATGGGCAAAACTGTTATTAGGTGTTCGGGCACTCCGCCCGGAACACCTCTTGTTTTTGTTCCGTTTTTTTTTTAGGTGTTCGGGCAAAAGTCCGAATACCTCTTGTTATTGTTTTTTTTTTTTTTTAGGTGTTCGGTCTACAGACCGAACAACTCTTTGTTATTGTTCGTTTTTTTTTTTTGGTTTTTAGGTGTTCGGGGTAAACCCCGAACAACTCTTTGTTATTGTTCGTTTTTGTTTTTTTAAGTTTTTTTTTAGGTGTTCGGTCTACAGACCGAACAACTCTTTGTTATTGTTCGTTTTTTTTGTTTTTTTTCTTCTTTGTTTTGCTTATTCTTCTCAGTGAGCTTTGTCCGCAAGCAAACGCATACTTCCGAATCTTTGATCAACTTGAAACTTCATGTGAAGTTAGAACATAACTAGGAGAAGCCGAGTAAGTTGTGACGTCACGATTACGTCATCAGGTGTCAAGTTACAAGCCATTTTAGCTCGAAAAGTGCCCTCATGCCAATGCCTGTATGTCTCTGAATATTACAACTACAGTATTCATATATGGGCATATGATAGATCAAGACACGGGCAACATTTGAAAAGTTAACGCCAAATTCACATGACCTTAACTTCCGGGTCGTTACCCTAGGTCGAAGTTCGCCTTCGTTTTTTCCTTCAAAAAAACACTTTCGAGCTTATCTACGGAATAACTCAAGATTGAGATTGAATTGAACAATGAAACTCAACAGATAGTTGAACCTCACTATCAAGACGACACAAACCTATTTACGTCATGATGACGTCATCGGGCATCGAATTATAATAAATCAAAGTTTAATATTTGTAAAAAGCATAACTCATGAACCATTTGTTTGTTTTTTATAATCTACACATCATCGGATAGCTCATTTAAAGTTCGAAAAACGCTACACAGAACCCGTCCAACATTTGAACTTACTTCCGGTTCAAATCGGAAGTTGAAAATTTCTTATTATCCTATCTTATATATATCTTTAAAACTACTGATCATTTCAGCATAATATTTGTATCAGGGTGTAGAACGTTAGTCGTGCTCAAACTTCTGAACACAGACATGACAACATTTTGACCTTAATATATGGTCAAAACCGGACAATGAAGAGCAACTACCCACTCGTACCCCCCCCCCCCCCACTTTGATTGACAAAACATTATGCATAACGTTGAAACTGATGCAAGCTGCAGTTCAGTGTCGTTATTGTTGTTTCATGTGGCGGGAAGCTAGCCTTTAGTCAAGGCGCACCGCGGCACCCCCGGCCCGGATATCACGCACGAAAAAAGACGTAGTTCAAGATTATCAATGGCGTACTATTAAGATTATAGATCTAAATACCGCTTATATTCAGCGTCTAATTGTTCCCCTATTCGCCCTTCTCATGGCTTAATGATCAATATGGAATTGAAGACGAAGTTTCACTGAGATGACCACCTGCTTCAGTGATTCGTATGACTTGTAATTGTTTGAGAAAATGCAAGCAGAAAAAGACGAACATTGGTTATGTGTTTATCAAACACCGAGAAGCAGAGACTTGACATCAGCTCATGAATGGGTGTTTCGGACGGCGTCCACGGCAGTGTTTATCGATGCTATATCGGTGCCACACGGTGATAAAACGGTAAGCTTTGTGTGAAAATCATTGCTTTTCAAAATGAGTATTTATTTAATGCACAGTTATGTTATAAAGTTTATCTTTTATCATCAAGTGGTGGCGTTGGTGATGTTTTTAAAACTAAAGAACGTTTAGTGTGATCGTCGAGGAGTAGAATTGGGCAATGGGGGATTGGTATGATTGTTGGCTGTGTCACTAAAGTCAGAAAATGGTCCGACTGAAGAATGTTTGTCGGCAACTTTGATGACGTTTGTGTTAAGTAAAGTAGGTTTTGTTTATAAGTTGTTCACTTCCAAAACAATATGTGCACCTTCCACTAACCTTTTCTTGTGCAATTTCCTAAGTTTGAATGTTGTTACTGTTTTGACCCCCCCCCCCCCTTTGAACAGGTTGGTCATTGAGAGAGCGCAATATAAATTAAATAAATTAGTAGTATTATTATATAAATATGAAACGTTTTAAGTCTTGATTTTTGTTTATTTTAACAGTTTCAGCTTGACTTAATTTTCCTAGAGTCATACTTTGTTTATTTTGTAATATTGTTTTTTTCTTCTTCAGAATACAGCACATCCACCGGCATGGTCTTGGATCCAGTGACAGATTTTCCACGTGTTGTTGTGTTGCATTCCTCATTTCCTGTATGATGCACCATACAGGTAGAAATAGAACTTATAAATCATTATGTTATAAGTCAAAATTCAAGAGAGGCTTAGATTTGCCGTCTTCATGATTTAAAACAAGTGCCCTTTCAATAGTCTAAAAATTAACAAACTGTTCTGTAGGAAAATCAATATCCAAAAATCAAGCAAATTAAGCTTTTTAAATAATACAACTGCCAGCTCAGAACTTGCTTGACTTATTTTAGCGACATCATCATCAGTGTTTTTGTATTGAACAATCAATGTTTCCTGAACCGAGTATCCACCTCATTGGATTTGAAACCCTGTTAAAAATTTTTCTGAATTGTAACCTAATAATGTCAACATGTACAGTGTGGTTTTTTATCAATACAAAATCGATAACCATCGAAAAATAAATAAACTTACTTTCTAAGTTAATCTTTGTTTTCCACTAGGCACATATTTAAATGCCTATGTCTCGCTAAAAACTTTCTAACTTCATAATGATGTCATAGGTTTTCAAATTTGGCTAAACAAAAGGTTGTTATTTATAAAATTTATAAAAATTTTAGCAGCCCTTTATTTCTTGTGTAACCTATTTATACTTTACTTTCTCTAATATTTCAAAAGCTATCAGGATTGTTTTCAGCGATTCAATGATATAGCTTACGCATTAAAACAGCAGTGAGCCCACCAGCGATACCCGAACACCTAGTGTTTGTTGTCACAAACACGTTAAGTCTAGTTGTAATTTACAATTATATTCAACACCAACAGTACGGTGTGTTGTCAGGTCTAAGATATCTTTCTTTTTTCTTTTTTCCAACGCTTATTATGTGTCGTTTTAAAGGCGTTTTAAGTAAACATTTAATCTTTGAATTTGATGGATTTTGAAGCAGTTCGTTGTCATTCCCAGCTTTGGGGTTTTGAATCTTGTACTGTAACTTACTGTAAGGTAGTTGTACTGGGCAATTTGTGCAGTCAGTGGTACCAACAAACACATGAGCGTTCACTCGGTCAGACCCTTCACGTGCCAGAATGTCCTAATATTTAAAAAAACATTAAATATTGTGGGTCCAGTAGCTTGGACTTCTCCCAGTCCCAACGATGATGACTTCCATAAAAAGAATCCAATAATAAAGGGTTCACATTTGGTCACATAGTGTGGCTAAGTCCATGAATAATGACAATACACCCTCTTCTACTTCTGAAGTTCTGGGGAAGTATAGCCCCATGATGATGAATATGGCCAATCCACTGGAGTGGATTGGCCATATTCATGCGGTCACACTAAAAGCCGACAACTGAAGACGCCTGACGACAACAAATTTTAAATGCACTTTCAAACAATGTTTAAACAAAAATAAACCGTTAAATATATATGTGTAAGAGTCATTAATGTATCCAAATCACCTTCAATCTGTTGAAAAAGTTTTGTTTTTGACTGTAAAAAAAGGTTTTATTACCACGGTTTAGTAACGAAAAGAAGTGTCCGCCATGATGCATCTGGAACGCACTTGGACGATACCATTATGCAAAGAGTAAGTTTTAAGGGTTTTTTTTTCTCTCGTTTTTTTACTGCTTTTTTCGTTCTTTCTTTATTTTGTCCTTTCCTTTTTTAAGACATATTTACTGGCTGTCATTTTACTACTCTAGTACCATGTTAGTTTTTCAAATGATACCGTTAAAATAAAGACAACTTAACCTACGTTTTCAGCACCCCCTGTAGTATAATGGTATCTTCTATGTACGGTCCAAAAGCAACAACAAGGCGGACAGCACTTGTCGTTACTAATTTGTGGTGTAAAAAAAACCCTTTTTACAATTAAAAACAAAACTTTTTCAATAGATTGAAGGTGATTTTGATACATATGACTCTGACTCTTACACATATATTTTACGGTTTATTTTTGTTCAAACATTGCTGAGTGTTAAAGTGCATTTAAAATTTGTTGTCGGCAGTTGTCGTCAGGCCTTGGCAGTTGTCGGCTTTTAGTGCGACCCTATTCATGGGATGGGGCTAGGGAAGTATAGTATTCACTTCAGTACTTTTGCAGTAAGTTTTTTTGTGTGAATATGGATGGGTGTTTTATAACTTATTAAGGCTGCATTTAGCCCGAATCTACAGGTAAACAGGTAACTTACAAGTAACAAACAAACAAACTGAATACTGAGACTGAGCATGGAGGTTGACCTCCATGGACTGAGAGAGTACATCACATGTGTGTCTGTATCGTATGGAGATGGTCAATGATCAGTTGTATTTCATTTGTAAACAATGCAGAAATCAGTGCTCAGCAGGGATCAGATCAGACGAAGAACTTGTTTTTCAGTGACAGTTTCGGTAGAATACCATAGATTAATGTCAATAAAGTCCTTGATGTACTGTAACCAAATAGATCTAGCAATTTGGTATACTTACTGAACGCTTCGTGTGGTTTGGGGAGGTTTTTTCATAAGATCGACCGAACAGTTCTTGGTAGGGTTCTATTCTAGGCAAATCGTCACCACGGGCGCTGACATCTTAATTCACTGGTATCCTATCTGTAACATGGTGCACTCTTACGAATTAGTCGAGGGTATTTTGGTTACCAGTGATTCATAGTTCGAAACTATCAAGAGAGGGCGCCAGCAAACATATGCCTTTATTATTTTGTAAACAGCAGCCGTTTTCGAAACCGCGGTTTGACCTTGGGCTTCGGTCTGGGCGCCATCAGTTATTATTCAGAGAACTCAATACTTAGTTTCGAAAACGGCTGACGTTTGCATTAAAAAACTAACACTACGCCCTCCACCGACAGGCCCGATATATGGGCGTTTCTATAATAATCTCTAAAGCATGGAGGAACGAAACGTGATTCCTGCAACTCCAGCTCACCCCTTCCCCACATAAAGCTAAAGTATTCAACATTTGGTCTACTTTGTTTTTTGGGGACGAAAAGCATGGGAAGTGGATGATTAATGGGATGACTTGTGCAAAAGACTACGCGTTGTTGTGTTTAGAATACTACTGGAGAACAAGGCTAAAAGTTAAGGTCATTCACTGGTAAACAGTGCACATTGCATGTTGTTGCAGATTCGGACTGAGTACCAATCCAACTTTAACCTCTGTATAAGCTAGACTAGCTCGCCATTAATTAACTCACTCTGTGTGTGGTTCGTTGATCGCATGGTAAGTTTCCTCAATACTGATTTTACTGATTACATTGGTTAGAATAAATTCCTAGATATTATTATGTTTCCACAATACTGTTGTACATGTTCCCATGGTGTCAAGAAACGATATTAGTAAACATGGTGAATGTGTTGTGACATGCATTGCATGATCATCATCATGGACCAATTTGTGATTATCTGTTCCGACTAGTACTACTGTACTAGTAGTAGTATTTTATTTTAATTTTTTTATAAATTTTTTAATGGTTGTTTATTTATTTTTTAATGATAAAACTAACATTATTTATATAAATTGTTGTTAATTTGTATGAATAATGTTTGAAACACAACCCTCCAAGTATGACAGCCCAGCCCAGCGTCCTTTAGATCAGTAACTGAGAGACCACTCCACTGAATCAAGTTCACCCAACTGGCTTGAGGGCGTCCTGGTCCTCTCCTTGTATGCATTGGAAAACCTGCGATCACTGCAGCTGAAAGACCACCACTTCGCACGGCATGACCACACCAGCTTGCTTTGCGCGCAAAAACTGTGTCAGACGAAAAAGTCCAGCGACCTCCAATGCGTCTTTCCAGATCCTCATTTGTCACCATGTCTTGCCATGAGAGACCGAAAAGGCGCCGCCATATCTCACGACCAAAAGCATCGAGGCGTTTGGCTTTTTACCTACTAGTACTACTAGTACTACTCTAGTACGTACTAGGTAGTACTACTTGTGGCAGACTAGTACTAGTACTAGTACTAGTACTAAGTCTCCCGAGTACGAGTATGACTCCTTGCCTTTTGATCTGCTGCTATCATCTCCACATATGATAGCGGATCGAACCTCAGTCATAGTTCTAGGACTAGGAGTACTCCGAGAACTATGAGGTTCAATCCGCTATCGTTAATGGAGACGATAGCGGATTGAACCTCATAGTTCTAGGAGTAGACTAGGAGTAAATATGATACAGGCCTTGATAGCACCGGGACTCAAAAAAAGACACCACTTGGCGCAAAAATCCCCAAATGTCAGATAAATATGCTACCATGCATCGGGGCGCCAGACCGCAGTGCCAGTGGGTAATTGCAGGCATTATATTCTTCCGTCTTTAGAAGTTTAGTCTGATTTCCGATTTTTGTTTTGCCCTCAGAAAAGTCATCAAAATTTGTATTTAGCCTGAGAGCCTATCAAAACCTATCATAATGTAAATAGGTTCTGGAATGAGCCTCGTAGTTCTAGGAGTAATGTAAATGTATCTAGGTCAACCTTTGTAGATTGTACACAACAATATTTTCCTACTGTTTTCCAAGCAAGGGCCAAATGTCATGCGTGTAATCAGTCACTAGTCAGTACACGTGAGTAAACATAAAGCTTCAGGGGCATGTAGCGTGTATCAAGTGAAGTTTATCTCGTTGATTGAGATTGAGACCTTGGTACTGAGCTTCTATTTTTAGCATTAGTGCGGAGTTGCTGTTGCCTGGTCTTAGCCTTGGTGCCCCTTTCCCACCTTATTTTATGATTTTCCAGTAAACACTTTCACATTTGACACAGAAACTGGGGCGCTGTACTCCGCTTTTTCAAAATATTGACATTTGTGGTCAGACTAGCGCAGATGTAAACACAAATTGTTAAAAGGAGTACTGCACCCCAGTTACTTGGTCTACTTTCACAGGAGGATGCACCAAGTTTTACAAGGGGCAGATTTGTTTATTTGGAACACTTGTTGCCTTCTGCAACTCAGCGCTCTAATCTGGAAGGAGCAATCGAAGTAAACATGTCTGCCCCTTCTTGAACAAGATGCACGCTTTATTTTTTTGAAATGGCTCATTGGAGTGCCCTTTGCAAATGAAAATGGCCTTGCTCTCTCAAAATAGACCTGACCTTACCTCCTTGATTGCGTGGGTTCCCCCACCCCCATCCCCCTCACCCGGTTGTGGTTTTTCCTCCCACATCTAAAGCTGACACTTCTTCAACATCTTCTCTACACAGTTATCTTCAGTCCTGCAGGTTACAGTGCAAGGCACCTATGAGGGTTCTTTGGTGTCATTACAAGAAAGACATTATAAATAATAATGTAGTATTATTTGGAGGACCCAGTCACCTTTATTTTTTTTAAAATTGGATGGTTGGTTAGGTCTGCAACTGAAAACATCACTGAGTAGGAGATTTACATGTAACTACTTAAAATTAAAGCTATCCAGGTAATGATTTATTATTTTTGTGTGTTTACATTTTGATAAATTTGCAGGAATGATCACATCTATCCAAAGCTAGCATGGTTCATTTAGCAAGCTAACATATGCAGCTTATAGGCCGTCTTCATGGTTCCAGATAAATCTGGTCCAGTCTGCTTGTATCTGGATGAAACCGGTTTGAAGTTGATGGTGTCCAGCAGAGTGTACTTTGGAGCAGGTCTTGGCTGTTGTCTGGTTGGAGGTACTGCATGTATTCCATGATGCAGCAAGAGGGTAGAGTGCAATTCCTGAAATATCATCTGGGAACTGTGAGAGGCGTTGCTTTCTGTCCCAAGGTTGGTCATTTTTGGGGAAAAATTTGAAAGTATACAATTACACTAAGCATTAGATGTGGGAGGAAAATCCACGATTGGGAAAATCTACGCAAATATGTATTAGTAGAGACTGAAAACCCAATATACATGCAAGGTTTTGGTTTGGGATTTGATTTAGGGTCCACAGAGGAGAAAGGTAGGGAAGAATCCACAGAGCCAACCTGAACACCCTGTGTTAATATTTATTTTAAACTTAAAGCCAAAACTATCACAGTCTTTGTTTTCATTTCTTGACAGGATCGTTACTTATTTTGCTCAGGGGCTTTCGATGGCAGGGTGAATTTGTACACAGCACAGAAATGCATATTGCTACAAAGTTATTCAGTAAGTCTATTAGTTGTCCTGCTACTTTTATTAGAGGCAGTAACTAACTGAAATACCTACCTTGGGTATCTTCACTTCAAAACAAGATGACAGTTTTACAACTCAAACGGGATGGTACATCACAAGGAACAATTTCATTCAGCAGTTTGACTTCACACGTCGTTCACAAGCCTCTAGGTGTGATGTCAGATGTTTGGGTTAATCTGGATGATTGGGTTAACCTGCAATGTAATGAAGGGTCTAAACTGGTCCCCTGTCTTTATTCGCAATAATAAAGACAGGCACTGATCTTTCAGGCCCAATAATTTAAATTGCAGCGACGTAAGCTTTCCATATCCATGTTTGATACGTCCGAGGTGATGTAGTTTGTCAACTCGCTCTTGCACTTTCAATCGTGTGATGCCAGTGCATAATGTTTGTATGTAATGTTGTTTTATTCACTTATAATGCGTGTACATTTGTATTGATTACGAATCTCTGTGAATGGGATGTGAGGTCAAAGGTATATCTGGCAGGATCCTGCCAGGCATGCAAGGCAGGTATCTGGCATTGTTCACGAGCCTCAAAGTGTGACATCAGTTGTTCGGGCTATGATGGGTCTTCCTTTGACCTCAATGAGGGCGCTGTTGGAGCTAGTGCCATGTAATTGTAAACAATTTGCTGATGTGACTTTCTCATTGTGTTTAGTTTTCTATATTTGGTTATTTTGTTTTGATTTATTCAGGTTACCACCTTTAGTCTAGCTAGAAATATTCACGCTGTTCGTTTTACAAGTGATGGCAGAAAGGTAAGTCGAGCAGAGCTTGAATTTTGTTTAAAAGTTCACTACACCACACGACTTGTGGCTCAGAAGTTTTGCTAGAACAGAAATGTATTCTCCTTATTTGTTTACATTGATGAGATTTTGGGAAGTCAACAAAAATCAACCCTGACCAGGAAGATAATTGATCTTGATAATTAAACATTGTGGGAGGAAAATACTTGACTGCAGATTTTGTTTGATTGTGAGGTCATTGGTTCATTGTGAGGTCATTGGTTCATTGTGAGGTCATTGGTTCATTGTGAGGTCATTGGTTCATTGTGAGGTCATTGGTTCATTGTGAGGTCATTGGTTCATTGTGAGGTCATTGGTTCATTGTGAGGTCATTGGTTCATTGTGAGGTCATTGGTTCATTGTGATTCCTGTTCTATCCTTAAAGGTAGGGTTACACTTTGGTAAATGACCCTGAACACATTTGGTGTAATTTCTATCCAAAAGTGTCCTTGCTATATAAAGATGGTAATGGCTGTAAGCATCCTGCAAAGTAAACTTTGTCTGAGTTGCCCCTGTTGATTAGAAATCATTAAGAGTATGTCAACAAACAGGGTTGTAGCTAGAACTTTTTGAGTGCCGGCTAATTTACAATCAAAATAGAGCGAAGCTTTTAATTTTACTGCTTTAAAAATGGATTTGTATGGGTTTTCTGAGACATGATTTTTGTAATGCATTTTAAGGTATGTAAATCTGTTATTTAAAACTTCAGTACAGTTTCAATAGGCTTCAACATTTTTAGGGCAAGGCCACTTTGGTCTTGGAGCAAACAAAATTTTGGAGGGCTCCAAAGCCAGTAGATAGAGCACAAAGGCCAAACATGTTATTTTAACAAAGGCCTGAAGGCTATAAATAAACTATTAGTTGTACTCTGAAAAAAGCAATTTACCAAAAAATACTATTTTGAAAATTGGCCAGGGGTTTCCCCATGGGTGGTAAACCCGATGGAACAATTTGCATGAATAAAATGTTAATAAATCATATCTTATTCAAAAACAAACATTAAATCTAAAAGCCAGCAGATGTCAACACACTTTCCAGGTTTAAAAGAACACGAAACCCACTCCGAAGAGTCACAAAACCAGGTCACAACACCACACAGACACCGCGCACGCGGCTCGCTTTGGAGTAAAGCAAGAGTATTACAAAGTAAAACAATTGTGTAACAAACTGCAGAGGATTATAGATAAGAGTAATTGGGTCTCAATTGGAGGGTCAATCATTCTCCCTGACATGTCTGGATAGTGTCCAGCTGTCTGGGGCTAACATTAAAGAAAAGGACATCCAACTGTCGGCTTCCTTTGGGTTGAAAATGTGTTTTATTTAATCATTGACAACTGGGGAAAAACAAGTTTACCGTTCAAACTGAACAAGCGATCGACTGTGTAAAAGAGGTAGTTCATTTTATTGTAACTTTGTTGCATTTTGTGCCGGTCGGTAGGATGTTCATCTAGTCTGTGTGGCGGTCGGCAATAGCAAATGCCGGTTACACCCGACCGGCGCCGACCGGCGTGGCTACAACGCTGTCAACAAATTTGAATCTCCAAAACTCACCTCAAGAAGAGTTTGGCTCAGTCTTTTATCGAACAGCCACAACCTTTCCAGATTAATACGGTCGTTTAAAGCTCATTGTCTACTCTTTTATTCCCATATTATTAAATAGTATTAAATCAAGCTGATTACTTGACACATGTTTATATTTTTGCACCATCTTGAATATCATTATTAATGATTCATTTCATGCCGAGGCATGACCCCATTTTGACCTTTTCTTCCAGTCCAATCCAGAAGTTGAAAGGAAATTATGTTTGAGGTCTTCAGCCTCAGTCCAAATACAAAGATGTTCATATAGAATAATAATATTATCTCTTTCTGTATTTCTCCACCAAAACCCCTCCGTGTCCGTTATTTCTACAGATACTTGCCACCACCTCAGCAGGGAGACTAGCTGTAGTTGATGTTGAAACTGGTGCCCAGTTAATTACATATGAAAGCTGTAAGTAGGATCTTTTATTCTCTGAGTGTTTAAGTTGACCTCCCCCCTCCCACCCCCCTCCACCATAAATGGGACCTGTTTCTATGTTATGTTAAGTACACTGAACCCCTTACAGATTAGGCAGTGTGTGGCCTCAATCCTCCACTATCCTCTTCTCCTGTCACTACACACCAAGATATTGGGATTAAGATAAGATTGGAATGCCAACCCTGTAATAAGCACTTGTTGTTTGGGCCTACTGGCTCTAATCCTTCAGAATCCTTCTCTTTGGCAATTGATTATAGAAGGATTTAGGACTGGGGGTTACAGATTCAGCAATATACACAAATCAAAAGAGAAAATTATCGTAACATAAGCTACTTCCTTCTAAACCGTACAGACACCAGTAAAACACTTCAGTTTATTCACACTTAATCTTAACCATTTTGTTTTTGTCTAGGTGCTTTTAACCGCAAGGACCGGACCGGTCTGGCTGTGGACCCCAAATGCCCTAATACAGTAGTCTGCACATGCGTCAATGGGAAGGTAATTGTTGCATTGACAAAGCTTGTCGTGTCAGTGCCAATATGTTGTATCTCCTAAAATGGCGTTAACGTGACGCACAAGTTGCTTAAGGTAATCCGGTGTACACACAAAACAAATACGCAGACAAAATGTAACTGATGATATGACATTGATTGATATCATGTGGAAATTACCCTAACAAATTTCAAACTTAAATCAGACCAGTGTAGAACCTTGCCTGCCACAAAATTCTCTGGAATGCTAAAGTTCACCTGTAAACAATACTATTGGTACAGAACAAGTCCAATGTCACATAACCATGTTTGTGATGTATAAATGAGTTACAAAATAATACGTGCATTTCATGTTTTTTCTTCGCAGGGTTTGGCCGTTTTTGATCTACGAATGTCGATTCCACGACTATATATTTATGATGTGAGTATATCTGAAATTTATACGTGATCACTTTTTAAATTTGTTCAAACTTGTGTCTTATATTAGATTGATTCATTCAGTGCCATTTCATAATGGACCTTATGCATTGATGCATCATGCCGCCATCTTGAGAGGTAACAAAATGATAACAGAATAAAATGGCTCATCTTGTACACACGGCGCTGAGGATGAGCCAACGAGCAATCATCTTTTGACCTTAGCTGAGGGGGCCCTGGTGGCTAGAGGCAGTTTGAATTTTGTATTTTAGCAGTGGGCACCACAACGATTTAAAAAAATGTTAAATTTGCATAAAGGATAAAGAATATAATTTTTGTATGACCCTTACACCAATGTGTGACTGTTAATAGACTGTGCAAGTCTCGCGCGTAATCGAACTTCCGGGACCATAGTGGTCCCAACCATATGGAGTTTTACGTGGGCGAGATTTTGTTTCGTCAATTATTTTAGTTTAACGTAGGTTATGACCTAGAAAAGTATACATGTTGTTGGGAATGTAATACTAAGTGATAACAACATATGAAAGTAAAACCAATTCAACAATATAACGAAGAAAACCCAAGAATTAAACTTGACCTCAGCTTCCGGTTATTGCAAAAAATTAAGAATTTTGTGCTCGCCTCCGATCATAAAACTTATGTAAACGCTTGTTTTGGATGCGCAATTATAATCGCCAGATGCTGTAATTGCAAAGCAAACCCTTTTCATTGCAGTCTATGGTTGTTGAGGCGTCAGCATCCTCTTTAAACTGCGATACGGGTCCATTTAAGACCTGTTTGACCTTCACGAATCCGCGTAAGGGGTTTCTAAAAAGTTAACATCAAATAGGCATCCTTGTCCCAGAGTTTTAATTTTTTTTCAATAATAATATACACACTATTGTGATTGTTTTTTCAAAAGCTAAAACTTTTCATAAAATTGTAATGATTTATTTTTGTTCTTCAGATTTTGTCATGAGATATAATTTAAAACAAAGATTTAATTTCAGAAATAAACATGTTCTTCGTTTGACGTGTTTTCTCGTTCGGATACGCGCGAGACTTGCACAGTCTTATAGACTCAGGACTTTCTTAAGTCCTGTGGTTTTTTCCTCTGCATTTTCTTTACTTGCTCACAGCAATTGCATTTTATGCTTTACTGCTCCTCTTACCTCCTTGTTTTAAAATTTATTTTGTAACTATTTTGTTCTCAGGATCATATTAGATTGAATTCATTTTGTATTTTATTGTTGTCTTCTATATTTAGCTTGTTGTTGGCTTCTTGTATGAGTTGCAGGAGCCATGGCAGGTATTTGCCAACCCCTTAGCTTATACCTTTGTTATTTTCTGGTTTTATTGAAACCTGGAGCAGAGAAATCATTCTGCTCATCAATTGATTTTGTATATGTTTTCACTCTATGTCATACTTCCTACTGTTTATTTACTGTATTCTGTGTTTGCTATGTTTTGAAATATACACATACTTTGAATTGAATTATATAAAGTATATATTTTTATCAGATGATGCATATTTTAATCTTGTATACATTCTGCTCACACTATTTTTGTTTCACATTGGATGTGTTATTTTTACGTTGTTTTTTTTGTACTTAAAAATAAACTAATTTGTTGTATGTTGCCATTAAATTTAGGTTTTGTTCATGCAGTTGATGGTTTTTACCCCCAGGGAGAACAGTTTTTTGACAGCCAATGAGGCCAAGACTGGATTAAGTGTTCCATAGGACCAAGGCACCAGTATTCCTTAGGCCCTAGGCACCAGTGTTTGTATGCCTAGGCACCAGTGTTTTGTAGGCTTAGGCACTAGTGTTCTGTAGACTTATGCACCAGGGTTCCGTAGACTTATGCACCAGGGTTCCGTAGGCTTAGGCACTATTATTCTGTAGGCTTATGCACCATTGTTCTGTAGGCTTATGCACCAGTGTTTAGGCACCAGCGTTCTGTAGGCTTATGCACCAGTGTTTAGGCACCAGCATTCTGTAGGCTTAGGCACCAGTATTCTGTAGGCCTAGATACCAGTGTTCCTTAGGCCTATTCACCAGTGTTCCTTAGGCCTATTCTTATCACAGCGTATCGCGTACAAATTGAAGTTTGCTGCAGGCTTTGGTACAAAGGGGCGCTGTTAAAATTTTCCCCCAAAATTTGTTGCGTATGTGTTTTCACGTATACTTTCTCAGGCTTTTGATTTTTTCGTAGGCCTCAATTTATTTCGTTGGCCCAAGGCACAGAGTTTGATTTGCTATAACAAGAAGAAATATAATTTAAATAAATAAATAAATAAATAAATAAGTAGATTTGTTGTTGTGCATTGTGGTCATGACATAGATAATAGGGAGGTTTCGCATACGAACGGATACGGTTAATGCGACGGATACGTCATCATTATGACGTCATACGCTACTCGCTATCCGCTATACGTGCAGACGACACTGATATCCCGCTTGCTACACGTAAGTAAAAAACACGTAGGAAAACTCGAACTTCTAGTAATTCTCCTGTATTTGTTTCCAAATATGTATGAATAGTATCAAAATAAATGAATCACTGAACATGTACGTGTCATTTTGTTGATTTCTAAAGACTTTGAAATATGAAAAAATGCACTGTTTCTTCGTCATTTTCCTCTAAAGCTATGAACATAAGCTCGTCTATGGAGGATGCCATGTTGAACAGCGCCACCAAGTGCTGTGCTGGAACAGCGAACAGTGCCACCAAAACGCTGGGATTGCAAAACAACAGAAAGGCTGCTAACGGTTACGGATAGCTAAACGTATGCGTATGCGTATCCGTTCGCGTGCGAAACCTCCCTATTAGCTTGAAGCAGGAATACAGTATTTGTATAGAGGGGGCAGGCCAGCCATAAGTTTCAACAGCTCTTTTTAACCAACCTACTTGGAACATATTGCTACTGAAGGTGCTCAAGGGAGATATTTTGATAATTTAATGTGTGGTGATATACTTTTCCTTGCAGCTCCATAGTGATATAATCCGTGATGTTACCTTCCTGGGAGACAGTTGGCCCTGGTGCTCTGGTGAAACAACCTTCGTCACAGCGTCAGTTGATGGACATGGCAAGGTAGGATGGACTGTTGCACATCGATCTAGGAACAAGTGCAAGTTCCATCAAGGACCAATCTTTAACTAGTGCTTGGTTCGTGATGTACGTAGGGCATGCGAACTGAAGTTGAAGTGCGAACAATTCTTGTCGTGTCAGGTTAACGCAATCATGGAAATGTCAGTGGCCAGCTTAAAAATTAAAAAAAATTATAATTAATTGAGTGGATCAACAATATCATTTTGCTGATAACTGGTCCTCTCTGCACTGTGCTATTAAAACGGCTATTGGTAACCAGTGATGCAACCAGCCCCAAGAATTATTGAAAGTTAGCATTGGTGATGACAAAACGTATGGCAGAAGATTGCAGAAATGGAAAGTCTTATCTTTGAAATGAAGGACTTTTTAAACATTTTTTGAATCTGGAGATATATAATCTATATTTTTGTGTGTGCTCCCTTTAAAAAGTGTTTTTACAGGATTGGTAGAGCTGACAAAATAGTCACAGACAGTGTTTAGGTTTTGGGAGATTCATAATGTCTACCAATGTTTGCTTATGTTGAATGCTTTTATAGGTCGTAACTCTAGATGGAAGGACTCTCTTAGACATCTCAGCTGGGACTGTTCTTCACTGTGTTGACCCAACACCAGGGCCTTATAACGCTATGGAAGAAGATGGTTTCTGTAGTAAGTACATACTTATTGACCTTGACACACGATAGCAGAGTGTAGGTTCATGTCCCGGTCATGGCACTTGTGTCCTTGAGCAAGACGCTTTACCACCTTTGCACCCGGTGTTTCTTGTTCACATAGCAAGCACCCTGGTTTACAGGTTTCCTCATGCTTGCGAGTTACAGTGATTAGTTCACTTATGAGGCATCTGAACAATATGGGTTCGAGTCCCGGTCGTGGCACTTGTGTCCTTGAGCAAGATACTTTACCACAATTGCTCAGTCCTTCAGATGGGACATTAAGCTGTAGGGCCAGTGTACTAGGATTGGTAGTGCACGAAAAGAACCCATGTAGAAGAGTAGCTGGGTCAACCCCGGTGTTTCTGATTCACATCTCAAATTGTAGTCAATTATTGATGATGATATCAGTTGGTCATTGCTTTCAACTGCTCGTTTCATATTGTGTTTTGAAGGAGCTTGGTAGCCAATGGAATACAGAGCTTCATGACGACTTGTTCAAATGCTTCCATGTATTTTTCCATAAATGATATTTGAAGTTTTGCATGGCATAGATCATAGCAAATATTTAAACTTTTTTTTAGGAGGAGTGTTGGCCTGAGAAGAGCCGTTGTAATTTTCAATCAGTCTACTCTGCCCATCTTCTCTTGTCATGAGTGTACAATACGTGTCTTTTCTTGTCTTAGGTGTGGTGATGCTCGGTGGAGGTGAAGTCTGTGCTTACTTGCCTCATGCTGGTGTTCAAGAAACACTCAAACAAAGTGGGGATGATGCAATATGGAAACTCAAGTAAGCCAGATGATTTTTCTTTCCCTATTTTCCATGGATATGATGTGACAACGATTTGTTTCAACATCTCCTCGCTGAATAGCTGGGTCATTTCATGCCAACTCAACAAATCAATAAGCCATTTGTGATTTGAACTTGAATAATGTCAGGTACAACGACTTTCTAATTACAAGTTACCACTTAAATTTGAATTTCTCAGACTATTTCAATATTTGCTATGTCAAATGATTCAGGACAAGCTTTTGCATAGTTTAATACATAGGAGATGGCGAACTCCAAATCACAATGTTGAGTGAATGTGTAAGGCATAATGGTACCAGGGTTTGCTCATCTGGAGGATGCTGTACAAAATCTTGCCCTGAACCATTGCTAATGTCTCTATAGTCTAAGGAATTCACTTGAGTGTTAACTTGTGAACAAGCAAGTCATTGTACCAGAGAGTTTTCAAATCTAACTTGCAAACAAGTATATAAATAAATAAAATGAACACAAACAACAGTGAAATGGCCAGTAGGCTCGTTGAAGAAGTAACATAGTCACTGTTTGTGTACACAGGTATACGTCCAATGGAAGTATGCTGTACACGGCATGTGAAAAAGGAGTTATTCGAAGGTAAGAGATAGATTTGATGTATTTCAGTCTGTAATATACACACATTTGAGCCAGCTGATAAATCTTGGTGGTCGGGGCCCATTGTCACGGTGACATGGCTGAGCAGTCTAGTGCGTCATCAGAATGTTGGTTCGAATTCCAGTCATGACACTTGTGTCCTTGAGTGAGATGCATTACTATGATTGCTTCTGATCACCTATAAGTAAATGAGTACCTGTGAGGGTAGAGATTGTTGATGTGAATGATTAGCAACCTGGTGTGCCCAATTGGTTGCTGGTGCTGCATACTCCTAAGGAGTTGAGATGGTTTCAAGATTGCTTAATAGGGCCCAATGAACAGTGGTAATGTAAGGTACTTTGAGGGGCCTACATGGCCAGAAAGGGTGCATAATAAATACAAATAATGTTCGCACCCACCGAACAAGGATATTGACAAAATAGGGAGACCGCCATCATAGGGCTAGATAGCTCAGTTGGTAGAGCGCCGGCACGTCAATCCGGAGGTCGTTGGTTCAAATCCCGCTCTAGTCAATTTTTCCTTGTTCAACCCAAAATCAAATATGATAAAAGTCAGTGTGCTACAGTCTACAGCAAAACCAACACATTGAGAAAAATGAGACAGCATTGAAAATATTATGACAATACATGACCAAGTTTGGTCAAGTGAGGGCACCATTCCAATTTGGGATAATTCCTCTAGCAACATGTTCTAGCTGTATCACTGCAGCAAACTTCATATGAGGTATTGCAAAGATTGAATATCCATCCGTATTGCAAAGATTGAATATTCATCAGTACACTACTGCAAAGATTGAATTTTCGTCAGTACTGCACATTGAATATTCTTCAGTACTGCAGTGATTGAATATTCATCAGTACTGCAAATGTTAATTTTCATCAGCGCTGCAGTGATTGAATATTCAACAGTACTGCAAAGATTGAATATTCATCATTACTGCAAAGATTGAATATTCATCAGTACTGCAAATGTTAATTTTCATCAGCGCTGCAAAGATTGAATATTCAACAGTACTGCAAAGATTGAATATTCATCATTACTGCAAAGATTAACATTCATCAGTACTGCAAAGATTGATTATTCATCAGAATACAAAAAAACAAAAACAAAATGTTTTGTTTATTTATTAATTTTTGTGTCAATCAGCCCGGATCTCATAATGGTGAGAACCCCGCCCGCACCATGCCTCTGATCATAAGTGAACAAATGACTCTGTACTCATTGCTGTCTATATCGGAAAACAATGCATTTACTGACATGGCATTTAAAAGTGTCATATTTGTCAAGCATTATCAGTAATGTAGTTTCTTGACAGCTGGCCATATCCATTGACTTATTCTAGCTACTTCATGAATGCATCCAGGCTTTTAGTCAGGTATCTATCAATCATCCATGGAATTGTGTGTCAGTTGCTGTCTCTATGTCAACCATTTTTTTACCTCTATATAATGTACATTATATCTGTACATGGCTATCCATTGCCTAAAGAACACAGACAAGAATGGTTATTGTCAAGCACCAGTATCCATGCTATGATCCAACATTATCAGCATGATATTCTTTCTACATTAGTCAGATTTCCATTTTATTTGTTTGCCCTTAGTAAAACCAGAAAAATTGTGATTAAGTGGCCTGAAAGTCTATTAAAGCGTACACCATGTGTATATGTGCACAGCCACAATCATGGGTACACTTTTTGTTACAAAGACACCAAATGAACAACAGATAAATATTGAATAACTTTTTGCAGATCTTGTATTTGACAAACTCAAGCACTTTTTATTCATCATTGACACACCGATTGCTAATTGATATATAAATAACATTGAGATAACTGCTACCAGTGGTTTTCAAACTGTTGTTCATAAAATGGACACGGAAAAAATGTGTACCCATGATCGTGGCTGTGCACATATGTAAGTCAGGCCTTGTACTCAATAAAATGTTCCAACTTTTTTACCATTACCGTAATATCATGCATCAAAGTCACAAGAAAATAAAAAGCAACAAATTCAATTAAAACCATATATGCTAACACTGTTTTCAAGCATCAGGTTTTGAACACACAAGATCAAACTAAACTGTTTTACTCATTTCTCAAGCATTTCAGCCAAAATGTTTCAAGGGAATAAATTACCATCTTTATACCCTGTAGCTTCAAATCTGTGAATAGTTTTATTTTCAATCTAACCAACGATTTGAACACCCTTTGGTCTTAAAATAACAAGTTTTACTCCACTCTTTGAAAAACTCTACTCACTCCATGGGAAATCAAACAATTCAAAAAATAACTATTTGCACAATTCCAGCTTAGTTGTTGACTTTATTCTTTGAAAATATATCCTTTTTGAGTTTATTCGTGGGAAAAAGCCTCCCACGCTAAGCACATATTGATTCGTCTATTACAAAAGGTTAACGTCAGTGTTTCTTTTTTTTATAAGAAGAACAAGTTTTGCAATCAGTCAGTCAGTCGATAAGTGTGTTATAATAATGGAATCAAATTGTGGTGAAGAGGTTTTAAAATAGTTGTTTAAACACGCTGAGGCCTGGTTCTTAATCATTTCACTGAAACCCAGTCATGACATTTGTGTCCTTGAGCAAGCCACTTAAGTATCATTGCTTCTCTTCAACCAGGGGTTAATGTGTACCTGTCAGGCAGAGATGGTTCTTGTGATTGATTTAACTTAGTGCACTACATACTTGACGGCAATGTTCCTGCACCATGTACATCATAATTGGTGGACATGGAGTTATAAAAATGTCCATTATTATAATTAGTTATCAAAAACCTTTCTGAGAAATATAAGTTTAGTTTTATTATTTTTTCAAACCGATGTGAAACTAAGCACATTCTTTAAAAAAAGTTATTTAAATGTGAATTGTAGGTAAATGATTTAGGACCATGTAGTTAAGACATCACTTTGTGTCCAGCGTTTACGCGGATTACAGTGTTCATTGAAATCTATCAAATCTTTAGAGCTTGTTGGGATCATAAAATGTAGTTTATGAGTCAAAAACCAATCAAATGAATCTAACAAAACAAAAATCTACCTGGCGTTTATGTTTAACCAGAAATTGAATTGTCGTAAGGTTGACTTTCATTTCTTCAGAGTATAAAAGTTGAGACCATTGATACAAGCAGTGGCAGAACCGGACATATCAATTTGGGGTGAGGTGGGGTGGGGTGGGGTGGACAAGTTGGGGCAAATTCATATTTTAGGGATCTTTTGAGCAAACATATTCACATTTTATTTATTTTTATATTTTTATATATATTTATTTTTTGGTGGAACAGGGGGCATGGGTTCTGATCGGGGGGAATACTGTAAGCATTTTGCTGAAATTGCATTTCTTCAAAAATTACCTCTTAACATCCAGACTGATTTTGCTGATAGTGTATCCAACACTTTTCATTGCACATGTCTGGGAAAAACATAAAACAGCAGCAGGCTTTCCCTCTTTTCACTGTTTACTAGATGTCAACATCTTCTGAAGACTGTATTATTTAACACAACCAACGTATAAATTCACATACATTAGGGCCAAGTATAAAAACCATCACTTGATAGTCCCTGCCCATTTTGAAGCTGCATCCTTTTTTAATTTCAATTTGAATTTTGTCCTGAAAATCTTTTTCATGTATTTTCGCTGTGATCTTGGCACCATTCTTGCTACAACTGATGTAATTTACCCATATTTTTTAACTTCTGACTTCTACAAAGCCATTTTTTTTTTCTGGATCTTTTGTCCTTAAATAGAAAAGTATTTAAAAAAAATTAAAAAAAAGAAGAAAAGACTTCATTCTCCATTAAAAAGCAAAAACAAAACCAGGATAAACTGTAATATTTTTTTACTTGACTTAATTTTGTAATTGTGTAACTTGTTGAAACATCTAAAGATTTCTTTATTTGTCATTTCCAATCAGAAATTGAACATGAAGTATCAGTAATTCAAGCAACATATATTTTGTAGTACATCAGGACTTTACACACTACAGATACTCTTTTCCAAATTGATGAAATATACCCCCTTATCCTTGGTTGTGATTCTGACTAAAAAACCAGAGATTCCAACAGGATGTTTGTCATAACCACTTTATTCAGTGTGCTCCATCAACCGATAAATGCAATTCAAAGACCAACCACTTTGAGCTCCACTGCACCCCATGCTCCCATTGAAATAAATCTAAAAAAATCACAAGGTTGTTTGAATTGTTTAGGTGAGAAACCATTTGAGGTATATTTGTTTCTGTTTCTATTCAAAAGCTTCCCATAAGGCTACCATGACCAATCTTTCTTCCATGATGTTGATTGTGTCTCCGTGGCCCCTATTTTCTATGAACTAACCTGTACACTCATTTTACACAAGGTCATCCATGTAAAGTATGGAGTACACATTTTGAATGGCCTGATCCGTCATGGAATGCAAGGCTTACTTATCATGGAGCAGCCATCTTGTTTATTCGTCCATTCAAACCAATGTTACCAAACCGAGGCTGGAAGGGAATATAGTCTGGTCCCCTTTTTATGAATTGAGAATTAAAACTATTAGTGTCATGGTGTATACAAGGAATCTGACCGAGATGGCTGCAGTGTCATTGCCTTGTTGCCCTTTTGAAATGTTCCCAAGTAGAAATTTAAATTTCCCTCATTGAGGTGCCCTTTATTTAAAAACAAAAACCCTTCCAAACCCTTTACAACAATCAAGTATATCGGCCCCACAGTGGGCTCAATTTCATCCCCTTAGACCACTTTCATTCCCTGGGTCCAACTTCATTCACTGTGCCGAATTTCATGGTTACCACAGAATTCTGCGCTTACATATTTAAATGTAAGGCATGTGATTTTAAGCTATTCACACAGAATTCCGCTCTCAGCAGAGCCATGAACTTGAGCCCTGACATCATTATCACAATAATCGTAGTTGTGTCTTCTTGTGCGCCAATGTTCCCATGTGTTATGCTTTTAGATTTTTTAAAGCGATATAACTCTATGGTTCATGGAGATAGCTCTATAGTTATGCTACAATTTTTTCTGCATTTAGGCAACACAACATTTTGTGCTTACCATATTTTGTACGTGCAATTTGACCATAAGATCTGAATATAATGAGGTACATTTCCATTTGTTGTGTGAAACCTGGTCCATTTATTTGAAGGAGCTTCTGAGAAGTCCTCAGCATTAGAAAAGTAGATCCAGGAGCAGGAATTTGTTGTAGCTGAAGAAAACAAAAGCTTTGTTTTTCACCAAGCAGACATAGACAAGTCTGAAACTTCTCATGAGACACTGTCCTCAATTATTATGTTAAGGATGGGAATTTCTGTCAAATTCTTCAACCAGCACCGCAAAACCTTCTGTTATGTTTTCTAACTTTTCAGGTACTTCATGTACGTGAACTACTTTAAGTTGTTCCGTGGTGCGTTATTTCAAGTCTGTACGTGTAGTTGTAATTTGTTCTTTTTCAATGATTTACAAAAATGTTTCTTCTTCTGAAAATTTAGCTTGCCTTATAGTTTAAGTTTTTTCCATGTTTAAAGGCCCTGTACACGATTGGTAAGATCGAAAAACACAAATGTTCACAGATTCACACATAACTTACATGATTTAAAGTAAGTAATGGTAGAAAGGGTTCCTTAAAATATTTCTGCCTGAAATGCTATCGTTTCTGAGAAATGAGTAAAACAATAGTTTTTATCGCGCGCGATAATAAACTCCATGTTTGAAAAACAGAAAACACATAAGGTCTCTTTTCACTATTTTCTCGTGACCTCGATGACCAATTGAGCTCAAATTTTCACAGGTTTGTTATTTCATGTATGTGGTTGATTACACAAAACATGAACACTGTCTGTGATTATTTTGTCAGCTCTGCCAATCCTGTATAATACCTTTAAGCACTTGCCTTGTTCTCATTTCACTAACTTTTATAGCTTACTTTAAAGTATTTTTACTGCCTAGATTTTATAGTTGTTATTGTAAGACTCTTCGTGGTATTTTTTACATATAGAGCTAGATAAATGCATTATTATTATTATTATTATTATTATAACAAAGTAAAACTACTTTTTCTGGAAAAAAGTTTGAGTGGACTTCAAGTTCATGTAAGATACAAACTTACCAAATAGTTCTCATTATTTATTTGTTATCTTCCAACAAGCATTTATACAAAACAATAATTTGCAAAACAAAATAAAGCAATAATTGTTAAAAAGCAAATGACTAGATTATTGGGTACAGGATACAGTCAATTCTACACTGCTATTTCTTAAGTCAAAAATGTAACCTTTTACAAAATAGCAAAACATTAATAGTATTGTGATTTCAAAATTCTCATCATTCAGTCACATATTTAACAGGACCTCTTGTACAATTTAATTTTTTTTTCTTGGGGGGCGAGATTGAGTTACACGCAATGATAACTTTGCGCAATTAGTGGTAGTGGTGCTAAAATGAAAACATTTACATGTACATACAGGCCTAGAAATGGCCAAACAGTTGGTAATATTGCCCACATGTATAAGGCAGCCAGAGTCAATTTGTTTTCTTTTCCAAGATTTTTTTATTTTTTTATTCTGCCAGTACCTTGGCAAATCATCCTACGTACGGTAATTCTGTTTTAACCTGTAATTATTAATCCTTGCATTCCCAAAATTCTTGGGATAAACCGTTGAGGAAATCTTTAAACACACTTCCAACACTTTGGTACAATAACCCTCCCAAATTGCGGAGGATTGAGGACTGTAGGCCCTAATAGCAATGGCTTATAACTTTTATGTGGTACATGTATTAGCCCACATATTTTCGTTTAGTAGACCGTAGATAGCCTGCTGGCAAGTGGGCCTAGGTTGTAATATTAGAAGATTTTAAACAACTTAGCATCGATAATAAACAATTTTCTTTTCTCAAAGTGAGACCACAGTATTTTTCAGACACGTCCCAACACAAGCAAAAGGAATCTCATAACTCTAAGGCCCTTGTCACACAAGGCAACAAACTGCACTGCATGCAAAAAGGCACACTTCGGTGGCACAAGAGATATCACCCTCCATCCCTCAAGAACATCATATAAAAAGTGATATATTAAATTGTTGTGTTCCTAGAGATCGCCTGTACCTAATTGCCCAATTAACATGGCCTAGGTAGGAGGATTTTCATTACTCAATGAAAGTAAGACGATCATTTAGAAACATTTACAGAGTTGTATCTATGTGTTTGTACAAGCATGTCAATGATAAATTACAACCACTAAGGTATGTACACATTTGTCACTGGTATATCAAGGACTTCTCTTCAATCTCCCATTGTTTGGATTTTAACGAATCCCAATTGGTTTTGTACACAAAAGCAAGAAAGTTCTTTTTGTGTCAAACCACCTTGATTACTTTTGCTAAAGTCCTCTGTTTTAACGACATGCTCACCCATTGCTTGGACTTGGTTGTTTATGATAAAGATCTATTATAACTCTAAGGCATCTGTCCATAGGTAGACACGCTCTCACACACTAACTGTGGTGAGTCCCTGTGTAGGCCATCTTTAGCGGCCGCAAAGTTTAACCTACTTCTATTCACATGTAAAGGTCATGGCCACATATGAAATTTTCCAAATTAGTATGTTTACATAAAATCCCAATTTCTAAACAAGAAAGTAAATTTTCTCTTTCATTTTATTTATGCTGAGATTTTAACTGACAAAATTTCAATAAAGAAACTGACAATATTATTATTAGCAACGTCTGGGCGTTTTGTGATGATTATACGGAAATGAATGATCTCTAAAGGGTTAAACAGCATCTTAATCAGCAACAGTTCATCAGTTTATTAACCTATAAATCTCTACACAGAATGTGTGTAATATAAAAATGTACTTTATCAACAACTACATTCAAACATTTAAATTTTAGAGCCTTTATAAAATAGTTTAATACCTAGAATACATACACACGAAAGAATAAAACTACAACATGTATATTATTTCACATTTTACTAAGAAAATATATATGTACAAGATGTAGACCACCTCCCCTCAGCCCAACCTGAAGAATACAAGTAATAATTGAGGTGCTTAATTTTATATACTCCTTTACTTTCAAACCATTGCGGTTCATTTACATTGTTTTTCTCCCTTTATTTATTTATAAAATGTACATACTTTTTTTCTTCTTCTTTTTTAAAGATATTTTATGCCACCTAGCTGTTCTCAGAAACCATGGGGGCCTTGCAAAATATTTATTTTAAAAATTCCTCCAAAATTATCAAACGGTGCATCTGTTCACACGTGTAGGAAATTTGTACATTTACAGTTTAAAATACTTTTTCAAAGTGAGCTAAAATTTTCCTCTCTAAAGCAAATGCCACAAGCCAACAAAGGTTTGATGCGACTTATTATGTGGAACAAGGTGTTTAACTGGCGTTTACTTTTTTTAAAAACTTGTTTAGTTTTTTACAACTGTTACGCTGTTTATCTTCTGGAAGTTATACACCACAAAGGAAACTGACTGGGTAAATTGAAATTTTTTTTAGGTTGAACAAAGACAACTTGTTTTTTAGAGCTGGATTTAAACCTGTGGTGTCTGGTTTAACATGCTCGACCAACTGAGCTATCTAGCCCTAATGTCAGTGGTCTCCCTATTTTGTCAGTTCTGGGATGCTTGTCAGAAGCCATTCAACCTGTAACTGCTGTGTAACAAGGGATCATACCCCAGTTTATGATACAACCTAGGAAGTGGCATCCAAGGAATCACCTTAGGGGATGCAACTTTCTTATTTCAAATATCTTTGTTCAACCCTAAATCTTTTAAAAGTTACAAAGTTTCCAACTGTAATTTTATACCAAAATAATTGTATGAATGTAAAACGTACAGCAAAATGGTTATATCTTATAAATCAGCCTGCATTTACATGTAACTGATCATTGGTATATGTACACAGTGGTTCCAGTCCACTGTGTACCAGTTACAAATTGTTGTTCTTGTCAAAAGTTTTCATAGTTGCTTACACTGCATGGCCATCCAAACTAACAACATTATCATGGATTGAATTGGGGCGTAAACAATGTAACTGCATTGCTGATGTCAGAGCCGAGAGTCGTTTTTACTGGTTGCTCTTTCCAGCAGTTTATACAACCATGGTATCTGGTTTAGATATGTCGCCATTAGCAACATGTGTGTCCTGTTCGTCACCTGGTAGACTGAAACGGACTTTGTTGGCTGAGCCATTCCGGGCATGTCCATTTTGCATTGAGTGGTTGTGAATGTGAGGTGATCCATCGCTCTCAATGATTCCATTTACTACAGGGTCACAGTCGCATTTGGGACTATCTAGCTCCTCGTACAGATGGCCAAACTCACCCACCTCAGCCTCATCAGGGACACTGGCATGACTGGGCTCACTGCTGACCAGCTTGGCTTCAGAGATGGGGGTTTCCTCCTCATTGGTAGGCGTCGGCACCATGTAGTCGCTGTTTCTCTTATCAAGTTCTATTTCAATGAGGGGTGCTTGGGAGTTTCTCTTACCTTTGCCCTTGCCTTTTCCTTTTCCTTTGCCCTTCCCCTGTGGAGCACCGTAGACAGGTTGAGCATCAGGTGGAATATAGTACACCTCTGCAGCATGGATATCCTTGGCATTCTGCATCCTGTCAAACTCGTCCTCATCAAATGCTTTTCCCTTGTTGAGGGATCCTGTGTACCGAATTTGGTTGGACATCTCGGCCTTGCTGCTCTCCCCCAACCCGTCCTCCAAGTCGGCAAAGTGAGCTGAATCAATTGTTGCTTTGAAGTCGTACTTGGTGTAGGACTTTGGTTTGCGGTACTGCCACAAGATGACAAAGATGGAGGCCAGGATTAGGAGGGTCCCAAAGAAAGTGGCCAGAACTGACCCAATGATATCATTGCGGTGTTTGGTCATAAGTGCTGCCATACCATCATCAATGCTGCCAGCAGTTGTCAGAAATTTACACTGATCAAGTGTAATTATACTGGGGCATGTTTCCAGGAAGACACTCACACAGATTATGTATTCACCTCCTGGTTTCAGATCGCTCACTGTCAGGAAGGTGTCCTCTTCCTTTGTCAACTCATTGGTTGACTCCTCCATGCCGAACTCTGTTGTCTCTACGATGTAGCCTTTGATGAAAGGGCTGTTGTACCGGGTCCACTCCATCATGACGGAGGTGTCTGTGATGTTGCCAACTCTAACTTGTATTGGGGCAAAGGCACACGGGGGCGTATCTGTCGTCACTGTGGGAGGGTTTCCTGGTGTTGTTGGAACTGTTGTCGTTGGAATGCCATTAACGATGAGGGAGAACTGTACAGACGCTGCACCGTGACTGTTTCTGGCTGTGCAGTTGTAGTTACCCCCATTGATTGCCTCGGCCTTCAGGATAACTAAGACAGTGCTGTTGGAAATAGTGTAGACATTCTCGGCGTTGCTAGTAGCCGTTACTTGCATGCCATCTGGCCGGTACCATACAATCTGAGGTTCTGGATCACCACGGGCATTACATTCAAAGAAGACATCATCCTGGTAGTCAATAACCATTGAGGAAGGCCTTTTGTTGATGATTGGGACACAGGCAAAATTATCTTGTTGGATGGTATACACAAACTGTCCTTTTAAAACTGATGGGGTCAAACATGTCCACTGTGTACTGTAGTAATCAATCTGAGTTGATTTCAGCCAGGTTAGGAACTGGCTCATGCGACAGTTGCAATCCCAGTGATTGCTTGTCAGGACAAGTGTTGTTAGAGAGGTCAGTGGCGTAAGGGCAGCACTGTCCAGGTTCCTCAGACTGTTGTAGCCCAGATTTAGAGTCTGCAGTTGGGAAAGTCCAACAAACAATGTTTCATTGATGACCGCCAGTGTCATGCTGGACAGCATAAGGTCCTGCAAGGAGGTTAGCCCCATAAAAACTCTGGGAGGAATTTGGGAGACTTCGTTTCCAGACAAATCTAGACGTTGAAGCATGGGATTCATGTCAAAGACTCCAGGGCTGACTTCACTCAGAAGATTATTGGCTAAGGATAGGACACGGAGCTTGGGAAAGTCTCTGAGCGTGGACTGCGATAAGGAACCGAGCTGGTTCTGTTCCAAGTCCAGTTCTTGAAGATCTGGCATTCCCTGGAAAACCCCTTGAACTGAAGTGAGTTTATTGCCCTTCAGGCTCAATACCATAAGATGATTCAGACCATTGAATGCTCCATTGGCTATGGACTGGATTCCACAAGAGATCAGATGCAGGCCTATTAGGTTGGGCAAATGGGCGAAAGCTCCCCGTGGAAGAAGATTGAAGTTGTTCTGATTGAGATACAATGTGGTCGTGTACTGTGGTATATCAGATGGGATGCTTGTTAGGGAGGCCATTATGCAGTCCACAGTTCGCGTCATTGAATTGCAGGTGCATCTGGAGGGGCAGGGAGGTGGGGTAGTTGTTGGCTCTTGTGTTGTAGTGGTTGGAGGAGGTGCTGATGTAGGGGTAGTTTGGGGCGCTGTCGTGGTACTTGGAGGGGGCGCTGTTGTGGGACTTGGAGGGGGCTCTGTTGGGATGCTTGGAGGTGTTGACGTTGTAGTACTTTGGACTGATGTTGTAGTACCTTGTGGCGTTTGTGTTGTTTCCATAGGTGGCTGTGTTGGTAGCTGTGTTGTAGGAATAGTGGTCCGCAGTGGTCTGGGCGTCGCTACGGGCTGTGCATTGCTTGTTTGGAATTGAATACATAACCCGAGCAGAAGCAAGGCACACAAGGCTCCATGTTTGAATGCCATGATGGATATCCCTTAAGGCAACGTTGGAGAATGAAGGACTTGAACCTGTAATAGAATATAATAAAAGACTGTTAAAGGGAGAGCATTAGAATCCTAATCAAAGATTAGTAGGCTAAATTTGACTTAGCGGCTATGGCTATGACTATTGTTAAGGACGAGCCGTAGTTGCCAATTCGGACAAGGTGATATTTTGGCAGTTTTACCAGAGCCATTCTCCTAGACAAAATATTTGTGTGTTTGAAAACATCAAAGAAAAAGGCATTGGAAGACCTCCAAACAACCATTGCTTACTTTAAATGGAGTCTTGAGTGGTTAAATTACATCAGTGGTTTTGGAAGAGTACAATTATTTCTTTGTTCAATTCTCAATAAACCGATGTCACGACCAACCAGAGAAAACATCAGTAATAACAGTCCCAAATCCTGCTATAACTAATTGCCAAAGTGAATGATTCAGAAGGACTGTGACTCCTAAGCCCAAATAACAAGTGCTTATCACAGGGTCAGCCTCATTGGATGTGGAACAAAGAAGTGCTATATTTGTTTGTATTCCAGTCCCATTTGTGTGATGACTAATAACTAAGCTTGCAGATTCAAAAATACTTTGAATTGCTCATCTTATATCTTATGTTATTTGTTATTATTGATCTGTTTTTATTCACCTCATACAATATACATGTACAACCTTCCTGTGAGATTAAGAAAAGTTTCCACCTAAATAATACCTGGACTGAAGGCCAGTTTATAAATACTTGACTGACAGTCTCCATGCGGGGATTACATACAACAATGAAGGGTAAAAGGGAAATACAAATTCACCCAGTTTAATTATCAGCTTATTGGCTGTTTATCACTTATATGGTACATGTAAATAATACAATCTTTCAAGTTGAATTTTAATTTAAAAAACCAAAACAGACCAGTGATCGTTTCAGTTTTTAAGCTGCTTTGCCTTCAACAAAACTAGTTTTATACCAAAAATTACAGAATAGAATTTGTGGAGATTGAGGTATTCTATTTCACTAGGCTTCATTCCCCTTGTGAAGTAGAATAGTCTAGATTTCACCTTGGGATTATATTCTGTGACAATACACTCATATTCATCCAATATTTGTTTAATATGTTAGAAGGAGAAAGTTCTAGAAAGCAACCATGTTGTAATGTCTTAGACTGCATAAGGCGATGGTTCTGAAAAGAGTCACTGCAAGACAATCTTGGCATTTTTACCAGTGTGCTCTGTTTTTCCACTGATGCCGGGTCTGTATATATTGGCTCTGGCTACTGGCTGCAACTTTCTGGCATTCTGGCCATAGCCACTACCAAAGCCATCAATTCAAACAAGACCTTATCTCACCAGGGCCTAATTTCATAGAGCTGCTTAACGGCCGATTCCGTGCTTACGTACAAGTTTCTATTTCATAGAGCTGCTAACCGTAAGCACACAAAATGAATGACGTAACAATGCAAAATCATTTTGAGCGTGCAAGATGGCCGCCTTATTTTCTTGCTAACCTGTGAAATACGCTTATGCTTAAGCAAATTTTTCTGCTACAGTTTGCACGAAAATTTGCTTACCATGGCCCAATCTTATACAGCTGCTTAAGCAGAGAATGATGCAAGACAGTATTCAGCGAAGCAAAAACAAGCAGGCTACCAGTCACAGATTGTACATGTGACTTTATTCTGATAAGCATAATTATGTTGTGCTGAGCTACTTTTTGCGCTTAAGCAGCTGTATGAAAATTGAATCCAGGATCTTCTCAGAACCACCACTTCTTACTGAACAGATTATTATTATAATATAAGGGTGCCATTTTGTAAACCATTTCCCTTACATACTTTCCACACGTATGCAAAGCTTCAAGTCTTCCTTCAAAATAAAGTTTTCTCAACATGCTTCAGATGAAGAGTTGGTTACAGATTTGTATGGTACAGGATTATATTCCAGACAAGACCCGCCTAACAGTTTTGTTTGCACCTCAGGCTAAGCTTATGATATGCACTGCCAACAGTATTGTAGAATTTGGGATTTAAGATTCCCAACCCACTCCACAGCAAACATTTGTATGGGAAATATAACAGTATGCGATTGCATAGCTAAATATTTCTTACAGTACCTCCATTACCATGGATGAAGGAAAAGCCTCAGTGGCAGTGTATAGTACTGGTCTATGGCATGTATGGGGAATTTGTTTTCAAGCAATAAACCACAAGGGAAACTGGCTGTGTGAATTTAAATCATGTAGGGTTGAACAAAGAAACATTTACTATAGCGAGACTTGAAGCCGCAACCCCCAGATTAATGTGCCAGGGCTCTACCAACTGAACCATCAAGCCTTAATGTTGGTGCTTTCCTTATGTTGTCAGTATCTCTGTTTGGGGGTGACAGTCAGAAACCATTCAACCTGTATAGCTAGGGATCACACCCAGTCTTCAATACAACCTGGGAAGGGGCAGGAGAAGGATCGCCTGAAGGGGTCCAATATTTTATTTCAAATATCCATTAATAAGCAACAAGAGATTTTGATTTCCTTTCATTTCTGCTGTTGTCATTTGTATGCGCATTTTAGTAGAGTTACAATTATGGGTGTTCTGAGAAAAATGCTATAATATAAGAACTTATTAATTTGAACTGTAAAATCCCAGTTCTACCATTAGACTGAGAGTGCTGTGAGATTCCACACTTTTGAAGGTTATTTTTTAATACATGGACGGTGAAGTCAGTTTGATTAACAAGTAATGATTTTACTCAACTTCCATAGACACAGGTGTCTGGCTACACACCAACATGCAGTCAGCTGTGTTTATTGATCAATGCTTTGTCTCTAAAGAAGTTGACATTAAAATAAATGATTGAAAAAATAGCTGTTTGAAACCATCAATGGTAAAATTGCTTTTGCTTGAAAACCCAAACAACTATGAATGTAAACAGTTCTGTAATTTAAGATGTTCACATTTATACTGCTCACTACAACCAAATGGATTCGAAAAATTGCACCATTGTATTGGCACATGCAGTTGATGACCTGATTCTTGGTTGTTTTAAGGGCAAGGCAGTTTTTCTCCTAAAGGGAACCTCTATAAGGTAAATTTTGTACTGGAGCATTTCAAAGGGCACCAAGGCAATGGCAGGGTACATCTAGGCAATTGCACTCATTGAGTCGGTAAAGTACCAGGCGTTGTATGTATAACTGTTGTGACTCCATCTGCTACCCAGTGATATTAAGCATATTGGATTTTGTGCATCCATGATTCTATCTCTTGATCAATGGCTAACTAATTCAGAATTTGTCTCTATTTTTACTTGCTGTGTAATCAAAACAAATTATGTATTTATTTGTGAAATGAATGCACCTTTAACTTCAAAACACCTGCTGCTGGTTCCCTTGGTTACCATGTATCATAATTAAGCAGACTACTCCATGGGCTTTCTGTTTACACATAAATGAATACTACAACAATTATGATTACTGAATATTATACACTTTCTGTAGATTCACATGCTTATATTCCCAGTGTGGAAATTTGCTCCGATTGATTTTTGAGAAAGCATAATTTGAGGCTTGCTGTTTGGAATATATTAAGTTCAGCACTTTGGGTTTATTTGTTGAGTTTAATTGCAAAGCTGCATAATTAGATCATAGTGGAAGGAATATTAGTCTGAATACAGTTTCAGTCGTAAAAGCCAGACATCTATTTTTCTAGTCATTCATTATTTATAAGGTCACTCTGTGAAAAATATCAACAGGCATTTTTACTTGGGCGGGGTTCAAACCCATGACCTTTGACTTTTGAGACCCTCTTTGATTGTCCATGTAGGTGTTCTTTGCAAGATGAAAATTGCCTTGCCATCTGAAAAAATATATAATGTTTCTGAGGCTTTTATTATCATTATTTGTTTTGAAAAGAGCACTAAATAAATACTGCTGAAACATTCCTCTTCCTAACAAAGCTTACACACACAAAACTGAAAAATTGAAAGTGAACTACAATTCTTTCTCTGAAAAGCAGAGAGTTTATTTTTGTTTAGACAACCCTTCGTACTGCGTCACGTACTTACGTGGGAAGCCCAGACTCAGCCATTGTATGTTGTTAGGAAAAAAAAGTGAATAATCATCAGACTTGGAATAAATCTATTCATAACAACGATGTGTGGAATGTTTTCCCTTCGCGCTCCACTACCCCAAAATTGTTCCTGTTGATTTCATTGTCAAGTGGTATTTAGAATTCAATGGTAAGGTGAAATATTTGGCTACCATCAGATGAGGTACATGTACATTGTACACACCAGGGAAAATAGCAGGAGGCTGTAAAAGGTGTTATAACTAAAGGTTATGCTTCAAAAATGTGTGAAGTGATACAGACAATTTTGGATTGGATTGGAGAGTATTATGCCCCTTGTAATTGGTACAATGGAATGTTTAACATGCATTTGACTTGTTGTTCATAATGGAAGGAAGGATCTTGGTCCTGTATTTGGAACTCTTTTTCATGAAGTGTGTGTAGGATTTGTATTCTTGTAATAATAGGACGATGATTACTCAGATCTTATGAACAGAACTTTATCTATGGGTGTCTCAAAGCGCTTATTATTTTAATGACAGAATGCTAGTAAGATGAAAGGTAGAGCTGTTTGTATTATGAGACTCATATTGTGATAGCATCTTGGAAGGGTTTACAAGGTGCTGCAGCACAATCTGCAGCCAACTATTCCAGAAACGCTGGTGCAAATCCTTTCTCTGAATGATAAGTGTACTGGGTCCTGTTACATGTATAACACAACATACTGGAGTCTCGCCCACAGGAAGACCCATGTACATGTATGGCCATCCCACACTCTGACAACACCAGAACTCAAGTCAAGTACACTAGACCTCTCGACCAGTATCCGAGTTTTCATGTATTGAGCAAGACTTCATGAATTTAACTAAAACACTTGACAAACATGAGAACTGCAGCAAATTGAAGTGTTATTCAGCACTTGTTTCGGTAAAGTGGGACCTTGAGTGATGTATTTGTACTCAAGAGGTCAAGGGAAATCTTTGTATATGAATTGCTCTTGGCTTTATCTTTTGTATACAACAATGTGGGGAACAATTTACTGATGGCTTTCCAGTAACTGTACTGTTGTTGGCGTGTCGTGGCCGAGTGGATAAGAGCACCGAACTCAAGCTTTGGTGTTTCTGATCAGCAGAGTGTGGGTTCGAATCCCAGTCGTGACACGTGTGTCCTTAAGCAAGACACTTAACCACATGCTTCGTCCTTCGGATGGGACGTAAAGCCGTAGGTCCCGTGTGTTGTGTAATGCACGTAAAAGAACCCAGTGCACTTATCGTAAAGAGAAGGGGTTCGCCCCGATGTTCCTGGTTTGATTGGCTGCATATTGCGCCACAGCACCTTGTAAACCATTACATGGTGCTATGCAAAGGAATAGGTCTCATACTTCAGCACGTAACCCCACATACCTTGTAGGAAAAATACTGCTAGCGCCATGATCTAGATGGAATGGCGCTATATAAAATCCCGCTATTATTATTATTATTATTTATTATTTGTGGTGACCTTTAGCGACCTTCATGGACAGTCTGGCCTTAGAAACATCAAGGTTGATAAAGAAAGTGATGAAGTGGATTAAAGTTTTATTTTTTCTTGATTTCTTTTAAAATCTGCTTTAAATTATAAGCACAGAACAAACTCAATCTGCTTTCAGTTTAACTTCTATGGAGTAGAACAATTTTTAAAACTTTCCAATTATTGGATTATAGCTGAAATCCTCTGTGTTCACTTTCTGAGATGATAACAAGCAATGACAGCTTAATACTTCCCATTGTATCCACAGTATTTTGAAACCTCTGGCTACTTAAATAAGCTCACTCCAATTTAAAAACTTGCCGCACAGTTTCGCTAATGAGGTAATTACAAGCGCCAAAGCCAATACTCAGCCCCCAAGGATTTGGTTCCCACAAGACAGGTTGGATAGAATTAAGAAACAGGAATTGTGTAACAAATTTCTTTTCTGAACTGTTTTTCTTCGTAGTTATTTTTTACTAAAATGAAGGGGATGTTGTTACTAAAATGAAGGCATTTTTTTTTTCACAGACGATGAGAATGTTCACCCAGAGTCCCTAGAATGATTTTCTAGGATTTTTCCTCATTCTAACAAGATTAAGCCTGGGCCACTAACTAGTGCGACTAGTGTCGAAGTCACGACTATTGATTGCTTAGTCGAGTCGCGACTACTGTTTTTCAACTACTCAGTTAATCCCGCCAACATGACTACTACACAAATTGTCGTGATTACTTGCTTGGTGAACCAATTGTGTCATTCACGATTATTCAAAACAACAACATTTACTTACGAAACACAATCAGACATCAGTGACACAATCCTTCAATCATTTCAGCGTGATTTTTACAATATTGCACCTGCGGCAAACAAGATACCGCAATGCATCATGGGAATTAAAATTTAGTTGCAACTAGTGTTGAAGTGCAAGAAGTGTGTTTTTGGATTTCTGTTTAACAATTTGTACGTCATACTTAATGGCATATACAATTTTTACTGGAGGATCTTAGTTTGTCTATATCTTCTGTTGAACTAAATTTTATGTAAAAGTGGTCTCATTTTGTAGAATTGTTTTCTTAAACCCAGAAAGATTCATTCAAGGGATTGGTGTTTTTTAAAATATTTATGAAGAAAACTTTTACAAATATATCATGAAATGTTGTCTGTGTATATCTTAGGTTGCTTTATTGAAAAAGAATTGTGTTCATGATTTTTCAAATTTGAGTTGGTTCACCACTGGTTCTTTTCAGAACCTCCACAATTCAGAGAGATTTCATGAACAACTTGTTACAGCAAGCCATACCACCATACAAAGATTTACATCCTACTTACAATTAATAGTAAACATTTTAATTTGAAACATTTCTGTCAATATCCATTTATCAGATTGAAATTATCTATTCCTGTATTGAAGAATCAAAAGTACTTTGGTAGGCCGGTATATAAAATAAGAATTTGTTTTTCCAGTTTACATGTTAATCAAACAATACAGTTCTCAAGATGTGGGCAACACTATGCATGAATGGAAAGCTTGAATACTGTTGAACCATAGAGAAAGTACCATGGTCTATTCTCTATGGTTCAACACACACACAAGTAGTAGTGAATTAATCAATATAGTGAGCAGGGAGTAGGCTGCCAGGCAGTAACCTCAATAAATTGCCCCTGTATCTACCCCTAGTCCATCTCGACTCTAGGGGTACCCGGGCATTTTCTGAATAAATCTGTTGTTACTAAATGTTGGAAACTCCAGCCATCATTTTAAAAAAATCATCCTACAATGTAATGGCATCTTACACATTCTTTTAAACACCAAAACATTCCCCATATACTAGATAAAGAAATATAATAAACATTGTAAAATCACTTGATCTGTTTTTACATCAAAGCTGTTGTGAACAAAATTAGAAAGTTTGGTCATAAAATTTATTTGTAATTATTGGCTATAACATTAGGGTTTTAGCTGATTGATAAGTCAAAAAATTGATCAATGCTTTGTAATCATTTACAAACAGTGATTAATGTATTTTGATCAATCACAATCAGTGATCAATATATTTTTGACCATTTGAAATAGTTGATCAATGTATTTCATCAATCATTGATCAGTAAATTTGTTGATAAATCAAAATCATTGATTACAATTTTTAGTCAATCACAAGCATTGATTAATGTATTTTTGTAAAATCACAATCATTTATCACAATATCTTTTATGGACACCTTTGTATGAATCAGAAGATCATTTTGTTGTCAAAAATGACGTGTGTAAGTTTTCAAGAATCTGTATTTTCAAAACTAAATTGATTGCTCTGTGATCAAACTGAAGTGTTGAATTTTCTTTTAAAATGGACTCTAAAAAGTCAAGTAAAATGGGTTTCCAATCAAGTTAAATTCATTGTCATCAGGCACATTTTTAACTTGGATTTTTTTGGTTTTTCATGGTCCTTATTCTATGATTTGACTGGTCCAGTGGTAACTGTACAGAAATTGATATGTTGTTGTTTGATTATTAAAACAATGAATACATAAAATATCAATGCTGGATCATATATTGCTAGTTCAGACATCAATTCAAAAGTTTTTGTCATGAAAACAAATGGATGACTATAGAAAGCTAATAAAACACATGTAGTTCGAAAGAAGAAATGATCCAACCAATGAATACATGTAGTTACGTTAACACCAGATTGTCAAACTCCATCCATGAACATTTTGTAACCAAAAATTATCCCCAAAATAACAACGTAATATACAACACAAGAAGACTTACCACTTTTATGTGATTATGTAAAACCAAGTATGTACTTCCCGTTAGTAAGGATTGCACACGGCAAGCTGAAATACATGTATTATTAATCCGATAGGCTGATGTTATTTGACGCATTAACTTTCACTGTGAGAACCACATCAACATCGTCATGGCTGCGTTATAACTTAATTGGCTACTGTAGGTCTGCTACTCTGCCAATGTTAGCTCAAAACCTGGCTTTACTAATAAAACTCAGTACCCCAATGCCTTGCCCATTGTCAACAAGCTGGCCCTTTCAATACCCCATGCCCCATTGGCTACGGGGTACAATAGCTCAGCAAGGTAGAGACAGCGATTAGCATTACAATAGCCCCTGTTTCAACAGGCACTAGTTTGACAATAAAAGGGAAAGCCAATAGGTTCCTGGCAGGGACTACTCTATTCTAATGCTAATTCATACCTCATGACAGGCAAGGACAATATTGGGGAGTAGGCATTGGATTGGAAAGGATGATGTCATCGTATACATTCTTAACTTGTGTCCACTGTGGGCGTCAACAATGTATGGGCAGGGGATTACGGTAGTGTTTATTAAATGGGAGGGGTTCACTCTCATAGAATGGTCGTTGCCATAGCAATAATAGGTGGGTTACTTGGATAAAAGATAAGCAAAAACTTTATACGAAGATCAAACTTGCCGAAATGAGTAACTGTTCAGGTTGGCTCAGCAGTTTCTTCCCTGCCTTCCACCTCTTTGAACCCAATACTAGCCTTGAGCCTTGCAGGTTTTCAGTCACTCTCTGATTGTGTGGGCTTCGAATCGGGGTCCACAGGTGAAAGGCAGGGAAAGTAAGCACTGAGCCAACTTAATCTCATAGGATCAGGCATACCAGAATCCAACAGTTTGAGTGTGGAGTGGATTTTGTTGAGGACGGATCCTAAGAAATCACTCAAGGGACTTCTTTATTTTAAGTTACCCTTTTCTGAGGGTGTCCTCATAACTATATATTGTTATAACTGGTGTTTTTACAGTATCATCAGAAGAAAATGACTTTAACAGTTCATTTTGTTGCAGTGGGTGTACCCATCCATGGTTTACCACAAGTTATTAGGCCAAACAAAATAATGTGTGTTTCCGGTTACCCGACCGTCCCTAGAAAAAATATGACAATTACTGTGCCATTGTGACAGTGTTAGTCATTTGGGCTGTCATCAATTTTTTAGGAGACAAAATAGAGTTTCAAAGTTATTTTGTTGTTGACTAGTGGTGTGATGAATATTGAAAACCACAACCTGACAATAATGCCTGAAAATGTTTGTCATAACCCAACTGACCCCCAAAATGCAGCTGAACCAAAGTTTTACATTGATTTTTTTAGAGGGAAATGAAAATGGCTATTTCCACAAAATATATACTGTAGAAAGATTTAGAAATCAGGAGAAGACAGTTTGGGAAAGACAACGAGTGTTAATATTCTGTACCATAACAAATAAAAGATGATTGGTTTTGTTAAAGGATTGTACTTTGCTTTGTTGTATTTCTTTTATGGGACATGGTTTCCCCAAAGTGTTTATGCATATTGAAAAAACACTATTAAAATAAAATAATATCAAAACTAATCTGACATACCTACCATTGATACAGGCTACTTGCAGCTGCTATGTTCTTGTAGAATTTACATAACATCAATTAAAGTAAAATGGTAAAATACACAGTTGTTAGTCTGTTGGTACCATTTAGCCTGTAAACCAGTGAAGTTTTAGTGCACTTTGTCTGTGTTCTTGTAACATGCCTTTTTATATTAAATACTGGATAATCTCGTCCTTTGTCTTCCTGTTCAGATATCGGCGTTACCCTGATCGACATGAATATCTTGGGGAAGTATTCAGACACAAAGCTGATGTACAAGACATGGACATCTCACCGTATGATGAATGTATCCTTGTTGACTCAAATAAACCAAATACTAACTAAGATCAGGGATTTAGTTAGCAAGCAATGGCTGCCATTTGGACAATTTTAATAATTGCTTGTTATTGAAAGGTACATCATAGATTTGTTTTTGTCAACGTAGTGCTGATGTAAAGGCAAAATTAGAAAGCAAGGTACAGTAAAAGTCACAAATGAAAGTTTCAGCTAAATACAGTGTCTACTTACTTTCACACAAATGTCAAATCCATCCACATTTAGCGAGGTGACAGCGGGTACAAACTGCATCTCTGGCCGCGGCATTTGCGAATGTACACCAACCCTCAGAAATCTGAGAAACGATTCATGCATGAATTGTTTTTCAGATTCAAATGTTTTGGAGTGAAAAATTAGCCAAACCATATTACTTCAAAGGAAATCTTTTCTCAAAATAGTTTAAACTATCAGCAGCTGCAGTGCTTCTCCCTACCTTTAGTAACCCACATTTTTTCAAAGGACACTCTGCGATGGCCCTATTGCCAAATATCAAACTCATGATATACTCCGACTGTGTGATTTCTTATAGATTTCTTATAAATTAGCATCATTGTTTACCATTGTAACACAGGTCATTTTATATATTCGTCTTTTAATAAGGATAGTGACATACTCTGACTGTGTGCCAAATTCCATGCTTGTATCATCAAAGGCACAATTCCCACAAGTTTTTCCCTTATCTGCCCAATCAGGAGTCCATTTAAGCAAATAAATTGCCCCTAAATTAGGCACAAAGATATTGTAAATATCCTTAATTGCACATGATATTCAGACTTAGTGACAGCTTCTAAGGATCGGTCTGTAGGAATCATCAAACTGGGTCTGCCGAATCACGGATGCACAGAGTACGGAGAGTTCACATGACACATATACGACCTTGACTATAGATTTCTTATAAATTAGCATCATTGGTTACCATGGTAACACAGGGCATTTTACATATTTGTCTTATAATAAGGATAGTGACATACATTATAGATAAGTAGTGGGACCAGATTAGAGTCATTGATGTGTCGCTCGGATCAGTAACTGTTTCTTCAAGATGTTTTCTGTTCTTGGAATATTTGTCTTACTCAGGATTGGTGGTTCCCATATAATCACGATAACTCGATTAATTATGGTGGCTACAGAAATGTCTCAACTCCCTGGGGAGTATACAACCCCAAGCTGCTCATGTTAGCACTAAGGGTTTTACTCAACACAATACCATACCAGACCTCACAGGTTCCCATTTATACACCTGGGTTAAGAGAAGCAATTATGGTTAAGTGCCTTGCTCATGGACACAGTGTCCTGACCAGAGATCAAACCCACACTTGGGTTGAAATGTCACCGCAGATTTGCATGGTGTTTGGGTTTATGGTCCCTAACTGATTGCATTGGATTTCCTCCCACATCTAAAACCGAACATTTCTTCTTCATCTCCTATTCAACATGATATTGGCGCTTGCGCTGTAGGATGTGTAATAAAATCATATAAACATAATCATATTTTTGTCAAGTGGGAAAATAGAATTAGCTAATGCAAACTGATTACCAACCAAAAGGACCTATGGTATAAATACAAACAATAATTCATAGCCTGCTAGGGTCGAAACGTCAGGCCATTAACTTTTTTGTGTGTGCATTTTTTCTCAGTTGTCACAAAAATAATTAGAGGTGGATATATTTCCTGCAGTGAGTGGACTTTCTTGTTGAGAGATCCACTTCTCATAGAGGTACTTCAATTTCACCTTCTCAAATTCAAAAAGAGACACCAAACAATTTATGTCTGAGATGCTTGTTTCCATGGTAATTAAACAATTGCTGTCATTATTTTTTCTTTGGAATGTTGATAGATTTAACAGTTAATAAAAATGTACATGTGAAGAGAAATAGAATACAATGTAAAACAGTGTGTATGAAAGATGTATAATCAGAGAGAGGGGTGGGGAGACGAGGGGATGGTGGAGGGCAACCTTGTTCCCATGGGTGATTGATTTGCCATGTTTTTTCTAGCATGCCTTGTTCGCTCATAACCCCTGATATTGGTTAATTTTAAATGTGCCAATATATGGCACATTTAGCTGTAGGCCTGTGATGGATAAACTCTACTTACAGGCTCAGCATGGTAGCCGGCAGAAGAAGCATCAAGTCATGGGGCCACTGGTCCCCTTCTCATTCTTCTTTGATCTTGTTAAATTCCAAACTGTATGCAGTTTAGGGTGACATGATTCATATGAAATGGGATTGCGTTAACACTCTTGAATTTGACACGTGCAGACTTAGCATCCATACAAGCACTCCAAAGTTTATAACAAGCGTGCACGCAATCCAGTCATCAGGAGCCAATCGGCTTTGCTTTCAGCAATTCCCTTCTAGGGGTTACTGATGAGATGTATCAATACGACGCGCTTCCCACAGTAGTGAGGCTGGGGGAGGGGTAATTAATGCTGGTCTGGTTTCTTGTGAACCAAGGGATGCTCTAAAGGAGCTGAATAAAATGTACAAGTTCCAGCACCAAAACTTCACTGTATTCCAAAATTGCTGCTAAAACCTAGGGGTGTTCCATTTGTGTGAACGCTTACCAACCTTTGCAAACATTTTCTGGTGGAACGAGTTGTGAGCTGGTAACATTAGTGAACAGTAGCAACAGATGTCAGATGTATTTTTGAGATGTTCCCAGGTGCTTTTAAAATGGTTTTTAAGATGCCACAAAGTCAAGTAGATTATATAATTTTGTTATCACAAAAAAAAATTAGAATTTGTTTTTCAGTCGAGGGTGTTTCGCAGTAGTTGGGGGAACATTCTTTTTGTATCAACCCAATTCACCTTACGTCATCATCAAAATAATCTTAGTTTAGGCAATGCAGCGTTTATGAGTTGATGCCCACAATGGCGAGCACAGCAGCAGTAGCCCTGTGTGATGTCAATACCAGGGGTCTATCATGTCTATAGGACTAATGGGTAGGAACTGTGAAATTTAAAGAAAATGGCATGACTGGGGGCCGCCATATTGCCATTGATCAAGTGAGGTTTGTGTTCACATAATTTGCTCCATAGAGCACAAACGTTTGTGTATAAATGTTTATGTTTGCGCAAGCAGAATGCAGCTCTGCCCTGGACAAAAAATTTTCAATTTGGGCACAGTCTAACAAAGGTATCTGTTGTGACCAACATGTATGGGTTGGTCACTAAACTTAAATATTATTACCACTGACACAGCCGCAGCCATAGCCGCTAATTTGGACAAAGCCTTAGTAAATGTGATAATTAAGGTTCGCCATCTCCTCACCATTTACAAGATGAGAGTGACACATTTGCTTCAAATTTAAACCCTTTGACATAAAATTAAAAGGGCAAAATGATACTGACAATGCCCATTTAGTTCTCATCATCATTTCTATCTCATGTAAATATGTTTTCTGATATATTAGTTAGGTTACATAAATAATAAATATATTTCCAAAACGTTCGTCTGCAGTTTTGTCGGCAAATGCCACCTTGTCAAGGAATGCCAGAAGTCTGCAGACAGGACGGCTTTGCTTGCTAAGCGAGCGGAGGTTAATGAGCTTTATGTGCCAAGTAGTTATGGTGTTCATATAACACCTTCAGCCATAAGCATGAAGTAATGAACTGGCAGTTAAGATGTAGACTGTCCATTGCCGGAAGGGTTAACTTAAAATACAAGTATTCATGAAATCGTCGTTTTCAAATCCATGTCAAAAAACCTTGCATATATTTTTTCAATCAGAACAAAACATGTAGTTCTACTTCCACTTTTCATGCAGGCCTAGAATTACACGGAGGCCACAGAGGCCCTAGTCTTGGCCTTGGTGCCCCATCAAAAGTTTCCCATAGACTTTAAGATTTTCCTATGAAGGTGCCCTTTACAAAGATGAAATTCCAGGCCTGATTCTTGTTGATTTATATTTAAATGAGGCGAGCTGGGCCAGCTGTGGTTGTCAAGGTCTCTTTGGTTAGATAGGGATTAAAACTACTCCAGAATCATATAAATACTATAGTTAGCAGAAATGAACGCTAAGAGGATATTGACAAGGCCCCAAGGTGCTTAGCATTTTTGTCCTTATGCTTTCTCAGCTTAGCCTAAGCCTTGGGGTTCAATATTATTACACTGCCCTGCTGCTGGAGCACAGCTTTTTTGTAAAGATGGTACCACAAAATTCTGCGCATAAAAAAAACCAAATTCACTTGGGCTGGTTTTTCAGTGACATGTAAGTGACCACATCCATCTTTGAAAGTTCATGACAAACCCCACCTCAATAGTGAAGTGAAGAAAGTAGCGTGAAGTAGAAGTTGTTTTTAAATTAGACCTCATGCATGCCGATGAAAATTCCAGTTATTCACTTTTGTATGTATAAAAATAAAACCATTTATAAATATATGTATATATATACGAAAAATAAAATAAAATATTTTGTTGATATATTTGATGAAAACAATTGTCAAATGAGCACAAATATGTGGATGGAATTTATCATATCACCACATTGTGCAAAATTGTGGTATCTCCTAAATAACACTATGATATGCTCGAGTTTGCAATTGTCAAAACTTTGTACACACAAAACAAGTTTTGATGTTTTGATGTTCTTGCACAAAGCATTTTCGTGCGAGATATTGAACAATATTTCAAACCCTATCTTGGCGGACTGCCAACATAGGGCTGGATAGCTCAGTTCGTTGGTTAAAGCTCCAGTCAATTTTTCTTTGTTCAAACCAAAACTATTTCAAACTTACCCAGTCAGTTTCCCTTGTGGTTTATTACTTGATACAATATGCTTATAACGGTGGTACTGGTTGTCTACTAAAAAGTCTGCTATAGAAAAACAAAGCCCAAAGAACATTACTATGTTATTTTATTATCTTATTTTATTCCAGTAATCAGAGTTTTGAAATTGTGATTCAAACTTCCATAAAATGTTGTTTTCCCACACCGGAGTGCCTCATATGGGTATTTATCACAGAGCAGCCATTTTGGTTTGGTTCCTTGTGTGTTGAAGAGGTTGAATTATTGGTTGACCAACCAGGAACCAATCCAGCCTTATTTTCATTATTAGAATTGTCATTATTTGTATGAAATTTGACAGAAGGTTGGGGTATAGACCTGTTGCATTGGCAGCCATTGTTGAGGTCAAACAATGGAAATGTGGACCCCTGTATGCGCTGTGCACAACACTCGACCAATGATTGGTCTTCATTGACCTCAGTGAGGGCGCTGTTTGGGTCTTGTGATGTCATTTGCAAGGGGTCTATTTATATGGCGCTTTAATTTCAAATCACCCATAAATAAGACAAATAATATGTGAAAATAGTAAAAACCATGACTTTAGTTGCCATAAAGTAGACTGTAATAAGTAGTCAATCTTGCTTGGTTTTGTGATTCAACGTTACTTTTTGTAATAACATGATTAGGTTAATTGCTACTGAATTCATTTCTTGTTAGTGTTTTTTTATTTTTATTTTTTTGTGGCAGGTGACCCATTTGCAACTGTATTTTTAATCTGATTTTGTAATTGCCAGGTTTTTCTATGTGGCGATTCTGGCGAATGAAAATGGTAACAAGGTATTCAAACTTGCTTGTATTAAATTGAATGTAGAAATGAATAAGTAGCCAGTTATCTATTTTAGATTTGACACACAACTCTTATTCACTGTAAACGCTAAAATAATATTTCTCAAGATAGGATTCAAAATTTAGTACGCCACCAGTAGTTTGCACGGGAGAGGTAGTTTTTAATCATTTGATGGAAAAGTAAGTGGAATTTTTACTTTCTATGAAAATCATTGTTGCCCACACCTGGTAGAAAACACTTCTTACAAGTTAACCTGAATTTTTCTAATGTTAACTATTTCTTGTAAACAGGCCGATTGTGAGTTAGTTTTTGATGATTGTGTGGTACAATAACTTGGCTTGTTCACAAACGAACACTCGAATTGGATTCCCCAGACTAAGACCTTATTGCTACATCCCATGGTTCAGGATGAGCTTTGTTTTATAAGCGTGGACTAGACACATTCATTTCAGATTTGTGTGTGGGTGTTCGCTGTCTCTCGAAAAACTACGCAAAAGCTTCCTCCAAATGTGACATAGGCGGAATTCCTCAGACTAGAGACATTTGCGATGTTTTTTTGTGTTTGTTTTTTTACGCATTTGCCGATTGCAACACAAGTTACTGGAGAAGAGATATCTGTATCACACAAACATCCAGATTCCTAGACTTGCCTAATCCCTCCGAGCCCCCAAGTCATTTTACCAGACATTATTCAAATGGCTTGTTGCTCGACTAAAACAGACTCGGTTTGTTTACACTTTGAAGGATGTCGTCTTTTGATAACAAACTGCAATGATTCCTCTATGGGGCAGAATCTTGGTGGCGACCAATATTGTGAATTAACCAAATTCATTGGGAAGGAGGGGGGCGGCCATGGATTAAAAATCATACACAAAACTTGACGACTGTTGATTTAAGAGTTTAATCAAAGAGTCCTTGTTTTTAAGACAGATTGTATAAAATGTTGAAACTAAGAAGTTGATATGTATTTCTTTATACAAAATAAAAATTAACAAAAAACAGGAGGACTTTACATTAATTGTGGCTCTTTGACTCTTGGGAAAATCTGTGTCTAAATAGCCTTAAAATAGGTCAGCCCTGTAATTATTTTCACATCAGTTGAAAATGTTCTGATATGCAAAAACAATAGCTCTGCTGAAGTATGGCAAAGTTCATGTTATAAAACCTCGCTGTCATTTTAAAATAAGCGAATTCCTTCTCTGCATTCAGCACCAAACACTTCAAAGTAATAACTGCACATTATAACCTGAGATCTTAACAAGGGAAGTTAGATCACCCACGTGACCTTTGACTCCACTGTCACCTTGGCAACAGCCCTCCTCGCCACATCTTTCCGAGTTTCTGCAAGCTGTAATTGGTCGTTTTGGCAAGACCTGAAAGAAAATCAAACTTTGAATTTCAGCCAGATGATAAGAATTGTTTTGTTTAATTATTTAAACTGATACACAGAGGAACCCCTCTCACTGCCACTTCCCCTCACTGCCACTTCCCAGGTTGTACTGTAACCTGGTGTGATCCCTGACTTACATGTCAGCATAAGGTTGAATACCTTCTGACTGGTGAACAATTATTAAGACTAAACTAGGAAGACCGCCAACATTAGGGCTAGATATCTCAGTTGGTAGAGCGCCGTAATGTCAATCTGGAGGTTGCAGGATGAAATACCGCTCTAGGCAATTTTTCTCATTTAACCCAAAACAGAGCAATCCTGTCTGTGGAGTGTCTAATTGTACAATAGATAATGCAACTGCCTGGCAATGGTGTTTATGTGCAGACAAACCCATGCCTCTCAGCCCTTTGATCATTGAGACAGCTCTCTCTCACATACAGAAGTTCTTTTTCATTATCGATGAGCAAAAGGCAGGCTAACTTGCTGGCCGTTGTTAGCAGATAAATGATACAACAATGCAAATCCATTGTGAACATTCACATCCAATCTTGACTATAGCACACACTTGTTTGTGAAATACGCTTATGCTTATGCTTACTAATTACACAGGTTGGCTTAGTGGTTTCTTTCCCCTGCCTTTCACTTCAGTGGACCTCTTTTCCAATCCCAGTTTAGACCAGAGCCTTGTATGTGAATTGGGTTTTCCCTCCCACATATTAAACTGAAATATAATCTCTACACAGTTAACTTCAGCCTGCAGGTTACAATGCAAGGCACTTTTGAGGGTTCTTTGGTTTCATTGCCAGAAAGATGTAACGGCAACTATAAATAATAACAAACTTTTCAGTCCTGGGCCCAATTTCAAAGAGCAGGAAAAGTAGCTAAGCATAAACATGCTAACCAGAATAAGGTTACCAGCCAAAATAGGATTCCACATGTACCATTCATGACTGGTATCCAGCTTCTTTATGCTTAGCAGAACATTTCTAACAATGTTTGCTGCTTAACCAGCTCTGTGAAATTGGGCCCTGTACATAGATTTGCTGAACGACACGCTCACCTGCTGTCAAGATGCCCTTCACACTCTGAGTGATACTTGAACTCCTAACAATGTTTCTTGCAGCTACACAACAAATCAGAAAAGAACAATTTTAGCAACTACTTTATTCAGTCTCCTGACGATGACTAGAGCAAGCTAGTCGAAACGTTGAGACCAATTAAAAACTCACTCCGCGGCAGTGAAGTTAATAACGAGAAGTCCCCTCGATCCACTAAACGAAAGTAGTAGTCCCGCGCCAATTTCCGCCCAGGTAGTAGTTAATAAGCAGTACAGTTCTTTTCAGAACTGAGAAGTCTCTCAAATTCCGAATAATCTACCCTGCAGCAGTAACAAAATCTACCTAGCAAGTAGATATACACATGGTGTTACTGCAAACCAAATATACATTACTTTATTTACAGGTAAGAAAAAGAAATTTTTTTATTTTTTTTTGGGGGGGGGGTTTGTTTGTTTTTGTATTTCTTTGGGGGGAGACACATCTATTTGTTTTTAACCGGACCTAGTATTTGTATTTTTAATATTTGCTTTTACCTCTAGCAACAAACTCTGTGCACTGTTTCTCCCGTGCTATTCTTGTGAATACCTCCCCTACATCATGTGTCGCACTTCCAGCCAATCGTGCGATGTGCAACTGCAGGTTTCTTGGTAGGCAGTTAAGGTGGGAGTACATACAGGCAGGACTCCTGTCTTGCTGAAATAGAAAAATGCAAATGTATTCAAGAATATTAATAGAGAGAAGCTTTTTAATATCGGGGCTTGAATTTGCAGAACACTCTCCACTAGACTACAAGTCTCGTAGCTCTGAACTTTGAATGTAGCAGAAACATTTTTGTACAAAACTCAAAAAGGCGGAGCTTTGGAATTGCAAAGCTTAAGAATGCATTAGTTAATTTTCAAAAAGTATGTGGTTAGACTGTACAGATTGTGTGGTTGTTAGGTTACTGGCTAAATGTGAAATAACTTGACTCTGACTAGTGTTCCAGGGAGTATGTCAAGCCCTGCCTGCTGTAAAAATGACCACTGATATCGTTCAATATTAAATTAATTTGTAACAAAAGGAGACCATCCATTCTTCTATCCACTGAATGATAACAAATATCAAATTTGAAGTATCGGGGTCTTCATAGAAGCAACAGTAAATGATCAAATATGTTAATTTTTTATTCATTTCTTTCAGCAAAATATTTGTTGTTTACCTGGACTCTTTCAAAATTACTCAAATGTTTGACTGGACAACATTTACACGTCTAATGAAGTGTATGCATCGTAGGCATTCAATCTTTGTTGTGAGCACCTTGATCCCCCCCCCCCCCTTGGGTAGATTTGTAATTGCATGTTATAAATGTCAGTTATAATTCTTATTGAGGGCAGTGATGTTTACCTCAATAGTTCTGGTTAGCAGATTCCAGTAGATATGTTCTGTAGTATTCAGCATGTCCTTGTAGTATGTCCTGAATCCATCAAGGTTTGCCTGGACAATGTTACCCACTTTATTCTTATCCTCACCAAAGATCATTCGGAAATCACCTGCATCAATGACAAAATAGCATTCAGTGAGATTGGGGTAGCTTTCACATTCCCAAAACCAATGCTCTAGGAACCTGTGGTCCACCCAAGGTGGGTGGGGATTGAGGGGCTCCGGGTCTCAGGTACTTGGGGGATGCTTTAAGCTCAGGGGCTCAAGGTGCCTTGGGCTCTAGTCCTCGGGGGATATGGTGCTTAGGGACTGGGGGGGGGGGGGGCTCAGGGACTCAAGCTTTGAGGGCTCGGGGACTCCATTTAATGGTTTTGTTCCCAAATGACTGGAGACAAAAAGATTTTAAAAATAATTCCCTAGGGATTATTTCAAGGGTTGTTTGTAGAGATGAGACCAAGAAGGGGGAAGCACAGGGTCAAACGAAACATAAATGCCACAAAAGATATATCCTGTGTGTGCCATTACCCTCTTGCCGAACAGACCAGTGCCCTTCACAAGAAATCATTATGAAGTTGTCAGTAAGGTAAGTTGGGAGATATATCTAAAGCCCCTGCATTAACATACCACCATATGACAAGCCAGCAATCTTGGTGAATAACTCCTCATCAGTGAAGGACTCTGGAAGCTGCAGCAAGCTGGCGTAGAGGGCGCTCTGAAGGTTTCTGCGTATCGCATTGTACAGACGGTCACTACTGCTTCGTTTAATAATGTGTACCTAAACAAAAGTACATCACTTTTAGGTGAATCAAGTATCAAAATAACTTTAACAAGTTTGAAACAAAACTAATAATACATTTCTCTTCATTTGAGCATTTGTATTGATAATCAGTTTAATTCAATTTTGGGGTGAGCAAAGAAAATATTGGCTTGAGTTGAATTTAAACTTGCGACCTCCAGATTTACGTGGTGGTACTCTACCATCTGATCTATCTAGCACTAATGTTGGTGGTCTCCCTATTTTGTCAACATCTCTGTTTGGGGGAGCCTGCATGAATCCCCTTCTTTGTAAGTGGATTTATTTTCAGTATCTTACCGGCTTATGGAGACGTCCGCTGAGGTAGAGAGTGTCCCAATGAACTAGATCATGATTCAAGGTTGATTGGCTGACGACACCGTACTTGATGAGCTGTAAGTTAAAGAGGTTGGTACTAAGAAGTTTATCAACAGCAACACCATAACCATAGAAGTCCCCCATGTATACAGCAGAGGCCAATACTTCATTGAGCTACTGAAATAACTTATGTTTTGCACAGACAATCGGGTTATCAGTTAATGTATGTATGGATGAACGGTCTCATCCACAGAACTCAAGTTCTGATGGCCGAGTCATCGGAGTGTGGATTTGAATCCCGGTCACGACACTAGTGTCATTGAGCAAGACACTAGTCATCTCATCACCCATGAGTAAATGGGTGTCTGCCGGGGTAGAGAATGTTGATGCCCATTTGGCTGGGGGTGCTGCATACTCCTAATGAGTTGAGATGGTTTTAGAAATGATAACAGCCCAATGAACAAGGGTAGTAATGTTAGGCATTTTGAGGGGCCTACTTGGCTTGAAAAGTGCATTTAAGTGCTGTGTAAGTGCACACAAGATTTAAATTTCGACACTTGCCTTGGATGCCGTCTTACCTTATCTTCACACCTGACCAGTGTGTTATAGTACACTCCTGCTCCCATTTCCTGGATCTTGATGATCCTCTCTGCTCCAAGGTGTCTTAAAGCTGAGTAGTGATCAGGGTTTCTCTGTAGATTCATATGATGCCAGTGCTTGGGTTTGTCCACAACAAAGACAAAATCAATCATGTTGTTCTGTATGAAATCAAAACAAACATTAATGTTACAATAACTGTACTAAATAATAGTGAGTAACCATGTATTAATTGAATGCAGTTACACAAAACTGTTTATGAAAGAACATGTGCGCTTTTCACAGGTTAAGCAAGACAATTTGGCAACCAGCTTGCGGGTTCACTTGCTTACACTACAGTGAGTGCCAAAATGTTAGCGTACCTTTTCCAGTGATTACGGTAAGCACAAAATCGACCGCTCTATAAAATTGGGCCCAGTCGGTATACATGTTTTTCATATGGTCTATTATTGTCTTGCAAAATAGTTTTGTGGATGAATTTTCAACCTTGTCTTTGTTGCCGATCTGTTTGAAGACACCTGACCCATAAGCAAATGCCATCGTCATATCTTTTGGGAAGTTGGAGAGGATTCTGTTGAACAGAAAACTGTTCGTCTTACGAGCAGCCATACCTGTCCGAAAAATAAGAAAACATGTTATTGAGAATGAAAAATCACATCAACCACATAGAACCTTAAAACAAATGAAACATTGATGTACCCGTATTGTGGCCGAGCGGTCTAGGTCACCGAACCTAAGCTCTGCTGTAGTCAGCAGCAGAGTGTGGGTTCGATACCCGGTCATGACACTTAATTGCTTCGAAAAAGTTGGGAAGGTAGTGCATTCTGCTCTACCAGACAGGCTCCTAGTGGATGATACCCATGCCTACATCCTTAAGGACTGTGAAGGGGGTAACCCTGTTTCAGCCCCAGGAGTAGGAGGCAACGTGCCCCTGGTGTCAATTGATTTGGGTCGATAGCCCAAACCAGTTATGTGTAGCCCTCACCTTGAAGTGGCCGTCCATGGCCTTGTGAGTTAGGCAATATCTCATTAAAAAAAAAATATATATATAAATCCTTTCTTAAAGAATTGTTTCTGTAGTCTAAGGTTAATCGTAAATAGCGCTTCAGTAACAGAAAGCACCCTGTATTATGGGATATAATTTTGTGCACAATTTGTAACTAAGTCTCTAGGTCCTTTCCCTATGGTCTGTCCTAATACACCTATCAATTGTATGACGCACTATCAGACCCCCGGGGATGGTGCGTCAAGTTTGCGTCTTTACTCTCGGAAAAAGTGACTGTGGGTACGTCAAGTCCAATAGTGGTCAGTCAAAAAAATCTTCGAGCGGTGCGTCGAGGTACGTCATGGTCCGTCGAGGTACGTCATGGTCCGTCGATGTCCATTTCAACATTTATTTTGTTTATTTAGTGGAGAATAAAAATGCACCTACCCTCCCCGCCTGTGTAAAATGATGTTGGTATTATTTTGTTAACATTTATGTTGCCCGAGGGTCGGAAATTTACCGCCAGAAAGTCAGCGATCACCACATGCCAGCTCAGACGGCCGTTTATTTTTCACACTGCACATAGCAAGCCTTTTGCCCAAGCCCAATACACACGTGCATCATGGCGTGGTGGTTTTGCCATCCTCGGCCCCGTGGTATATTATATCTCTCACACGCACGATAGTGGGGGTCGATTGTCGAGTCATAGATGGATACGAGGTAAGCCTGTGACCATACGTTTAATTTACTATCCGTTTCAAACTTTTCTAAACAGTTAACCGTTTGTCGGCGGCAAGTGAATTTGTTCTAAAATACACGAACAACAAAGACGATGTATAAGGAAGCCCAAATGTTTTGACAATTAACATCGAGACTGTACATGTACCTGTGTCAGTGTATTTTGTAAATCCTTGTTGTTTCATGTTGTTTCCAAAAATTTACCAACCGAGAGATAATCCTTCACGATCTTTATAAGCACAACATCCCGCAGAGTCGAAGTCGTGTGAATATCCCCCATCACTTCCGTGTGTATTTGAGTTTGACAAACGAAAACTGCAGTATTGCTCACGCACGTGTAAAAACATCTCTGACCACGCAGTTATTTCACACCAAGGGAATTTCCCTTGCCTTATCGCTCCCACAGCTACACGCCATTCCTTCGCCCCCTAACTATAAAATTTTACCACGTTAGGTAGAGCAAGCACATCCGCGGGATCGCGGTGATGAATACAGCGCTGTGAGAAGCACTACGTCATAAATAATTATTCACGCGATCGGCCAATCGGAAAGCGGCCAGTCATTACCAGTTATTACTAGGATGTGTGTTATTTAGTCACATGTAATTCATGGCGCGGTGGTTTTGTCAACCTCTGCCCCGTGGTATATTATATCTCTCACATGCACGATACTGGGGGTCAATCGTCGAGTCATGGATGGATACGAAGATGCATTATTTAGTAGACTGGTTCCCTCTCTATTATTTTGTGTGTTTGATAGCTAGTGCGTTGGGAACCGCACGTCTCGAAGATCAAGTAGTACATTCTCGCCTCGTGCATACACTTGCCATGTATTTTCAGCATGTGTGCCGGGAAACTCGTTCATACAAGGTTGAAATACTTGGTATTCACTGCGCGTGCATCGTTTGCAGCATAGCAAGCGATTATGTGCGTCGATTTGTCCGTCGGTGGTGCGTTGCTATCCGCGAAAGGTGAGTCAAAAAAACGTTCGGAAGACCGTCCAAATCTGCAACAAGTGTGTCAATTTTTTGACTCATGGTGGGTCTTTGGACACGCAAATCCGTCCCCACATATGGACAGTGACGCACCATCCCCGGGGGTCTGATAGTGCGTCATACAATTGATAGGTGTATAATTGACAGCTTCGCCAGTGGCTAAGGCTGGATCACTGAAAAAGCTTGTCACTTCTGCTGGCACTGCCAAAGCGTAGCTATGGCCAAGGTTGCTTGATTTGAACGTGGCCTGTTGTAAGATTACTCAGTAGAATGTCCATAATTACGTCTGTTGTAAAAGTGAGGCTATTGTTTCCCCAAAAGACTTCCAGTTTACGCCAGATAAAAGCGTGGTTTGGCCAGTACAGAAATTGTAACTGGCCAGTAACTGGCCAGGCCAGAAGCAGGACCAGTTAGCTTGCCATTTCAAAGTCCATCACCTTTTTCACTGGTCCATATTTCAAATGAACAAATGGGGATGCATTTCAACACCCAAGTAGCCAGTCAGACCACTTGGAGTGAGTGAATTGTGACTGGTCCTCTTAAAAACTAATGTATTAACTGGCATTTTGCCAGCGAACCAGTGTTAATATTGGGAGAACACATGCAGTATAAAAATTATTACTCTGACCATGCAGGTAGAATTACTATTAGACATGTCTGATCTTGCGTCCTCTGCCATGCCTGCTGTTTGGGTTGTCCACAACTCATTTGTGATTGAAAAAATATGACATTTGCTTTATTGATTCTGTATGACGACATTATTGTAATGCTAGACTAGAAAGCCAAGAGTAATGGGAGTAGGCCTGAAGTTTAAACGATACAAAACAGAGGGTAGCTGGCAGTGGTATTTAATCAATGGTTAACATCAAAACATTCAATCATTAATAATGTAAATAACAAGATTTTTCTTACACTTTACCTCATTTTAATGTTAAATATTATAACATTCAAAAGTAAATCAGAATACTATATTATAAGCCTATTATGCCACCTACCTGACCTCACTGATGCTACATCTGAGTTATTTCTATGTGATCTTCTGAGGATCCGGAGTAAGTTTGTTTACTACGGTGGAGTAGAGCAGTAGATCGTGAAAAAAACAACTTAAAGCACATGTGTGCTGGCGCCCTCTATTGATAATTCCGAACTATGGCCCTTTTCGAAACCACGGCTTATGCTTAGGCTTCGCTTTTGAGAGGACGTGCGCTTTCCTTACGGGCGAATCCCAAGCCGGAGTCAAACTCGAGCCGTGGTTTCGAAAAGGGCCTATTACTCGCTGGTAACCCTGAAATGCCCTTATTAGAGGCGCGTACGTCATTACCCGCAGATTAAAAGGTCGTGGTTCACACTTGTTGATGATCTCATCCGCGGAGTGTGTGGTGCGTAATCTAAATGAGTTTACGACTGTAAGTGTAAATCACAACATCATTACATGACTATGGTATGGATAGCTTCTTGAGAACGATTGAGATGATCTTTGCTGCAGTTTTCCTCGTTTTACTCTGCCTTCATTCAGGTAAATCCATTTTCTAACTAGTGTCACTGTCAACGAGTTCACATGAATGTTTACACCTGTCACTACCCACATGACCCATGGACTATTTATTTGGTATGGGGGATGGAGGTAGAAATTAAATTTAGTTTGAATTTTATTTCCACCTGCACTACCTGACCGGTGATACTTAACACCGGAAAATACCAGAAAATACCAGAAAATACCGGAAAACTACTGGAAAATAAAACATCACATCTGAATAAAGTTACATTTAGTGAGCCCCGCTGGAATGTATCGTAAAAATTCGCCAAATGTTGTAAGGAATAAAATGAAGTAGGTTGGAGTAGTATGGCCATGGGATGTTTTTAAGTGGGAGAAATTTGAGAGTATTTACTTGTGTTTTCCGGTATTTTTGGGAATAGTTTTACCTGACTACCATCACAGGCATCCAGTAACATGGCGCTGGGTTCAGCTGTGTACTCCTCTTGACTTCGAAGTTCGACTGTCATACTGAGTCTGAGGAGTCCAACCCCGGGCTAGGTCACACTATTTGTATTCTAATAAATTATTTGTATTACTAATCTACAGTACTAAAACTAAACAGCATTGAAGTCAAAATTTCAAAAAGAGGAGTACAGCGTCCCAGTTTATAATTATACTGGGTCTTTATGTAGAGCATGATTGCCAGTGTCATTGATTGATTAAATTTAATGTGATAACTTTGTCAATAAGAAGAATCAGGAAAGTATATATTTTCCTTCTTCCATGATGTACCTAGGGTGAACCTAATTGCGATAATTGTAAGATTTATCGCATTACCTTTTTAAATCATGTCAGTTTACATCGGATTGGGGTTGTCTATTTCTCTGTCCATATATTTAGGTGTTCGGGCAATCCGCCCGGAACACCTCCTGTTTTTGTACGTTTAAAAAAAAATACTTCTTCTGCTTATCCCCCGCGATTGTCCGCAAAAAAACGCACACTTCCGAAGCTCACACAAACTTCAAACTTCACATATAGTTAGATCGTTACTTGTAGAAGACACCGCTGGAGTGACGTCATGATGACGTCATCAGGTGTCGAAATACAGTAAATCAAAGTTTAATATTTCAAAAAATCATAACTCGAAAACTGCTGAATGGATTTGTACATTCGATACATCATCGGACAGGTCTTGGAAAACCCAACAAACAATTCACAAAGAGTGACCCAATTTTATCTTGACTTCCGGTCCAAAACGGAAGTTGAAATTTCAATAATTTATATCTAAAGAACTTCTCGTACTTGAATCGAAATTTTTACACCAGGTTGTAGGATCTTGTGCCTTCTCAAACTTTTACACAGAGATGATACTAGTTTGACCTTACTTTCTGGTCGAAATCTGGTGTTAAAGGCAACGTAGGCCTATATATTGACCCGCATTAAAAGCACGTGAAAAGATCTTCTACTGAGACACGTAAAACCGTATCTAACCCAGTGGCACGGTAGCCGTCTGTTGCGTTCCAGTGCACCACGCGGCTGGCTGCTCCACTTCCGGCCTGTTCATAAGGTCCTGCACAGGGTCCTGCATGTAACCTGTGTATACACGATACACTAGCACACATTCCGCGCCACGAAGACAGTGTATACATCCACATAACGTGAAACGGATTGTTGATGTCATATCCACTGGTGGCGCTATACCGTGTTAATGGTCGTTTGTTAACGTACTGCGCTTTTTATAATGCAACAGACTCAGAAATGTACGTCGTTCGACGGTAGTCCAATGAATTGCTCAGTGCATATATCCTTCGTGTTAGCCTTTTGTTGGCTTGGTGGTAAATATCAACTATAAAAACGAGTGTATTTTGCTGCAAACTCTTTTGGTGATTTTAATAAATTTTGATAACTGAGAAAATGTGATCGGAAAAAGATCAACATAAATTTGACTCTAATCAACACCGGTTTTTACAAGATTTTACTTTTAAATCCTGTTGAATACTTCAAAGAAATACAATGTGAACAGCAAAACAAATTCAGCATAAATTGCACATCGTGTAAACTGTAGGTTCTTATGCCCTTATCATAATCATGACAAATGATGTTGCTTCAGTTATCGGCACCACAAAAAGGTAGCAAGCAGGCGTAGTTTGATAAAATTTATTTTTGAATTGTTAGTGATAGTCTTTTAAACTATCAGTTCAGTTAGTGACTATTTACAAAAGAAAATTATACATGTGTATCTAGTACACATTCTGGAGTTTCAATGCTTAGGCCTATCCATCGAAAAATAAATAAACTTCATTGAATGGAAAACATAATACTTAATAATTGTACTTGTGAGTCATTCAAAGGCTCGTTTCAAGATCTGTAGTCAAGATGAAGGGGAAGTGGGGAGAATGTTTCTTCTGTATGACTATGAAATGACAATGGACCCTTGGCCCTTTCAAATAATCTAAATAATGTACTCATTTGCTAAATTATTTTTGTAAGTTCACCTTTGTTTTTCACTTGGCACATATTTAAATACCTATGTCTCGATAAATAAATTCTAACTTCATAATGATGCCATCGGTTTTCAATTCTGGCTAAACAAAAGTTTATTATTTAGAAAATGTTATATTCCGAGTAGCCTTTATTTCCTGTTTAAACGTAGAAGATTTAAACATTACTTTCTTTGAAATTTCAAAAGCTATCAACATTGTTTTCAGCGATTCAAATAAATAACGCTAACGCTAACGCATCATACCATGCCGCATAGGAGATGGCGATCAACATGGGATAGCGGTTTGGATAGAAAGGGAAAGACAATACTACCAATATCCCGTCATTTGTCTGTCAATTGGTAGATTAACCAAGTTATAAAAACTAATTAATTATGCAAACAAATCTGATTAATTTACTCAGGCAATAGATATGTAAACAACACACTTAGATAAAGAAAACGTTGAAAAAATGCAAAACAGACCATTTTAACCAACTGAAGGTGCTGACAACGTATTAAGCTTGTCCAATTAAGGTGCCGTGTTCGAGGGTCAAAAGAAAAAATAATTAAACTTGCCAAACTCGCCTTCTGGTTCAATCTTCAATTTCAAGTCAAAAAACTTTTCACAAACCCTAGTTTGCAAAGTATTAGAAAGACCAACCTTCTTCCGCCATCCTTCTCACTATCGGAATGGGATATAAAAATAAACTTTCATGGCACCATACGGTCATAAGCCTTACCACTAACTTTCATTGAAAACCCGAACACCTAGTGTTTGTAATCCTACAAACACTACATTTCTAGTTTTACCTTATTTGTTGATGGCAGGTAGTGGCTTACAGTGATGGGATTGCTCCTTTAATGATACAAGAGCGGAATTTGCACCATGTCGGAGTAGGACCTATTCAGGGTTGTAGCTAGAACTTTTTGAGTGCCGGCTAATTTACAATCAAAATAGAGCGAAGCTTTTAATTTTACTGCTTTAAAAATGGATTTGTATGGGTTTTCTGAGACATGATTTTTGTAATGCATTTTAAGGTATGTAAATCTGTTATTTAAAACTTCAACATTTTTAGGGCAAGGCCACTTTGGCCTTGGAGCAAACAAAATTTTGGAGGCCAAACATGTTATTTTAACAAAGGCCTGAAGGCTATAAATAAACTATTAGTTGTACTCTGAAAAAAGCAATTTACCAAAAAATACTATTTTGAAAATTGGCCAGGGGTTTCCCCATGGGTGGTAAACCCGATGGAACAATTTGCATGAATAAAATGTTAATAAATCATATCTTATTCAAAAACAAACATTAAATCTAAAAGCCAGCAGATGTCAACACACTTTCCAGGTTTAAAAGAACACGAAACCCACTTCGAAGAGTCACAAAACCAGGTCACAACACCACACAGACACTGCGCGCACGCGGCTCGCTTTGGAGTAAAGCAAGAGTATTACAAAGTAAAACAATTGTATAACAACTGTAGAGGATTAGCTACAAAGACACCACTCACATGGCTTGTCTTTTGAGTGAAGCAAGAGTATTGCAAACTAAAACAATTGTGTAACAAACTGCAGAGGATTATAGATAAGAGTAATTGGGTCTCAATTGGAGGGTCAATCATTCTCCCTGACATGTCTGGATAGTGTCCAGCTGTCTGGGGCTAACATTAAAGAAAACGACATCCAACTGTCAGCTTCCTTTGGGTTGAAAATGTGTTTTATTTAATCATTGACAACTGGGGAAAAACAAGTTTACCGTTCAAACTGAACAAGCGATCGACTGTGTAAAAGAGGTAGTTCATTTTATTGTAACTTCGTTGCATTTTGTGCCGGTCGGTAGGATGTTCATCTAGTCTGTGTGGCGGTCGGCAATAGCAAATGCCGGTTACACCCGACCGGCGCCGACCGGCGTGGCTACAACGCTGGACCTATTTCTTTCTTAAGAAACATATTTGGCTATTACTATGATGAGGTCCATCACATTCACAGATTTGTCATTTGAAAAACTCATCAGGTAGATAACAGCCAACAACAGCCAACTTCAAAAATCTTTAAAGTGGCTGCAATTGCTTGTTATTCTATACGTATAGTTCATTACTTGTTCAAATATAGCCAAACATCTTTCCCATGACACACTTTGACCATAGAGAAAGTGGGTCATTTCTCTATGCTTTTACTGTGTGCCAAATTCCAAGTTGTATCATCAACAGGCATAAATCCCTAAAATAATTCCACTACATGTATCTACCCCACTATCAAGTAAATCAATCATTACATTGTTGACTACACTTGAGATTATTTTTTTAGGGAACTAAAGTTCAACATTCATCAAAATGAGGTGATTGGCACTTGTAGTGACTGTAAAAAGTGTTGTGTTAGGCCTATAATTTATCTACAGCCGAACTTAACTTTTTCATAAATCACCAAAACATTGAATCTTATTTACCCATATTTTGCTGTGATTTTGATCATAAGTGAAAAAGTGTCATCAGTGGAATACAGCACTTACCTACTTTGTACTACCGTGTGGTAGTACACATTTTCAGTTTAACACGGGAACAAGGACATGTTAAGCTGATTGTCAATACTATAATTAAGGCCTACTGTTGATTGTCCATGAATGAAAAGTTGTTGTTGAAATGGTAGTGGTTTATTATAGTGTACAATAAAGGGGGGACACACTTTGTAATACAACCCACCTGCACCACACTCAAATGCAAAACAAAACAAAATATCCCGGGTGTGATCAAAACTTTAATTTTTTCTCATAATGAGTAACAAAGAGCTCTGTCAGATTCACAAAATGTTTCAAATATTTTTAGATATTTTAGAGTGTGTACAAAAGAAGCTGTTTTTAGTAAGTTGTAATATCCATGCTGTTGTGTACAACAAACCACCCTTAATTGTATTCTGATAATGACCAAGTGTAATTGGTTAATCCATAATTGCAATGCTACATTCTTGAAGTCAAGTGTTTTGTTTAGGTGGGTTAGGCCTATTGTTTGTTTGTTTGTTTGTTGTTGTTGTTCTTTTTGGGGAGAAGGCAGTTGGATTCAAGAGTGAATACAATTCCAATATACAATTGGGTTTGTTTTGTTTTTTAGTTTTTTACACAAAGTGTTTTGCTATTAATGCGTAATTTATATTTATTCAATAAACTCAATAATTATCAATTCGCATATAAACTCAAAATAAATTTCAAGATTTTAAAAATTTGTATTCATTCATTATGCTCAGACTCGATGAAGTAATAACAAAGCAAGTGTTTTGAATTCCTGTCACAGTCTAAACGCTGTTTTTATTCAAACTGCCGGCTACCGTTTGGCAAACCGACCACCCCCAAAACCAAAGCCAAACAGGCAGAACAAAGATCAATGATTATCATTGAACACGCTTTCATATACTAAGTACATACTAATAAATAAACGTGTACTTTATAGATCAGATTATCATTAAACACGTTTTCATTACATAAACTAATAAATAAACGTGTACTTTATAGATCATCATCAATGATTCTCATTAAACACGTTTTCATTACATAAAGTACAGTTGCGTTTCCACCGATGAAACGTTCGGTCGGAATTATCGCCTCCTGATACTCATGAGCGCTATGGCAACTGCACCACATACTAAAAATTATACAATAACTAATGTCCCATAAAGCCCTCATTACAACAACTGCCTTAATGATCACAAAAATGCCCTAAAGTGTGTGTATTGACTGTCTGACCGAAAATAAAGTGCCATTAGCATACCTGATTTCAGTACAAAAACTTACACACACACTGCCTGGAGGAAGTATCGATCCTCGAGCCCTCTAAAAACTAAGGACTCACAAAGCTCACACTAGGCGGAAGTATCATCCGCCAATAGCATGAAGGCTCACACAAGAGGAATAACCATGGAGCCACCAAGGATCCACACCATATGTGTTACTTCAATCCCAGCAACAAAACAAAATAGGCTCAGACTGCAGGAAGTATCCTGGAGCCCACACTGCACTGGAGATATTAACCTTGAACCTTAAACTATAATAAGTGCCCACACTGTGATGTGGGAATTATCCTCAAGCCCACTTACATTATAAGGTCTCGCATGTTCTACATCAACTAGGCCCTATAGGCCCTACCGCCCTAATGTTATTACGTTAATATTAAGATCTGCTAACCTTTTAACAACTTTACCAAACAGGTGGCACTTATGGGGTGGAGGTGGGAAAAAATTGTTTGAACCTATGCGTTAGTTGACTGTAACGAAAGTGACAGCTATCCCGCCAAATAAAACTGCTGACGATAAAGCAAGAGATATGATTGGCTACAAGTATCAATTTTTTATGATACACCATTAACCTACATGAAGAAATCAATAAAGTAAATACAGCAGCAATGCGTGACCTGGATTTTACTTTCCCCTGTGAAACTTTGTGTATGTGTGTGACTGACCTATAAACCAAAATAAGGTCAAGTCCGCTCGTGTGTGCGAGCAAGCAACAACAGCAAGGCATAGCCAACCACTATGTTCATCACTGAGCATAAGGCATTTTATCATTAATAAATGAACGATAAAGGAATTAATGTCTATTTGTATAGGAAGACACATTACAGCCACCCTGTGGAATGTTGAATTTCATTTAAAAGAAAACTTTGATAAAATAATACTTTTTTAGTTTGCAAAAAGTGGTGAATGGCCTCCTGACTTTTCAACCCTAGCAGAGTCTTTCTTGAAGCCTTCGACAAAGAATCTGCAAGGGTCGAAACATCAGGCCATTAACTGTTTTTGCATTTATACCAAAGGTCCTTTGGTTGGTATTAAGCAGTTTGCAACAGCTAATTCTAATTTCACTTTTTTAGTTTGTACTTCCACTTCGTTGTTTCTTTGAGGGGAAAATACCCTCATCAGGAAATATGACATTGCAAATCTCAGCAATTTCTTATCAAGGAAATGCTGAAACTTTACTAGAGTTGATTACTTCCTGCTGTTTGCAGGGTGGATAATACTGTAATGAATAGGCCTACTGTTTGTGTATATGGAGTGTCAGTCTTGGACTGGTTGGTACTGTGCATTATACCTATAACAACAAAGTCAGCATTCAGTGTATTTAGCTGAAAAGCACTCTGCTGTGAAGTGTAACAATAGGTGGTCATCATCACCATACTGCTGACATTCAGGGTGGATTGTGAGATACAGGAAGGGTTTGCAATACCACCAGGTGTTATTGTGTGCATTGTGGAAGAATTAGTCTCCAGGTTGATAAAGTAGGCACAGGTCATTATGAAGATGAACTGCATTTAAATGATTACCGAACAAACTAACCAGTTTCAATGTGGGCAACATTGTGGTTTTTAAGAGTCAATTCATCCACCATTTAGTTTTCATGATAAAGAACCGTTGCCAATAAAGAACTCCAAATCAATGCGCAAGGCCTCTGGTCAGTGATTTGAACCAGAGCCCACAGAGGTGACAGGGAAGAAACCACTGAGCCAACCCGAACACCCAAATTAGCCAAATGTTCAAAGAAACAGACACAGGGTTTCTGTGATTATAAAAAAACCCAAAACATCAGGATTTCATACTAGAAAATAATTGTTTTATTATTTGCACTTCTCGTTGAACCGGAAGAAAAGGTCCATTAATAATAATAATAAAGACATTTGTAAAACGCCTAATGCAAAAGCCTCTAAGCGCATAAAGAGAACAATGAAATATACAAAGAGTGAAAGATACATTACAAATAAGCAGATTACAAATAAGCAGCTTCAAACAAATGAGTTTTTAACAGAGACTTAAAACAGTGTAAAGAACTAGCCTGGCGAATATGCACAGGAAGACTATTCCAAAGAAATGGAGCAGCGTAAGAAAATGATCTTTGACCATAAACAATGGAAGAAGCTCTTGTAGTTGTGGTAAGCAATGACTGTTGAGATGAATGTAAAGTCCGAGTAGGGGATTAATGGTGAACAAGTTCAGATAAATAAGCAGGAGATTGACATGTTTGAGCTTTGAAAGTTAACAAAAGAATTTTATAAATTGTATGAAACATTAGGGTCACTGGGATAAAACAAGCATGTCACAATTAGTAATTTACTTTTAAATAACACACATTTTGGAAGTTATCTTACGAAGTATCTTTTGATTCTTTCCAAAAGGTGTCTCTCATTTTCTTAAAATTAAAATGTTAAGTATTCTCTGCAATTTATTTGCATAGAAAATAGGATACAAAATAATGAAACTAAAGTGTCATTCCAACATACTGTACAGATAAGAAACAAAAATAAATATAAACAAATTAAATTGTAGTCGGAATGCAGTTTGTGTTTATGTAGTCTTGATAGGCGACGCTAGTTTTTGTATTAAATGTTGGTAGCGGATGCAACATCGATTGGCCAAATCTACGAATCTTGTTTAAAAACCAATGTTTGTTTGAGACGGATATTTCTTCTCTTGTAATTCATGGTGCGACCTCTAGTGACCAATGTTCACATGTCAACAAATCAAGTTTATGTTTCCAATTTCTGTGCAGTTATAATTTTTTCGGTGAGTTTGAATCATTTTCACTTAGAGCTTCACAAACTGTTCATTTTATTTGTAGGGTCCTATGCCCAGGAATGCACAGCGGGCACAGCAGCACCCTGGGTCGGTGTACCTGAAGACAGCTACGATCGGAACTTCACCAGCGTCAATGACCCAAATGGCAGACCTGTTGGCTTTGTACCTACATTTATACCTTACAGTGATCTCATGCAACCTAACCCATGTATAGTGGTCACCGGAACAACGGATGCACGAGTAGAAGTTATGGTGAGCTTTTCAAATATTGTTATAAGATTTAACTCATAAATTGTATAGTTCTCTGCAGTTGCCACCCAGAGCTGGCATCCCATTACATCGTCCCATGGGAGCCTGGTCAGGGGACCTTCAGGAAGGGGAGGAGGTTATTAACCATTTATATTGACAGGCTGTGGTGGGATGTTGGTCTCTATGGTCTCAGTGACACAGCGAGATGAGGACAGTTGCTCTATGGCTGTCAGATTTGCAGTGAACTGATATTTGCAAGGGTCATTGTTAAACCTTACCAAGTGCTTTAAAAGAACAGTAGGACATGGATGATTTGGCGATGTGAAACTTCTTTTGAGATTTGCCTCATACAATATTAAGGATCCTGCAATACACAACCCCCATTGGTCGATTTAGGAGGATTGAGGCAGTAGTGATAAATTGATTTGAGAGGATTGAGGCTGTTTCCTACAGGGAGTCTTTAGGGGAAGGGGTAGGGTCAGTCGCACAATAGACCTTTATAAATGACGTCATTTGAGTAGGGTGCCCTTGGTTAGAGGTCAAAAGAAGGTTGCTCATTGGTCCTTCCTGAATGCCACACGTACATATGTGATGACGTCATTGTATTTAAGGTCTATTGTGACAATTATCTCCTGAATGGAGATTGCTGTGCAGTGCTTCCTTAAGCTTTAAGGTAATAAGGTATAAGGAAACCGTTGCTTGCAGTAAGTGTGGCTATCATTTTGTATCTGAAGAAGTTCTTTAATGAATTTAGGGTTTTTCCAGCAAGTGGTTTTATGTCCTTAAATCTCATAACCAATGCAGACCTTTCTTTTAAATGGTGGGTGGGTCAAAGGAAATAACTGGCCTTGAGTTACACGGAGGCCGCAGAGGCCATGGCCTCTGGTCTTGGTCTTGGTTCACCTTTAAAAAAATTTCCATAGACTTTAAGAAGTTCCAACGGAAGTGCACTTTGTAAAATGAAATCGGCCTTGCCCTCTTAAAGATGAAATTCCAGGCCTGTCCAAAAAAGAAGATTTTTTAAAAATTTTCTTTTTAAACATTGGACAGCCTCTATCATATCAGTTTTTCTTCAAATTTCACTTCCCATTTGTGATCACTGTTGTCATTTTTTATTATGTATTTTACAGGCTGAGTCAAATCCACAAGGTTCAATTATTTGGTGAGTATCAAAAAGCAACCTATGTGTTGATGACTATTTCAGGTACTCAGGAGAATGCAAACTACCTGTAGACATTCATTGTACATCATTTACGAGGGTCTCCAAGGTCTCGCAGAGGTGGAGCACTTATGAGAACCTACCAACAGCAACTTTCTGATGATCTGAGGATGGTTGGTATTGGATTGAAAGAGCTTCACTAAGCCACTCAGAATGCCGACCAATGGAAACAAACAATTAGTATGTAGCCACTGAGCAATGCCTGTGCGCTACACACTCACGGACGTCACCATGATGATGAGGATCCAATGTCAAACTCAGTAAACCGATTCACTCATTTTCCAAAAGTCCTTCTGGAAGTTATTTTTGTGTGAAATTGTCCCCAGGTACATCAAATACAAAAACAGAAGAGGAAAAAAAAAACCCAGTATATAAGAAAAAAATCAAGAAATCTTGATGGAATATGATTTCCTCCAGCAGTTTTGCATTGCAAATTATTTAGACTGTTAGAAGTTGTGTGCACACTGAGTGCTAATTTTGAGTCGCAACTTGTGTTTTTTGAGCAGCAATTGATACATTTTTTGTAGCGTATTGCTTTGTTATATACAAGGGAATTCTGTCCCTGCTTATTTGTTATTTGATTACAGAAACCAATTTGATGTTTGTTTTTTAATTGCATGGATGCCTTTATTCTTGATCCACAGTGTCAAAGATCAATATGATCGTGAAATATGTGATGCAGTAAGTACCCACACCTCATTTTCAAATGTTTTCAAAGAATGATTTCATTCAGATTAATTTTGATATTGACGTTTTCATTAAGGAATTCCTTAAATGTAGGGTCATAGATTGGTCTTTGTCACCGGAGTGCTAAATTATAGGCAAAATTATGAAGAAAATACGATATTATTATACAATATTAAAGGCACTGAACACATTTTGTAATTCTCAAAGACCAGTATTCTCACTTGGTGTATCCCAACATATGCATAAAACAACAAGCCTGTGAAAATTTGGGCTCAATTGGTCATTGAAGTTGCAAGAAAATGATGAAAGAAAAAACACCCTTGTTGTACAAATTAGTGTGCTTTTTTCAGATAGGAATAAGTGAGAAATTACCTCTTTCTCAAAAACTATGTTACTTCAGAGGGAGTGGTTTCTCACAATGTTTTATACTATCAACAGCTCTACATTGCTGGTTACCAAGTAAGTTTTTATGCTAATATATATTTTGAGTAATTACCAAACGTGTACAGTGCCTTTAAGGAGTGCCTTTAAGACCAAATTCAGTTTTGTGATCATGATGCACTCATTTTCCAATAGATAGAGTCCTTACAAAAGTGGAAAACATGTTACAAGTCTCTAAACCTCATGTTGAAACCGTGTGAAAAGCCATTGTATTTAATACTCTTCCAGGAGAAAAATTGTTAACATCCAATGATGTCACATTTTAAATATATTGCTCTGTAAATTTTTTTCACAGAAATCTGAGTTTATTCCTGAATTTCCGTGGTAATCAATCAAAGCAGCTTTAAATTTCTGTGTGGAATGTAGGCTACATACAGACCCGCTTATTTTGACATGATGAGTATGAAATAATGACATTTTACACAACTTTAGCGTGAGGTCAGAGGATACTTTTCAACTTTCATAAAAGGACTCTATTGTTCAAAATTGTGTGCGTCACAAAACTAGTAGACTTTAAAGGGTGTGTACAACATTGGTAAGAATGAAAATACAAATGTTCGCAGATTTGCACATAACTTACATGGTACAAAAATGGTCATGGTGGAAAACTTCCCTTGAAATAGTTTTGCTTGAAATGCCATAGTTTATAGGAAATTAGTAAAACAATAGTCTATATCCTGCAGGATAAAATCCAATGTTTGAAAAAAAGTTAAAACATATAATGGGGTTTTTCACTGTTTTCTCATGACTCTGAAGACCGATTGAGCTTAAACTTCCACAGGTTTGTTATTTCATGTACATGTTAGGTCACATCAAGTGTGGATACTGGTCTTTGGCAATTACCAATGTTGTACTCCACCCTTTAAATGCCATTTAATGGTTTTCAGGGTTGAATCATCATAATTCCAATAGTGATGTTTTTTATTTAAAACTGGATTTAAACAAACGAGAATCTTTTCTAATCCTGCAGCAAATATACGACTGTCGCCAAGCAGATGGCGACTCTTTAATATTTGAGTTTCATTGCGATGCCACAAGCTGTGATGAGAGTGATGTCCAGTTCTTCTATCGATTTACAGTTAGCCCACCTGGAGGTAGATATACTTAAAAAAACAAACCTCATTGGAAAAAAACATTGTAATTACTTATGATTCTGGTGGCTCTTGCGCTTGTTATTTACAAAGATCTAAGCATGCGAACATTTCCAAGAGCGATAATTTCAACCAGTAAGGTTGCTGCCACCAAGTGCCCTTAAAAATCTCCAGTTACATTTAAATACAAAAAGTGCAAGACTTGATCAGCCATTGGTTGTCATTTCCATTATATATGCGTATGTCTCAGATTAAGCTACGATTAGATGATACAATTGGTGTCAGTTAGCCATTGTTTGGCCAGATTGTCTAGCTCCTTCAGGGACTGCTCACCAGGGCAATTGTGGTAAATACAGTCACTGGTGATGTGAGCAGCTGTTTGGAGGGCAGCTCCACATTCACAGGCTGGACTTGCAATTAAGCCCATCCGGAACATGTTTGCCCGGAAACGACCATGACCAGTGCGGCATCTGTTTAAACGGCACCAAGCTTCGATCAGGAAATAAATATCTTTATCAAGAAGTCAAATCTCATCGTACCTGGGGGGACAGATCATTCTTCGTCGCGGCACCACATCTCTGGAATCAGCTTCCTCTTCACATTAAAACCTCCAATACTATTCACTCATTCAAAAAGTCTCTCAAAACACACCTCATGTCTAAAGCATTTAGTTCCTCCTAACTGAGTTTTTCTGTTGGTCCCCTCCCCTTTTGTTTTTTCGCTTCCTTTGTTACAGCGCCTTGAGCACCTTTGGTGGATATGTGTGCTTTAAAAGTCTTCGTTATTATTATTATTATTATTATAAGCTGCTCTGGGCAAGTGACATCCGAGTGGCTTGTGGCTTGGTTTGTCGATGCCATGCAACCTTGATGCAGACTTTGACCAATGATCTTCCCATTGATGTTTCGCCCAGGAGTCTGATGTGTGGCCGTCTGCAGTTGTGATGAGGTTTTGCAGATGATTGGCAAGCGGCTTCCTAGACTTTAGTCTTGGGTTCTGGATATTGTCAGTGGTTAGATGGTGGAGTAGATGGTTCCAATTTGTGATTGCCCTTAGTGCAAGTTGGTGGCATCGTTGTTCTCGTCTGATGGTTGGTGGGCTTTTGCCACTAGTGATTGGCAGATTGCCAACAGGTGTAGAACAGATGCACCCAGATACGAGGTGCATTGTGTTGTTCAAGACCTTGTCCACTAGTTGGCAATGACTGCTCCTGCACCAGACTGGTGCGCAATACTCAGCAGTGGAGTAGGCAAGTGCAAGAGATGAAGTCATTTCCATTTCTATTTAATCATTATCTATTGATACCTTCCACTGACAGCATATGCGGGTACTGTCTGCCCATGGTCTGCCATTTTGGGATTCAAATTGCAGTAGAGAAGTGGTCAGCGTGTAAATGCATGTGTGTCGCCTACATGCTCACAACAAGTTTATAGCACACAGGGAACAACCAACAACTAGGCACAACTAAGATTTATTTTGCTGAAGACATCAGGTGTATTGGGTCAATTAATCCCACTTGTGGTGTGTTGTGGCCGAGTGGTCAATCACATAGGACTCAAGCTCATGTGTTTCTGATCAGCTCAGTATGGGTTCGGGTCCCGGTTAGGTCTTGATATTTGTGTCTAAGCAAGACACTAACCATTTTTGCTTTGTCTGTTCGAGCTGGACATAAAATGTAGGTCCTGTGTGATGTGAACCCAATTACACTTGTTGTTAGAGGCACTGGACTTGTTTGGTAATTACTCAAAATATATATTAGCATAAAAACTTACTTGGTAACGAGCAACGGACAGCTGTTGATAGTATAAAACATTGTGAGAAACCACTCCATCTTAAGTACCGTAGTTTTTGAGAAAGATGTAAATTTTCACTAAAATATTTGAATCTGAAAAAGACTTCAGGCCTGAAGCCTTTTTCAGGCATCTGAAAGCACATAAATTTGTGCAACAAGGGTGTTTTTTCTTTCATTATTTTCTTGCAACAAATTGAGCCCAAACTTCCACAGGCTTGTTACTTTATGCATATGTTGGGATACACCAAGTTAGAATACTGGTCTTTGACAATGCGCCGTACTTTTGACCGCGTGAGGGCGCTCTCAAAAATATTTCTATCACTTCCGGGGGTATAATGCGATTATTGTCTGCTCAGCTCTGTGTACAGTTTTAACATCGGCAGGCGTTCTGTCATCACTTTTACTGTGCTTCTAAGGTGGGTTATAACGGCTTCTTTAAAGGTCTTATTGTCAATAATGGATAGGATGTCTGGTTGCAATGTGTTCCAGTCTTTCACTGTTAGGGGGAAGTATTTACTCTTTGTTTGTGGAGAACAGTTTGTATTCATGGTATTGTACTTGTAGGCCATGCAGTTGCTAGCGTGAATGTGATTGTGTCTGAATTGGCGTGTGACAAGAACACATCCCAGAACGTTTGAGCTGAATAACTAATGCTGCAGTGAGGTCGTCAAGTTGTGCACCTGGGATGTCTTTTTGTCTCGTAATTTTATAGACGGAAAGTGGCAAGACTCTCCACCACTGTCAGGCTGCCGTCCCGATCCCGGCAGGAAAGTTTTAAATTTACAACCGGTCACACACCAATCCAGACACAATCACAGCAAGGTCTACCAAATGTTCTCCGCAAATAACTAAAAACTAAGAAGCAACTAAAAACTATACCGCACACAGTAAAAGTGATGACAGAACGCCGGCCGATGTTAAAACTGTACACAGAGCTGAGCAGACGATAATCGCATTATACCCCGGAAGTGATATAAATATTTTTGAGAGCGCCCTCACGCGGTCAAAAATACGGAGCATTACCAAACGTGTCCAGTGCCTTTAAAAGAAGAGGTTTGCTGTGGTGTTTTGGCATTGTTGGTGCAGATTGCATTGCATCACTTTCTTAACTGTCTCAAAAAAACATAATAAGTGCTTCTAGATGCCCGCAGATAAAGGGCTATAGAAAAGCTGATAGTTATTTTTGTTATCTTTAGAGCAAAACCAAAATAATACTGATTATTAATATTACTATTACTAATGACGGGTTGCCTTTACAGGGTCGTGATTGTCTGAATACTTCACTGAAAGAAATTTGCTATTGTTTTTAAAACCTCAGATGTGCTTGATCCTGAACTCTGGTGTGACGCTCGTGACACAGGAGAATATCCAAGCAGTTTGTACGTGCCTCTGCCTACCAACATTGATCTAGCCACCAAGCCACCAGATAGAACAAACAGTGCCATCCCAGCTGCTACCCCATCCAAGTCATTTGCTCTTCTCACATCAGTCTTTGCCCTTCTGTCACTGCTTGGGCTTTAAGGTATCAAGGACCACTCTTAGCTCAGCCCAAACATATCCTGCGTCTGAGAAAGTAGAAATATTGTCCAAATTCTATTTTATCTTATCAAATTTTTAAAGGAAAATAACAGTTTTGTACTTTAAAAAATTGTATTATGGGGGAGCACTTTTGATTTGGTTTATTCTTGATGGTTGTGTTTGAAGCATTGCATGGTGTGAATAATAAGAAGTTACTTTTTCTACTCTCTGTTTCTATGTACAACATATACAACAAATCTCCTTAGAGCTCTGATAAGAGCCGTTGGTATGGTCTTGACGTTTCAAAAAATGTATTCTGCTTGTCTTCAGGAGAAAAAGTTACTCCTCGTTCTTAGGTTTGGGGAAATTGGAGTTGCAAGTACCAAGGCTTCCTGCCAACCCTACTTGCAGTTGCTCATTTATTTATACCAATACTATTTCATTTGTTCGGAAGAAGGATGTAATGACAGTGTGACTGTAAAAAAAAGGTTGTAAGGAATTACCGTAAAAGATTATGTTTCAAGAAAACTGACAAGACTGAGTGTGAAACTGTTGTCATTTTTTTGCCATTTTTAAGTCATTGCTAAAAAGGTGAACTTTGCATGGGAATGGAGAGAAAAAACCCTCTTGGGAGTATAAATTCTTGCATCAAATATAAAACAATCATATCCCATTTTTTAAAAGGGCAGTTTAGTAGCTTGTGACTTTATGCTGCAGCACAAAGATGTACTTTTTATGTGCCCTGAAAAGGATTGTACAGCCGTCCAACCTGTTTTAGGGCAAACACTAGGCCTAGTACTTATCTGTTCTTTTACTTAACTTGCTTATTGGCTGATACTGATGTGGGAGCTCCATAACTGATTCAGATTTTCTTCATTGGAATTCTATGTTTAATATACACAACATTCATGTGTAATGAGCCTTCAAATTCAAACCAAACATGCAGTTGTAGATCCAAGGATCAAAGGTAAATTTAGGGGATTTGCATGTATTGGTTTATTTTTTGATCCCCAGCAGACCTAGTTGTCTTGGAATCAGTCCCAGTGCCTCACGGTTTTTGACTCAGATTTCAAGGTTAGTGTCTTTTCATCTCGGCACTTAAAGGTCTCAGTCTCAGACTTTAATGAAGGTCCAGCCTTTTAGGCTTTGGTCTTTGCTCAAGTAAATCAGTGTGTCCAGAAGTTCTTATTCTATGAGTTATAGTTCCTGCTTCTGTTATTAAGTCACCTCAGCAGTCTCAAACCTGAGGTTTTATCAAATCTTCACCCTGAAATTAAGAGATCTTAAAAAGAGTTTTAGTCTGTATTTTAGCAATATATGTTCATGGTCTTAGTCTGGGAGCTTCAGGAGCTATGTTCTTCAGGTCCATGTTGTAGTCTCAAAACCTCTATGTCTTGGTCGCACATTTCAAGATCTTGGTCTTCCAGTCTCAGTCAAACACTGCCAACAAAAGAGAAATGCCACCCACTTAGAACAAATGCAGCTTCAGTGGGAGACTGTGAAACACTAGGTGGGAGCAGATATACCAGTTAAATTTCCATTGTAATTCTAAAGCATTCTTATAATATTTACGAAAACACATGGAATTACCTGGCAAGTCTGCTGCCACCCATGCAGTCATGGTCAAGGTGTGTCTTAGGTTGAAAACTGCCAAAATATACTAAAAAGGATAAACTTGTCTGCTCAGTACTATAAGGTCATTAGTTGCAATTTCATTTTCGTAATAATCAAAAGGTCAATATTAATGAAAACATTTGTAAAAATTGTAAAAATTAATCAAAGCCAACAAATGAATGATTTCCTTAGAAAGTGAATGTTGCATTTTACCCCCCAAATACTTTGAAGACCACTGTTGGTCAATAAACCCCATTTACCAGGAGATCCAAAATATGTAAAAGCAATTTTATGAAACCCATACAAATTGCACTGATGACCTTATAGTTCTGAGCAGACGAACTGCACTGAACGTTGTAGATTTAGGTTCAATTTGCATATGACGTCTCAAGCTCAAACAGTGACCTCACTGAGGTCAGTAGAAGACCTATCATTTGCTGAGAGTTGTGCTTGGTGTGAACACTGCATGCTTCCATTGTATGACCTTGTCAACATTCAGCATATGCAAGGGGTCTATCATGCGTTATGTCTCTTTTATAATTTTTCCTGCATTTTATAAAAAGTGTATCTTAAAGGCACTGAACATGTTTGGTAATTATCAAAGACCAGTATTGTCACTCGGTGTATCCCAACATATGCATAAAATAACAAGCCTGTGAAAATTTGGGCTGAATCGGTCATCGAAGTTGCAAGAAAATAAAGAAAGAAAAAACACCCTTGTTGCACAATTTTGTGTGCTTTCAGATGCTAATAAAAGGCTTCATGCATGAAGTCTTTTATTATTTTAGTGAGAAGTTACCTCTTTCTCAAAAACTACGTTACTTCAGAGGGAGTCGTTTCTCACAATGTTTTATACTATCAACAGCTCTCCGTTGCTGGTCACCAAGTAAGTTTTTATGCTAATATATATTTTGAGTAACTACCAAATGTGTTCAGTGCCCTTAAGTGCTAGTTCAGAATAAGTTATTACTGTAATCAAATGTAATCCTAGGCATTATAGGTCTATTGATTGTGGCTGAGATCCTAATGTTTCAATGATGTCGAATAGTGTTCTTTAAATGCTTGGAAATTCACCCACTACCAGTTATAATGTAGTACAGTACAATAAATTGTAGTTTTTAATATTTAAACTAGTAAAACAGTACTTTTTCGGAGTTTACATTAAATAACACATGCTGGTTCATGTGAATGGAGTGAGAAGTGTATTTTCATCAAGCATTTGATTATAACATTTCATAATTCGTACATAGTTATAAATTATTATTTTTTCACAATTTCGATGCAATAATATGAACATTCCATGAAAAAGGTACTGTAATTTTTTTTACTTTTCAGTTAGCATAACTGTAATGTACTCGGCTTTGAATAATTAAATTAAATAATTAAATAGAAAACACCTTAAAACAGTTGTTTTTCATAATCATTTTGTTTATGCAGTTACTAAAACTATCACATAAAAACTTATGTTATGATGGATTTGTCTAGAACAATAATTGTTGACAAGATTTAATTAGAAATCTTTCCTGTTGTAATGTATCAAACAGTATTTTTCCAATATGAATTGTATATTTTTTCCAGAAAAGATTGTTATTTGTTTCTAGAATGGCATAAAAATAGTCGTATACTTTTGAAGACATTTCAGGCAAATACTGCTCTTATTGATGAATTCTATTTCGAAGTCACATTTCCAGGGGTGATGATTGAGCAAAGAATTCTGGGGAAAAAATGGTGGGGCCAGATCATCACCACTGGGAACGAGATTGGTAAGAATAGAGATTGACTCCCAAAATGGTGTAAATAGCAGGCGCGCATTGTGCGGAGATACATTTTGGGGTCAACAATAGACTCCTGTCATAATACGCAATGCTGCTGGTATGGTGTCATCCAATCATCTGCCTCCTTTTGCCTCATAAATGAGGGCGCTGTTTGAGAGATCTCGTTGGCGTCTTTTATTCTCTTTTAGGGATATTTTTCCATTCAGAAAAGCTATGTTGTTATTAATCAGAATCCCACCGGCTTGGATGTGTGTTATCACCTCTTAAAAAAAATGGTCTCAACCTTTGATAAGCTTGTCCATTTAATACCAAATATGGGAAGGTTTGGTGGTCCTTGATATAAACTGTTTTAATGACAATCCTATTGGATTAAATAGTTTTAAAAAGGATTACTTTTTGCTTGAAATAGTTTTATAGATTTTTTTTGAAATCTGAGTTTTGCTGAAAGATGTTTTTTCCTAACATTTGTTACTGTTTTTACTGATTAATGATTATTAAATTGATAAAAATATGTTTAAACAGAAATGTTGCTTCATTTAAAAAGAAAGAAACTTGTGATTAAGTTTAGCTGGGGTTATTTTTGGTCAGTTTCTTTTATTTGGAGCACCACCTCCCTCCATGCCCTCACACTATCCACGCCCACCTACCTACCGCTTGTTCCGTGGAAATCAACTGTTGAGGGCGGTACATTAGTTTATTTTGAGTAGTCTGTGCCCTTTATGTGCCGACTCTTATTACCTTGTATTAACATTGAAGAAGTCTGGAGAATATCGAATCGGTTAATAATACACTCACACCACGCGGTTGGTACGAATTTCGAACTTTCTGACGGGAGACGGATAAGTCAAACTAAAGAGACCAACCCAACATTCCTTCTAAGTTTTCTCCTCCGTAAATGTAATGAGTATCTGGAGTTCTTTCTCTTTACCGTACATTTATTTACAAAAGCAGAACCAGCACTCGGGCTCATCAGCAGCTAGTTCAGAAGTTCCATTTTTTTTGCACACACACTTGCACAATGCATGTGGACACGGTGGATCGAGTGGACCCAGGCTGGGGAGGCCATTCAGTATCCCACCACAGCAGCACACAGAGCAAAGAGTTCAGCGGCAACAGTGAGATTCCCCAGCATGACCCTGAGGTGAGCCTCCAAACTTGGGATATATCACAAGTCATTTGCAGGAGAGTGATGCAACTGTTTGTATTGTAGACCCAGTACAAAATAAAGAGTTAAATGTTGCATTATGTGACGTGACGTATTACAGTCGTTTGACCAGTTCCGGATCATTGACCAGTTCCGGATCACTTAAACTTTGCAACAATCACATAATTAAATTACTTATCACATTACCAATTTCTGTTGATACATGGAAAGAATAACATCCAATAAACCAACAAACCCAAAATAAGGTGACAAACATCATCGACAAATAAATTATGGTAATTGTTCTGAAGTTTGTCGGCGATAATGATAATTATTTACGCCCAAAAATGTTGGTTGAAAAACGCTGTTAAAACTTCTCACCTTTCAAATTTGAACACCAGGGTGAGATATTTCACGTAAATACTGAGCAGGCGTTTTTGTTTTTTTATGAGATAAAATTACCGAAATCGTTTGTTGGAAGGCATCGTACCCTTGCCCAGTTCCGGATCACTCAATACGTTGGTGCGTCAAATGGTGGCGCACTCAGTTAGTTAAAATCATACGGCTGTTGTAGAAAGTTTGTCATTTAAGTTGCACTGGAAGCGTGCATTTTTATATTTCAAGGAATGTAAAACTACATGTATACTTCATCCAACAGCCGTCGATAACGTTGCATGTATTTTCAGTTTTATGAATGAGATTGGGAGTATTGGTTTGCAATAGAGGGCGCGCTACTGATTCAGAATAGATTCAACCGATCCGGAACTGGTCAAACGGGTAACGATACTTTTCTCGAAGCCACTTCAAAAGTATTACTTATTTTTTGCAAATGGATACTTGGTGACTGAATGTTATGACATGTGTAGGTAAACTGATCGACTTTTGTTTGTTAAAATTGTTAAAGAGAATGCAACAAAAACATCGTGAATTCAAAAAGTGATCCGGAACTGGTCAAACGACTGTACTATTAGAATCAAGAAGCCGGTAGGTTTCTAGTTGCGATAATCGTAACCCTCAATCATGTGCTGATTTTGGGCATCGTATCCAGGGGGTGGTAGGATCTGAGCCAGGTGGGAGTAATATATTAGGGATGTTACAAAATGTTGAGATGTTAAAAATCAAGCTTGTAAAATATCCCATCAGATAAAGCATGAAAAGACATTTAATTTGATACATAATACACTTTCATATCATCAGTATTAATGAAGTTATGGTAATTTTTGTTGTCGGAAATTAGCATCTTCTTCCCTATAGTATTGCATCATGACTTAAAACAAGCGCTGTGATCGAGAACGGTCAATTTAATGACAAAAAAGCTCATAACTTTCTTAAAAATTAAGAGAACTGAATGAAAATTTCAGTGATTATAGATTATGCTCATTCTGAAAAAGATATAAGACATCTTTTAATTTGGATCACCTGAAATTAAATTATAATTAGTTTATTACCTAATTAAGTAGCTAAATACGTTTAAACAATGCGACGGAAATGTAACAAATACCCAGTCTGCCTTGAAAGTAAAAAAATGAGATGTTCTGAGAAGACCAGAACTTTAACACTGTTGTATTATTATGCTGTAGCAGGTAAAGAAATTAAATTGTTGTTAATTAATTGACAATTAATCATTGCATTTGCAGTTGATAGTTAATGAGTTCTTCCCTATTTTTTCTTCCTACTGTTTTTCCATCTTACCTAGATACAGTTAGTTTGAATTTCTAGCAAAAGACCAAGTCTCCATGAGAATATCAGCTGCTAGCTGGTACATTGGCATATCCTAATCAGTAGAATCATCAAAATCTTCAGACTGCGACCAATAAGCAACTCTGTACACCTTGTTTTTCTTCAATTTCTTGATTTGGATGTATTAAAAGACATTTGCCAATCTTGTTTCCTTGTTTTCATGTACATGTAGCGAGTGGTATCGAATAGAAACAAATTTAATTTTAATGGGGCTTAAACATTAACTTTTGGGAGCAATTTTAGCCCTTTTCATATCAATTTATATTTGCAATTTTAGAAAGAAAAAAATATATTGTGTTCAACAGAATGCCTTAAAAAAAATAAAAATAAATGAAGTGTTATAAATAAATTAGATTTATTTATTACAATTAAATAAACTAAGAATAGATAGAACAAACTGATCCCATTCCAGTTCCACACAAGACCTAGATATATAACGCGATTTAAAAAAGAATTCTATGCCAAAACTTTATTTTATTTATAACCAAGTGCTAACAGTTAAAAGGGAACACTACTAAAGCTTAGAAATTAACATGCATGTAAACAGTGCACAACCAGCCAATCAAAATTACCCAAACAAGGTCACATGACCTACATTGTCACGTCAGAGGTGCTACCAACCAATTACATAGCAATATTTGGGTCATGTGACATAACCATTCATAAATGCCTTACTATGAGCCAAACGATCAGTCAAAACCATCCGTAAACATCCACTTCATAAAACCATCATTTCATCTAAAAAGGATTTCATAGGATACAAAAGTGTCCTGAATAAATTTTAAGTGGTGTATTATCAAGAACCAATGTCAAAAAATGGTTTCTGATGGCCGAAAAAAATGACAAGTTTCGATGAAACGGGGCCGCCATTTTGTTGCCGTGGCCCCATCCATCGGCAGGACCACCGCCGATTTCGGCTTTAAAAAACCCTTCTTCGCATCATCAGATTCCGATGAAATTCCACTAGAAACTAGATAAAGGGTTACTTTAACATCCTATATACCTTTTATTGTGTCCTGAAGTTGCGATCCGTGGTTTAAATACCTTCAAAAACAAGCCCAATTTTTAAAACGGCGTATAATTAGAACGGAACAAAGTCTCGTAAAAATTCGAAAACGAGATGGAAGAGTGAGACTTCCTCTTTGTTATTTCAATGACGTATGAGAAATTATACCCCCGATAGCCAATGAAAAGCCAGTAATTTTGGGGACTCTCCCCTGCCTCTTGTATAGTCGCGCGCACAGTCACTGGCACAACGTGACCGCCGCTCAACGCACAGATTGTAACATCCCTAAATATATTCCCCATGAAAACACGTTGAAATTATAACAGTATTAAACGTAATTATGCCCATATCAGAAGCAGACAGCGTTTCTTCTTCTTGGTCAGTTGGCACGGAATTGTGCTGCTGTTGCCTTCATTATAGCCCTCCAACCATCTCTGCTATTCGCCATGGTGGTAACTGGCGTCTCTACTGATCCGGTCCACCGCTTTATGTCATCTGTCCATCTCATTGCTGGTCTGCCCCTGCTTCTCTTCCCCTCCATTCTTCCCTGTACTATCGTCTTCTCCAAACCGTCTCTTCTAACAATATGTCCAAAGAATCTCATCTTCCTCAATGCAATTCCCTTTCTGACTTCCATCTCTTTACACATCTTTTGCAAAACCCATTTGTTTGTTTTCTTGTCTTTCCACGATATCCTCAACAGCCTCCGATAGCACCACAATTCGAATGCGTCCACCCTTTTCTCGTCTTTCTGTGTCATAGTCCATGATTCTGATCCATATGTAGCGATTGAGAACACAGATGCCCTCAGTAGTCGCAGCTTCACGTTTGTAGATATACCCCTGCTTTTCCAAATGGTATCCACTTTGATAGCTTGTCTTTTTGCAATTGCCAGTCTTCTTCGTATTTCGTTTTCACTTCTGCCTTTACTGTTGATACAGGATCCCAAATATATGAACTCGTTGACTTCCACGATTGTTTCCCCATGCAAAATGAACTCCCTGTCTGTTTTGCTTCTTTCTTTGTCGATTACCATGATCTTTGTCTTTTTTGCATTCAGCAGAAGGCCTTTTTCCTTACTCTTCTGGTGTTTTCCAGCATCGTCATCAGTTCGCCCTTGCTGTTACACAGCAGTGTTGTATCGTCAGCGAAGCGCAAGTTACTAATATTTACTCCTCCAATGCTAATGCCACCTTGCTCTTCTTCAAGAACTTCTCGCATGATGTTTTCTGCATATATATTGTATAAGCAGGGGGACAAAGTGCACCCCTGCCTGACTCCTCTGCCGATTTTGAACCATTCTGTATCGCCGTAGCCTGTTCGTACATTAGCTTCCTGATCAGTATAGAGCTGGGCAATAAGGCCCACTAAATGTTCCGGGGATCCCATCTTCGTCATGTCTTCCCAAAGTTTTACATGGCTTAACACAGTCAAATGCTTTCGCATAATCAATAAAGCACATGTAGAGTGGTACATTTTGGTCTTTGCACTTCTCAATGATGTTCCTCATATTCACTATTTGTTCGCGGGTGCCTTTTCCTTCGACGAAACCTGCTTGTTCTTCAGCAATCTCTTCTTCGTATTTCTTCTTCATTCTGTTGGCAATGATCGTCAACAATATTTTGCTGGCGTGAACAATAAGGTTGATGGTTCGATGATTTGAACATTCCTTCTTGTTTCCTGATTTGGGCAGTGGGATAAATACTCCCCTGCACCAGTCCCTTGGCCATTGTTCCGTTTCCCAGATTTGGATGCATAGTTTCCACAGAACAGTAATGCCCTCATCTCCAGTTGCCTTCCATATTTCAGCGGGGATGTTATCGACACCTGGAGCTTTACCATTCTTAATTTGTTTGATAGCCCATTCCACCTCTGCTTTCAATGGTGGTGGTTCTTTTTCAATGTTTTCAGAAACAAGTATTGTTGTGTCCTGTTCCTCGTCTTGGTTTGTATATAGGTTGCTGCAATATTCTTCCCATCTCTTTTTGATTTCGTCAGCCTCAGTGAGCGTTGTGCCATTTTTGTCATTTATCACATCCGTTCTCACTTTTGATTGTCCAGTTATGTCATTCAGTAGTTTGAAAACTCTGCTAGGATTGTGTTGCTCTTTCTCCATTTCCTCACATTTTGTTTCTAGAAACACAGCTTTGTCCTCCTTTGCCCCTTTTCTGAATCTTTTGTTGAGGTCTCGCCATTTCTGTTGGTCCCCCGATGATTTGGCTTTTCGTCGTGCGTCCGCAAGATTCATAGTGTTGGCGGAGATCCAAGGTTGTTTGAGTTTCCGTTTCTTTGGGATGTGTCTTTCAGCAGCTTGATTCACAATCTCCTTCAAGTTCTCCCACAGTTCATTCGGCATTTGTTCTTCCTCTGCCGATTCCAGAAGTGCAGAAAACCCGTTGCTTACTTCTATTCCAAACTGTCTCGGAATCCGCTCAACATCATATCTTGTTGGTGTTTTTGATTTCTTCTGGGATTTCAGCCTCATTTTCACTTGTGCGATCAGCATTTGATGGTCGCTTCCACAATCCGCACTCGGTCTAGTTTTCACATTATGGATTACTGATCGCCATCTTCGCTGGACAAGGACATAGTCAATTTGGTTTCTGGCTCTATCCCCAGGACTAATCCAAGTATACAGTTGTCTGGGGTGGTGTTGAAAGAGTGTGTTGCCAATAATGAGCTCGTTTGTTCTGCAAAAAATCAATCATTTTCTCTCCTTGTTCGTTCCTATCTCCCAGGCCGAATTTCCCCACAGTATCACTTTTCTGGTCTGTCTGTCCAACTTTAGCATTGAAATCCCCTATTACCATGGTTATATCTCTTCGAGGGGTGTTGTCCAGTGTGTGTTGGGGTTCATCATAAAAGTGATCTCTATCCTTTTCCGTTGAGTTTGAGGTGGGAGCTTACACCTGAACCAGTGTGATATTCACTGGATGTGCGTTCAGTCTGATAGTGATTATTCTTTCGCTGATGGGATTGTAGCCTAGAATTGTGTTGGCAGTTGATTTTGCTATAATAAAACCAACTCCGCTTTGCTTTCGCCCTACGTCTTTCCCTGAGTATACCATGACACAGCCTTCTTCAGTTGTAAACCTGCCTTGTCCTAACCACCAGTGCTCTGAGATTCCCAGTACCGTGATTTTGCACCTCTCCATCTCTGAAGTTATTGTTTGTATCTTTCCTGTAGATAAACCTCTGACATTCCATGTCGCTATTGATGTTGATGACCAGAGTGAGCTGCTTCTCTTTTCGTTCGTGGGGTGGTCAGATCCAGAGAGTCCCATTGCAGGCTTTATCTCTAGACTGTCATTATCTCCAAAACTAGTCGGAGTTGTAGCTCTCTCCTCCCCAGTAGCATTTTTGATATCCTCCAGCCTGCGGGTCCCACCTTTGGATATCATAGCTTTTTTCTGTTGGTTGACTTTCATGAAGGTATTCTCGACCTGTAGTAATGTAGTGGGTGGTCGGGTCCTTCTACATCCGGCTTAAGGGAGTCCGGATCCCCTTCTCCCCAGCTCATCCGCTCGAAACCGTTGGCTGGTGAGGCGCAGTTCGTCCACTCCCTCAAGAGAGACCGTTCACCGCTTGACAACAGCCCAGGGGGTGGAGGCCGTTGGCTCCTAGGAGTTCATCCGCCCTTTGTCAGGTCTTGTTTTTTTTTGTTTTTTTCCCATTTTGCAGGGGTGTCCACACACCCTCTTTAGCTGACAAGCTGATTGGGTTGTCAATTGGTTTGAAATCAGAGTTTTCCTTCTCCTAGGTGGGCTGCCTCCCATGGCTAACAAACCCCACCTGCCCGGAGCTGTCTGGTTTTTAGGCGCCAGAAACTCGCCTTCACACCTCTGCCATCGGTTTGAAACAGGGATCGGCGCATGAAGCCAAGCAGTAGGAGTTTGGTTAGGAGAGGCTGTTGGAGACGCTGACCATGTGAGATATTTAATAGTGAGAGGTGGCTCAATTCCTCACACCATCTCGGTCATCCTAACCCTTTGACCCCCAGCGTTATTATGCTAAAAATCCCCCCAATCTGCGTGAGGATATTTTTCATTATAGATGCTCTGTGGTGCAATATGATGTAACTCTTGGCCACTTTTCCCTCACTTTTTGAGCAAATTATAAAATTAATTTTTATTGGTTTTCTCTCTAATATTAATAATATTTCAAATTAATCTTGATGAATTATTTTTGCAACAATAATCGATCAAATGTCATTTACAAATTAGTTCATTTAATGTTTTTCTGTATGAAAAATGAGTTCACTGAAAATTGGAAAGTGTTACAGAATCAGTTAATTGTATCCTTCCTTGAATTCATTGGAGAAAAAAAAGTGCAAAAAACTAATTTAATAATTTATAAGTTTCACAAATTATTTAAATAAAAGCAAGTTACACAACAATTAAAATATTTAATTATAATAGTTTCACATTGTAGTTTGAAATGAATGATAAAGGGAAACTATGAAATATAAAATCAATCATGTTCGATTTCTACAACATTCAGAATTTCAACTAAAAAAATGTTTCACACGAGAAAAACACATTGTGCAGTAGTGTTGACATGCATGACATGTACATGATCAATCGCATGTGCCCACAAACCGTACCTGAATGTAGACCACATTGACAGGGATGACCAATGGTAGAGGTCGTGACCTGGCAGTAGGCTGCCCTCACTAACGTCCTTACCATTAGCCTCAATCGCCTATAGCTAGCTATAGTATACAATCGCTAGCGCGCAACGGGAAATGAAATGGTACTAAATAACTTTTTTTTTTAAAGAATTTCTTTTTCTTGTTTTCACTTGATTCAAACAACCGCTTCGGGGAGGGAGAACAAAAAGCAAAAGAAAAGAAAAGAAAAAACTGGAAAAAAATCAAATATTGGTACGGACATGGCCATCCGCTTCCTACGTCCCTGGTATAAAGCTTCTCTACAATGCGAACACAATTTTGACTAGTACAATTTTCTTCATATTTTTACCTGATTTTTAGAAGCTGAAATTCCATTCCTTAAAGGCACTGTACACGTTTGGTAATTACTCAAAATACATATTAGCATAAAAACGTACCTTGTAACGAGCAACGGAGAGCTGTTGATAGTATGATAGTATAAAACATTGTGAGAAACGACTTCCTCTGAAGTAACGTAGTTTTTGAGAAAGAAGAAATTTCTCACTAAAATAATAAAAGACTTCAGGCCTGAAGCCTTTTATTTCTATCTGAAAGCACACAAATTTGTCCAACAAGGGTGTTTTTTCTTTCATCATTTTCTTGCAACTTCGCATGACCAATTGAGCCCAAATTTTCACAGGCTTGTTATTTTATGCATATGTTGGGATACACCAAGTGAGAATACTGGTCTTTGACAATTACCAAACGTGTTCAAACTGCAGGGAACAGTTTTTTGTCTGAAATTAATGTTGTACTTTCTTATTTTACTTTATTCTCAAGGCTACCAGAAACACTGGAAAGACAATTGCAGGAAAGAACATGGCAAACCCCAACGCCATGCTACTTGCTGGATGCTTACTGCTGACACATCTGGGTCTGAATCAACATGCTGACCTTATTAATTCTACCGTCATCAAGACAGTCTTACAAAACAAAGTGAGTTCTGTTCTGATTCTTTGAATGTTTTCCCTACCTACAAAAGTATAGATCCTTCGAATGTTGGATGTTGTGAGCGATGCTCCTAAATGTAATATTGGAGCCATATATGGACAGCTATTGGACGCTTCGCATCCTCGTTTCCAAAATAATAATTTCCTGCCCATTTTCCGATGATCGAGGTAAGTTTTTTTTGATGGCTGACAAGTGTGGGTCACTTACATGGGTCAGCCTCCACAGCTGCCCCCCCCCCCACCACTTTAAAAGAACAGTTTTTGGGATGGGTAAACTAATGTTTAAAATGTACTCTTGATCAAAACATTTCTTCGGAAATAAATCTTATGACTCAATCTTTGTTTCACAAAATATTTCATCCACTGAAACAATCTTCAAATTCCAAACAACTTCGGCCCGAGAAATCAAAACAAGGCTATGGACTATTTTTCACTTCAACGTCCGGTTTCAACCGGAAGACAAAGTTAGATTGGGGTCAACCCTGAGTAACCTCTGCTTAGCTATAAAATACCTTTCATATGACATACTGATTGTTAGGATAGCTCCTGTAGTTTATAAGTTTTGAAATCTTGAATAATTAACTTCTACTCCTGAGGTACTAAACTAGTACTCATGAAACTTCAGGTTATAAACTTAGTGCATGTCAAGTTTCAAGTTGATACAAGCTTCTTGCGGGCAAATGACTCTGAGAAGAAGTAAATTAATTTGTTTAAATGAACAATAACAATAGGTGTTCGGCTGTTGCCTGAACACCTAAAAAGGAATGAGCTGATGGCAAACAAACATAGGCTATACCTAAAGAAATAAAGACGAGGAAAAAAAGATAAATACACAAATAAAGGAACAAAGAATTTTTTTTTGGTTTTAATATGAAATCATTATAGGCTACAATGAAGGAAATGTAACTATATAAACAGTGACATCAAAACATTTATGTAACACAAAAACAACAATAGCCCCAGTATACTCCTGTTGCAGAACACCACATGTCATAGTCAGATGTTCAGATTGGACTTAGTTGACATTGACAAACTGTTGTCTATTGCTAAGATTTGATTTAAACCAGTCCAGAACCAATGCCCATGGCCTTAAAGAGGGAGCAAAATGGCCCCCCAAAAATCTACTATATTAAACTTTACAAATTTGTATTAGTACAAATAACCAAATGTAGTGGTGTCATAATTTTAATATACCCCCCAAAATTATGAAAAAGTGCTTCCCTTCTGCATGCGTATAGCAGAAATTAAAACAAAAGCCATCGGGAACACTTTTCGAGAGGCTTTCAAGATGAAGATTACATAGCTGGACGTGTGGGACAACTAAACGACTGTTTACTGCGCCGCGTTGTGATGTGTAATACAAGAACATAGCATGGGAGTGAAGGTCCTCACAACCGACTTTTAGAGAGTCACAATTCACAAAACAACAATACTTTTCCTAATTTTCATGTGAAATTTACTATACACAGCCTTACATTTAGTGAATGAAATCCTTTATTGCTGCATTTTAATCACATGTGTAAAACTCAAAATACAACTTGTCAAACTTTGAGGGTGGTTGTGGTCGGGCACTCGTCGTTGAGGTCTCACACGGCTAGCTCACCACTATTTTAAGCAACAGGTTTGCTGCCACCATTAGTTACATACGCGCTTATGCTTCTCGACGCCTTTTCTGCGGAGTGTTTTTTCGCCACAAGTTTTTTATTTAATTTTTTACAGTACAAGAAAAGTGTAATTATCTGTTATTAAGGTAATCTACTAACAAATACATGATGTGGGTTAATGGGAGGTATTTTGTTTGGTCTTAAAGTTTTGTACACAAAATAACATGATAGACAGTATCAAAAGGCTTGAAGATCAAGCAAAACCATTCCTGTGTATAGTTACCCAGCGACATTTGAACAGGGATGTGATCAGTTAAATTATTCAAAGTATTGTTTTTCACAAGATTATTCTCAACCTGAAAATAAACCGCCTTTTCAAGTATACTTTAACACTACACAGTGAATGCTAATTGCTCTGTAGTTGCTTACTTCTGTTTTGCTGTCTCTTTTAAACAATGGCTGAGTTATGGCATACTTAAAATTGTAGGGAACAGTTCCAAAAAGGGTGGAGAGAATTATAATATCAGTGATAACTTTTTTCAGTTCACTGGCCCCGTCCCTCAGAATTCTGACAGGGATGTCGTCTGGACCACTGTTTTTGTTGATATTAAGAGTCTTCAGTTTGTTAAAAACAAAATCTTCTTGAATAGTTTGATAATGTGAAGATATTGGAGGTTCATGTAACTCCTTTTCTCTGATTTGGCTCCAGGCTAACAGACTGTCACTCAACTTAAACAAATGTACAAGGTTTTTGGAAAAAGTAAAAAGAAGTTGAATATATATAATACTTTCGAGTAAAAATTAATAATGAGCCTATACTGCCAGTGTCACGTACAAAATTTCTTGGGGTTTATATTGATGAATGTCTTTCATAAAAATTCCTCATAAAAGAATTAGAAAACAAAATTTCTAAAAATATTGGTGTCATGAGTAGATTGAAGTATACTCTCCCATTGAGCATTCTACGTACTTTGTACTGTTCACTTATTCTTTCTTACCTCTCTTATTGTTTGCTTCTGGGCGCCTTTTCTGCTGAGTGTTTTTTCGCCACAAATTATTATTTCATTTTTACAGTACAAGAGAAGTGAAAAAATCTGTCATTAAGGTTATCTACTAACAAATACATTATGTTTAAAATGGTGAGGGGTAATGGGAGGTATTTTGTTTGGTCTTAAAGTTTTGTACACAAAAGAAGTGATCGACAGTATCAAAAGGCTTGAAGATCATGCAAAACCATTCCTGTATATAGTTACCCAGAGACATTTGAACAGGGATGTGATCAGTTAAATGTATAAGACAGGAGAGTCAGTACAAAGTGTGCCTCTAAACCTGAATTTAAAATTGTTTAAAGTATTGTTTTTCACAAGATAATTCTCAACCTGAGCATAAACCGCCTTTTTAAGTAAATTTGAAACTACACAGCGGATGCTAATTGGTCTGTAGTTGCTGACTTCTGTTTCATTGTCCCTTTTTTAAACAATGGCTGAGTCCTGGCATACTTAAAAATGTCCCAAACAGTTCCAAAAAGTTTGGAGAGAATTATAATTTGAGTGATAGTTTTTTCAGTTCACTGACCCCGTCCTTCGGAAATCTGACAGGGATGTCGTCGTAGGGACCAGTGTTTGAATAGTTCGATAGTGTGAAGCTATTGGAGGTAACTCCTTTTTCGAAATGTTGAATGAAACAAAGTTTTGATTTGGCTCCAGGCTAACAGACTGTCACTCAACTTGAAAAAATGTACTTTATGGTTTTTGGAAAAAGTAAAAAGAGTAAAAATTAATAATGAGCCTATACTTTGAGTGTCACATGCAGAATTTCTTGGGGTTTATTCTGATGAATGACGTTCATGGAAATTCCACATAAAAGAATTAGAAACAAAATTTATAAAAATATTTGTATGATGAGTAGATTGAAGTATACTCTCCCATCGAGCATTCTACGTACTTTGTATTGTTCACTTATTCTTTCTTACCTCTCTTATTGTAACATTATCTGGGCTAACACTTACAATACAAGTCATATCTTGATAAATTGGTTAAACTGCAGAAAAGGGCAATTTGTATTGTATGCAAGGCCCCCTTTCACAATCACACCACTCCCTTATTCAAGAAACATAAGCTCTTGTCTCTTACAAATATTAATTGTTTCAATAAGATGTTTTTATGTACAAGTTTTTAAATAACCAACTTCCTCAATCTAATAATTTAATAGAAACGTACATGATTATAATACTAAGTCTTCATCAAAATTACGTATACCCCTCGTCAGAACAACTCTTTCTCAACATACAATTTCTTTCACTTGACCAAAAAACTGGAACTATCTTTTACCATCGATAACTAACTGCCCTTCAAGTACTACATTTAAATACTGTGACAGTTTTTCCCCCCTTCCGCCGGCGGGCAGAAAGGAGGGACAATAAAAAATAGGGTTACTCAAACTATTTTGTTCGTGAACTTCTGACACCAATATGAAATCCCTGTCAGCGAGCAGCTGCTGGCAAAAAAGTACGTGGATCCGTTTGGCGGAAATATACCACCAGGATTTATTACTTAGAAAACAATTAATACTTTTAACAATGGGGGAATTCCTTAAAGAGATGGGAAACAGCAGGCGAATGAATTAAGTTTTGGATAGCTTCTTTTTACATGAAACAAAGATATGTTTATTCAACTTCCACTTGGGTATTACATTTTTAAAGGAGCAAATTATCAATTAAGTTTTAGTGAAATTATACTACAATTAAGTGTGGTGACTCACCAGGGAGCACAGTAAACGGCTGTCGGAGTGAGGACAATGGATGGCGCAGTGTTTAGGGGATTCCTACTAGTGTAGCAAGCACTTGGGATAATGGTCCCTATATTGGGTTGGTCCTAACCCACATAGAGATCCCAAGTTCCGGCCTTGCTACACTTTCCCTAAACAGTCCTTAAGGATCCGATGATTCAATCCAGTCCTCCCTCCTCCTGGTGAGATCCTGTTTGGTCCTTGTTCCTTGGGGTCCCTCCCCGGTCCTTCTGAGTCCCATCTGACTGTAGATTTTGACAAAACATGCCCTTTTTATTCACTACAAGGCCCCACCCAGGATCACTGCCAACATTTATAAAACTCTCTTATTGGTTGCTAACTCTGGCAGGTGAAACCTGGTTGGTCCAACAATTGATACTGTATCTACCACATGAAAGGTCGAATACAGTGACTTAAACATAAACAATACACAACTCTTACTAACTAAATATTCATCAAGCAAAATGACCCTCCAACATCACTGAGCCTTGCACCGCGTTCACACTTGATCCTGCTAGGAGGATCAAAGGAGGATCTGATCTCGAAAGGGCAATCAAAGGGAGATCACCGGCTAGTGTGAACGCGATCAGGATCAGGATCAGATCCTCCTTTTTGATCTCCCTTTATTGCGAGATCAAAGGAGGATCAGATCCCGCAAAGGCGATCAAAAAACAAGTGTGAACGCAGATCGAGATCAGATCCTGCAATTTAAGCTGCTCACATCCGGTGTGTCAGGTCATAAAAAAAAACCCCGCGAAACAAGAAATTGTAAACAACGCTTTGCCTACCTGTCGTCATCGTCCGTGGCCGGCCAACGCTGTGTCATGTACATGGGGGATTTATTGTACAATATACATTGTGTGTGCTTGTGCACTCTATCGTGAACTGGTCCCTGGCCCCATAACCGCATGACACTGGTAACCAACATCACAGCGATTGTGCACAAAAAGTCTGCCCGCAACTCACACGCTTTGCGTCCTCCAGAATTTTCAGTACCTACCTTTTTTCGTTCATCATCTAATCTAACGTTAGCATATTTTTTAGCAATCAAACAAGTTATTTTTCAATATATTTTTATACAGTTTTAACATAGGGAAGTTATTGTCAGTTTGGTCAGTTTTGTGTCTGAATTTTCGTCGAGTTCCGGTTATTTCAGGGAATCTCTGTTCAACCTTTGACATCGTCAAAATGGCCGAAGTCGTTCGTCGTGGGGACCATCATGGCAAGGGGGCCAAGAGCAAGTTATGGTCGGAAGACGAGCTTGCCACATTCCTCGACATCTGGACGAGCGAGGAAATTCGTGCGAAGCTCGACGGCACTGTCAGGAACACGGCAGTGTTCCAGGCCATTTCTTCGAAAATGGCAGAATAACTGCTAAGAAATTGAAGACATCTTCCATCGTAAATCAAGAAAAAAATACCTCGAGAAGAAGGAGAATAATGCTTGTTCACATAGATAACGGAAACTGCAACGTACGTGTGTCGCCGTATCGTTTAGTTACACATGTACACCAAATAAAAAAATGGCGCGACACAACGAACAAAACAACATGCGCGCGCACAATCAATGACCTCGCACAGTAACCTTTGCCGTCAGCTGAACTAACTTCCGTTTAACGATGCGCGATCACACTCAAGTGTGAACGCGGCACAAAAATGCTTGATCTCGCTTTCGGGATCTGATCCTCCTTTGATCCTCCTAGCAGGATCAAGTGTGAACGCGGTGTTGGTCACTGACTACATGTAAAAGAACCCACCCATACATATCATTAAATGTAAACCACCAATTCTGAGCCCACCCCAGATAGTGAAATAGATACCACCTCAGTAGCCTGGGGCATAGTATGGCTGGTCTTTGGAGTAGGTTCCAGCCTAAATGTTTATCTTACAATTAATTTAATGGCTGACTGGAGACACAGTAAAACCATGGAGGTAGGAATAGAAAACTAAAGACTAGAATGCAGAGATTTTGGCTTATGGGAAGTTTACCTACATGTATATTATGTCATGATGTAAAAATGCACTTGTAAAATAACCATTTCGTTACAATACAAACTAAAAACATTTCTACTAAATTCTCAAAGTAATTGATATTTTATTTAGTTAGTTGGTTAAGCCATTACTTATATGTTATAAATTGTTCTTCAGTTATTCATTTAATTATTGCCATTATTTCTTATTTCTTAATTCTATATTTGGAGTTGTTTATCTCTCTGTCTAATTTGTTTAGGCCTAACTAATGTATATTTAATTATTGTTATTATTTCCCAATTCTACAATTACATGTAGTGTTGTTTATCTTGTTTTGTTTTGTATTGTTGTAACGGGCACATCCATCACAAGATTCGGCTTTTAGGATGATGACTCCATGTGCAAATGTGGAAATAAATGTTCTTTTGATTTGAATTAAATTTATTCACAACTTCACAAAATCAAAATTCAGTAACTTGATAATTCATGAATTTTTTTATCATGAAAATGTACAAAATCTAAACTACAAAAAAATTAAATTCAATTACTTGACAACTCTTAAATCTTTAATCACGAAATTGTCAAATCTGAACTTTACAAAATCAAACTTGGCTCACTTGAGCCCACCCAAGGAGCAAATAACTGACAATCGAAAAAAGGCTGACATGCCAGCCTTCTCACATGTTTCAAACAGGATGCTGGAGTGGTCATCAGTACTAGTGAGCTGGCCACATGTGTGAAGGGACCAGGTGGACTGGACAATCAGTGTTTGAGACTTGGCTGAGGCCCCCTGGATAGACCTAAGTGCTCTATGCTGGAGTGGTCAGCATTAGTGAGCTTGCCACATGTAGGAAAGGACCAGGTGGACTGGACAATCAGTGTTTGGACTTGGCTGAGGCCCCATAGATAGACCTAAGTGCTCTATGCTGGAGTGGTCAGCATTAGTGAGCTGGCCACATGTAGGAAGGGACCAGGTGGGCTGGACAATCGGTGTTTGGACTTGGCTGAGGCCCCATGATAGATATAAATGCTCTATGCTGGAGTGGTCAGCACTAGTGAGCTGGATAGATAGATAGTGGGTGTGGTAGATAGATGGGGTGTGGTGTTATCATTGCTTGCCTTTTTAAATTTGTTCTTTGTATTTTTATCAATCTTTGTATTGTTTTCTTGTAATTTTTTTTCTTCTTATTTTCCGATTGTACTTTTTAGGGATGGCCCATTGAAAATCATCTTTTTAGGTGACATGGTTACCATCATTAAATAAAGCTTTTATTATTATTATTATTATTATAGTCCTTATAGATAGACATTACTGCTCTTTTGTAAAACTGTGATAGTCACATCAATATGGAACAGTAAGGTGTGATGTAGAAGCTGTTTTCTTGTACAAGGCATTTCTTATATTGAGTCACTCAGACTATCCCCTCTATCTCCAGTATAGGTTTCAACATTTTGTGCTAAGTCAACACGGTCAATTTTTTTCAATGCTTTGACAAGATCTACTTTCATTGTTTCCACACTTTGTAGTTGCTTCTGCTGCCATGCTTTGAGCATGCTGAATTTTTTGCCATGGAAATCATCTTTTGCATTCTCTTTAAACTTTACAACATCACTTTGTCGGAACCCTAAGCAGCGGGCTAGTCTTTCCCATTCCTTCCCAAGACCTCAGACAAATGCACACCATCACTCTCTTCCAGCAGAAACTAAAAACACACTTGTTCACACTTGCTTTCCCAACAATTTGATAAATACTTTAACTTAACTTAAGCTTCTTCTAGACCGGCGCCTTTGAATGGTTTCCAGGAAAGTGCGCCTTACAAATGCTGTTTTATTATTATTATTATTAAAGCCAACATTAGTCCTATGTTGAAATGTCGGAAACCAACTTAATGCTGATATTGCTTTCCCACTTATAACCACTGTTGGCTCATCATTGATCACCAATGTGGTAATGCCGACGTAGAGCCAACCTTGGCCAAACATCAGAACTCCGACACAATGCCAAATATTGTTATTTCAATAAAAACTAATGTTGGCTTAATGCTGATTGCCAACGTAAAGCAAATGTGATTCTGCCAATCAAGAGCCAACATTGGCCCAACGTCAGAAACAAATATTTGCCAACGCTGATCATGGTGACGTAGTGCCAACATGCCAACGTCAAAAGCTGACATAATACCAACGCCAACGTTGCCGATCCAAAACCAACAATGGCCCAACATATGAATGTTATCTGGATAGTAACATGCAGTTCTTATATTGCACTTTATCACACCCAAGGGTATCTCTAACATTCATTATTTTGAAAATGTTAGCAGAGCTATGTTTGAAATATAATTAAGACCGATTTATTAACATAATATGTACAGGTTACAAAGTGTTACCAGCAAAAACCGGGGCAAACCCTTTCTCTTTAAGAGTAATGTGTTCTTTTAATGATATGCACCACACAACATAACACAAGGGACTTTTGGCTTGACGTCCCTCCGAATTACGAAACAATGAAAGGTAAAGTGTCAAGACCAGGACTCGAACCCACACGCTGCTGGTCAGAAACACCAGAGCTTGAGTCCAGTCATTTGATCACTCAGCCACAACAAGCCAATAGTCCATATAATCTTACCTGTTTCCTTCAAGTCTTGGGCAGAACTGATCTCTTTAAACATTGCTTTAAATTGAAGAGTCTTTATCACAACCTGCCGCATCTTCTTTGTTCTGCAAACAATACTTGTCTCTACCAAGCATTCATCAAGTGAAAGGAAGTGTATAGACTCACGGCCGCACGGACATTGGACAGCGAGGCTGTATTCTATGCCCTTAATCCAACGATCTTTCAGGTTTTGAAGCTCATCTTTCACAAACTCAAACACCTTTTCCAAGTACAAAAACACATTTGATAAAAAACAGGTGAGAGTCATAACTGTCACAAAGGACTGAAATTAGGGTAAACATGTCCCCCTTCTTAAAGCAGCTTTTGTATGACTTTCAGCACATGAACATTTGATCAAAGAGCTTGATTTTTCTTTCTCGAAGGCTTTTTTTAAACAGGTAGACAAAAAACTAAGTTGTGTCAGAGTTTATAGAAAAAATACATATTTCTGATCCCTTCAAGAATCTATAGCCCCAACCATAGAGCAAGGACAAGAGATGACACCAAGTCTTATTGCAAAATCAGTCAAATAGGGATTATACCAGCTCATTAATATAAACTGTACACTACTCAAGAAATGTTGAAAAACTAAAGATTCTGTAAGTTTCAGCAGAAGAGAAAATCTAAATCTATTACCCGGCAAAGATATAGAATATATAGAAACATTGATTGAAATTAGCCTAAAATCTGTCTCTTATGCTTTTATTAAGAGGAAAAAATAGGTGGTATTTGAGAAGACATCAACGAATGAGTTATGGCCCTCCCCCAACAACACACACACACACACAAGTGTGTAACAGCCTGCAATCGTGGACCCTCCTTTGTTCAACTCTTTGTGATAGCAACCTTGGACCACAATGCTTTCCTTTGTGATAGCAACCGTGGACCTATTGTCCTCTTTTGTTATAGGTACCCGGTTTGAATGTGGTTACCTACTCACACACACACAGCTCTGTGTTGCATCCATTTTGTGGACATTCCTTTGTTCTGTACATTTCAGGAAAATCCTATTCTTCAACACTTATGAAATCCCTGTGTAGACTTGTGTAAGTCCACATAGTGTTTCAAAACCCTGCCTTGTGTGGACCTCTTTTGTTCTGAGGACTAAACTTTGTATGTAATGCTTACCAACTCGCACACACATGTGTGCACATACTTATGTCAACCTTGTAAATTACTTCTCCCATTTCACCTTTGGTTTGGACTTGTTTGAAAAGGTGGTGATGGAAAAGAGAAGCAAAGCCTACAAAGTAATGTGGAAGGTCAGCAGGGAAGGAAACGGACTGTCCAGATTACAAACAGATGGTGTTAAAGCCGTTTCTAGAACGGATGCTACAAGTTTGGCTTTGGACAGATATGAAAACGAATCCACAAACCTTTTGTGTAACCTCAGGAGATGGTGTCTTTGCTCCTTTGTCTTCCTCATCAGAGCCATGCTCTGGTGCCAATATAACACTCACCTTCAAAACAGGAGTAAAAGTTAGTCAATTGTTTCTGAGCTTTTATTTGAGACTCAAAAAAAGTGCAACACAATCGCAACTGTAATGGATAACGCTTAACTGTTTTGATGATTAACAGTGAAGGATTCAGGTTTGCTAAATATAACTGGGAATATGGACAAGATGAAAACCTGCATGATAATCACAATATTAATGAGATGTAAGTGATTGTAACTAAAAATCAAATATCGCCGTTCAGGTCTGTTGACCTAAGAAGATCATTTTTGCGTACAAACCTTTGTTTTTTTGGTAACTTCTTGTTTAGACCAGAAGGAGAGGTCAAATGGGGTCATGTATACATCATTTCACTCGGGGTATGAGCCAAAAGATACCACATATTAGGAGTTTATATCATCCGGTTCAGGAGATATTACTTTAATGTACAATGTGGATTTGCAACATTTCAATAGATGGTGCTGTTACAAGTGATGACATCATTAGATATATGTCATTGATAACTCCATATACAGACACCATTCATTGTTTTTGAAATTGTCTTTGGTCCCTTGGTTTACAAATATGATTAATTTGAACTTCCTGTTTGGACCGGAAGTTAGGTCAAGTGGGGTCATTCTCTTAAATGAAATGTCACAAGTGTTGTAAGTTACAATAGAGCACAATCATTAGGACTTTATGACATCTGGTTTGCAGGAGATATAATTTTTTGAATTATAGAGCTTCCTGTTTGGACTGGAAAAGGAGATCAAAGTCAGGTCATCCTTTTGAATAAAATGAGATGTGTTTCAGGAATGTAGAAATAACATCTATTGTTCATGCACAAATCCAATGGGCTATTCACTAAGTATAGGTCCTCTACTGGTTAGGAATCCAATATCAAGGTAATCTCCGACACATTGCCATAGGCAATTAGCCATAGGGTCAGATTTACCAGCTATTCGTTAATAATTGTGGAAAGACATTGTAATTTGATTTGTTTTAATGGCCTGCAAATAGTAAGATCATTTAATGTTTTAAAAATGATTTGTGTATTTTCGGAAACTAAAGTTGAACACAAAAATAAGTCTATAACCGAAACAAAATTGAGGATTGGATATTTTTCTTCTTGAGAGATAGACACAGGATTGGCTAATGCTAAAATTTGGTTAACTATCAACAATTTAATCTAACGACATTGTAGAAACTAAATCTAGGCTTGGTATAACATTTGACTGGTGTTTTTTTTACCCCAAAATTAGTTATGCTGTTGAGAAAAGTCACATGCTAAGTCAATGGGGTTTGGGGGGAAAGAAAGCCCTTATTATGTTTATTAAGACAGGTATGCTAAGTTTTTGAATGAGACCCATTTATATATCACCTTGTAAAGGTTTACAAGGCGATGAATCGCAATCTACAGCCAACTATGCCACACGCACCAGGAGTTTGAAACTCTGGCCACTGATGACAATTATAGTCCAAATTTTAGTGTTCACAATTGCGGCAAGAAAACGATTCAGTAACAATAAATTTTTAAAAGGAAAGAGTTCATGTACTTGAATGTATGCCAGATCATTCTTCCGTTCCACTTGGAGAACAAACTCATGTTGCTTATCAAAGAAGAACCTTCCCTGTTGGTAGTCCAGACTAGGGTGTGTTCCTCCCAAGTTCTGTGACCATCTTAATGCTCGTACAACTAGTCGATGAAACAAACCATCTGGCGGGATAAAAATAAAAGGTCACTGTTGTTTTGGTTGTACCCTACACTGATGAGCGCTGTGTACTCTGTGCTTCTTGAGTCATGTGTGATGAGCACTGTGTACTCTGTGCTTCTTGAGTCGTGTGTGATGAGCACTGTGTACTCTGTGCTTCTTGAGTCATGTGTGATGAGCACTGTGTATTCTGTGCTTCTTGAGTCATGTGTGATGAGCACTGTGTATTCTGTGCTTCTTGAGTCATGTGTGATGAGCACTGTGTACTCTGTGCTTCTTGAGTCGTGTGTGATGAGCACTGTGTATTCTGTGCTTCTTGAGTCGTGTGTGATGAGCACTGTGTATTCTGTGCTTCTTGAGTCGTGTGTGATGAGCACTGTGTACTCGGTGCTTCTTCAGTCATTTGTGCTTCTTGAGTCATTTGTGATTAGCACTGTGTACTCAGTGCTTCTTGAGTCATGTGTGATGAGCACTGTGTACTCAGTGCTTCTTGAGTCATGTGTGATGAGCACTGTGTACTCAGTGCTTCTTGAGTCATGTGTGATGAGCACTGTGTACTCGGTGCTTCTTGAGTCATGTGTGATTAGCACTGTGTACTCGGTGCTTCTTGAGTCATGTGTGATGAGCACTGTGTACTCAGTGCTTCTTGAGTCATGTGTGATGAGCACTGTGTACTCTGTGCTTCTTGAGTCATGTGTGATGAGCACTGTGTACTCTGCTTCTTGAGTCATGTGTGATAAGAACTGTGTACTTTTTGGGGACATCGCAACATATCTTTAATAACTATCAAACTATTAGGCAAAACACTTACCTGGGAGAAAGCCTTTAAAGTCCACGACAAAATTATTTGTAACCTCGTGTGATGGTGGCTTACTGCTTTCTGATGGTGTTTGTTTTTGCAGCATTGAAGGTACATAGTAAGACACATTATCATTGTCCTGCATGAGTTTGCAAAAAGAAACACTTCATTAATACGATCTTGGCAAAAATATTAACTAAAAAAATATGTAATTTTATCGCATAAACGATCAAATACATTATTCAACGCAGAGTCAGCTGAGCAGTTATGTTTTATACTCGGGTCAACCCCTTTTCTTTATATCACCCTCTGCCGCCCAGTTGTTGTGCAATGCTGTTGGTTAGACTAGCCTTGGAGATGACCAAGTAGTTGGTCGTTTATGCAAAAAGGCTAGCTGTGTCTTTCCCTGGGCTGCTGCAGGGTATAGACCTATATTGAAATTGCTTAATTTGACCAATCAGTTTGGAATTTAGATTTAGCAAAAGTGTCGGTTTACTTCACCCAAAGGTTGGAAGACTCACTTTGGTACAACTTTCATTCATAGACTGCTAACCACTCCAAAAATTACTTCAATGAAAACTTGGAAGCATGGCAGCTGTTGTTAGTATAAAACATTTTAAGAAGGGATTTCCTTTAAAGTAATATAAAAAATTCACCCAAAAACATTAGAATCTGAGAAATGATTCATGCATGAATTGTTTCTCAGATTTCTGAGGGTTAGTGTTCGTCTGTGGATGCTGCGGCCAGAGATGGGGTTTGGTACATGTAATGGATGGATTCAAACAATTTATGAAAATACCATTACAGTTTTTGCTCAGCAAGTATACATGTAGACACTGTATTCAGCGGAGACTTTCACAATGTGACTTTTATTGTATCTTTTTTATAATTTTGTCTATAAATCAACTTTACGTTGACAAAACCCAATCTGTGACCCTTCATTTAAACCATGGTTCTCTTGTCTGGTTCTAACATTTGTTCAGGGATTTTTGTAATGTTTTACTTCTCAGATGTTTTATTTGATACTGACAGCACTCTCTAGTTCTGGTGGGGCTGATTCATGTGCTCCAACTTCATCTTCCATCAGTGGGACACTTTAAATCTTAAAGGCCTTTATGTTATATGCTGATGTTTACAAACATCGTTGTTTTATAGTTTAAATTTGGCTGGATAATTTGCCCACCACTCCATTTTATTGTTCTACTTATCTGGTCCCTCTTTTAACTCTTAGTTATGTTTGTATGTTTTCTCAAATGTTCAGTTTCTTTGTTTTTTGGGCATTTTTGGGAGAGCTACCAGGATGTGGTTACTGTTTGTTGTGTATTTTGATGTTTGTTTGTTTATTCCCCCTTTTGCTCTGTAATCTCTTTATATATCTTTTAAAGAGGAAGGGAAGTGAGCAATTCAATTTTGTCATTTACTCTTTTTCCAATAGATAGAGTCCTCATGTCAGTTGTGAAAAAATTAGAAATCTCTAACATCTCGTCAAATGGTGTAAATTGCCATTGTATTCGATACTCTTCAAGTGCAACATTTGTCAACATTTGTCAACATCTGATGACATCATTCTGAGAAAAATGGGTCTCTGAGTATGCAGCACCAGCAGCCAAATTGGTGCACAGACAGCTTATCATTCACATTAACAATCTTTACCCTCGCTGGTACCCATTTACTCAAGGGTGATTTGAAGCAATTATATTTAAGTGTCTTTCCTAAGAACCTACATGTAAGTGTCATGACCAGGATCTGAACCTACACTCTGATTACTGTTATGTAATTTGTATTTCCCCAACCTAACTGATGTCTGTGCCCCCTCCCCAGTTAGTAAATTTTTTTATTTTTTATTTACAAGAAATGATAGAGATAACCGTGTTAGTCTAATAGATAAAACAAGGAAGGAAGTGGTAGAACTTAAGGACAAACTAATTACATAACATGAAGTCTTCTTGCATCTGATGAAGTAGTTGTTGCTACGAAAGCTAAAGCAGTTTTTAAATGTAATTAGTGAATCTATAAGTTCCACCACTTCTTTCCTTATTTACATGCAGACATTGTATTTTTTACCAGCATCTCAGATTAACAAGGGCACTGGAAACGGACTTATTTAAGAAAAATGCAAACACAAACTACAGCTTTAATTAGCCATTTGTGCCCCCTGGAAAAATGGTGCGCATCCCCTTGTGTTTCCCCCTGAATAATTTACCTTGTACTCCCTTCCGACTCTAGACCTCTTGGCCAGGACATGCTATGGGATGGGCAGCATTCATAACAATGTTTAGAAATTGTGAAACAGTACAAAACATGTGTACAAGAAACCTTGATTACCTGATCGATGCGTTTACACAGTAAATCAAACTTATCCATCAGGCACAACAGCGTCTTTTTCTGTTGGGGAAACTTTTCCCACATATGATCAATTAACTCATCCATCAGAATTCCCTCCTCCTCCAGTTGTTGCCAGTGTTCTGCAAGACCTGACATCTAGTATTATGACAAAACAGTACGAGGGTATAAACAAGTTGTAATAAATCAATGATATTGGTGCAGTTACCTGAAGCTCCTTCAGCTGGAGTGGCATGGGTGGAAGGGGGGGGGGGGGCTTTAGCCACCTCACTCACGACTCTTGTGTTCCCCTGCCCTCTTGCCCCCTCCACCAAGATAAGATATTCATATGGTTTTCGCAGTAAAAAAACAATGTTTGTGCATAACCTGTTAACTGATTAAGAGACGTTGAAAAATGCATAAATATACGTAGACCTTTCTCTTGCACTTATCGTCTTTGTAAAGTATAAAGGCTCCCCAACCCCCAAATAAAAACGTCTAGTTGCGCCCCTGGCTTATGCACACAAATTTTGGTTGTTGTTGTTGTTTTTACATGGACAGAATGAACTCCAATAAAACCTTTTCATCATTCTCAATGCATCATGTTTGCTGTTGGGAGACATTTTTCTTGATATTTATTTGCAAATCCAGGACAAAAGCACTAGCTTGTTAACAAAAACCAAACAGGAAACATTTCAGGCAATTTTTAGTGCCTAACAAACACAACATGGTGTGATTATTTGCAGAGTCCACAGTGACAATTCTAAGGGTGGTTTTCATGTGTTTTAACGCTACATACGTCAAGTGTGGACCTGAGAACAAAAGAGGTCCTCATAATGTAGGGACTTGAAACACTATGTGGAGACAAGTCCACACAGTGGTATTTACAGTGTTGAAGAATAGGATTTTCCATAAGTGTATAGAACAAAGGAATGTTTGCTGTTTTTGTGGGAGACACTGTTCTTGATATTTATTCAAATATCCAGGACAACAACACTAGCATGTGAACAAAATAACAAACAGAAAATATTTCAGGAAGTTTTTAGTCAAATGAAATTGGATTCTGGATGAGCCCTTGTTGTAGTTGACTAAGTGCTAGGTGAGAACTCTTTATATGTTCATTGGAAAAGTTTCACCCTAGAGATGATTTCAAGGACCGTTTGTTGAATGGTCAGCTTCTTCCTTCTGTCATGTCTGTGGAAACCAAGTCATTGTTTTTTGTTTCTTTTCCCTAAGAATTGTGGTCTTTTATCTTTAACCAATTAGAAGGACAGTTTTAGACTTGTGTTATTTTGTTAATCAATCAGAGACAATGGCACACCTGTTCTGGTGGAGGCATGACTGTGATGACTTTCTTGAAAGCATCTACCAACCATTGAGGATCCAGAATGACAACATCTCTCAACTCTTGTTTACTGTCTCCGTCTCCTCCAAAGTATACAATGTGGCCGAGATCGTGGTAAAATGTCAGCATTGTTTGTAGTTCAGCCTCTGTTTTTACTTCAGTTTTAACCCTCACCTAACAGTGTGTTACAGAAACGACAAATATTTCAAGTTTTCATGCATCATAAATGAACAAAATATTTGTAACTCATGAAACCTGCTGGGATTGAATGCTTGGCCATTTAAAAATTCAAATATTACTCTGAGCACCAGGTAGGGGGGAAGAGCTGCATCCATCCATACCTCCATCATACATGTAATTCACATGACATCATAATGACATTATAAGTTGTTATGGAAAAGACCATTGAGGGGGGCGGTTGCTTCATAATAACAAATATAGTATATACACTTCAATTTGTAATGTTTCTGAATTCTAAATTTAAGATTCTTTTTAAAGCATGATCAGTCTACTAGTGTAGTCCTCAATTCAACACCATACAGGAACTCAACACCCAAACTGTTGGACTCTGATTATATATGTACATGTATGCCTGACTCCTATGTAAAGCGATCAATTTAAACACAACATGCAGTTGTTTTTCGATGGGTTAAGGCTGGTGAAGTTGGATTTTGATGGTTTAGGGGTGGTTATGCTGTCGTCCGTTGCTGTCGTCCGCTTTTTGATGGGTTAGGGCTGATTAAGTTGGATTTTGATGGGTTAAGGCTGGCTATAAGTTGGATTTTGATTTGTAGTATGGTTAAGTTGGATAATGATGGGTTGAGGCCGGTTAAATTGGATATTGATTGGTTAGGGGTGGTTATGGTGCCGTCCTCAGTCCAACAGAATCAAAGACAGCATGCAGTTTGATTTTGATGGGTTAAGGCCAGTTATAATGGATTTTAATGGATTTCGGTTGGTTACCGACATGGGCCCAATTTCATAGAGCTGCTTAAGCACAAAATGTTGCTTACCAGAATAAGGTTACCAGCCAAACTACTATGTCTCATGTACAATTTGTGACTGATATCCTGCTCATTTCTGCTTAGCAGACAATTGTTGAGCAACATTTTCTGCTTAAAGCAGCTCTATGAAATTGGGCCAACTTAATGAAGTCCACATCACCAGACAACAACAAAATCTATTACCTCATTCAGACTCAACACAGGAGTTCCGTCATGGTCAGTGCACTTAGAATCTTCTTTGAGTTTGTTTGTATCAAACTGCAGCCAGCGCAGTGGAATCTTCTCTCCCATGTAGGGTTCTTTACTTGCTATTTCACTTATGTGCCTTCTTAGCTTCCCTATCTATTTCATTAAAAAAATATTTAAAAAATAACGCAATATTGTTATTTTTCAGCCATTTTCAACATTAATATTGTTTTTTTAATGACACGTGCAATATTTCAAAAAGAACATTTTATTTTTATCTCTGATCTGAAAAGTGCAACAATCTGCTTTGTTAAATCAAACACTTTTGCCACAAAAGATTTTGGGCACATAATCAGACATTGATTTAATTAGAATGTTTACACTGTTTGTTGTATGACTTTCAGACAAAAACTGCCATGTAATGTTTTTTAAATTTTTTGGTGCAACATTATTTTGAACAATTTATACCTTCCCATTGGAGTGGTTCAGAGAGTTCTCTATTGCATAGAAGTCTGTGACGATGTATCTGAAGTAAGGCTTGTTGTGGATCTCCTTCCTGATTCTTTTAAATATTTCTTTTATCTGTAATTTAACGCCATTCAAATGTTATTAGTTTTAAAAGCAAGCATAGGTCCCTACAGTCACAAGAGTCAAATATATACAGGAATTTTTAGAAGGAATCAACGGCACTGCATGCAAACAGGGGCGGATTAAGATCACCATTTAACAGTGGGTGCTGAACATGTTATTGGTGTTTTAATCATACACCGATTCCTGTGAAGAAAAAAATCCTACAGGCATGTTACTCAAGTAGGGTTCTAACCTACAACCTTTGCCATTCTAGAGTAAATGTCTTACCACTAGAGCACCAAGCTTGCCCGGTATAGCTAGAGGCAGTTTGAATGCCATATATTTTAGCAGCCGGTACGGCAACAATTTACAAAGTTGTTAAGTTTGCATCAGGGATAAAGAATATTATTTGTGTTTTACCCATACACCGAGGTGTGTTAGGTAGGCCTGGGAGACTAGTGAACAGTTTTCCTTACAAATGTTGATTAAATTAAACAGAAATAATGACCCAGCCGTTGGTTGGCCAAGTTTAGTTTATCAACTACTTCTGAATGATTAGTCCTTAGTCATTTTGCTGGTAACCATGTTTTGTGCATGAGGGGATAGTTTGTGACTGTATTGGGCTGGGTACGCGTCTGGTACGGGTCTACGGCCCTGGTTGTGTGCATCGCAATTCAGATCAGATGAGTTTTCTCACTGGCTAATACTTTCCTCTTGATTTTTGGATGAGTTTATGCGAGTATCATTGTGGGTGGACCCACTTTTTGCTTCTCCATACTGCCATTGTGGGAACTATATCATTACACAATACATATGAGGACTTACAGCTTAAAGTGCAATCCGAGTGATAAAGAAAATTCAGTAAGTGTCCGCTCAAAAGACAAGTGTTATACTTTGGACCAGAACCCACATTCTGACAACACCAGAGCTTGAGTCATGTGCACTAGACTGCTTGGCCACCTATGATGCTGTTACTGTAGTGCCCTTCATATAAGAAAAGTTGCATCTCCCTTGAGCATAGAAACCTACCATTTTTTTCCGTTCCCTGTTGGACAATTCTGCCCCTCCAACACTGTCTCTGTGAGTTCCAACGATAAAAATTGGTGGAGATTTCTGTTCCAATCTGTTTTTGGTTTCGGAGGTGTTTTCTTTGGTGTAAGTGTAGACAGATCGCATCCAAAAGTCCAAGTACTGTATTGGAGTCATTTGACATGAAGTCTTCTCATTCATGTCACAAAATGATAAATAAATAAATACAAGGTTTAACTAGAAATGTAGTGTTTGTAGGATTACTAACACTAGGTGTTCGGGTTTTCAATGAAAGTTAGTGGTAAGGCTTATGACCGTATGGTGCCATGAAAGTTTGTTTTTATATCCCATTCCGATAGTGAGAAGGTTGGCGGAAGAAGGTTGGCCTTTCTAATACTTTGCTAGGGTTTGTGAAAAGTTTTTTGACTTGAAATTGAAGATTGAACCAGAAGGCGAGTTTGGCAAGTTTAATTATTTTTTGTTTTGACCCTCGAACACGGCACCTTAATTGGACAAGCTTAAGTTGGTACGTTGTCAGCACCTTCAGTTGGTTAAAATGGTCTGTTTGGGATTTTTTCAACGTTTTTTTTATCTAAGTGTGTTGTTTACATATCTATTGCCTGAGTAAATTAATCAGATTTGTTTGCATAATTAATTAGTTTTTATAACTTGGTTAATCTACCAATTGACAGACAAATGACGGGATATTGGTAGTATTGTCTTTCCCTTTCTATCCAAACCGCTATCCCATGTTGATCGCCATCTCCTATGCGGCATGGTATGATGCGTTAGCGTTAGTTATTTGAATCGCTGAAAACAATGTTGATAGCTTTTGAAATTTCAAAGAAAGTAATGTGTAAATCTTCTACGTTTAAACGTTAGTTTATACACAGGAAATAAAGGCTACTCGGAATATAACATTTTCTAAATAATAAACTTTTGTTTAGCCAGAATTGAAAACCGATGGCATCATTATGAAGTTAGAATTTATTTATCGAGACATAGGTATTTAAATATGTGCCAAGTGAAAAACAAAGGTGAACTTACAAAAATAATTTAGCAAATGAGTACATTATTTTGATTATTTGAAAGGGCCAAGGGTCCATTGTCATTTCACATAGTCATACAGAAGAAACATTCTCCCCACTTCCCCTTCATCTTGACTACAGATCTTGAAACGAGCCTTTGAATGACTCACAAGTACAATTATTAAGTATTATGTTTTCCATTCAATGAAGTTTATTTATCAATGCATAGGCCTATCCCTCCGCTCAACCTCAGCAAACTCTTCATTGAAACTCCAGAATGTGTAAATAGTCACTAACTGAACTGATAGTTTAAAAGACTATCACTAACAATTCAAAAATAAATTTTATCAAACTACGCCTGCTTGCTACCTTTTTGTGGTGCCGATAACTGAAGCAACATCATTTGTCATGATTATGATAAGGGCATAAGAACCTACAGTTTACACGATGTGCAATTTATGTTGAATTTGTTTTGCTGTTCACATTGTATTTCTTTGAAGTATTCAACAGGATTTAAAAGTAAAATCTTGTAAAAACCGGTGTTGATTAGAGTCAAATTTATGTTGATCTTTTTCCGATCACATTTTCTCAGTTATCAAAATTTATTAAAATCACCAAAAGAGTTCAGCAAAATACACTCGTTTTTATAGTTGATATTTACCACCAAGCCAACAAAAGGCTAACACGAAGGATATATGCACTGAGCAATTCATTGGACTACCGTCGAACGACGTACATTTCTGAGTCTGTTGCATTATAAAAAGCGCAGTACGTTATGTGGATGTATACACTGTCTTCGTGGCGCGGAATGTGTGCTACATGTAGTGTATCGTGTATACACAGGTTACATGCAGGACCCTGTGCAGGACCTTATGAACAGGCCGGAAGTGGAGCAGCCAGCCGCGTGGTGTACTGGAACGCAACAGACGGCTACCGTGCCACTGGGTTAGATACGGTTTTACGTGTCTCAGTAGAAGATCTTTTCACGTGCTTTTAATGCGGGTCAATATATAGGCCTACGTTGCCTTTAACACCCGATTTCGACCAGAAAGTAAGGTCAAACTAGTATCATCTCTGTGTAAAAGTTTGAGAAGGCACAAGATCCTACAACCTGGTGTAAAAATTTCGATTCAAGTACGAGAAGTTCTTTAGATATAAATTATTGAAATTTCAACTTCCGTTTTGGACCGGAAGTCAAGATAAAATTGGGTCACTCTTTGTGAATTGTTTGTTGGGTTTTCCAAGACCTGTCCGATGATGTATAGAATGTACAAATCCATTCAGCAGTTTTCGAGTTATGATTTTTTGAAATATTAAACTTTGATTTACTGTATTTCGACACCTGATGACGTCATCATGACGTCACTCCAGCGGTGTCTTCTACAAGTAACGATCTAACTATATGTGAAGTTTGAAGTTTGTGTGAGCTTCGGAAGTGTGCGTTTTTTTGCGGACAATCGCGGGGGATAAGCAGAAGAAGTATTTTTTTTAAAACGTACAAAAACAGGAGGTGTTCCGGGCGGATTGCCCGAACACCTAAAAAGTTTACGTACACTGTACTTATGTTAAGCCAGCTCTGTTTCATTTAGGAACATACAATGTACCAGGTCTTCATTAAGATTGAAGGCTTTGTACTAGTTAAAACTAGTTTTACAAAAATTCAAACAAACATGTGGGTTAAAATGTTCAATTAACCCCCAAAATAAGTCATATTTATGTCACAGGTCTTTCTAACTTTTGGCTATTAAAAGTAATTTTTGAAGGACCTGGTTGGTTCGTCTATTAGTAAAAACATAAAGATCAAACAGAGATATGCATTGCTTCTTCTTATATCATTATTCAAATCAATCATTAATCAAAACATATACAATGATTTACAATAATGTTGGGATTTAAGTACAATCGGCTTGTGTAATTAATTATGAGAAATAGGCTTCGATGAGCAGAGCTTCAAGGATATTCTCAGAGGTTGGTGTATCATCAATACAATGGGATGGAAAATTGCGAAGAGGCGGACTGGGCCGGCTCCCCAAAGCTTGATAATAATAATAATAATAAAAATAAAAAGCATTTATATAGCGCCAAAATCCGCCTAAAAAGACGCTCAAGGCGCTGTACATATAAAAAGATATAAAACAAGCCAATAAATAAACCGACAAATATACTACTTAAAATACAACAAAAGGTGTTAAAAAGAAGCGCTAAAAAGGGGAGAGGTTTCCAGCAGATGCAGATCCTCAGCATTTAGCCATAACAAATTATTTAAAACATAACAGTGGTAATGCACAAAGAACCAGTAATAAACTGATTGCATGACGAAGCCAGGGTAATTGACTGAAACAAGTATTAATTAATGGTAAATAAATGAGTCTTAAGTGTTCTCTTGAACTGGATAGTGGAGCCCGCTGAAATGATGTGTGAAGGAAGGTTGTTCCAGAGGGATGCAGCAGAAAATTGAAAAGCACGAGTACCCCATGAGCGGCGGGCGCGAGGGACGATAAGTTTAAAGTCACCTGGAAATATAATTTTTTTTTTTTTAAATATAAGAGTATATGTATATTAACAATAAAACAAATTTTTGAGTAATTGTTTGTCAGTATTTATATGTTAAAAAAATAGATAAAGTTGTTTGGGGGCGACTCCGCCCATCCCTTTTTGTGACGTCAATCGCGGAAGACTTCGCCTCGATTGAACATCGACCCCACTCGAACTTGCCTGCATTTACGTTGTATATACACGTGCAAGTAGTGAGATTGTACGTTTCGTTTGGGTATCCAAAAGGGGGGTTTTTCTTGCATTTTTCCAGCGAAAATTGCAGCTGGATGCAGCAAAACGACTAAAGATGGGGTCAGCCAGCATTTTTTGTCCTGCAGATCCCAAATATAGGCAGTTACGGGCATCGAAAGTTAGGCTAACGAGGGCAAAGTGGTCCGGTCCGACGTCGTTTTCAGCGCTACGCAGCGAACACTTGGATAGCCCGGGGATTTTTTCGTTGGTAGTAGTGTGCAAGGGAAATTGCAGTGAATCTTAGGTTACCAGCGAAATGTTTCTGGTGGAAAAACAATACCTCGTATTATCCGTGTTCTCGTTATGACCATGCTCGTATCTTCCGTTTTTAAGATATAGAAACGCGCATGGGACAGTTCGGGACCGGTGAAAAACCTCGTATAAACTGGCGTCTCGTATTAGTCGACTGTACACTGTCCTAGGATTGCATTGGTGGTGACGTCCGAATACGAAAACGCATCATACTGATCAGGTACCCAGACGTAATGTACGGGGCCAGACTACACATTTTCTCCTGCCTCGATTGACGTCACGAACAGCGCCATGTAAAGGGGGGCCTATTTTTTAATTTGTAATTAAAAGAAAAATATAATTTTTTAACCTTAGTAAATTGTTTATTCACATTCCACTCATAAAAATGTATATATTAATGACAAAAGCTTTATGTTGAAAAAATACCACTGCCAGGTGCCTTTAATAGATTGTGAAGACCGCAGATTCCGTGTTGGTATGTGGCTCGGTAAGGCGTCAATGAGGTACGCTGGTGCTCTTCCACTAAGTGTATGAATAGCCAGCAGCAAAACCTTGAAAATTATGCGTTTACACACGGGCAGCCAATGAAGGGACTTTATAACTGGACTGATGTGATCAAATCGCTTGGTTAACGTCACGAATCGAGCTGCTGCATTCTGTAGTCGCTGGAGCCTGTTAAATTGCAAAAATCCAGTCGAGATGAAATCAATGCATGCACAAGTTGTTCAGTTGCTGTACGGTTCAAATATTTGCGAATAAATCCAAGATTTCGCAGGTGAAACCTTACTGACTTGGAAATGCTGGAGATATGGTCGTTGAATGTTAGCTGAGAATCAAAAATTACACCAAGGTTACGGCGGATCAAAAGACACGTAGAATTGTAGATCATCTGCATAGCAATGATACTGGATACTGTGTCTCTGGATTATTTTGCCGATTGGGCTGGTGTAGATAGAGAACAGCAGAGGGCCGCCAACAGACCCTTGTGGGACACCAAAGACAAGAGGAGTTGAAGAAGATTTAGTGTTCTTGATACACACTGACTGGTGACGATCAGTGAGATATGATTGGAACCATTTTAGAGCTTTGCCTGCGATCCCAAGGGTAGATAGCTGGTTAATGAGCTTCTCATGATCCACAGTGTCGAAAGCAGATGACAAGTCTAACAACACTGTGGCTGTAACTCTGCCCTTGTCAAACTCTTGAAGAATTTGGCTAGACAAATGAGCAAGAAGTGTCTCAACGCTGTGATGCTGGCGAAAACCGGACTGGTGTTTATCCAGATGGTTGTTACTATGGAGAAATGCTGAGAGTCTAGAGAAAGCTACACGCTCTAACAGTTTGGAGATAAACGTTAGATTTGACACTGGTCGATAGTTGCTTAGAACTTCCTTGTCCAAGTTTGGTTTCTTCAATAGTGGCCGCACCAAAGCACATTTGAGCGAAGAAGGCACAACTCCAGATTGCAGACTTTGATTGATTGTAGGTATAGGGTCTAGCTCACATGATTTTGGCGGTGCTTTAACAAGGAGTTTCCTAATTTCATCAGGAGAAGTTGACTCAAGGATTGACATTGTCGACGATGGAGGTGGTTGAAGAACAAAAACCTGAGGAGACACCGTCGTCGACAACAGACTGTTTCTAATCGTTAATGCCTTTGAGGTGAAAAACTGGCTAAACCGATTTGCAAGAAATACTTCACAGTCATGTGATGGCAATGACGAAACCGTATTCTTGTTGAGTAGATGATTGACAACATTGAAGAGCCGCTTCTGATCACCTGAGCACTTATCAACAATCCTGCAGTAGTATTTACATTTTGCTGAATGAATCAGAGATATGGTATGTTGTCGTTGTTGGCAGTAAATTTGTCGATCAATTTCAAGTCTTGAATTTCTCTACTAACGTTCCAGAACTCTTCGCTTGCGTATCGCTTTATGAACTTCGTCACTATACCAGCTGGTGTTTGGACGAAGTTTAACAGTTCTTGTTGTAGCAGGTGCATGTTTATTTAAGATGTTGCACAACGTGGTATCGTACATATCAACTCCAGTAGTCACATCTGCGTCAGAGCATAATTCAGCAAGCTGATGAGATTGGATATCATTGGAGAAAGCATCCACAACCACTGAGCAAAGATTCCGGGAAACAACCGATTTCGTGGGTATAGCTAGTTTTTGGAAAGGCAGACTAAAAAAGATTGCAAAGTGGTCTGATAATCCTTCCGTTATGTGAATATCAGAGAGTAGATTATCGTCACCAGAACGTGTGATTAAAAGATCCAGAGTGTGACCGCGTTGATGAGTGGCTGTAGTTATGTGTTGTTTCAGACCATGTGAGGATAACAAATCAGCAAACTTCAAAGAATTTACATCAGATGAGTTATCCACATGTATGTTGAAGTCACCGGTAATAATTAAAGATGACTGAGTGAACAGGTAGCTGTCAATGAGGCTAGTAAACTCATCAAGGAAGGTACTGAAAGCAACAGTTGATCCAGGTGGACGGTAGATAATCACAAACTTGTTGTTATATGCTAACTCCACATCCAAAGATTCAAATGAACCAAAAATTTGGGGTTTTGGATTGATTTTGACATTAATACTACTACGAGTCATTAGGCCAACACCCCCACCACGCTTATTAGCTCGTGGTACATGATGAAAAGAATACCCACAAGGAGTGAAATCAGCTATAACTGCCGAGTCATTTGGGGTCAGCCAGGTTTCGGAAATTCCTATAACATCCAAGTCGTGTTCCCGAACAAGGTCAGCAAACTCCAGAGTTTTGTTTTTAATTGACCGTGCATTTAGCATACAGAAAGTGGTAGGTCTATGCTTGTGTTGATGATGATGATACATCGTTGATGGCCTCTCCTTTCTCAGGCATGTCAGGTTAGGCCTATTCTGTAGAACTTTACCAGCACACAATTTACGGACTTGGATGTCTGGCACTCTCTCAATGTTACTATAACACAGTGGCCGATTACCAACTATCACAGGTATATGGGAAGCCATCTTAAATCTACAGGAAGGGTGGCTTAACAACAGATTCTGATGCACACTGTTGTGGGGCAAGATATAGGTCGAGTTGACCAAAGACAAGTGTAGGTCGAGCTGTCCAATGTCACTACTAGTGATTAAGAATCCAAAAATAAGTACATACAAAATCACCATTAATTATCCTTCCGGTTTTATGGCAAAAAAATCAATTCACCTGATCTGTAAGGGACAGGGTAGATCAACGAGAGGTGATATACAATTATAAGAACACCGGAGAGTAATTTGTTTCGATGTGATCACCTCTGGATCATTAACGCTTCTAATTATAAAGAACAAGAAAGTAAAATAAAAACAACAATTTGCGCGCTGCGATAATCGTGTGCTGAAGAGCGCACGGGCGCAACGCACACAGAGGACGACTGCAATGCGACAGGGTCCGACATTTATGATGGAGATGGATTATCGTACAAATTTAAAGAACGAAATAAATGACATTTGCATTTTTATCTTGAAATGAAATATCTGCAAGTATGTTTTTACACAACTTTTTTTACATTACCTCATATAACCATTATTTGTTTAATTGTTTGAAAACAAAAATGAATAAAAACAAATTATGGAAATATGTGTTTGGAGGAATTTGATGGTGAAATATCAGTGTTTATTCAGTTTGTGGTAACGCTATGTATATATCTATTTTGCTGTGTAGATTTGTCTGTTGAGAACTTGTCTTTCTTTTTACTCTTCTGTAGATTTTGTAATTTGGGAGAATTCTTAGTTTTGAAAGGAAATGTCCTGTTTATTAACTACCTGGGTGGTAGGTAGGAAATTGGCCGGGACTAGTACTTTGACTAGTACTATACTAAATGACGGAATGAAAACAAGAGTAAAGGAAAAAAAAAGGTCAGATCGTTGGACACAGTTTACAATTTTATATCATTACACTTGAGTTCTTAAGAAACGTGCTTTACTCACAGCTGCAGTTCCAGGAACCGGTTTTTTTAGATCATGGCCGAGATTGAACACAACAACATAGACAGCTCTAGAAGAAAGAAATGTCTGCAGAACGCAGAGAAATATTAATGATGTAATGCAATAATTGTGCATAAAGACTGGCAGTGGATTCATTATGGTTAAGTGTCATGATCAAGCAGTCAAGGACTCAAGTGCCATGACTGGAACCCAAGCCAACACTCTGGCAACACCAGGGCCTCATTTCAAAGAGCAGAAAATATTGCTTACAATTTTTCTATTAAGCAAAAGTCAGACCAGTAACAGACGGTACATGTGACATAGAATTTTGGCTTGTAATCTATTTCTGGTAAAAACACATGTGCTTGTTAATTGTTGTTCTTATATCTTAAGCAGCACATGTGCTTCTAAATTGTTGTTCTTTTGTCTTAAGCAGCTCTATGAAAGTGGGCCCTGGACTAGAACACTTGGTAAATAGATCGATAGATGTATGTATTGCATGTACATGTAGGCATAAGCTTTTTGTAAACTACCTACAATGTAAAATCTATGTACCTTGTCTGGCAGTAGGACAGCATGTTATAGACCACCTCATATAGGACACCCCTAAAACAAGTACTGCACAATGTAGAGGCAAGCCCAGTGAGCTATCAGTGGAGAGCCTCCTAAGCACTTTTAAAAGGGATGTGATATGTCAAAGGGCCTGCTAGTTCTTTAAAACCCCCACAATAGGCCAAGAGCATTAGCTTTAACCCGGATATAGCTCATAACAATGGGGATGCAAATCACAAGATATAAATCTCGCACAAGTAGAAACAAACATCTTTGTCTGTTTACAAATTTTAAAATATAAAAATGGCGGCCATTTTGGCGGCCATTTTGGACGCCATCTTTGTTTTAGATACTAAACTCTCGAAATAATGGTTCTATTGGATTCCTTGTGCCTAAAAACCTATGTTTTGACATTTTATTTGTGTTTACAGCATTTAAAGTTGCATAAAAAGGTAAATATTTGAAAAGGCGGCCATTTTGGACGCCATCTTGGTTTTATATACTAATGGGTTCTAAAATTTCAAAATAATGGTTTTAATAATTGGATTCATTGTGCCTCAAAACCTATATTTAGACACTTTATTTGTTTTTACAGCATATCTGGTTGCATAGGTATGATGAGATTTGAAAATGGCGGCCATTTTGGACGCCATCTTGGATTTCGGAAAGAGCTCCAGGGGGATTTTAGGGGACTTTTAGTATGTCATTCTAGGCACATTCCTGGACCTATCCTGAAAAAATCAGCTTGTTATGAGCTATATCCAATGCTCTTGGACTACAAGAAAAGACAAAACCTTCAGAAAACAAACGATTGTGGCAGTCCTCGGCAAATTCCTACTGTCAGACTGATCTAGCAGTGATGTACAACTAATCACATGTACCTGATGAGTTGTATAATACAAATCCTGTCCAGCAAAGTCCCAGATGCTGAGAAGAACTTTCTCATCTTGTATCTGTCCTACTTCCATGAGGACTCCCTGTCTGCTTTCCCATGCCTGAGCGATTTTTTGATCAATTCTGACAGATTCTGTATATGGCCATAAAGGAAATTAAGGCTGTGTTTTGAGTCTTGCTGAAAGGTAAGTACAATCGTACAAATGATTGTTAAACAAACAAGCCAAAAATTTACTTTCCTGGCCAGGTTGAAAGAGTGGTTATTATTAGTTAGTCGACAAGCAGGAAAACTTGTTTCCATACAATCCCAGATATACCAGGCAGCAAGTTTGCTTAGAACTGTATATGAACATACCATACAAAAAAATACCTTTCTTCACCCAAACCTCTTTCCCCCCCAAAACTACCTAATTGTAATGTCGGGATCTGGCAACTTTGCAACTTCATAGCCCCTTTAACGCGGAGAGCCACATTGTGCAGTGTTTTGTATAGTACATACATGTACTGCATTAATGAAGTGCGGCTCGCAATCAGTTCACTAAGTTTTGTCATTTAACTGTTACGTTAGTGATAGTGACAGGCGATTTATTAGTAAATATTTCATTCATAATTAGGTTATCATTGGGTACTCTAACTCCCTGAGTAGTCCACAAACGTGTTTTCTTTTGGCGCATAGTGATTTGCTTTTGTAGGTCTGCAGCGTTGCAGTATTCCCCTACGTTAAACCAATGTGTGGTGCATTGGAGGGTCACCATTGCTATAATTTTTGATAGGCACAGCTGTGACAAGACAGCAACAATAGGGTTCCCTGCCTTCACTGCTCGCTTACATGTAGGCCTACGTGCTTTGTAAAGTTGTTAAGCAACTCGAATTTGTTTGTGGATTCTGCTAGCTTGATTGTAGCGTGGACTGACTCGTGTAAATGGTGCCTCATTCCCAGTGGTGTCTGGGATTTTTTACGGGGTTTTATTAAATTATAAACCAATCATCGAGAATCAACTTGACTTGTATAGTTTCGTCTTTATTTTGGAGTGTTCCTGCATGAACGAAGGAGTAATTCTTCACCCCGGTGTCGTGTGACCATGCACCAACCCCAGGCTACACCTCGTAGACCCTGACAGTAATTAGAAATACACTGTACCTTCATGGGCCCTTTGTCGTTTGTTTTGCTCTGCTGTCTGCAAGTCAATAATACGTAATGTATAAGAAAACATTGACCATGACAGGGCTTTGTAATTCTTTAACCATTTCTAAAATGGGTTATGCACTTCAAAGTGACACAGTGTTTAAACAGCCTGGGTTTTGGTATTGATAAGAAGACAAAAAAGGTTGGACAAAAAAACAATTCTAACCTTCAGTTGATTTTCGGATGTTGTAGATAGCTTTATGTTTTGATCCATTTCTGTTACCATACTTTCCACAAATTCACTGTTCAGGCTGGCAGGGTCATCTTTAGAATGTCAAAAACGGATCTTACATTAGTTAGACACATTCAAATGAAACTAAATTGTAAAATTGGAAAGTAATTGGTCAATAAATAGGAAATGGTTATCATTTTTTTATGGTAACAATTTTGAGGAAACTAGCAGTCACTGTAAAGGTAGTCAGGATGGCACGCTTATCCGTTTAACGGTGAAACAATTTTTGACATTCATTCCTTATTTCCTTAACATCAAGCTGTTAGTTAAAAAAAAAATAGTTTATAGCCCCAGACACTAATCAGGGAGTGTAATTGACTTCTCTTTTGCTGGTTGGAATGTGTCTTCCATCCCCATTGTAACACCTGTATGTTGTTTTCAATCCCCTACAATTTGTTATAAATTTTGCGTTGTACGCTGCAGAACACACTTTTACTAGTACGCAAGGGATGTGGTTTCACTATACATATTTAATTTTTGTTATCGAATTCCTTGCATGATTGGTCCGTGAACCACTCGGCTGCACAACATTTTTAAAATGTTTAAGGTGAGTCAAAGCCAAAACCCAAGTTGCCTGTAAAGATGGTGTCTGCCGGGAACTATCTACAACCTTGACCCTTCACTGATGTGCACGTATAATGTGTAATGTAACTGAACATATGGATCTTTGTCACGTGAAGGACATGTGGCATATTTTATTTTGCCATGTATTACTGCCCTGTCATTCAAAAATTTAATACTGGGCGCTTGGGGCCTTTCGCAGCGACTTTTCGCTGCATTGCTTCCAAAGTAACTGTTCCCTGCTCACTCAAGATCGTGTCATGTAGGACAAGGTTAGTTTTCACATGGAATCATCCAAATTTTTTAAAGAATGTTCATAGTGTGGGGTGGACATTTTCGTGTCTCTTTTGTTTTTATTTTGAAAAGAATTTCAAATGACAAGGATCTACATGTATGTGTGAAAATTATATAGAATAAATATTGAATGCTTTTTGTTTGTGCATTGTCGCAGAATGTTATCACTCGGTGAAATCTGGCTCTCCCATTTTGCTTGGCTACACCTCTGTTTGCATCATTGTTACTATGTATTTAACAAAAAGTAAAATACTGATGATGGTGAATAGGGGTATATGGTGTATTATGAGTGTATTATGACTGAAACTAAGTTTTCTACATTTTTGACCCAAGACTATTACAACTTCAAAGGCAGTTAGCAAGATCAAAAGTCTGATGAAAAGAACTTTCAAGTTAGTTTTTTACCTCTTTCACCATGGGGAATCCAGTCCTTAGCATGAGTGACATTTATGGTACATTGTGTTGCTGTGTTTATCCCTTCAGTTGAAGTCTCCTCACTGTTGAAACTACAAAGAATCAAAGGAAAACCGCACTGTTATCATGTTTAACTGCTTATGTAGATTGTCAAGTGAACATTAGTTTCATTAGTCCCTTTTCACCATTAATATATTAAGCGCCACATTATCTTTAAAAAATACTGTTAAAAAACTTATTTACACTAGTTAAGAAAGAACCAGGAATAAGCTTACACTTGTGCTCCCAAATCCTTCTGATGATATATCCAATTGCCAAAGTGGCAGATTCAGAATAATTAAGCACTGTCAGTCTGAATGATAATTGCTTAACACAGGGTCAGGCATTCAAATCTTATCCAAGTCCAAACAATTGGTGTGGAGTGACATATGAGAAGAGGACATGGGAGGATTGAGGCTACATGCTAGCAGAAAGGCATAGTCTCTAAAGGGTTTACATCAATAAGCCTTTTTTATGTTAGAGAAGATGAGAAGAAGGAACACCTCAAAAGATACCCTGGCAGTGTCATCCATCATTCATTAACATGCAGTTAAAGGACCTATATGATGGCATCCGTAGTAGGACAAGAACCATACTTTGTTGGAGTAGTGCAGTTTGGATGGGGGTAGTCGTTTTTGTGTTCGCAAAAATTTTAGAAAAACAAAAAGGAAATCAGGCATTATTGCATTATCACAATTTGTGATGGCAAGTTTGAATATAATGTGATCTCAACAGTGCAAGGTTTACTGTGTCGTAATTATTAGACTAGGCCCACTTGTCTACATGTGACCTCAATCCTCCACTATCCTCACTCTTATGTCTCTTCACACTATACTTGCACACTGATTGGTACAACTGGCTCTATGAAACTTTAAAGTTAATTGTTATTTGGGCCTACAGACCTCAATCCTCCGTAATCAGACAACTTCATGAAGAGGATTTGGGGTAAATGAATGGACTTTAGGTCTCTTTTCTCGTTTGCACTGACAAATCAAATGTCAATGTCCAACAGTCACCATTTTTACAATCAGCTGACCAGATGAACAGAGCCACCTTCCCGTTTTTTAATGCGGAGCAAAAAAGGAAATGAATACATAATAAACCAAGTTATTGCAAGATACAAATTACAGCGTAGGGTGTCGTGGCCGACTGGTCTTGAGTGGTGGACCGGTGTTCTGTAATTTACAGAATGTGGGTTCGAATTCTGGCCTGGTCAGTCGTGATACATGTCCTTGACCAAGGCACTTCATCTGAATTGTTTCTCTCCACCCAGGAGTACCAATGGTACAGGTGAGAGCTGTGAGTAACCTGCAATACTGGCATCTTGTCTATGGGGAACAGAAATATTCTGATTTGTCAATGAAACTGGATATAAACACCAGCCTGATGAGCCATAATATCGGCTTGGTTCAGACTTTATTCTCTTTTAACACACACTACGGCGTACCTTTGATGTGTTAGATTCCTCATCAGGCTCGTTTTTCCTACTCGTTCCTGACCGACCAACATAAGCCTTGTGCGTTGTACTGACTTGCTTCCCTCTTCCAGTGCTCTTTGATAAGCTTCCCTTGCTTCTGGCATAATAATCTCATTTGGAACTAAAATCAAACATGACCAAACCTATATCATTGATTTCCGTTTGATTTAGGGCATGCAGTGAAGTAAGAAAATGACGAGGCCATGTAATTGTTTGATTTATGTATATGCTGTGTGACTTAATTTCATTCAAATGACAAAGATCTATACTTTGGTGCTATATACAAATGTTGCTACTTTACAACAAATTAACACACATATAGCTTAATATGGGAAATAACACAATCCTAGATCCAGTAAAACTCAGCTAGTGGATTGCAAAACATGTTGCTTGACGCAGTAATGTATTTACTACATTTCCTGAATAAATAAAAAATGACAGTACAAAACAACATGATAAACCTAAAAGTTGACTTGGATTTGTTGCTCAAGCAGTCAAGAGACTGCTTGTGAGCCATGGGCCCTCTCTCACTTAAGACTGGTTTTCAAAGTTAAACAAATAGCACTCAATCAGCACTAATGATGTAACTTTTGCTAAAAATACCGATATGTGAGCTAGCTAGACAAAATCTGTGAGCTAGGCCCAACTGATTAGTTTCGAACTGATGGAAATGCATCAAGATTGCAAAATTCATTTTCAGAATCCTCATGAAGGAAGAAAAAAGAACATAACACTGCCCTGAACATTAAACTTTCATACTGGGACGAACAAACATTGGGCAAGGATTTCATCATTTGAGCCAAACTTTAAGAGTGATAATAAACTGCATTTGTGTCACTGCTAAGTCCCTATGTGCTTTATAGGAATAAAGAAAACAACAAGATACAAATGAAATACCAACGGAAGAACAGTTACTGATAAACGGTGAATAGATGTGTTTCAGGGCTATTTTTGAATTGCTTAACTGTGAGTGCTTCCTTAATAAACTCAGGTATGCCATTCCACAGTTCAAAGTGGAAGTGACTAGTAGAAGGAATATACATTTCTAGAAGGAATATATACATGTGAACTAGGTCCTGGAGTTAACTTGGGCTGTTTCTTGTAAACAATGAAAAGTAAGGAGGAGAAATTTAAACTAAATTCTAACTAACAGGGAGCTAATATAGACTCTGTATAGGATGCATATGGGAGTTCATATGATCAAGTGGGTGAGTGCACAAGAAGTATGATGTGGTTTTCAAATGTCACCGCATCAAATAATTATTATTTAAAAGGCAAATTATGTGATTGGTAGTTGTTGGAAAAGCCTTATTTGCTTTGTTTCAGTTTCAACCTATTATGTCTTATTAAATTGTAGAACTACTTTTTTTCTTTAGCCCAACATGAGCTAAAAAAAGTAAACAAACTAGCACTATGTTCAAAATTTTTATTTAACGTGTTCACGAGATGATTACTGACTGGCTTGGTCTTGTGATCAGGTTCAGTATCTTGTAATGAAACTACTTAAGTTCACATTCCAGAGAATGACACTCAAACTTGCCTAATTAAGACAGTGAGTTCTCATATTCCACTGAGTACAATCCACACATTTGTTCTTAGCGAATTGAGGCCTTCAGCTGTTGATCGGTCTCCTAAAGCATTCTTAACTTAAATATTGACGTCAATTTTACACCCAACTTTGCCCATTTCATCACAAAGGTTAATCAATAATCTCCCCTGACTTTCTGTCCCTGTTTGAAGTTAACGCCACTAAAACTACAACAGTTTTGAGCCTTAAGTATACCAAGTCTGGCAAAATGGCAATTTCTAAAAATATATCTGTTTGTGTGTGAAAAGTAGCTGTGAATAACTCACCATTTGTTAACGTTAACCTTGTCCAAATCAAACGAAAATTCAGTTTTCAAGAAGAAAAAATATTAATAATTCCAAAGAAAAAACAATATCTCAGAAAAAGATGAAATAAATTTGTGATAATTCAGTTTAATTTAGCGTATTTCGGGACAGATATTGACGCGTCTAAATTTCACAACGTCCATTTTGTCGACTGCTACAAAAGTATATTCTCTTGGGCACTGGAGGGCGCTCTTTCTTTAGAGATAAGGCGAGAAAACAAAACCAAGATGCGTAAAATTGTATCAGCTTTCCAATGATACCAAGTTTGATAAAATTCAGGTGAGTAAAAATGTTATTTTTGCCCGTTTTTTTAACCCTTGAAATACGGACATTTTATGTAGATTTTTCTCATGAAAATGCTTCGAAATGACATATACATAGGTCATTACAGTTCTTTGACAGTTAATTATTTGAATGGTTAGACTCTAAGCTGAGTGTCTGTGTACTTTTTTTTATATTATGAACTATCGCGAACGATCGCAAAGCAAATTTATAGAGAAAGGTGCTTCCAGAAATACCATCAAAATCGGGTTGATGGTAGTAAGTACATATGGTTTCCAAATCACGTGTTGTATCAAGCCCAATTGGGCTGTGTTGGTAATATAGGGATTTTCTTTCAGTATTTTAACAATTTTATGGTAGCATTATTTTTATAATATTAATTATTATACTAGTGTAATGCATTTAATATTTTCTATGAAAAATGAACTGAAACTTTATAAATCATTATTTGGAATCATAATTTTTTTATAATCATCACATTTCATCAAAGAAAGACAATTTCCACGCCTTTTTTTTGTTTTATCACTCAGTAAGAAATTGACAGATTCAAAACGTTCTTCTGCCACCTTTAAATGAGCATAACTCCCCAATACTGTAAGCTATAGAAGTGAAATAAACACTGCTGGATTTCTTTTGCAATCCTCTTTCGCATGGTACATGTACCAAACTTGTTAGGTTTTTGTGAAAAAATGCAAAAAGTGCCGGACTCTCTACCTTAAGAACTTATTGTGATCGTCAACATATAAAATTTATGGAAAGAGTTTTGTGTAAAGGACACTTTTCAGTCCAGATTAGTTGATGACATTTCAAAGTGAATATACATGTGTTAAGTGTTGAGGCTGACCTGTTTTCTCGTGTGACATTAATATCTCCATTTGTTGCTCCACTGGAAAAATTATAATAAATGTTTTCACATTAAATATTGCTTGTTTAAAGTAAAAATCAATCATTGAATAACATCATCAATTCTGCTTGGTTTCTTGTTCTCTCAAAAATTTGTGTGTTCAAAATTAGCAATAAATTGCTGTAATGTTTTCAAATGTCACCACATCAATTTATTGTTGTGTAAACAAACTGGATGGTGTGTAACACATTGCATATCAGGCTTACATTGTGTTTGGTTTTGCCCAGAATTCAAAATAATTTTACTTAAAGCAAATTATGTGACTGGTAGTCCTTGGAAAAGCCTATTTGCTTTGTTTCGGTTTCAACCTATTATGTCTTATTGAATTGTAAAACAACTGTTTTTCTTTGGCACAACGTAAGAGCCACACCGCTTATTGAGTTCCTGAGATATCTCCACTAAATGGGCATTAGGCCTACGTTTTATTTGATAACAAATATAAACAAACCAGCACTTTGTTCAAAATGGTATTTAATGTGTTCACGAGATGATAGCCGACTGGTTTGGTCTTGTTGAAGATTAGTTTCAGTATCTGGTAAAAATGAAACTACTTAGGTTCACATTCCAGTGAATGACATGACACTCAAACTTGCTATGAGTTCTCAAATTTCACCGAGTAATAATAATACACAACATTTATAGGCGCTTAATACGGGTGTTTCTAAGCGCACCATAGTCTGTCTACAAAATAAATACCAACCAAAACTTATAATGAATACACCCAAAAAGACATCTTTTTGAGTACAATCAATGAATTTGTTCTTAGGAAATTGAGGCCTTCAGCTGTTGATTGGTCTCCTGTGGCATCCTCAACTTCACTATTGACATCAAAGTTCTTACCCAACTTTGCCCATTAAATCACAAAGATCAATCAATAATCTCCCCTGATTTTCTGTCCCTGTTTGAATTTAACACCACTAAACTTCCAACTTAAACTACAACAGTTTGAGCCTAAAGAACTCTATTGTGATCATCAACATCCAAATTTGTGGAAAATGTTTTGTGTAAGGGACACTTTTTAGTCCAGATTAGTTGTTGACTTTTCAAAGTGAATATACAAGTGTTAAGTTTTTAGGCTTACCTTCTCTCTCTCTTTGTATCTCCCCGAGTCGCATCTCTGGAAAAATTATAATCAACGTTTTCACGTTAAATATTGTTTGTTTTAAGTAAAACTCAATTATTGAATAACATTATCATTTGTGATCGGTTTAGGGCCTATTGTTCTCTCCAAAATGTGTGTGTTCAAAAATAGCAATAAATTCAAATGTGTCTACATCAATTAATTGTTGAGTAAACAAACTGAATGGTGTGTAACACATTGCATATCAGGCTTACATTGTGTTTGGTTTTGCCCAGAATTTAAAATAAGTTTTTGTAAGGCAAAGTGAGATTTGTAGTAGTTGGAAAGCCTTATTTGCTTTGTTTCGGTTTCAACCTATTATGTCTAACTGAATTGTAAAACAACTGTTTTTCTTTGGCACAACGTAAGAGCCGCTTATTGAGTTCCTGAGATATCTCCACTAAATGGGCATTAGGCCTACGTTTTATTTGATAACAAAAATAAACAAACCAGCACTTTGTTCAAAATGGTATTTAATGTGTTCACGAGATGATAGCCGACTGGTTTGGTCTTGTTGAAGATCAGGTTCAGTATCTGGTAAAAATGAAACTACTTAGGTACACATTGCAGAGAATGATGCTCAAACTTGCTTAATTCAAGACAGGGAGTTCTCATATTCCACTGAGTACAATCCACACATTTGTTCTTAGCAAATTGAGGCCTTCAACAGATCGGTCTCCTATGGCATTCTTACCTTCAATATTGACATCAAAGTTCATACCCAATTTTGCTCTACACATTTTAAAGATTGACGTCAAATAATCTCCCCAAATTTATTGTCCCTGTTTGAATTTAACACCACTAAAACTCCAATTTAAACTACAACAGTTTTGAGTCTTAAGAACTCAACATCCAAAATAAACACCCAAAATCCAAAATTTACGGAAAGATTTTTTTGAAAAGGACACTTTTTAGTCCAGATTAGTTGGTGACTTTTCAAAGTGAATATACATGTGTTAAGTGTTGAGGCTTACCGTTCCTTGTTTTTACTAGTGATATTATTTCCTCCATATGTAGCTCCTCTGGAAAAAAATTATAATAAATGTTTTCACATTAAATATTGCTTGTTTTAAGTAAAATTCAATCATTGAATAACATCATTTGTGCTTGGTTTCTTGTTCTCTCAAAAATTTGTGTGTTCAAATGTTTTCAAATGTCACCACATCAACTAAACAAACCGGATGTGTAAACAAACCGGATGGTGTGTAACATGTTAAATATCAGGCTGTAAATATAAATTGTAAAACAATTGTTTTTGTTTGGCCCAACATGAGCGCCACACTGCTAATTGAGTTCTGAGAAATCTCCACTCAAAGGGCATTATGTTTCATTTCATAACAAAAGCAAACAAATTAGCACTTGGTTCAAAATGGTATTTACCTTGTAGACTAAGTGATAGCTGACTGGCTTGGTCTTGCTGAAGATCAGGTTCAGTATCTGGTAAAAATGAAACTACTTAGGTACACATTGCAGAGAATGATGCTCAAACTTGCTTAATTCAAGACAGGGAGTTCTCATATTCCACTGAGTACAATCCACACGTTTGTTCTCAGAACATTGAGGCTTTAAGCTGTTGATCGGTCTCCTTAACTTGAATATTGACATCAAAGTTCATACACAAATTTGACCATTTCATCACGAAGGTTAATAAATAATCTCCCCCGATTTTTTGTTTCTGTTTGGATGTAACTTCACTAGAACTAAAATTTAAACTACAACAGTTTTGAGCCTTAAGAACTCTATTGTGATCATCAACATCTGAATGTGTGGAAAGAGTTTTTTGAAAAGGACACTTTTCAGTCGATATTACTTGTTGACTTCTCAAAGTGAATATACATGTGTTAAGTTTTTAGACTTATTCCTCTTAACTGTTGAAACAACTTTTGCAACTCCCTCTGTCTCTCTTTCTCTAGTAGGTCTGCTGGAAAATTAAAATAAACGTTTTCACAACAAATATTGTTTGTGTTAAGTAAAATTCAATTATTGAATAACTTCATAATTTGTGCTTGTTTTTCTTGTTCTCTCCAAAATTTGTGTGTTTAAAAATGGCAATAAATTTCCGTAATGTTTTCAAATGTCACAACATCAATTAATTGTTTTGTAAACAAACAAAGTATATTGTGTGTAACACATCAAATATCAGGATTACATTGTGTTTGGTTTCTCCCTTAATTAAAAATAATTTTTTAAGGCAAATTATGTGATTGGTAGTCATTGGAAAAGCCTTATGTGCTTTGTTTCGGTTTCAACCTACTATGTCTTATTAAATTGTGAAATAATTGTTTTTCTTTGGCCCAACATGAGCGCCACACTACTTATTGAGTCCCGAGATATCTCAACTCAAAGGGCATTATGTTTCATTTGATAACAAAAGTAAATTAACTAGCACTGTGTTCATTATCTATTTAACGGGTACACAAGATGATTGCTGGCTGGCTTGGTCTTGCCGAAGATCAGGTTCAGTATCGGGTAGAATTGAAACATTCCAGAGAATGAATCTCATGCTTAATTCAAGACAGCGAGTTCTCATATTCCACTGAGTACAATTTTGGAGGCTCCCTCCATGGTGCAATCCACACATTTGTTCTTAGCAAAATGATTGGGCCTTCAGCTGTTGATCGGTCTCCTATGGCATCCTAAATTTCAATATAGACATCAAATTTGACACCCAACTTTGCCCATTAAAGTACAAAGGTTAATCAATAATCTCCAGGCGATTTCTGTCCCTGTTTGAATTTAACAACACTTTAAAACTCAAATTTAAACTACAACAGTTTTGAGCCTTAAGAACTCTATTGTGATCATCAACATCTGAATGTGTGGAAAGAGTTTTGTGTAAAGGACACTTTTCAGTCGATATTAGTTGTTGACTTCTCAAAGTGAATATACATGTGTTCAGTTTTTAGGCTTATACCTCTTTCCTCTTGTGACAACCTTAGCAACTCCCTCTGTCCTCGTTTCACTGGACAGGACAAATTGTAATAATTGATTTCACCTTAATTACTGTTTATTTTAAGTAAAGTTCAATTATTAAATAACATAATCAGTGGTGCTTGGTTTCGTGTTCTCTCCATAATTTGTCTGTTACCAAACACACCAGATATTTGCTGATTGGCTCTGTCTTACTGAAGATTAATTTCATCTTGTAAAGATGAAACCATTTAGGTAGACACTCCTAGATTGACACTCATACATCTGAGGGATATCCTAGATTTGAATATTTAGGTGATATTTTTAGGTGTTTGACCAACAGCCGAAAACCCATTGTTACACTCTAAAAAATGTAAGTGCTAATTTAGCACCTGAAGATTCAAAATTGTGCACTTTCAGGTGCTCGTATAGTGACTGCACTCGGCTTGCTGATTTAGCACAGGCATGCGTGCTACATTAGTAGCACTCAGAAAGAGCTAAACTAGCGCACCTATAGGTGCTACTGTCATTGAGGTGCTGCACCCATAAAGAGGTAACTAAAGCACTTTAGGTGCTATTTTTAGCAACTCTAGGACACAAAATAAAGTACTCAACTGAGGTACATGTACATATGTAACATTTTATTATGAGAAACAAATACAATGCCCAACAGTTCAGGGTATAAATTCACAAAAGCACCGCAATTAAAAGTGGTATTAGATGTTATGCCACACCATTTTTTAAAAGTACTCTCAAACTGATGTTTCAAGTCCTTAATTTAGATTTCTGCCAACAGAATTGTGGGCTTAAAAAGGGCACCTTTCCTGAATATTTCAGTCCGTATATCCATATGGTATATCTGAGTTTGCAGGTAGACAAAAAAGTTGGATAGTTGAGCGGAATATTCAAGGTTGAAAGTGTAGTTGCTCTTGAAGATTCACAGCTGATGTGATACTCGTTGATGCAAGGGGGAAGCCGTAGTTCTCTATCTTCAAAACGATCTGATGTATCTGTCGGTTTGGCACAAAAGGCAATGAGAGAGGGCTGCTTTGGTGGTATTATTGCTCAGCACTTCCTCAAGCAATGTGGTGACCTGTTAAAAACAATTTAGACTTTTCAATCAATTGAAAATCACTAAAGCTAAGAGTTCAATCAAACATATCTGGGGTATGCCTCCTGTGCTAAGTTATATCGCAATAGACGTTAGCCTAGCTTGGCTTGGCATTAATGTAAATACACTGAGAACGTGACTATACGTTAGACCTTACATACATAACGACACGCGAGTCATGGCCTCCATGCATGCTGCCCACGCATGTCATGCATGTGTCGGTGTGAAGGCGACACACATGATTCATGAACCATGTTGAATCAGAATGGGCCTTTTCACTAGATGCAATCGTTTTAAATATTGTCATCAACAAAAGCAGTGTAACTTCAGTGTGATCCATGCATGATAATAAAACCATCTCGGGTATAATAATCAATTTAATGTTTGCTTACCTTGTCAAATTTGCTGAACGATCGTGTAAAGTTACACAGGGCATACGCGTCAACATGGCGGTGGGCCAAAGTCTGGTTTCGTGATCACCTCACATCATTATTGACCAATCAAAAACAGTCTTGCATAACACTGAAGATAGGTGCTAAAAGGTATTGCAATTTATGTGTATAAAGTGTTAATTTGACACCTCTGGTGCAGTCAAGGAAGCCTCACTACTCAGCACTGATATTAAGCACGTACTTTTCAGCACTTCTACTTTGTGGGAGGAAATTTAACACTATTGGTGTTGCTTTGTGCACGTCAGGTGCACGTACTTGCTCAGCACCGAGTATTTAGCACTTTTGTTTTTAGAGTGTATCGTGCTGGGTTTTTTTCTTCTGCATCTTCTTCTTCTCACAGAACTTTCTCTCGACGATTTCGCAAAATGTAAAGATCGTACAGACTTTAAACTTACTGTGTACTAAGACCTAGTGTATAGATGAAACATGATGATGTCATCCATTACATCATTAAAATTTAAAAAAACGATAGTATTTTCAACGTTTCAAAAATTCATATTTTGAACACCGTGATAGCTACAGATGTGATCTTTGCATGATATTAAAGCTCTTTAGTTACTCACAGACTGTGACCCCATGTGACCTTTACTTCTGGTCAAAACCAGAAGTGCTTTGTAATATAATTTGGAATTTGTTTGGAATTGCTTTTAAAGATGTTAGTGTCTTGCAAGTCTCCAGTATAAAAACATAACATGTGATAACAATCAAGAACGCCTTCTGTAGGGGCAAACTCAAAGATACCCTTTTACTTGATGTCTGTAACCAAGTTTTGGGTAATCGTTTCAAAATTAATATACATAATGACTTTTATGCAGACTACGTATGTGTGAAGTTGTAGATTGATGACATCATCATGGTGTCATGGTATTGCATTGAAGATGCACTTTTTAATCTAGGAAACTACATGTTTTATCAAGTTGAAACTTACTTTGTTGTTAGACGTAAGTCTAGTTTTATTTTGCAATTTTACACTCTACTTTGTACCATCATCAAAACTATTGTGACGGAAATGCATGTGAGAGACATGTGACTGTGCTATTTTTAGTGTGTGTTTTTAGGTTTTGCTGCGTGACGACTTGGCAGTGCAAGTGGGCGGAGCTTAGCGCTTGCAGTGACCCGGACTGGCAGGGTGAGCGTGCGCAGTGGCGGTTTAGGACCGCATGTCTGGGCCATGCAGCAGCAGGGCTGGCTACAGTAGCGGGCCAGTCGCAGATTAGTTGTAGAACGAGCAAGTACTGTGAAAGATTTAGTGTTGTGCGACGTTTGTAGATAGGGAATTGTGGTGTAGGAGACGGGGTTTTCCAGCGGCAGTGATAACTAGGAGAAGCAGGGGAGATCGTAAGTTGACCTCGACTGCTGTGTATTATATTGTGTTTATCTTTGCATTTTGTGTGATGGGCTAGGAGCCTTCATACAAGTTTATCCTTGCATTTTGTGTGATAGTGTGATGGATCAGAATTTTAATATACCCATGGCATTTTGTTGCATTGATAGAAAGTTTGGTTGAATGATGTTGTTGACCGATAGAGGGCGCTGTTGTGCTTTAACGGTAGTCGCACTGATCCAATTTACAAGGATGTAAAAAGGCATAACTTTTAGGATTATTTTATCTTATAAAGAAGTTAGTCTCAATATCGTCTCCATTGCTGTATGTAAATTAATTATACACAATTATACAAATATTCACTATGTTATTTTCGATCTTCAGCTCTGCATAGGTGAGATTGGTAATTAATCAGTGTTAAGCGTAGTAATATTAGCTGGGTTAGGCGGTCGGGTTTATTTGTTGCGTCCTTTTTCTGTGTTGGTTTCTGAATGTGTGCACGGTTGAGAAAACTATGAGGGTGTAAATCCAACATTTTGGGTGGAGGAAGCGAGGAAAGGGACCCACTCATGGAGTGATTCTAATTAGTAATATCTAGAGAGGAGGATCGGTTGGTGAGTAGGATGTTAGAATGTTATTTTGGGTGAACTTGGGTAACAATGTTGTTTGATAAATAAATAGCACATGGTATATGAAGTGCACATGGTATGCATCAGTATTGGCTTTAACTAAATGTTATGCATACTTCCTTTATGCAAACTAAGGTAGATGGTTGGCTATCTATGGGAAAGTATAAGCTTTGGCATTGGTTGTAACTTTACATAATGATTTATAAGGTTTATTTATGGATATGTATTTTTGTACTAGGTTTTTCTGTGAATGGTGATTAAACAACAGTCAGCAGCATTTTGAGCCTGCCAGTGAGTAACCCCAAACAAGGTGTCAAGCCTCAAGTTATTGTCTTCGGACTTAATAAAAACACTACAAATTTGCTAGGAGCCTACATAAAAGATTATCCTTGCATGAGTTGTGGAATATTGATGTGTATATAACTGACTGTGTTTGGGTTGGGAGACACGCTAGAGGAGTGTAGTTGCCGGTCACAAAAGTGTTAGCTTGTGACTAGGGAAAAGGCACCTTCTAGGAGTGTAGAGATATTTAGTGTATATAAAGTAAAGGCACACTAGGACAGCGTGGGTCGCGTCCTTGGGGTGTTGTAGTTTGAGGGTTACTACGAATTTATTGCTAGTCTTGGTTCCAAGACCATGGTGTTTGCTCGGTACACACAGAATCAGTACCAACGTTCGTCGGGTATACACTGTGCACGTTTGTAATGAATAAACATAGAGGGTGCTGTGACTAGTGGTATTTTTCAGCTCACCGACATCTGGATCTCACCAAGGTCTTGGACATTTGTTATTTGGAGGCGTGACCAGACTATGTTAATGACTTATAATTTATGGAGTATTATATCACGTGACTGATTGAAAACGAATTATGCAAACTATTCGCGTGACGACGCGCAACGCGACGACGCTAAATCCATGCCAAAGGTCAATGAGCTCGAGTACATCATCATGGCCGCTTCCACAAAACTTAGCGAGGCAGACATATTTCAAGCTAAAGAACATGCTTGCAGTCGTTTAGGCTTGAATGTTTTAAAGAAACAACAGTCTGAAGCTCTTGATGCCTATCTCCGCGGGCACGACGTTTTTATTTGCCTTCCTACTGGCTTTGGAAAGAGTGTAATATTCCAAGCAGCGCCAATGTGTTGGGACTTCCTCAACGCCAATGATGTTCACGATGTCTCACGATGCGTTCCAAAATCTCTGGCTATAGTTGTTGTACCCTTAAAGTCCTTAGCCATGAACCAGTTGGAACGATGTCAGGCGATTGGTCTGGAAGCTGCCACTGCAATTGCAGAGATTACTGATGAGGTTTTGGAAGGTGCTGGACAGGGCAAATACTCTGTATTGTTTGCCAGTCCGGAAGCTTTGCTGAGTGACAAAGGTACAGAGTTTCTGCATCTTCCATCTGTGTACAGTCGGGTATGTGGCCTATTCATCGATGAAAGCCATTGTGTTACCAAATGGTAAGTACAATACCATCCATTACAATACAGAGAATTACCATTACAATACAAATTACAGGTCAACTCAAAATTGCAAGGAAAGAATATCTAAAACCACCAGCACCACCCTTTCACAATTATTCCTAATCAAACCATTACCATGGCAACAATTATTTATAATATTCTGTATCATGTATGGTACCCGAACCCAAACAAGACGTTTGGACACATGGTAGTAGGTAGTGGTAGTCAAAAGTAGTACAGTACAGCCCCGTAAATAGTGCCAATATTAGTCCCAGGGCAGTGCCGCTATAGCCAGTGTAGGTGTAGTAAGTATTAAAAAGTAGTTGCGATGATTGTAACCCACTCTACCGACAAGACTAAAGCCCGTCAGTATATAGAGAGGGTTACGATCATCGCAACTGTTACTATGCCTACAAAGTAAACGTATGCCAAAATTTAATTGTTGACATATTTAAATTGGCCTTGGGCCTAAGACAAAGTTTCCATTCAGTTTGAAGTTTTACACTTTATATGTTTACCTCTGCACATTAATTTTTTGCATAATGAGTACACACGTAAGGCAGACTACAACAATAAAATGCAGCCTTCCAAAAAAATGTGTACATTCCAAATGTACAATTGGATATATACTATGTACATGTATTTGTACCTACTAGTACTAGGACTTGATATCAAATCATAACACTCAACTACTGTCTGTGAATGTACAGGTAACTTGCATGTTTTCTAATTGGTATTTTACAGGGGCCAATCTGCAGGGAAAACAGCAGCATTCCGAAAATTGTATGGAAACTTGGGAGAACTTCGAAGCCGCCTCCAAATGGATACACCCTTGATTGCAATGACTGCCACAGCCAGTAGTTCAGTCAGGAAAGCTGTTGCAGACAGTCTCTCACTGAGAGATGTTGTGCTAATTCACACCAGCCCAATTCTGCACAACATGAAACATATTGTGCTGAAAACTAAAAGCACACAAAGTAAAGATGTATTAGGTTGGTTGTGCTCCGAAGTCACAGAGAAAGGCCTCGACACTGAGAGATTGATAATCTATTGCCAGAGTAGAACAACATGCAGTGAGCTCTTCTCCATGTTTAAGTGCAGAGTTCCTGGGGATAAACATGTGTATTTTAACATGTACCACACGAACACAGAACCTGAAGTTCAAGAAGCAATCCTTAAGAGCTTTTCCAATCCACATGGGACTGTCAGGGTTTTGTTCGCAACAATTGCTTTTGGATTAGGAGTTGACATCAAGGGGCTTCACCATGTCATAATGTATGGATCACCTACTGATCTTGATGATTACGTTCAACTAAGCGGTAGAGCTGGAAGAGATGGTGAACAAAGTTACTCTATCCTCATCAAATATCCGTCTGCCAGTGGCATCCCCATCAAGGAAGAGATGAAATCACTCGTGAGTACAGATTCATGCAGGAGAGCACTAATTCACACAGCATTTCCTGGGGTACATCAGACAGCTCCGTGTAACAAGGCACACAACTGCTGTGACAACTGTGCTCTTACATGTTCCTGTGAAGGAGACCATTGCTCTGCACCACCAAATTTTGTGGAACAAAGTATAAAGATTGGAATTTATTCCGGCCCTGAAGGATCTGAAGTCCCCATGAGGTCTGTACCGATTGGAGTACAGGATCAAATAAGGGAGGAGTTACACAAGTTTCACTCGCATATCAAAGGGTCATCTACCACACAGGAGGATGATCACATGTACGCTGGACCAGATATTGTCTGCGGTCTCTCAAGTGTCACCATTGACCAAATTGTGAATGAGCTCACATTTGCATTTTCGTATTCACAATTTTGCCAGAGATGGCAATTTCCCAATCATGAGTTAGCACGACGCATTTGGGAAATCTGCAACACTTTTTCCAATCTAATGCCAGCCGAAACTCACAACATTTTGGGTGATACATCTTCAAGTGAAAGTGAGAGTGATGACGATGAAGTCTCAGATGAGTACCGGGAACCTGTTATTGTTTATAGTGACAGTGACTGATTTAAAGGCAGCATTCTTTTGGTAATTGTCAAAGACCAGTATCCTCATTTGGTGTATCCCAACATACATAAAATAACCAACCTGTGAAATTTTTTGCTCAGTTGGTCATTAAAGTTGCAGAAAATATTGAAAGAAGAGACACCCTTGTTGCATAGAATTGTGTGCGTTCAGATGCCCGAAAAAAGGCTGCATGCATGAAGGCAAGCATTTTTCAAATTAAAAATGTTTAATGAAAAATTATCTCTTTCTCTAAAACTCCATTACTTCAAAGGGGATCGTTACTAAAAGTGTTTTATAACATCAACAGCTCTCCAGTGCTCTTTACCAAGCAAGTTTTTATGGTAACTTGTGGAGTAATTACCAAAGGGATACTCTCCCTTTAAAGTATTGGTATAGGATGACCCTACCTTTAAATCACCGAACTGTCAAACAGACTTACCATCATTGCTGCTTCTGTATTGAAATAATTGTTGTTAAAGAGCGGTTAAAGGATGCTTTCAAAATTGCACTTAATGCCTTTTTATGGTCGAATATACATCGTAGTTACCGGTTAATAATTATTTTACACATAACATTTGCATTTATTAATAAAGAATTCAAGTCAAAAATGCACCTCTCCGCGCGGCTTTTTCAGCCGAGAGTCAAAAACTGCTTATCTATGATAATAATATGCAATGACCCCTTGACGTCATCGGCGCCTAAAAACACACGATCGGCATATGACACACACACATAAACGTCTCTTTTGGGGGGAAACAAAACACAATCAAGAAGAAACAACACTTACATTATACATTAAAGAAACCTTACTGTCAATCCAGGGTATCCTTCAAATTTATTGTTGTAAAATGAAGCCTACATAGGGTAATTAAGGCCTAGAAATCTGACGCGATTCTGCGAATCGATTCGCACGAAAATTCGCACCCAACGTACACTGGCGCACGTAAAACTGTTTCGGTTGAATTTTTGCCATCGGTTAACACTGGCCAATGACCGAAACAGTTATTGGTTCCAGCCGCGAAAACGTACCCCAGGTCAACGTTTTATCTTGTCCGCGGGTTGGTTGATGGCCCGAAGGATATCGTTTTTGAGCCAATAGTCTTCCTGGATAGTAAGCTCACGGCATCAATCTGGTTTTTACACGTGGTTACCATGTACCTAGATAGTCGATTTCCAAAGATAATCGCAATATTTATTATCTTTTTGTTTCTTTTTTTTGTCTCCAGTTTATTCTATAAAAGTCAGAAAACATTGAATAATGATAATGTATAGCCAAATAGTAAACTTTTATGACAAATTAAATGATTCTCAAAACATTTTGTGGACAAATCCAAGCACGTACATCGCTGTACTTGGTAACAACGCTTACACTCGAGGAAGACTGTTGGCTCCTAATTGGGATTTTTTGCGCGGTCAGCCGGTTGCGAATTTTTTTCCCCACCGCGGTAAAGGCCATTCTGTGCAGCTGCTAGTTGATATTGTAATGAAGCTTGGCACGTACGGATCCCAGTGAGATATGCAAATATTGGCCTTTACCGCGCTGGGAAAAAAATTTCGCCAGCCGGTCCGCGGACAGGATAAAAAACTTTGAGCTGGATGGATTTATGTAGACTGGGTCCTCATGCCTCGCCATAGTGATAACATTTACGTAAACAAAGTACCAGTCTACTTGCGATATGTGGATCGATGTTCTCAAAATCAAGCCGAGCTGCGGAATCGCCTCGCCCATTCAAGAACGAAAATCCCTAAATCACAAATCCGTTGTAAATTGTCTTGCTGGTTTTTAACCTGTTGGATCGTCCATTAAAGAGTCACATTTGCGGCCGTATTGATTGCAAACGGTGGAGCTTGGCAGGTTATATTGCGTTAGCTCTGTACATTCATATAGGCAGATCCAAACTGCTTGCCGCCGGTGACGTCACGAATCCTGTAACGCATGGTTTGTTTGACCTCGCGTTTTCAGTTTTTGGGCTGGGAGTGTTTCGAGGAAAAGACATTTTTACTCTGTTTTAGCGTGAGGTAAGGGACTCATATTAATTTTTTATATTTCTTTGGGACTCCATCTATTGGAAAAATGTAAATACTAACAAATTCAGAGCATCCTGTAGCCGCTCTTTAAGCTGATGTATTTTTATAAGGAAATTTGTACCCCTTGTCATTTTTAAGCTTAGAATGTTTTGGGGTTTTATCATAAACCAGTCTGTAATTACGAGAAATTCTAACCTATGATTGGTGGGTAATTTTAACATCGGAGTTATGCACGAGATAAGCTATTTACTAATCGACCTATCTCTTCAAAAAATGAGTGTGTACTGCCTCAATTGGTTTTGAGTGAATAATTTAGGAAAAAGCGTTCCCTACACATAATATTTTTTGCACCTGCATGTCTCTTTGGTGCTAGACTAAAAAACTCAATAAAATTGATTGTGTATAATTTTTGATGTGCACCATCAAGAACTCTTTTAAAATGTTAAATTATTTTATCTGATGCAATGTTATACAGGCATGACGTTATTCCTACTTTTGTCTGATTTTTATATTTTTGTTCCCCTTGAAAAATAAGAAAAACTCATTAAATAGCCTGAAAGTTTATTAAACCCTATAACATATGAACAAGTAGGTCAGCTCTTGTACTCCAAAAAAATGTCTGCTTTTTTTCCAAGGACCAAATATCATGCCAGTGCCTGGTATTACTTGCGGAAATAGTGATATTAAATTATCACATTTAGAACACTTGTCAAAAATGGGAATCAAAAATAATTTAAGGTTATTTACACAACTTTTATTATAATTTTTCTGCCATTCGTCAACATGTATTGAGGGTCTGTGATGTACTATCTGTATTTATAATAAAAATAATATACGCCATGTCACACAGGGCAATTGTTTCAGGCAACCTGGAGGCAACCAACTGCGCTGCATGCACAATGAACACTTCAAAAGCACAAGAGACATTCTTCTAGCTGTAACTCACTTAAATAATGAGAAAACTGAAATGTTATTAAATTTTCTTATTGGAGATTGCCTGGAACTGGTTGCCTTGTGTGACATGGCCTCTAATACAATGTACAACACAGAATTTGAATTTAATGGCTGAATTGTGTCTAAAATGTACCTGGAGGCGATAACATAATTGTCCTGAGCACAATTTCATTGAGCTGTTTAAGCAACAAATATTAAGGTTTGTGGCTTTAGTAAACATCGCCAAAGTTTGTGACTATTTTGTCTGAAACATTATTGCTTATAAAGTTGATACTGGTACAAATCCTGCTTAGAAACATTTCCTCTTGAAATCAGTTCATCTTTGAGAGAGATGAAATTTAAAGACCTTCAAAAACGACCTGACATATTTCCATTCTTGGAAACAAAATAAACTCATTTTGAAAGTGCATATTGCAAAAAATCACTGGCAAAAAAAAAAATCATCATTCGTTTTTCTTCAAAACATGAGGATAGAATTTTATGCCATTTTCAAAAATCAGGAATACAAATTATTTTGAAAAACGATGATTGGAATGAATGTTCTCTATTTCAAAAATCAATGAAAATGTTATATACATGTACACTAAATAGGCCTACATGTAGTGAAAATTTGTATGTTTTCTGGGAATGTGTCATTGAATAAATTTGCATTAACATCCATCTGAAAACACTTGTTCCTAATTTTTGTACAATTAGAGTGTCAACAGTCTTAATGCATTTACTGTATTTTATTTATTTTCTTCAATTCAATTCAATTCAATTCACATTTATTTCCACTAACATATTTCCACAATTACAGAACTGCATTGTAAAATGCAATAATATAAAAGACAGAATAAGAATTAAGAATAAACTAGTGGGAAAGCGCGTGGAGGCAAGGCCCAAAATAAGCCAGGTAGCTTGTAGCGGCTTGCCTTTACATAACAAAATACATAAACTAAGGGTACATGCTTAGGACAATTCAAATTCTTCATCGCCAAAAATAAACAAGTTCAAATTTCTACTTGTTTTACATGTATACAATGTACAATGTAGATGTACCAGTCGATGCGACTTTACTTTCATAACTTGGCGTTGGCAAATGTTGCATACATACTTTGATTTCAGTTGGTCTATGTCCAGTTTTGTTAAATTTCATCAGCTACATTCATGATTGATGGATTAGTTTTCGAAGAGCAATTGAGAGACATATAATGCTTACAGGTAATTAATTCTGCACCGAGTAACAAGCACGACCGCACACTCCTGGAAGTGGCCATTTTAACGACTGCCCTTTCGACCCACTGCCGAGTCCATGTCCATCGGCAGGCAGGCGCGACCGGGGAGCCCAGGCCGAAAGTTCACGCTCGCAATATCTCCCCACAGTACACTATAATAGTATAGTTCAGTGTTATATAATCATCGCACGTCCAGTGTGCAGCTTCATTGAACTTGTACTACATGTACTGCGTGAGCTCAACATTGATGAATTATTCATAACCAAAGTAAAACGAGATCACTGATTGGCTCCCCCGGAAAGTCGGGGGAGATTTCCAGAAAAACAAAGAAAAAGTTAAGACCCGTCGTTGCAAATGTTGGTGGGATCCAGGGAACAAAAATACAAAGCGCCCTCTATGTTTATTCAATACAAACGTGCACAGTGTATACCCGACGAACGTTGGTACTGATTCTGTGTGTACCGAGCAAACACCATGGTCTTGGAACCAAGACTAATTTATTGCTTGCAGTAGTGACCGGTGTTTAGTGTTCCGTGCACAGTAGAGACCTTTGAGGCCACACTGTCCGTGGGTACACGAATGTAGGGTTACATACAGCAAGTAGGGTTACATACAGCAAGTAGGGTTACATACAGCAAGTAGGGTTACATACAGCAAGTAGGGTTACATACAGAAAGTAGGGTTACATACAGCAAGTAGGGTTACATACAGCAAGTAGGGTTACATACAGCAAGTAGGGTTACATACAGCAAGTAGGGTTACATACAGCAAGTAGGGTTACATACAGCAAGTAGGGTTACATGCAAGAGATATGGTTACATGCAAGAGATATGGTTACATGCAAGAGATACGGTTACATGAAAGACTTATGGTTACATACTAAAAAGATTATACACGGCTGTATCGGGACTCGGTATGTTAAGATGACATCATAATATTACATGTTCATTGGCCCGAAGAAACAGGTTGTAATAAAGAAACCCCTGCCCAATTTTGTACACTGCTGATTAAATTGTTGATTGATGCAATAAGCGATCTTGTGATCAGTTCACCGACAGTTCACTTGTCAAGGTGTCCGTGTATTTGAGTAACTGTGTAGCAATAGGATTAGACGATCATTACGCAATCGGCGGTATATTTCCTCCAGAACGGACCTTGTCCCTTAGCCTTCAGATCACTCGATGATTTCAAGCCTGAGGTATAATTAGGCCCAGGATCAGATTGTAATTTGCCCCTAACAAATGCAATTCCGCCACACTATCAATTAGACAGCGTCTATTGTAAGTGTAAATTTTGTTCAATGGTTCTACACCTGCTTGTTGAATTCGCGAAGTGAAGAAAATGAACCTCTCACCTCTTTCTTCTTGTGATAACATCATTTGATCCTCTTCCAAATCACTTGCTGGACTCACTAAAAAAAGATGGTTACAAAAACCACACACATAGTAACAAAAAGATTTAAATCTTCACTATTGCCAGACTTTTAACAAAGGACTAGTGAACAGCTAATATTACATTTTCGTTAATAAGAGTCAATGTTAAATTGTCAATTTACCTCTTTTCTCTGGTGAAAACTTCCTTTGCCCCTCTTCCATATAGTGTCTTCTGTGCAGAAATAATTATTTAAATTATATTTATAAACCAAATACTTATTGAAGACCTGAGTTATAGAATAAATTAATTCCTTGGCGTGACAGTCTAAGTATACAGCTCCCAGCCCCCTGTCAAGTGGTAATATTTACTTCACTTTTTTGCATCACTTTCAATTCCAAGCACACAGCAACTCCATGTAGATTTAAATAACAACTGTTATACATGTACAAGCCATGATACCAAATCTTCGAGGTACAATCGTTTTGATAATAAAATAGTTTGAGAGGATTCACTAATTCCTGAGTGCATCCCAAAGCTACCTCCTTTTATAAATTGATTTTGCCTGTTATATTCCTTTTATGGGGTTTTGTCTTGAATATGTCTTTTCGTTGTCTTCGTACCATAGCTTTCAAACATAGACATATTCATTTTGATCATTATGGGTATCTATTTGCAAAGTTTGACTTGTTCCGTTTTTATTTTGGATTCATTTTCCTTTTAACCTATTAGGACCAGGGGGAACAGTGTGCCCTCCCCTTCACCACCATATTTTTCCTGTAACGTTTGAACTCTGCATTCATCACCACAAAACTTTCTGACTTCTCCAAATATTTATCTGGGATCATATTGTGAAAAGCAGTTGTTATCAGGGGTCAGCTGTTACCATGGTAACCATTTGTTTTAACTTGGGTCAAGCGTTGTTAAATGCTCTTTTTGTTTTTTGTTTGTCTTTCTCAATAAAATTTCCATGGGAAGAGTTGTGCAGACTGCAGAGCTAACATAAACCAGATCAAACTTCAATAGACCCCTTGCACAAAGCGGAATGCACGTTTGAACATAATGTGCGCCCTTCCATTTTGGGAGTCAAATGTACACAAGAATCCTAGAAAAATAACCCCCGAAATGGAAGGGCGCGCATAATGTGCGTTCCGCGTTTTGCAAGAGGTCTACGTCTATAGACCCATTGCACAACGCGCAGCGCGCGTACATGCGCGTAATTTTGGGCGTCAAAACGTGCGCAAAAGGATGGTACACGTGTTTACGCACAATGCGCGTGTAGATGATGTCATATGCTATGAGTCTATAGACCTTATGCATTGACGTCACCAAGCCGCCATCTTAGAGGTAAACTGATGATGAAACAATGGAAATGCGCAGATTTGTACGCGCGGCGCACAGGACTGGCCAATGAACATCTTCCTTTTGACCTAGGCGATGGCGCCCTACTCAAATGACGTCATGTGCATAAGGTCTATAGTGAGATGAGTGAAAAGCTTACACCCACGATAGAAATACATGTTTTTTCCAGAATCAGAATTTCCAAATAACACCATGCAAAAAGTGAGAGCCTTGAATGAGAGAAAATTTAGGAAGCTACACTGAAATTAACCCAATAAGTGCTGATAATTGGCGTTAGATAGGAGTCAAATCAACCAAGGTTTATCCTCAAAGCTATATGAACTAACATTATGGTCTATTTTGGCCTATGATCCTTGTGTTTAATTTTAGGGATTGGTATTTATTGTGATTCATATTCCAGGTTTCTCAATTGTCCCTGATGGTGAGCTGAATCGATCACGAAATTCAAAACAACCAATCAGTTTATGAGCTTGAGGCAGAATTGTCCATTTAGTTGAGTTGGGACATAGTTTGAAACTTATTTGTTTAATGGTATTCTTGTGAATTTTATAAATATTGATGTTCAGAATTACAATTTTTGCGCAAAAAAGTTCAATGTTGTAAAACTATTTGGTGTAACAATATAGAATATAGATGGCACTCATAACCAGGTTAGACCAGAGAGGTGAGCGCATGCAACTGGTAATCAGTATGAACAAATTTGACCTTCTATCTCCACAGGAAAACTGCTGTTTATTTCCCTTTCAAGGAAACTATTTGAAAAACGAATCTCTGCAAATTCGATCCTTGTGAAGAAAACAAATCACTTTAGATTTATAAAATTATAAAAAAAGTATTGATAATGGTCCTTGTTGGTATTACAGGCATGATGTTTTTCTGACGGTGTTTGATTTTTTCGCTCTCGGATAATCAGATGTTTCGATTTCTGACTTTATTTACAGACAGAGAAAACCCCAAATCCTGTCCTTGTTATATAATGCAGGTAATTGTTTATTTTCAGGTTTATAAATCTCTTTGATATAAATGTCAAAAGACAAACCATTGGAGAAAAATGGTGTGGTAAAAAGAAACACAATCAAAAAATTTAATAGGCTCACGATGAAGAGCATGCATGATGATCAAGTTCTGTCATCATTCATAGCCTCTGGAGGAAAAAAACATCTCAGTGAGAAAGGATGAATCAAGAGTTTACTGCTTTGCAACACTGCACTAAAAATAACAATACTGATGTGCTGTGAGGATGACAATGCATTTTTGTATAGGGCGCCGTTTGTCAATAAAGTGTTAAGCGCATTTTTACAATGGTTTATAACAATTTGGTCTAAAACCATAGAAAGTGTTGCCCAAATTATTTGTATAGTTGACATACCAGGAAAGTGATGATTTGTGCTTTTAAAATATTGTTTGTAAAGCATGAACATACAATCAACATTTCTAAATCATGGTTTATGAACCAGTTAATCGGTTTATCACTAGATAATTTAGAATCCATTATTTTATCTTCTGAACCAGTTTTTATAACTGGAGATTTTAACATCCATGTTGACATTTCTGACGATCCAAACACTATACGTTTTTTAACACTTCTTGAATCCATGGGTCTCCAGCAACATGTTAACAAACCTACACATGAGATGGGTCACACACTACATGTAGATCTTGTTATTACCCGGAAATCAGACATGGTTCTTAACAGCCCCCACGACACAGCACCACCTTTTTTCTGATCATTTTGTCTGTTATTTGCAATTTGCAACAAAACAAGTCTTCTTTTCCTGCTAAACAGATTGTTTATAGGGATATTAAATCCATTGACATTAATTGCTTGAAAAGTGACTTAGTCTCTTCTAGGCTGTGCAGGGACACTCCTCAAGATCTTGAGGAGCTTACGAAATGTTATAATACTACACTAGCTGGTATCTTCAACACACATGCCCCATTAAAGTCCAAGATAGTCACCCGCTAGGCCCCGTCTACCTTGGTTTAATCAAGAAATCAACTCTGCCTTGAGGATGAGGAGACGTGCAGAAAAGAAGTGGCGACGAACAAACATGGCCTCTGATCTTTCAGAATATAAGCTAATAAGAAATAAGGTAACCTTTCTTCTTCATAAAGCTTGCTGCAATTTCTACAAGGACTTTATCGAAAGTAATAGTTCCGACCAGAGGAAATTATTTAGAGCATCTAAAAAGCTGCTTGGGCATAGTGATGACGTCCTCTTCCCACCTTTTAAAGATAAAATGACTCTTGCTAATTATATGGGTAGCTTTTTTGTAAAGAAAATATCTAATATTAATGCTAAACTTGATGACTTGGAAGTTTCAACCTCTGTTGACAGAACGTTATCTTTTACATCTGAAACGATGTCCAGTAATATCCTGTTTGATAGTTTCATACCATTAACCGAGTCACAGGTAAAACAGCTTGTTGTCAATTCTTCTAAGGGATCATGCGCTCTGGATCCCATGTGTACTAACCTTGTGGGTGAGTGCCTTGATGTTTTGCTTCCAGTACTTACCAACATTATAAACTCATCATTAGTATCTGGTACATTTCCTACTGACTGGAAAGAAGCTTTATTATGCCCTTTATTAAAAAAAAACAATCTCGATTTGAAATTAGAAAACTACCGACCAATCAGTAACTTACAATTTATTTCTAAATTAACTGAGAGGGCTGTTTGTGACCAACTTTATTGTCACATGTCAAAACATTCCATGTTTACCGTTTTTCAATCATCTTACCGGCAGCGTCACAGTACAGAGACAGCTCTTATAAAGGTTAAAAATGATTTACTGATGAGGATGAATTCCCAACATGTTATTCTGCTCATCCTTTTAGACCCGAGTGCAAGGGTTCGATACTGTTGATCTCGTCATTTTATTGAAACGTCTGCAGTCTAAATTTGGAATCACTGGCAAGGCCCTCGATTGGTTTTCGTCTTATTTGTCAGATAGAAGGCAACACGTATCTATAAGGTACCTTATCAGAAAAGTTTAATATCAACTGTGGTGTTCCTCAGGGATCCTGCTTGGGACCATTTTTATTCATTGTCTATGCCTCTAAATTGTTTGACATCGTTGAGCATCATCTGCCTGATGTTCATTGTTATGCCGATGACACTCAGCTGTATCTATCTTTTAGACCTGACGATAAATCTTGTCAAGCTGCTGTAACTATAATGGAAGATTGTATTAGGGACATCAGGCAATGGATGTTGCATGACCGGCTTCTAATTAATGATGCTAAGAGTGAATTTTTGATCATCGGATCAAAGCAGCAGTTGAAGAAAATTAATATTCCCAATATCATGATAGGTGATGCTAAAGTTTTTCCTACAACATGTGTTCGTAATTTGGGGTCATGGTTTGATTCTGAACTTACAATGAACACCCACATCAATAAAGCTTGCTCTGCAGCCTTTTTTCATCTTCCCAACATCAAACGCATTAGTCAATTCCTAACACAAGACTCTCTTTTAAAACTAATTCATGCATTTGTGACCAGTCGTCTTGATTATTGTAATAGCCTTTTGTATGGTCTGCCCAAGTCACAGATAGCTAAACTACAAAGGGTTCAAAACGCTGCTGCCAGAATTGTTACTAACACACACAGGTTTGAACACATTACACCTATAATTCGTCAATTACATTGGCTGTCTGTTTCGTACAGGATTAATTTTGAAATCCTTTTGTTTACCTTCAAAGCTCTTCATGGTCTTTCTCCAAAGTACTTACAGGATCTTGTTTCCATCCGGAAAGTATCTTCATATCAACTTAGGTCAGGGAATAATGGTATTTTCTTGGATTATCCTTCTGGTAAAATGTTGACTACATTTGGTGATAGGGCTTTTTCTGTGGCAGCCCCTAAGCTTTGGAATGCGCTACCGTTTCATATTCGTAGCGAACAGAAACTTACCTCTTTTAAATGTAATATAAAAACCCACCTTTTTAAAGCCGCTTTTTAGTGTGTCTTTCTTCTATGGTCACCTTGCCAGTTAGTTTAGATTTTTAGCATAGATAGGGTTAGAGGCATCTTTCTCCTGAAAATGTCAAAACATTACCGATGCCAGCAGGGATAGGCCTATGTAATAAGTAACTATTAGTTCACTGGCCTGGTGATCAGTCTTTTTTCTTTGTCGTTTTCTTCCATTCTATGCTTTTTAACATGTGTTCTGCGCCTTTGATCATTTTGTATGTAAGGGGCGCAATATAAATTTTAAATATTATTATTATTATTATTAAAAATAACAACTGTCCATTGCAAAGGTACAACAAATAATATGTGTAAATAGAAAAATAGTTTGAAACATCAATTGGGGGGGGGGGCCCTTAATTACGCCACTGCTAGCTAGGGCAGAATTTTCCACTAGTTTAGTTTCTTTTATTGACTCTTTTGTCATTTACAACTTGGTACTTTCCATAAACGTTTTGAACTACTATGAAAATGTTTGTATTGGCATTTAAATTCTGACTGTTGAACAGAGCTGTACGCCAAGATGGAATTATGCAAGGAATATGTGCACAGCGTACCGTTAAACTCTGTACAACCAAAATAACAAGTTGTCACTGACCAACTCGATCAACATCATCGCACATGATAAATCTTGGTTGCACCATTTTAGGATTGGATATCGAGTGTTACTTACCCTTCAAAAGCCTGATGAGTGTTGATGCTAGCGCTGTGCATAAATAAGGCTTCAGACGTGAAAGCTTAAAGATGGTAGAAAAACAAACTGAACCTGGCCTGGGTTCAAGAGTTGAAATATCAGACAAAAAGTGAGAGCTTTTAATGAAACAGGAAACTGCTCTGCTGTAGTATTCACTTTGTGTATAATTCTAGGGAGTGGTGTGTAATTTTATTCACATTCCGGGTTTCCTAAAGAGCAGCTGTACGATCATGTGATTCAAAACAACCAATCGGTATATCAAAAGCTTGGGGCAAAATTTACTTGGTAAGTAAAAGGAAGTATCCTCTGGTAGATTGTCCCTACATGGTGCTAGAACAGTTCGCCTGTGTGTCGACTTTGGCCACTGCTTCCAGTTGAGCTAATGTTTTAGATGTGCTCTTCCTCCCAGGGGAGGGTGCGTGCAAGCGATTCGATGCCCTCTGCGGCAGTCACCTATTTGCCGGAAACTTCCAGGAGTCCATGGAAGCAGATGCCAAACGCATCGAGACTACGGACAAGATTAATCTCAAGAAACCATCCGCTCAGAGTGCCAAGTCAGCCCCCAAAGTCAAATCCAAATCGACTTTTTCGGATCCCCCGCCGCCAACCATTCAAGGCATGTGGCGGTCCCTGTAGTTAGGGCGGCAGCAGGGCTGGTTTCCACAACATGAACCGTGACATGGAGTACAACTATGAAATTGAGGCATGCCCAGCTGGCAGGGTTGAGCATTTTTTGTTATTGCAAAACTTCACATTTCCATTAGTTTGTATGGTAACGCTCATCAGAATGTCATTTATTTGATAATGACAGAACCCTTTTATCACAATTCTTTCTCGATAAGTTTTAGGTCAGTGTACTAACCAGATATTGTATGTAGAGATTTCAGACATGTTGTAAACAATATTAGTGAACTACTTCTGCTCACCTTGGTGAAACTATGTAATCAACAGCTTACGTTTTGCTGATCTAACCATTGACCTGGTGCCACCTGCACATTTTGCAACATTTCCATACATTTATAACTTGTGTACAATAATATACAAAGAGATCAAAATGAGTGTTTTACCCTAAATGAAAAATATCAATGAGGGGATAAAAACATTTTGTTTGACATTCACAGTGCATCCTGTTTCTCAGTGTAACATCTTAGTCATTATGATAAATGCCAATACATCAAGGCATCACTTACAGTCCTTGGTGTGTAGATAAAACAGTGCTGTTCTGTGGTGTTGTGAACACTAAATAGACAGTGCTTTAATTATCTCAATGAAACTATTTAATCTCAATCAAATGCCATCAACTATCCAAAATTACCCTTCAATCACTGTCAGAGCTATCAGAGTCCTCAAATACAGAAGTGTGGGAGTTTGCACATCTGTCATCTGACTCACACTGGCAGAATGTGGTGCAAGACAGTTCTGCTGAATGGCAGCTGCATCTGTTAGTTGCACAGGGGTTGTCCGACTTACAGGAGCAAGCAACAGCCTGGAGGACAGCTGCTTGAGCAACTGCAGCTGGTCCATAGATTGGGCTTGGTTTCTGATTGCCCTTGAGTTCCCAGCCAAACTTGGTGACATCTACGTTTGGAGGATCATCTGTAGCAGCAGCGCACCAGATTAAAGTCTGTAGGTGTGCACGTTTGACATGTAGAACAGCTGCTTCATTTGTTGGGGGTAGGCTTCTGATTGCAGGTGGTTGTCTTTTTCTGCAGAAGGTTTGGTACCTTAGACTGGTTGCCTCCATAAAGAGAAATCAGGTAATCAATACCTTCCTGCTCTGCCACTGCCTGAGGAACAGTGCTGTCACACATCTCTTCCAGTTCAAGATCATATTTTAAAAGCAGATTGAGTGCTGAAACTTTCCCTTTTCCATATGGATATGACACAGAGTCACAGCCAGCCAGTAAGGGTGAAGTGGAAGAACATTTTTGCATTTTGTCTCCAAGTTTGTCAACTGTTTCATTGATGCTAATTACATTTCCATCATGTTTCTTCATTGAGACTTGGGTGGTGATGTTGTACTTCCACACATGGTACACCAATAGTACAAAAATGTCTGTATCATCAGCAGTAACCTGAATGTGACTTTTGTCTTGGTGAAGGAGATGTATATACTGGACAAGATTCACATCTGCTTCCTCATGGTTGAACTGTGACTGTTCCTCACCGATGAGATGAAGTAAGGGATTTCCATGGTCAGTGTTGCAGAGGACATTGATCAGCTGCGTCTTATTTTGGTCACTCTTCATAATAATCTCTCGGTTTGGAAGCGGGGAAGTGCTTGTGAGATTGTGGTGTTGTGGAGCTCTGCCTCCAGCCCGATGAGTTCGTTCATGTGATTTTATGGAGCCTGGTAGATACTTGTCAAAGATGATGTACGTCAGATGCTCTTTTGAGTACTTTTGGCAGAAATTGTTTGCAAACTGTTGAGTGGTACAAATCTTCGGCCACAGAATATGATAGAGTGCTTCATTCCCGTAAATTATCTCAAGGTCTACGGGGTCTAAAGGGGCAGCTGCATTGACAGCCAACTTGGAGATAAGGATGCTCTTTGTTCCCTTCCGCATGTTGCCATACTCATCGAACAATGAAGAAGGCACAGGAGCAAGTTCATATCTGAAAAGATCTTGCAAATGAATGTCACGTTTTTGGGAAATAACCAGCAGGCGGGCGTACAACTTTTCCATGTCATATGCTTGTCCGACGCCAACTTTCAGACCTTTCTTGGCAATCTGCATCGTGACAACTCCCTTTTTCAGAGGTTTGTGAAAGCCCTCGGGAAGGTTCCTGGAGAATTCTGCTGCCATTGTTTGGCCTATGCGAAGAGCATTATCTACATTCACGTTGCCTGGTGCAACACGACGACTGACAATGTTGAGAAGTGCATCATCTGTCTGCATGTGAAGTGGGTTTGTGTATTTGCTGACCTCTGATATGATTAAATTTCGATCAGAGGCATCTAGCTGCCTTCTCTTCTTCCCTTCTTCCCTTCTTCCTTGTGTTCTGTGCCGTCAGCGTCCTCCTCCTTTATTTCCCCATGCATTTTGTCAAAGGCAATGGAAAGTGTATTGCACAGGTGATATGACAGGGTCCAACTAGCTACCTGCTCCTCTGAAAGGGTCTTTCCAACCAGCCCATCTTTAGCTTTTCCATAGCGGATGTAGGTTTGCTCCCCAAACTGATCCAAGAAAAGTCCATTTCAGACCCCTTTCCTGTGTCGACACACATGTTCACCAGGGAGGAATGCCTCTGTTGTATCTTCCGAAAGATCTGTCATATCCACAAGGTGCCAAAGAATATATCTAGCATAATTCCAGTGACTGGCAGCAAAGAAATACGGCAGCATCCTTCGTAGACTGTACTGGTGAAGCAACTAATCTCCCTGCCTCTCTGCTCTAATGAACAAGAGTAAGATGCTCTCAGGTTTTATGAGGCAATCTACCCAAAGGCGTCCTGTGCGTGTTGTACGGGCACACTCCAAAGCCTCCTCAAGTTCCTGCATGGTTCTCTTACAGAAACAACCAAATGTTCCAGCAGAGCTTCTGCTACCATCCTCAAACCACGGAGTGCCTTAGGCCATGCTTTACCATTCAGCATGTTTGCAACCCCTTTGAATGTTGCACCCAGAATCTCCTCCAAGCCACTGCTGCACATAAGGGTACCAATGCAACCAATAAAGGACATAACACCCAAAGCCAGCCCTCCACTGCCCCGGCTGTTTCAACAGGGCACCCGAGGTGCCCGCGCATCAGCCCCGTTACTCTGGGGGCTGGCACAATGGCGGCCCTCTGCGGCTAAGGAGGCCCCCCATCGATGGACCTGTGGGTGGCCGCCTCCGCCTTTACATGGGGTTCTGGGATTAGATTTTGTCCGATCAATGGTTAGAGTCGAAATTATCAGCCGCAGTTAGCGCTTGAATTTATGAGAATGGAATGGATTCGAGATGCCAGACCAACGAATCACTTTTTAATTTAAGAGTAATTTCGATAAACCTTTGATTTAACCGACTTAAAGCCATTTAATTTTAAAACCCATGCATGTGTTTGGCAATTTTTTGCATTTCCCTGTAGCGGATCATCTATGTTTTACAGTCATGAGGGAAATCTTAATAAACCAGGGTAAATCAAGCTATTTGGAGTTGTATCCAAGCCCAAACACCTTTCAGAGGATCTAGGTATGATTTTAGCATTTTAAAAGAAGTCTCCTATATTTATAATCAATTCCTTCTCAAACACACCACCAAATAGTCCAATATGGTCCAATGCAGTAGCATTTGCTCTATAGCTCCACCCCCAAATCCTTCCATGTCACCCCCTAACAAACAAAAAATAATAAAGTAGATATCCACATATACTTTAATCTACTGCCATTCAAAGATCCCACATGCATTGAAAACTGAGTCAATGGGTATACTCTAGACACAATGATGCCCATGTGTCAGGGTTATAACCCATGTTAAACAGAAAGCAACTAGACTGCCCTGACACATCCTTCCTCCATGTACCTGGAATCAATCACATCATGTCAACAGGATAAGCCTGGCCATTCAACTTCCCAACTTTTTTTCTCGAAGGTGTGAAGTTGGATTACATGGAAGGCTGATTTTTGTTTATTTTGATGAGTGAAGTTATGCCCCAAAATGCAAATTACCTCAATATAACATAGATGATTCTCTTATCTGGGTATTATATTGGACTCTTGAAGAGATTGTGTACAATTTAAAACGCAAGAACAGAATTTTCAGTGCTTCTTGTTTGAATATTGAGTATAATCCAGGGAGACTACCTTTGGGTTTGATTAAATTCTGGGTTGTGAAGTCACAAGAGCTAAGGTAAAATAATCGAGGTCATTTAAATCTATGCGCATACATCATTGTCGACTTTAAAATAATTATTGCATTTGAAGGGATTTACACGAATTAAGCCTGTATTTACTTGTGTTGAATTCAATTTATTTCATTAGAACTTGATATAAATTGATTGTGCAGAAGCCAGAAATGGGACAGTTTCCCCAGAAGTTGTAATAAATATAAAGAAATTGTGACTAAAATACTTTCGTCAAAGAGACTTTCATTCATCTCTAGCTGTTGTCTTTCACTACACAGTCATCCCATGGTGACTGTGACAGGGGAGGGGTGGCCGCATCAAGTCATTTATGCATTTTTTCAATCTCTAGGGAAGGGGGGGTCTGTTCTGTGGGGGGGGGGGGGGGTCTGGTTACTTCACTGCAAGTAGCTCATACATGGACAGCAGGCTGTGACACTAGTACCACTAGTTGATTAACCCTATATTTATTGGTGTAACAAACAACCCCCACCCCCCCCCCCACCCCCCTGCTCAAAACTGTTAAAAGTCACTCAGACCATTTTGTTTTGTACAATCACAGTCAATTTCTTTCATAAAAAGTTAAATATAACCAATCTATTTTTACCAGCAGTTTTGTAGACATGTTTCTTTATCTCAGTGGTCCAAAAACCCTATATTCATTGGTGTAACCAGCACCCCAGCCCACCCCCCCTTTTTCAAAGCTGAGTGTTGCAATCACTCTGTGGACATTCCTTTGTTCTGTACACAAGGAAAATCATTTTCTTTAACACTGTAAAGCAACACTTTTTGGATGTGTATAAGTCCACATAGTGTTTCAAGTCCCTACATCAATTATGTGAACCTCTTTTGTTCTTCTGGTCTGTGCATAGCGTTAAACACAAAACCGACCCACATGAATATACATTGTAGCCTATGTTATGATTTGGGGTTGAACAAAGAAAGGGAGACCGCCAATATAGGGCTAGAAAGCTCAGCTGGTAGAGTGCTGGCATGTTAAACCGGAGGTCCTGGTTCAAATTACCCTGTCAGTTTCCCTTGTGGTTTATAAATTTGACACTATTTATGTTGAAACACTTTCTGCTACACAGGAAGTATTGACATAGAAGCTTAAAGGTAGGGCCATGCATTGGTGAGATCTCCAAAAAGTAATGATCATAACATTTTACTCGGTGAGAAGCACTGTGGCTGTTGACAGTATAAACTATTTTGAGAAAGTATTCCCTTCGAAGTAATATGGTTTGATTATTCACCCCAAAACATCATTTGAATTTAAGAAACGATTTATCCATGATTGAATCGTATCTCAGTTTTCTAAGGGTTGGTGTCCATCGCGAATGCTGCGACCAGAGATGCGGTTGGTACCCGCTGGCACCTCGGTAAATGGTGATGGATTTGATGTTCGTGTGAAAATACAGTGAAAGTTTGTTGCTTTTTTCAAGCAAGTTAGACACTTATCAGTTTATACTTTCACATGTGACTTTTACTCGTCTTTCTTTGTAATTTTGCCTATTAATCAGCATTACGTTGACACAAAACTACCTTTAAAATTTTTAGGCCTATACCAAGTTTAAATGTGATTCCAATAATACATTCATGGTCTATGGAGGTATATTTTATATTTTCTTTTTCCATGATACCATTATCATATATTAGGTCTTAGTGTCCCTTAGTTCATAGACCTAAAAGTAAGAAGTTAACCCATATCTGCCTATAGGTTCTGTGTACATAATTGGTCATAAATGCCTAAGCCAATTTCACGCACACACGAAACGAAGGGGCATTACACTTAACATTTATTTACAGCTCTACAAAAAATCACACCCCATCAAATCATATACTGTTAAAAAGAGTAGGAAATTTTCTCTATTTTCATATAAAATCATCATGTTTCATAATTCATGTCAATAGTACAATGCAGGAAAATTGAACATTTTAAGTTTTTTCAACTAATGAAAAAAAAAGTAGATTGAAAAAATTAGTATTTAAAGAGTAGGCCTACTATGTTTAGAAAGTTTGTCTTATGAGGTTAAAAATGATGTAAAAAATTGTTCTGTAACATGACGAGTTGTTTATCTGTGTTTCTTCTTGCGGTACTGCCTAAAACTCCCGGTGTTTTTCCTCCCCCCAAAAATTCGAAAATTCATGGGAAAAGTAGTGTCCAATGCACAAAACCTGGCTGACAAACACAGGATGTCATCATGAAGGCTGCTGGGATACTCTACATCCATATCAGGGCAATCAGGCTTTTATCAATGGTTCAATGTTTTCGCGCTAAATTTGCTATGTGATTATCCATAGTTAGGCGTTCCTAGTGTTTGTAGCGTGGTCAGGGGATATGGGTTAAGAACAGTGATTTACCTTGTTTTTCTAATTTGGCTGAAATCAACCCTTCGGTCTTGGACTGTCAGGAGGATCATGGGTTACTAGTACTAGGTGTAGAACTGACTGTAGCTCCATAAAAATTGCCAATACTGTGGAAGCTCCCTCTGACTCTTGGCCCGAGACCTTCATCAGCTTAGGATGTCACATGATTTTTTTAAAATGAAATCATTACTTTTTGCCTTTGTTTTGCCTGCATCCAAACTATTCTTGTTCTCCCTGGGGAAACAAATATTCCATTTCTATTCAAATGATCATGTGACTCACTGATGAAATGCATCACTCATGAAGGCCTTGGGCCAAGATACTTGGCCATCTTGGTTATAGTCGACACCTTTGGGGGATTTATAGGGCTAGGATGTCCTGCAAGTTTTTGGGGCCTAAGTTCCCCTAACATAATTGATAATCGGTGATCCTCAAACTATTCTATTTTCACATTGCTTCACTATGGTAAAACCAAAATGCACAAGGGATCATCTTGGGAGTTGTAGTTTTAACCACAAAGTAGCACTTGAAGCAGTAAATATTTGTTTATTAGTCCAGAAGTAGAATATTCAGTCTACGGTAAAGTAATGGAACACAAAGTACATGTACTTATATGCGCGAAAAGATAGACACATCAACTCTACCGGTGTATAAACTTTTCACAAATGAAAAGTCTATACATTGGTAGAGTCTATGTGTCTAGACTCTACCAAACAGCGCATGTGTATTTAAATTTGATGTCACAACTTTCAAGTCACAATATCTGGTGAAAGAAACAAATATACTTAGGTTCACATTCCAGTGACAACTCATACTTGCTGAATTCAAGTTACTGTGTTTCAAATGCATTTAACACATAGTAAGACAATGTTTGAAGTGTACTGTGGATCAATAAATTTCTTCGAAAATAAATCTTATGCCTTAGTAAGTTTTCTTGGTTTTATTTTGTGTTCAAACTGTAGGGAACAGTTTTTGGTCTGAAATTAATGTTGTACTTTCTCATTTTACTTTCTCCTCAAGGCTGTGACCAGAAAGACTGGAAAGACAATTGCTGGGAGGAACGTTGCAAACCCCAGTGCCGTGCTACTTGCTGGATGCTTACTGCTGACACATCTGGGTCTGAATCAACATGCTGACCTTATTAATTCTGCCATCATCAAGACTGTTATACAAAACAAAGTGAGTTCTGTTCTGATTCTTTGACTGTTTTCCCTAAGTACCTACAAAAGTATAGATCTTTAGAATTTTGAATGTTGTGAGTAAACTATACCACACTCACAGATCTATTGTACTTTGTTCGATGGAACACACATCATAGGCCATCTTTTATATTGCCATGTAAACTGCTGCGATGCTCCTAAAAGTAATATAATAAATATGCGAAACTATTGGACACTTCGCATCATCCTTTCCAAAATAATCTTTCCCTGCCCATTTTTCCAACGATCGAGGTAAGGTCTTTTAATGGCTGACAAGTGTGGGTCACTAACATGGGTCAGCCTCCATAGTTCTCCCCTCCCCCCCCCCCCCCCCCCCGCCACTTTAAAAGAACGGTTTTTGGGATGGGTAAACTAATGTTTGGAATTTACACTTGATCAATAAATTTCTTCGAAAATAAATCTTATGTCTTGATATTTTTTCACAAAATATATCATCCACTGAAACAATCTTCAATCTTCAAATTTCAAACAACTTCGGCCCGAGAAATCTAAACAAGGCTATGGGCTATTTTTCACTTCATCGTCCGGTTTCAACCAGAAGACAAAGTTAGATTGGGTTCAACCCTGAGTAACTTCTGCTTAGCTATGAAATTCCTTTCATTTGACATACTGATTGTTAGGATAGCTTTTGTAGTTTATAAGTTTTGAAATATTGAATAATTAACTTCTACTCCTGAGGTAATTAACTAGTACTCTTGAAACTTCAGGTTATAAACTTAGTGCATGTCAAGTTTCAAGTTGATACAAGCTTTGCAACTATGCATTTTCTTGCGGGCAAACGACTCTGAGAAGAAGTAAATCTATTTTTTAAAATGAACAATAACAAAAGGTGTTCGGCTTTTGCCTGACACCTAAAAAGGGATGAGCTGATGGCAAACAAACATAGGCTATACCTAAAGAAATAAAGACGAGGGAAAAAAGATAAATACACAAATAAAGGGACAAAGAAAATCATTAACACACTTTTTTGGTTTTAATATAAAATCGTTAGACATTGACTACAATGAAGAAAAGTTAAACAGGGGCTGTCAAGGAAATGTAACTATAAAAACGGTGTCATCAAAACATTAATGTAACACAAAAACAACAATGGCCCCAGTATACTTCTGATTCAGAACACCACATGTCAAAGTCAGAGGTTCAGATAGGACTTTGTTGACATTGACAAACTGTTGTCTATTGCTAAGATTCGATTTAAACCAGTCCAGAACCAATGCCCATGGCCCATGGAGCAAAATGGCCACAAGAAAAACACACAAGAAAAACACACAACTATTTTAAACTTTACAATTTTGTATTTGTACAAATAACGAAATGTAGTGGTGTCATAATTTTAATACCCCCCAAAATTATGAAAAAGTGCTTCGCGTCTGCCTGCGCGCAGCAGAAAATAAAACAAAAGCCGTCGGGAACACTTTCCGAGAGGCTTTCAAGATGACATAGCTGGACGTGTGAGTCAACTAAACGACTGTTGACTGCACCTCATTGTGTTGTGTAATACCAGAACATAGCATGGGAGTGAAGGTCCTCACAACCGACTTTTAGAGTCACAACAATGGTTTACCCAACTTTCATGTGAAATTTACTATACAAAAAATTACATTCAGTGAATGAAATCCTTTATTGCTGCATTTTAATCGCATGTATAAAACTCAAAATACAACTTGTCAAATTTTGAGTGTGGTTGCAGCCGGGTAATACTAATAGTTGTTTTGCTGTCTTACACGTCTAGCTACGCACTATTTTCAGAAACATGTTTGCTGCCACCATCAGTTACATTCGCTTATGCTTCTGGACTCCTTTTCTGCGGAGAGTTTTTTTTTCACCACAAAATATTATTTTATTAGTACAGTACGAAAAGAGTAAAAATCTGTTATTAAGGTAATCTACTAAAAAATACATGATTTATAATGTAATCTACTAACAAATACATGATGTTTAAAATGGTGAGGATTAGTGGGAGGTATTTTGTTTGGTCCTAAAGTTTTTTACACAAAATAACATGATCGACAGTATCAAAAGGCTTGAAGATCAAGCAAAACCATTCCTGTGTATAGCTTACCCAGAGACATTTGAACATGGATGTGATCCGTTAAATGTGTAAGACGGGAGATGTCAGTAGAAAATTGCCTCTAAACCCGAATTATAAATTGTTCGAAGTGTTGTTTTTCACAAGATAATCATCAACCTGAACATAAACCGCCTTTTCAAGTAACTTTAAAACTACACAGCGATTGCTAATTGCTCTATAGTTGCTTAATTCTGTTTTACTGTCCCTTTTAAACAATGGCCGAGTCCTGGCATACTTAAAATTGTCAGGAACAGTTACAAAAAGGTGGAGAGAATTTTGAGTGATAGTTTTTTCAGTTCACTGGCCCCGTTCTTTGGAAATCAGACTGGGATGTTGTCTGGACCAGTGTTTTTGATGATATTAAGAGCCTTCAGCTTGTTAAAAACAAAATCTTCTTGAATAGTTTGATAATGTGAAGCTATTGGAGGTAACTCTTCTTTCTAAATGTTGAATTAAACAAAGTATCGATTTGGCTCCAGGCTAACAGACTTGAAAAAAATGTACATTAATTTTATGGTTTTTAGAAATAGTAAAAAGAAGTTGAATATATACTGTCCAGTAAAAATTAGTAATGAGCCTAGACTGCGAGTGTCACATGCAAAATTTCTTGGTGTTTATATTGATGAATGTCTTTCATGGAAATTCTACATAAAAGAATTAGAAAACACAATTTATAAAAATATTGGTATATGAGTAGATTGAAGTATACTCTCCCATTGAGCATTCTATGTACTTTGTATTGTTCACTTATTCTTTCTAACCTCTCTTATTGTAACATTATCTGGGCTAACACTTACAAGTCATATCTTGATAAATTGGTTAAACTGCAGAAAAGGGCAATTCGTATTGTATGCAAGGCCCCCTTTCATGATCACACCACTCCCTTATTCAAGAAACATAAGCTCTTGTCTCTTACAAATATTAATGTATTTCAACAAGATGTTTTTATGTACAAGTTTGTCAATAACCAACTTCCTAAATTGTTACACAATCTTTTTCAATTTAATAGAAACGTACATGATTATAATACTAGGTCTTCATCAAAATTACGTATACCCCTCGTCAGAACAACACTTTCTAAACACTCTTTCACTTGACCACAAAACTGTAACTATCTTTTACCATCGATAACTAACTGCCCTTCAAGTACTACATTTAAATACAAACTAAAAACATTTTTACTAAAATCTCAAAGTAATTGATATTTTATTTTTGTTAGTTGGTTAAGCTGTTACTTATGTGTTATCAATTGTTCTTCAGTTATTCATTTAATTATTGCCATTATTTTTTAATTCTATAGTTGGAGTTGTTTGTCTCTACCTCTGTCTACTTTGTATAACTGTTTTATATTTAATTACTGTTGTTATTTCCTAATTCTACAATTTGTGTTGTTGATCTTGTTTTGTTTTGTATTGTTGTAACGGGCACATCCATCACAAGCGTTGGCTTTTAGGATGATGACTCCATGTGCAAATGTGGAGATAAATGTTCTATAGAATTGGATTAAATTTCTCAACTTCACAAAATCAAAATTCAGTTACTTGATATTTCATGAATTTTTTAATCATGAAATTGTCAAATCTGAACTTTACAAAATCAAATTTGAATCACTTGAGTCCACCCAAGGAGCAAATAACTGACAATGGAAAAATGCTGACATGTCAGTTTGCTCACATGTCTCAAAAAGGATGCTGGAGTGGTCAGTACTAGTGAGCTGGCCACATGTAGGAAGGGACCAGGTAGACTGGACAATCAGTGTTTGGCTGAGGCCCCATAGATAGACATGCATGCTCTATGCTGGAGTGGTCAGCACTAGTGAGCTTGCCAAATGTAGGAAGGGACCAGGTGGGCTGGACAATCAGTGTTTGGACTTGGCTGAGGCCCCATAGATAGACACACATGCTCTATGCTGTAGTGGTCTTTTGTATCAATATGGAACAGTTAGGTGTGACGTAGCGGCTGTTTTCTTGTACCAGGCATTTCTTATACTCAGTCACTCGGACTATTCCCCCCTATCTCCAGTATAGTTTTCAACCTTTCGTGCTAAGCCAACACAGTCAACTACTTCCAATGCTTTAACAAGATCCTCTTTCATTTTTTCCACACTTTTTCCTTGCTTCTGCCTCCATGCTTTGAGCATCCTGAATATTTGGCCATGGGTATTATTTGTTGAATCTGCTTTGAACTTGTCAACATCGCTTTGTTTGAATCCCAGGTGGATTGCTAGTCTTTCCCATTCTTGTCCAAGGTCAGTAGCAATGAGATCCAGGTGAATATCACTCATCGGCCCTCTATCCACTGAAGAATAAATAATGCAAATTTAAAAGTATACTCATTACTTGTAGTTTGGGAAATAGCGGATAGTGTTATTAGTGGGGGGGGGGGGGGCTGGGCTGGGCTGGGCTATGTAAGAAAATAAGGGTCCTGTTGAAATTTTATGTTAATTTTTGGCAACCAATAAAAATGCATTCTTAGTAGCCGTAACAACAAGAAATCTTATGTTGCCATTTTGTTAAAAAGGTTTCAGTGACCTTTACCTGAGGTCAAGGTTATAGGTCACTTTTATTGTCATTTGTTCACTATTCATGTTGCCCATGTATGGTCCATGTCACTTTTTTATTGCTTCCAAACCTGGTAATTTGCCCTAAATTTGTAGAGGCATATTAACATACATCAAATAATATCAAATGTCTTCAGTTGCCATGGAAACATGAGTAATTTTTTATTTTAAACCCCCTTTTAAGCAAAATGTATGTATTTCTAAACATAATTTGAACCAGTTTCATTTTGCTCAATTTCACTCCAGAAAATTGGTTCGTACAATTTTTACAAGAGTACAATAATGATCTGCATACTTCAATTCCTTTATAAAAGAATGTACTGCTATGCGAAATGGCAACCTTTACTGTAGTTTCTGGTGGAATCAATGCAAAATGAATGACAAGCCTTGCAGACTCATCAACTATAAACTGTTGGATTTTAATTTAAGTGAAATAATGCTCAGCTTCATATCTCCCCCAAAAACCAAGCTAATTTTCATTTTCATAACTTCTTTAAAGGTGTAGAAATTGCTAAGGAAATAATTTGAACATTTGTTAACTGTAACGTAACTCTTGGAGATGCTGTTTGTTTAATTGAGAAGTATGAACGGCGAACAAAAGACTTCTGCTAGCGCTACTAAGATTGGACTAATTTCAGGCTCTGCATGAAATGTCAAAAAAAAAAAAATACCACAGTACTTGAAGAACAACCATCAGTAGATGCATATTCAAGATTTATGACTTAATTTTGTTCAAAAACGAGGACAGTATGGCGATGGTGAATATCCAGAGACCAAACTAAAGACCAAAAATGCCTTCTGGCATCGTACATGCTACAGTATGACTTGCCACACTGGTCATCTTGAACGCAAATAGGGGATAGTGTTATTAAAGTAAAATTGTGATGGACAAATTGGGCGTTAAAACTCTTAATTGAACATTGAGTATAACTTCTGGGCCTAACTTCATGGCACTGCTAACTGTGGTACTCTGTAAAGCATGTATTTGAATAGGCTGTAATTGTAAGCACATGATTCTGGGGTAAGCCACACCATGAAATTGAGCTCTGCATGTTTGTATCGGGTCAATTAGAACCTCCATTTTGATGTCACTATAGGGGAATATTGGACAACAGACTTAGTAATAATAAGACTTGCTTCTTACATAACTTTTATATCTGTCACACAGTGACGCTCATGGCGCTCCAACATTATTATAGCCCTTGATCACACCCCTTGGCATCGCAAAGCCCTCAGTATTTTTCCTGCAGGGAAGTATGAGACCTAATTCCTCCTATGCATAGCACAATGTAATGTTTTACAAGGTGCTCTGGTGCATTATGCAGCCAACCAAACCAGGAGCACTGTGGTGAACTCCTTCCCTATACGATAAGTACTCTGGGTTATTTAATGTGCATTTAATACACAACACAAGGGATCGAGTATAGGGACCTATGGTTTTTTGTCCCATGCAAAGGATGCAGCAATAATGGCAAGTGTCTAGCTTATGGACACAAGTGTCATGCAGGACCAGGACTCGAACCCACATTCTGCTGACCAGAAACACAGAGCTTGAATCCGGTGCTTTTATCCGCTCACCAACGACACACCACAAGGTGATTCAAATGTTTTTGTTCTGTGCATGTGTACTTCCTAGAAATGTACCTGGTCTACTGCAACCTAGTGTCCTTAAAACTATCCCACTGGCTTCCCATTCACATCATTGGCAAGAATAGACTATTAATAACACCCGGATAGCATCACTAAAACATTAAGTGCTGACATAATGTGGTAATGCCGACCTAGAGCCAACATTTGTCCTCGTCGAAAAACAACACTTTGCCGGATACTGCTTTCCACTAATAACCAACATTGGCTCCACATTGAGTGCCGACATAAAATTAATGTGATAAAGCCCACCTAAAGCCAACATTGGTCCTATGTTGAAATGTTGGAAACTAACTTAATGCCAATATTGCTTTCCCACTTACAACCACCGTTGGCTCATCATTGATCGCCAACGTAAAACCAATGTGGTAATGCCGACGTAGAGCCAACCTTGGCCAAACATCAGAACTCCAACACAATGCCAAATATTGTTATTTCAATAAAAACTAATGTTTGCTTAATGCTGATTGCCAACGTAAAGCAAATGTGATTCTGCCAACCAAGAGCCAACATTGGCCGAACGTCAGAAACAAATATTTGCCAACGCCGATCATGGTGACGTAGTTAGTGCCAACATGCCAACACCAAAAGCTGACACAATATCAACGCCAACGTTGCCGATCCAAAACCGACAATGGCCCAACATATGAATGTTATCTGGGTAGTAACATGCAGTTCTTATATTGCACTTTATCACACCCAAGGGTATCTCAAACATTCATTATTTTGAAAATGTATCCAGAGCTATGTTTGAAATATAATTAAGACCGATTTAATAACATAACACCATGTACAGGTTACAAAGTGATACCAGAAAAAACCGGGGCAAACCCTTTCTCTTTATGATAAGAGTAATGTGTTCTTTTAAGGACATGCACCATATTACAAGGGACTTTTGGCTTGACGTCCCTCCGAAGGACGAAACAATAAAAGGTTAAGTGTCTTGCTTAAGGACACAAGTGTCAAGACCAGGACTTGAACCCATACGCTGATAGTCAGAAACACCAGAGCTTGAGTCCAGTCATTTGATCACTCAGCCACAACAAGCCAATAGTCCATATAATCTTACCTGTTTCCTTCAAGTCTTGTGCAGAACTGATCTCTTTAAACATTGCTTTAAATTGAAGAGTCTTTATCACAACCTGTCGCATCTTCTCTGTTCTGCAAACAATACTTGTCTTTCCCAAGCATTCATCAAGTGGAAGGAAGTGTATAGACCCACGGCCGCACGGACATTGAACAGCGAGGCTGTATTCTATGCGCTTAATCCAACCATCTTTCAGGTTTTGAAGCTCATTTTTCATAAACTCAAGCACCTTTTCCAAGTACAAAAACACATTTGATAAAAAACATGGGTGAGAGTCATTACTGTCACAAAGGACTGAAATTAAGGTAAACATGTCCCCCTCTTAAAACTCCTAGAGTTACACGTTTCAAGCAGCTTTTGTTGACTTTCAGCACATGAAAAGTTGACCAAAGAGCTAGATTTTTCATAAAAAGAGAAAGTTAATGGCTATTTTTGTCAACAAACATTTTAATGGTCTCACACCCCTAGCCATTAGTCATTCTCGAAACAGGTAGACAAAGAACTTAATTGTGTCAGAGTTCATAGAACAAAATAGGTATTTTTCATCCCTTCAATTAAGAATCTATAGCTCAACCATAAAAAGCAAGGACAAAAGATGACACCAAGTCTTATTGCAAAATCAGTCAATTAGGGATTATATAAGCTGAATAATATAATCTGTACACTCAAGAAATATTGACAAACTAAAGACTCTGTAAGTTTCAGCAAAAAAGAAAATCTGAATCTATTACCTGACAAAGATATAGAAGCATCGATTGCAGTTATAGTCTTAATACTGTCTCTTATTGCTTTATGAAGAGGACCAAAATTGATGGTATTTGACAAGACGTCAACGAATTATGAGTTATGGCCCCCCCCCCAATAACCCACACACACACACACACGTGTGTAAATACCGGCAATCGTGGACCCTCCTTTGTTCAACTCTTTGTGATAGCAACCGTGGACCACAAAGCTTTCCTTTGTGATAGCAACCGTGGACCACAAAGCTTTCCTTTGTGATAGCAACCGTGGACCTATTGTCCTCTTTTGTAATAGGTCCCCGGTTTGAATGTGGTTACCTACTCGCCCACACACCCTACTGAAAAACCTGTGTGAACGTTTGCAAGTCCACATAGTGTTTCAAAACCCTGCCTTATGTGGACCTCTTGTTCTCAAGTCAAATCTGGGTAGGTGAAGCTTACCAACGCGCACATACACCCGCGCACATACACCCATGCATGCACTTATGTTAACTTTGTAAATTCCGGACTTCTCCCAGTTTGCCTTTTAATTGGTTTGCACTTGTTTGAAAAGGTGATGATGGAAATAGATGAAATTAGTACAAAGTAATGTGGAAGGTCAGATGATGTGAAAGCCATTTCTTGAGTAGTTGCTACAAGTTTGGTTGTGGGACAGATGGAGAAAGCGTACTGTTGCAAGGACCACAGAAGCGTTCATTGGTGCCCCCTGACATGAAGAAGAACCCACAAACCTTTTTTGTAGCCTCAGGAGATGGTGGATTTCTTCTTTTCATCTTTGCTTCCTTTTCTTCCTCATCAAAGCCATGCTCTGGTGCCAATATAACACTCACCTTCAAAACAGGAGTAAAAATTGTTTCGGAGCATTTTGTTGAGAATCAAAAAAAGTGCAACACAACCGAAGATAAGACTTGACTGTTTTGATGATTTAGAGTGAAGGATTTAGGTTTGCTAAAATTAACTGGGAATATGGACAAGATTGTAGGTGATTGCAACTAAAATCACATATCGCTGTGGAGGGAAATTTTTGCATACAAACCTTCGTTTTTTGGGGTAACTTATTATTCGGCGAAGATGTCAAGTGGAATCATGTATAAATACATTTCACTGGGGGATATGAGCCAGAAGAAACTACATATAAGGAGATTATATCATCCGGTTCAGGAGATATTACTTTAATGTGGATTTGTAACATTTCAACAGATGGCGCTGTAACAAGTGACATCACTTGTTACAGAGATGGGTCATTCCATGTCAGACCAACGCACTTTTTTTCCTTATGTCTTTCGTTTTTGATAAAAATTGCTGTGCTTGTAGGTCCTTGTGAGCAATGAACGCACACCAATTTTAAGCCCAATCTGACCTACCATGTGGTCAGGGCAGAAACCACAAAATCTTACATTTTTAGAGTAAAATACCACCCTTTTGATACAAATACGTACAATAACCATGTTAAATTTCATCAAATATATGCAAATTTTGTATTAAAATAATGAGATTTTTATGCTCAAATCAATTCTTTTGTCAAAAATAAACTTTGTGAAAAGTAGGTCACCGTGACATTTAATGTTATCGTGACCTTTGACCCAATTTGTGTAATAAAGTATCAATCCGAAAATCAACGAAATGATAATGTCTCGATAGAGCATGTCCTCCTCTATCAGAATCCACCAAGAACAAATTGGGGCCTTCAAATTTTACAACTTTATGACTATTTTTGTACAGTTGGTAGGTTACAAATTAGTCAATTTATAGACTTTACATTAGAAATCCACGAACACAACTTACTGTTCTGTTTCAATTGTTACTAAAATTCTTGGTTGGGGAAGACATTTTCATTTCGTTGATTTTCAACAGAAACAATAGCTGTTCCGACCTTAAGATCTAATAATGTTTATTGAGACAGGTATGCTAAATATTTGAATTATAAGACCTATTTTAATATCACATTGTAAGAGTTAACCAAGGCGATGAATCGCAATCTACAGCCATCTATGCCACACGGACCAGGAATTTGAATCTCTGGCCACTAAAGACAACAGTTTCAATTTTTTGTGCTCACAACCATGGCAAGAATACGATTCAGTAACAATCAGTCTTTTACATGTATATGCCATGTTCAATTCACCTTATCTGACAACCTAAATGAATCAATATTTTAATAAAGAGCTCATACTTGAATGTATGCCAGATCATTCTTCCGTTCCATTTGGAGAACAAACTCATGCTGCTCGTCAAGGAAGAACCTTCCCTGATCAAAGTGAAGATCAGGGTGTGTTCCTCCCAAGTTCTGTGACCATCTTAATGCTCGTACAACTAGTCGATGAAACAAACCATCTGGCGGGATAAAAATAAAAGGTCACTGTTGTTTTGGTTGTACCCTACACTGATGTGTGATGAGCGCTGTGTACTCTGTGCTTCTTGAGTCATGAGCACTGGTGCTTGGTGCTTCTTGAGTCATGTGTGATGAGCACTGTGTACTCAGTGCTTCTTGAGTCATGTGTGATGAGCACTGGTGCTTGGTGCTTCTTGAGTCATGTGTGATGAGCACTGTGTACTCTGTGCTTCTTGAGTCATGAGCACTGGTGCTTGGTGCTTCTTGAGTCATGTGTGATGAGCACTGTGTACTCAGTGCTTCTTGAGTCATGTGTGATGAGCGCTGTGTAGTCGATGCTTCTTGAGTCATGTGTGATGAGCACTGTATACCCAGTGCTTCTTGAGTCATAGTGATGAGCACTGTTTACTCAGTGCTTCTATAGTCATGTGTGATGAGCCCTGTGTACTTCGTGCTTCTTGAGTCATTTGTGGTGAGCACTGTATACTTTGTGCTTCTTGAGTCTTGTGTGATGAGCAACGTGTACTTTGTGCTTCTTGAGTTATGTGTGATGAGTACTGCGTACTGGGTGCTTCTTGAGTCATGTGTGATGAGCGCTGTGTAGTCGATGCTTCTTGAGTCATGTGTGATGAGCACTGTATACCCAGTGCTTCTTGAGTCATAGTGATGAGCACTGTTTACTCAGTGCTTCTATAGTCATGTGTGATGAGCCCTGTGTACTTCGTGCTTCTTGAGTCATTTGTGATGAGCACTGTGTACTCAGTGCTTCTTGAGTCATGTGTGATGAGCACTGTGTACTCAGTGCTTCATGAGTCATGTGTGATGAGCACTGTGTACTCAGTGCTTCTTGAGTCATGTGTGATGATCGAGCACTGGTGCTTGGTGCTTCTTGAGTCATGTGTGATGAGCACTGTGTACTCTGTGCTTCTTGAGTCATGAGCACTGGTGCTTGGTGCTTCTTGAGTCATGTGTGATGAGCACTGTGTACTCAGTGCTTCTTGAGTCATGTGTGATGAGCACTGGTGCTTGGTGCTTCTTGAGTCATGTGTGATGAGCACTGTGTACTCAGTGCTTCTTGAGTCATGTGTGATGAGCACTGTGTACTCAGTGCTTCTTGAGTCATGTGTGATGAGCACTGTGTACTCAGTGCTTCTTGAGTCATGTGTGATGAGCACTGTGTACTCTGTGCTTCTTGAGTCATGTGTGATGAGCGCTGTGTATACTCTGTGCTTCTTGAGTCATGTGTGATGAGCACTGTGTAGTCAGTGCTTCTTGAGTCATGTGTGATGAGCACTGTATCTCAGTGCTTCTTGAGTCATGTGTGATGAGCACTGTGTTCTTGGTGCTTCTTGAGTCATGTGTGATGAGCACTGTGTACTCGGTGCTTCTTGAGTCATGTGTGATGAGCACTGTGTACTCGGTGCTTCTTGAGTCATGTGTGATGAGCACTGGTGCTTGGTGCTTCTTGAGTCATGTGTGATGAGCACTGTGTACTCTGTGCTTCTTGAGTCATGTGTGATGAGCAATGTGTACTCTGTGCTTCTTGAGTCATGTGTGATGAGTGCTGTGTACTCTGTGCTTCTTGAGTCATGTGTGATGAGCGCTGTGTAGTCAGTGCTTCTTGAGTCATGTGTGATGAGCACTGGTGCTTGGTGCTTCTTGAGTCATGTGTGATGAGCACTGGTGCTTGGTGCTTCTTGAGTCATGTGTGATGAGCACTGTGTACTCTGTGCTACTTGAGTCTTGTGTGATGAGCACTGTGTACTCTGTGCTACTTGAGTCTTGTGTGATGAGCACTGTGTACTCTGTGCTTCTTGAGTCATGTGTGATGAGCACTGTGTACTCTGTGCTTCTTGAGTCATGTGTGATGAGCACTGTGTACTCAGTGCTTCTTGAGTCATGTGTGATGAGCACTGTGTACTCAGTGCTTCTTGAGTCATGTGTGATGAGCACTGTGTACTCAGTGCTTCTTGAGTCATGTGTGATGAGCACTGGTGCTTGGTGCTTCTTGAGTCATGTGTGATGAGCACTGTGTACTCCGTGCTTCTTGAGTCATGTGTGATGAGCACTGTGTACTCCGTGCTTCTTGAGTCATGTGTGATGAGCACTGTGTACTCTGTGCTTCTTGAGTCATGTTTGATGAGAACTGTGTACTCTGTACTTCTATAGTCATGTGTGATGAGCACTGGTGCTTGGTGCTTCTTGCTTCTTGAGTCATGTTTGATAGGCACTGTGTACTCGGTGCTCCCTTTGTCATGTTTGATGAGCACAGTGTAGTCGGTGCTTCTATAGTCATGTGTGATGAGCACTGGTACTTGGTGCTTCTTGAGTCATGATTGATAAGCACTGTGTACTCGGTGCTTCTTGAGTCTTGTTTGATAAGCACTGAGTACTCTGTGCTTCTTGAGTCATTTGTGGTGAGCACTGTATACTTTGTGCTTCTTGAGTCTTGTGTGATGAGCAACGTGTACTTTGTGCTTCTTGAGTTATGTGTGATGAGTACTGCGTACTGGGTGCTTCTTGAGTCATGTGTGATGAGCGCTGTGTAGTCGATGCTTCTTGAGTCTTGTGTGATGAGCACTGTATACCCAGTGCTTCTTGAGTCATAGTGATGAGCACTGTTTACTCAGTGCTTCTATAGTCATGTGTTATGAGCCCTGTGTACTTCGTGCTTCTTGAGTCATTTGTGATGAGCACTGTGTACTCTGTGCTTCTTGAGTCATGTATGATGAGCACTGTGTACTCGGTGCTTCTTGAGTCATGTGTGATGAGCACTGTGTACTCAGTGCTTCTTGAGTCATGTGTGATGAGCACTGTGTACTCTGTGCTTCTTGAGTCAAGTGTGATAACAACTGTACCTTTTCGGGACATTGCAACATATCTTACAAAACACTTACCTGGCAGAAAGCCTTCAAAGTCCACTACAAAATTATTTGTAACCTCGTGTGATGGTAACTTACTGCTTGCTGATGGTGTTTGTTTTTGCAGCATTGAAGGTACATAGTAAGACACATTATCATTGTCCTGCATGGGTTGGCAAAACGAAACACTTCATTAATACACTCTTGGCAAATATATTAACTACAAAAATATGACATTTTGTCCCATAAACGATCAAATACATTATTCAGCTCATAGTCAGGTGAGCAGTTATGCTTGACACTCGGCTCAACCCTTTTGTTTTAAATTGCCCTCTGCCGCACGGTTGTTGTGCAATGCTGTTGGTTAGACTAGCCTTGGAGATGACCAAGTAGTTGGTCGTTTATGCAAAAAGGCTAGCTGTGTCTTTCCCTGGGCTGCTGCAGGGTATAGACCTATATTGAAATTGCTTAATTTGACCAATCAGTTTGGAATTTAGATTAAGCAAAAGTGTCAGTTTACTTCACTCAAAGGTGGGAAGACTCACTTTGGTACAACTTTCATTTCATATACTCTTTTGGTAGTCCGCCACCACCCCAACCTTTTGCCTTCATAAAAGTTGTCATAGACTAGTAATCACTCCAAAAATTATTGTCATGAAAACTTACTTGCTCTGTGCTGGTTTTTAGTCTACCTGCATTGCCTGAAATAGCGCCCTCTTGTGGATTAACCTCCGTCTTTAACCTACGAGTTAGAGCGCGCGTGATAGCCAATATGCGGGGGGATTTTGTGTGGCTGATGCAGAAAAATAACCCTTATCTCAGACTTGAAATCAAGTCTACAACACGTGTGTCTCGAGTGCTGCCGATCTATCACACACAACCGGTACCCTGGTAGGTACACGACATGTACATTTACATACACAACGCTTTTTACGTCGACATACATGTACATGTACATGTATTTTGTAAACTTGTCTACTGCATGGCGTTTCACCGCTATAGTTTCTAAAGCCTTTGCGGTTGTTCAAGCCTTCCCACCCACTAGTCGGGGGCACTGTTTGATGTTAAATTTGATCCCTTTGTTGGTAAACAATGAATGGGCGATCAGTATATTTAAGATAAATTGGTTGTATCTTGCATAAAATTATCTTCACTGCAGCTGGCAGGTAGTAATAATTTTGGATTTGCGTTCGTTTTGCTTACAATTTCAGGTATTCGGATGTAATTTTTTTAAATTATGTACAAAAAACAGGGCGTCTTCAAGGGCGTCCGACAGTTTTTCGGGGCGTCCAAAAATAAAATAGGGCGTCCAAAAGACACCCCAATGTATCGCTGGCTAATAGCTTGCGTGTATAACAATAAAATTCGAGGCACCAGCTTCAGAGATCCCGCGCAACGTTCAGTCGTGGAGGTAGAAACCATTAATTAATTGAGTCGGAACATGAAGGTAGCGGAACTAGTGATAAAAAGCACATAAAATTGTAAGACATTCTGTTTTCATGGAGTATGGATATTAAATTCAGTGATTTTACCTCAGCAGTTTATCAATACAGTCAAGTCTTGTTTGTTTATAATGGCTCACTTCCTTCTTGCGGTAAAACTGTTTTTTCCGCGTTCGAAAAAACTTCAAGATTATCTAAATATCGGCGATATTTACCCGACGATATATCGCCATTCAAAATTTACAAAAAGAAAATAGACCCACTCAACTGCAGACCATTCTAATAAATAATTTCAATAACGATCGAAGGTATTAACTTCAGTACATTTTTACTTTAATGCAATGCAAGACGCACTTTGTGGTGGTGTACAATGACTGTCGTGCCGTCTGCTAGTCACTGTACATCACCACAGAGGACCGCAAAACACGTACGGCCCGTGTGTGCGGTCATTACTGCGGCTTATACACCAGGCGACTTATACACTAGGCGACTTATACACTGACACATAAATCTTGTTTTGACAAATTCTGGGTATTGCGGCTTATACAGCGGCGGCTTATCGAAGATTATGGTAAGTGTCTTTCATAAGAACACAAGAGTCGTGACCAGGATCTGAACCTACACTCTGATGACTGTATGTAATTTGTATTGCCTCCAACCTAATTGATGTTTGTGCCCCCCTCCGTAATTAATAAAAGTAAACAAAATTGTATTTACACGAAATGATAGAGACAACCGTGTTAGTCTGATAGATAAAACAAGGAAGGATATGATAGAAATTAAAGACTAACTAATTACATAACTTGTCTTCTTGCATCTGATGAAGCAGTTATTGCTACATGTATGAAAGCTGGGGTATTTTTGAAATGTAATGAGTTAATCTAAAAGTTTTCACTACTAACTTGCTTATTTACATGCAGAAAATGTATTGTTTTCCGGCATCTCAGATTAACAAGGGGAATGGAAAAGGACTATTTTAAGAAAAATGCAAACACAAACTGCAGCTTTAATTAGCCATTTGTGCCCCCTGGAAAAATGGTGCGCATCCCCTTGATTTGCCCTCCAAAGAATTTACCTTGTACTCCCTTCTGACTCTAGACCTCTTGGCCAGGACATGCTATGGGAGGGGTAGCAATCATAACAATGTTTAGAAATGTGAAACAGTACAATACGTGTGTACAAGAAACCTTGATTACCTGATCGATGCGTTCACACAGTAAATCAAACTTATCCATCAGGCACAACAGCTTCTGTTGGGGAAACTTTTCCCACATATGATTAATTAACTCATGCATCAGAATTCCCTCCTCCTTCAGTCGTTTCCAAGATTTAGAATGAGCTGACATCTGGCAACACAACAAAAACAGTTTGAGGGAAAAAACAAGAAAAAAAACAATGATTTTGGGGCAGTAACAGTAGCTCCTTTAGCTGGAGTGGCATTGGGGGGGGGGGGGGGGGGGGGGCTTTAGCCACTCCACCTACAACTGTTGTGTTCCCCTGTCCTCTTTCTCCCTCCACCAAGAGATTCATATGGTTTTCGCAATTAAACAAACAATTGTTTGTGCATAACCTCTAAACTAATTAAGAGTTTGAAAAATGCATAAATGAACGCAAACCTTTCTCTTGCACTTATCGTCTTGATAAAAGCTCCCCTACCCCCCACGTCTAGTTATGCCACTGGCTTATGCACACCAATTTTGGTTGTTTTGGGTTTCTTTTTTTGGTACAAGTAATGGGGTTTGGACAGAATGAACACCATTCAAATCTTTTCATCATTCTCAATGCATCATGTTTGCTGTTATTGTGGGGAGACAATTTTCTCTATATTTATTCGAAAATCCAGGACAAAAACACAAACAGGAAATTTTTAGTGCCTGACAAACATAACATGGTGTTTATTTGCAGAGTCCACAGTGCCATTTCTAAGGGTGGCTTTCATAACGCTACATACGACAAGTGTGAACTTGAGAACAAAAGAGGTCCACATAATGTTGGGACTTGAAACACAGTTTTATTTACAGTGTTGAGGAATAGGAATTTCCATAAGTGTATAGAACAAAAGAATGTTTGTATTTTTGTGGGAAACAGTGTTCTTGATTATTATCCAAATATCCAGAACAACAACACTAGTAGTGAACAAAATAACAAACAGAAAACATTTCAGGAAATTTTTTGTAAAATTAAATTGGATTCTGGATGAGCCCTTGTTGTAGTTGACTCAGTGCTTGGTGAGAACTATTTATATGTTCATTGGAAAGTTTCACCATAGAGATGATTTCAAGGACTATTTGTAGAATGGTCAACTTCTTCCTTCTGCCATGTTTGTGAAAACCAAGTCATTTGGTGTTCGGCTAGCAGCCGAAAACCTATTGTTAAGTTTGTTTAGGTGTTCGTGCAATATGAGCACCAACACCTTGATTTTGTTCTGTTTTTTCTTTTCTTCTCCATCTTCTTCCGCGCAACTCTTCTCTACAGCATAACTCAAGATTGAAACTGAATTGAACCTTGAAAGTCATCAGACATTTTAATATAAAGACGGCACAGTAGTCATGACGTCATCAGGAATTACAAGGTTTTTAAAGTTAAAAAGTGACCCTTTGCTATTCGCTGTATCTCATTTAATTTGAAAGCTATGATATTCATAGTTGGGCATATGATAGTTCAAAAGTGGGGTAATATTTGAAAGATTACAACCGAATTCGTAACACCTTTACTTCTGGTCGTAACAGAAGGTCAAAGTTTGCCTTTGTGTTTTTCTTGAACAAAACGTTTTTCGGGGTTATCTACAGCATAACTCCAGATTGAAATTGAATGGAACATAAAAACTCATCAGAAAACTGAACCTTAGTGTCAAGATGACACACACTTGATGATGTCATGATGACGTCATCGGGTATCAGATTACAGTAAATCAAAGTTTAATACTTTAACAATTCCTAACTCATGAGCCACAAAGTAGATTTTTACAATCTACACATCATCGGATAGGTCGTTAAAAGTTCGACAAGAGCTACACAGAATGTAACCCCCATTGTTCCTTTCTTCCGGTTCAAATCGGAAGTTAAAAATTGCATACTATTTTATCTTATTCATAACTTTAAAAGTACTAATCATTTCAGCATAATTTCTGTATCAGGGTGTAGTACGTTATTCCTGCTCAAACTTTTGCACAAAAATAACAACATTTTGACCTTTACACCTGGGCGTAAAAGGACGTTCAAGCTCACCTGTATGTTGGCCCACAAATTGACAATGCAAGGTAGTGTATTAACACACGCTAAACCCACGTGCATCGCACGTGCAATTTCGTTGACATCATGTAATGTATGTTCAATGCACGTATGATTATTTTGCACATAGATGTATTTGTGCTGTATAAAGGTATGTTGGAATACGATTTGCATCGATCGGTGTTACAAGTTATATTGCACACCATCCAGAGGATAATCCATCTAATAATTGAGAAAATAATAACTCCTGAACCACACATTGGATTTTAACAATTCATACATGTACATCATCTGAAAGGTCGTAATAAACTAATCACGCGCTGAACATTATGTGACCCGGTTTGACCTTGACTTCCGGTTAAAGTGGGAAAATGATATTTCATGTTTTGAAAATCAGAAATCCTGAGCCACATGTTTAGTTTTTATAATCTACACGTCATCTGGAAGGACTTCGAAGCCTTTAGTGTGACCTCATTGTTCTTCCTTCTGGCTCAAACCGGAAATTGAAACTTATTATTTGAAAAAATTATATTATACTTCTGAACCACACACTGGCTGTTGATTTTCTGTACATCATCAGATAAAGCTTTTGTATCTTAACCAATGTTATAAAGTGTGACCTCTATTGACATTGACTTCCGGTTCAAACTGGAAAGAGAAAATTTACATTTGAACAAAATCATAACTTCTGAACCAATTATCGGATGTTTACAATCAATACATCATCTAAAAGGTCTTCAAAATTACAACAAGCGCTACACAAAATGTGAACCCATTTAACCTTTACTTCTGGTTTTGTGACCGACAGTTCATGTTTATTGTTTGAAATACTTATAACTCCTGAGCAAGACATTGGACTGATAAGGAAAAATGTTGTCACCCAATTCTTTCAATCACTCACCACGAACACCTTGTTTTTGTAATTAACAAAAACTGAATCTCTAGTTTATTTTTTTTTGTCTGCCTCTTCTTCTTCTATCTGAACCTTCTCTTGCAGATTTCGCAAAAAGTTTAAGTTGTACAAACTTGAAACTTGGCATTGAACCTTAACATGAAGACGGCATGCGAACAATGACGTCATGATGACGTCATCAGGTGTCGAATTACAGGGTTTTTAGAATTTTGTTTTTTAATCTTTGAATTTCTGTAACAAATCACACTTAGGAGGCCGGTGGTTGCTTTATGCGGGATCATACTTAGGTCATATAGGTATTTTTTATTTTTTTTGCGTGACCTCACATGACCTCTTCTTTCGGTTGAAACCGGAAGTGCCTTGTAATTTGACAGTGGCAGAAAGTGGCAATGATTTTTTGAGTTGTTTTTAACAATGTTGTAATCTTGCAAGTGTCGGGTTTGAAAAAATTGGACCGGTGACGTCACATAATCCAAAAGCGCCCTCTAGCGGCAGGTTAAAAATAGGTCAAAACACACTTTTACTAGATGTCTGTGGCAAAGTTAATGAGAATCTCTTCAAAACTGGTTAACATAATGACCTTTATGCAGACAACATATTTGTGGAGTCGTAGTTTGATGACGTCATCGTGTGTCATGTGGTAGGGCCTTAAAGGTGCACTTTTTGAAACCTTGTATCTACTAAACCAAACAGCCGATTGAGTTGAAACTTAGTGTACTGTTAGACATCGCACATGGCTTGTAAAATGTGGAGTGACGTCATCAAATTATTTTATACATTTGTATATAAAATCAAAGCTTAGTATTTGAAAAAAACTCCCGAACCAGACATTGGATTTTTGTAATCTTAATAGCATTAGAAAGGTATTCAAAAACTTAATTGATGATACACAAAGTGTGACCTCGTTTGACCTTGTCTTCCGGTTGAAACTGGAAGTTGAAGTTTATTAACGGAAAAAAATCATAAATCATGAGCCACTAAGTCATTTTTTTATTTTAACAATCTACACACCATCGGACGTGTTGTGAAAAGTTCAACAAAAGTTACACAGAACTTGACCCCATTTGACCTTGACTTCCGGTTCAATCCGGAAGTTGAAACTTTATATTTCAAAAATATCATAACTTCTGAACCACACATTGGATTTTTTCAATCTATACATTATCTGAAAGGTCTTCATAAACTAATCAACATGTAACCGTATTTGACCTCGACTTCCGGGCCAAATCGGAAGTTGATAATTAATCCCTAAAGCCGAACACCCTGAGTTTGTCCACAAACTCTAGATTTCTTTGTTTTTTGTTTCTATTCCTAAGAATTGTGGTCTTTTATCTTTAACCACTTAGGACAGTTTTAGACTTGTGTTATTTTGTTAATCAATCAGAGACAATGGCACACCTGTTCTCGTGGATGCATGACTGTGATGACTTTCTTGAAAGCATCTATCAACCATTGAGGATCCAGAATGACAAAATCTCTTAACTCTTGTTTACTGTCTCCGTCTTCTCCAAAGTATACAATGTGGCCGAGATCGTGGTAAAATGTCAGCATTGTTTGTAGTTCAGCCTTTGATGTTACTCCAGAGTTAACCCTCACCTAACAGTGTGTTACAGAAATGACAAATATTTCAAGTTTTCATGCATCATAAATGATCTAAATATTTATAAATTATGAAACCTTCTGGGATTGCATGGTGCCATGCTTGGTCATTTAATAATTAAATTGTTACTCTGAGCACTTGGTGGGGGGAGGTGCATCCCTCCATACCTCCATCATGTAATTCATATGACATCATAAATACATTATTGGTTGCTATGGAAAAAACCATTGCATAATCACAAGTATAGTACATAGGCTACACTTCAATTTGTAATTTTTCGGAATTCAAAATGTAAGATTCTTTTTAAAGCATGATCAGTCTACTAGTGTAGTCCTCAATTCAACACCATACAATAACTCAAGACTCAAATTGTTGGGACTCTGATTAAAGTGGTATGCCTGATCCCGCATGTAAAGCATAACAGATCTACTAGTGTAGTCCTCAGTTCGACAGAATGAAACACAACGTGCACTTGTTTTTCAATGGGTTAAGGCTTGTGAAGTTGGATTTTGATGGGTTACGGGTGGTTATGGTGCCTTCTTCAGTATCTATACTACCACTTATTATTTTTTTCTTTATAAAACCAAGAAGAGAGAGATTTTAGGCTAATTTCAATCAATGTTTCTATATATTTTAAGACAACATGCACTTTGATTTTGATAGGTTAAGGTTAGTTAAGTTGGTATTTGATGGGTTAAGGCCAGTTATGTTGGATTTTAATGTATTTGAGGTGGTTATCGACATGGGTAAGTCCACATCACCATGCAACAACAAAATCTATTACCTGATTCAGACTCAACACTGGAGTTCCGTCATGGTCAGTGCACTTATAATCTTCTTTGAGTTTGTTTTTATCAAACTGCAGCCAGCGCAGTGGAATCTTCTCTCCCATGTAGGGTTCTTTACTTGCTATTTCACTTATGTGACTTCTTAGCTTACCTATCTATTTCATAAAAACAAAATAAAAACAAAAACACAATCTTTTTTTAATGACACGTTCAATATTTGAAAAAAATTCATTTTCTTTTATCTCTGATCTTAAAAGTGCAACAATCTGCTTTGTTAAATCAAGCACTTTTGCCACAACAGATTTTGGGCACATAATCAGACATTGATTTAATTAGAATGTTTGCACTGTTTATTTTATGACTTTCAGACAAAAACTGGCATAACGAACAATTTATACCTTCTCGTTGGAGTGGCCCAGAGAGTTTTCTATTGCGTAGAAGTTTGTAACGATGTATCTGAAGTAAGGCTTGTTGACGATCTCCTCCCTGATTCTTGTAAATATTTCATTTATCTGTTATTTGATACCATTCAAATGTTATTAGTTTTAAAAGCAAGCATAGGGACAGTCACAAGAGTCAAATTTATACAGGCATTTTTAGAAGGAATCAACGGCACTGCATGCAAACGGGGGCGGATTAAGATCACCTTTTAACAGTGGGTGCTGAAAATGTTATTGGTGTCTTAATCATACACCGATTCCTGTGGGGAAAAAAAACCACAGGCATGTTACTCAAGTAGGGTTGTAACCTACAACCTTTGTCATTCTAGAGTAAATGTCTTACCACTAGAGCACCAAGCTTACCCGGTATAGCTAGAGGCAGTTTGAATGCCATATATTTTAGCAGCCGGTACCGCAACAATTTACAAAGTTATTAAGTTTGCATCAGGGATAAAGATTAGTATTTGTGTTTTACCCATACACCGAGGTGTTTTACCCATACACCGAGGTGTGTTAGGTAGGCGTGGGAGACTAGTGAACAGTTTTCCTTACAAATGTCGTTTAAATTAAACAGAAATAATGACCCAGCCATTGGTTGGCCAAGTTGAGTTTATCAACTATCTGAACGATTAATAGTCGTTAGTCATTTGGCTGGTAACCATGTTTTGTGCATGAGGGGATAGTTTGTGACTGCATTGGGCTGGGTACACGACGGGTACCCCTCAGGTACGGGTCTATACGGCCCTGGTTTTGATCAGATCAGATGAGGGCAGTTCAGATCAGATGAGTTTTCTAACTGGCTAATACTATCCTCTTGCTTTTTGGATGAGTTTATGCGAGTATCATTGTGGGTGGACCAGTTTTTGCTTCTCCATATATCTGCCATTGTGGTTTATTTTTAGGCGCTTACTCCCCCCCCCCCCTCCCCCCCCCCCCCCCCCCCACCATACAAGTGTCATACTTGGGACCAGAACCCACACTCTGACAACACCAGAGCTTGAGATCCACGCACTAGACTGCTTGGCCACCTATGAATTATGCTGTTACTGTAGTGCCCTTCATTCAAGAAAAGTTGCATCTCCCATGAGCATAGAAACCTACCATTTGTTTCCGTTTCCTGTCGGGCAAATCTGCCCCTCCAACACTGTTTCTGTGAGTTCCAACGATAAAAATTGGTGGAGATTTTTGTTCCAATCTGTTTTTGGTTCCAGAGTTGTTTTCTTTGGTATAAGTGAAGACAGATCGCATCCAGAAGTCCAAGTACTGTATTGGAGTCATTTGACATGAAGTCTTCTCATTCACGTCACAAAATGATAAATAAATACATACAAGGTTTTTAAATTACTTGTACCAAAAAAAGAAACCCAATATTCATGTACTAATGTTAAGCCAGCTGTTTCATTTAGGTACATGCATGCTCTTCATATAGAATGAAGATTGAGTTCATAGAAGTATTTGAACTTTAAAAAACCCAAGTTTTCACAGAAATTCAAACAAACATGTGGGTTAAACTGTTCAATTAACCCCCCAAATAAGTCATATATTTTTTATGGAGATAGATTATCGTAAAAAATTAAAGGACGAAATAAATGACTTTTGCATTTTTATCTTGAATCTGCAAAACTGTTTTTACATTACTTGATATTACCATTAATTTTATAATTCTTTGAATAAAATAAACAAAAACAAATGGTGGAAATATGTGTAAATATGTGTTTGGAGGCATTTGATGATGAGGTATCAGTGTATATTCAGTTTGTGGTAACGCTTATATATAACATAATCTACTTTGCTGTGTAGATTTGTCTGTTGAAAACTTGTATTGCTATTTATTCTACTGCCTATATTTTGTAATTTGGGAGACTGCTTAGTTTTGAACAGAAATGTCCTGTTTATTAACTACCTGGGTGGGAGGTAGGAAACTGGCCTGGACTAGTACTTTGACTAGTACTATACTAAATGACGGAATGAAAACAAGAGTAAAGAAAAAAAAAAGGTCAGATCGTTGGACACAGTTTACAATTTTATATCATTACACTTGAGTTCTTAAGAAATGTGTTTTACTCACAGCTGCAGTTCCAGGAACCGGTTTTTCTAGATCATGGCCGAGATTGAACACAACAACATAGACAGCTCTAGAAGAAAGAAATGTCTGCAGAACGCAGAGAAATATTAATGATGTAATTGCAATATTTGTGCATAAAGACTGGCAGTGGATTCATTATGGTTAAGTGTCATGCTCAAGCAGTCAAGGACTCAAGTGCCATGACTGAAACACAAACCAACACTCTGGCAACACCAGGGCCTCATTTCAAATAGCGGCAAGCAGAAAATATTGCTTAACATTTTTCTATTAAGCTAAAGTCAAACCAGTAACAGACGGTACATTTGACATAAAATTTTGGCTAGTAATCTATTTCTGGTAAAAACACATGTGCTTGTTAATTGTTGTTCTTATATCTTAAGCAGCACATGTGCTTCTAAATTGTTGTTCTTTTGTCTTAAGCAGCTCTATGAAAGTGGGCCCTGGACTAGAACACTTGGTAAATAGATGGATAGTTGAACGTATTGCATGTAAATGTAGGCATAAGCTTTTTGTAATGATTGAAAATCAATGTACCTCGTCTGTTAAAACCACCTCATATAGGACATCCCTAAGGGGCTGTTCACAATTATCAACATTTTCACGAGCGTACAAACCGTACACTTTTTCAAGCCCCCCCCCCCCTCCCCCTAAAAGTGTACGAAAAAAAAGTTGATTTTTTTTCAAACAAGTCTACATAGTTGAACAACACCAGTTGAAAGTGCGCGCTGATATGCAATTGCGTGTGTATGCTACAATTGTAGCTAGCATTGTAGCAGGCATGTGAGACCTACCTAGCCTCCGCGTTTTTTATTTTCCCATTCCGCGTTTTTCTTGCGGGCTCCACGTTTTTCTCGTCTCCGCCGTGGAAATCACTCCGCCGTGGCAGCATCGGGAATCATTTTAATTTCGATTTGATTTCAACACGCCCGTGAGTCGGGGGCTAGACCCGCGTTAGTCTTTGATTAAAGTTGTTGTTTTCATTAAGCGCGATGTCCCATTAAACTTACCCATGTCGTCATCCCGTTCCACCAAGAGAGGGCGCTGTACTAAAAACTGTATTAAAAAGCCAACACCCTGAGCCAAGACTAGGCGCACACGGTCTTTCACGTCTGTGATGAACGCATCGCGCTTGTTTTAATTGTGGAACACATTTCTAAGGAATGTCACAAAAACATATTGAAAATGAGGACGAACAACACATTGTTACCGAGTAAAGAATTGTGGCCTATATATTTCTGTTAATGTTTTGTTTACGCTGCAGTACAAAGCCTGTTATTCTGACTGTAGAGCTGGCCTAAAATCCGGACACGAATTTCACTTGCTAAAGTTTTCTGCGTTTTTTCTGTGACCTGCTCACATGCCTGTGAGCTATAGGGAACGGAAGGGGAATTGCGCAATAATTTGCACTCGTGGTTTTACATGTTTGGTTCGTGTACATGTACATGTACGTGTGTAGGACTACGATGCCACGTATGCTGTACACAATACGTTCATGGGATGCAATGCGGGGCCTGCCTGGCTCGGGGTGCGACAGTCTCGGCCAGTGCTCGCTCGGCATCGGTTGCGGCGTGGATGGGATGTGAGCAATGTCGGCTGTGGCGACGGGCAAGAAAACAGATCGACATTTAAAAAAAAAAAAAAAAACGTACGGCGGGCATTAACCCCCTCCCCCCAGCGTACGGTTTGTATGCTCGTGAAAATGTTGATAATTGTGAACGGCCCCTAAAACAAGTCCTGCAACAATGTAGAGGCAAGCCCAGTGGGCCTTCAGTGGATAGCCTCCTGATCCTAAGCACTTAAGGGAGGCTCCGCCCCCTACTTACTGTAATGCTAGGAATGGCCAATAGATGATACCACACCATTATAGAGATATTGAACATGTTTTTGGGGGCATTTCTAATTATGTTTTACATTTAAATTACTGCTTTTCGTGCCCAGCTAGTGTCTAAGATTATTTGCCCTTTTTAATTAATTGTTTATTTAGTTTTGTTTTAATTATTTATGTAATACAGAGAAATACAGAAATAGCAAAAACTGAAAGGCCTCGACCCCTCATACACAAAGAAAAATAAATAAATATATATTTCAGTGTTTTAATGACTTAAGGGCCTTTACATTTTGTGTTGAAAGGCAGACACAAGCTTGTATAGCCACAAGCTGTTGACAAGATAAGCAGACACGTGATAAACAGACGTTTGGCTTATGAAAGGGTTTTATCTTGGTAGGTCTGTCCTTATATAGTATTTGACTTGTGATGTTAAGATGGTAAATATATATGGGTTCAAGAAGTTTTTGTTCCCTAAAAAAACGAAAAAACGATGAGACCTAATCCCCCCCCCCCTTAGTATTTAGAATGGTTCAGATGAGGCAATCACTGAATTTCTCTCCCCCAGGTCATTGAACTTTGGGTTATTTCCCTCCATATGTCAAGGGCATGCTGGTTCTTTAAAACCCCCACAAGAAAAGAAAAACATTGAGAAAACAAACAATTGTGGCAGTCCTCAGCAAATTCCTTCTCTCAGACTGATCGAGCAGTGATGTACAACTAAATCACATGTACCTGATGAGTTGTATAATACAAATCCTGTCCAGCAAAGTCCCAGATGCTGAGAACAACTTTCTCATCTTGGATCTGTTCTTCTTCCATTCGGACTCCCTGTCTTCTTTCCAATTTATTGGCGATTTTTGAACCAATTCCAGATCCTGTACATGTATATTGCCATAAAGGAAATTTAAGGCTTGAGTTTGCTGAAAGGTAAAGTACATTCTTACAAACAAGCCAAAAAAATCACTTTCCTGGACAGGCTGACAGAGTGGTGATTATTAGAATAGTCAACAAGCATGAACACTTGTTTCCATACAATCCCAGATATACCTGGCAGTAAATTGGCTTCCATATATATGAACATACCATATCAACGAATACCTTTTTTTCACCCAAGCATCTTGCCCCCCAAAACTACCTAATTGTAATTAGAAATACACTGTACCTTTAAGGGCAGTTTGTCCTTGCATTAGCTCTCCTGCTTCCTGCAAATTAATAATAGGTAATGTATAAGAACAAATTAACCATGACTGGGCGTTGTAAAATGGTTTATGCAAGGTAGAGTGACACAGTGTTTAAACAGTCTGGGTTTTTGGTATTCATAAGAAAATAATTAAGTAAGACAAAAGAACAAATCTAACCCTTACACCTGTGTATTGTCTTCTATTCTTCTTCATTTCTAGATCCATTTCTGTTACCATACCTTCCACAAATTCACTGTTCAGGCTGGCAGGGTCATCTTTAAAATGTCAAAAACGGATCTTACATTAGTTAGACACATTCAAATACAACTAAATTGTAAATTTGGAAAGTCATTATATAAAGGGTCAATGAATATGAAATGGGTATCAATTTTGTTTGGTCAACATTTTGAGGAAACAAGTCGTCATTGTATAGGTAGTAAGGATGGTACGCTTAGATTTCAGTATTTATATTCTGGGACACTGCAGTCGCATACATCCAATATTTGTATAGCATTAAGCATAAAGAATAGGGGTTTATGACAACTCATGACTCATGAGTGTATTATGACTGTAACTCAGTTTTCCACCTTTTTGACCCAAGACTATTATAACTTCAAATGCAGTTAGCAGAATCCAAAGTCTGACAAAGACAATTAACTTTCAAGTTTGATGTTCACCTCTTTCACCATGGAGCTTCCAGCCCTTAGCATGAGTGACATTTATGGTACATTGTGTTGCTGTATTTATCCCTTCAGTTGAAGTCTCGTCACTGTTGAAACTACAAAGAATCAAAGGAAAACCGCACTTTTATGATGTTTAACTGCTTATGTAGATTGTCAAGTGAACGTTAGTTTCATTAGTCCCCTTTCACCATAAATATATTATGCGCCACATTATCATAAAAATACTGTTAAAAAAGAACCACCAATGCTCCCAAAGTGGCTGATTCAGAATAGTTAAGGACTGTCAGTCTGTCGTGTCAGCCTGAATGATAATTGCTTAACACATGGTCAGGCATTCCAATCTTATCCAAGTCCAAACAATTCAGTGTGGAGTGACATAGGAGAAGAGTACAGAAGTGCAGTGGCATCCATCATTCATTAACACTAGCGGGATGCCGCGCTTCGCGCGGCACCCGCTAGGTGGGCGCGATTCTTGCCCATAAAATGTGACAACGGTGCATGGGGTAAGGGGGGTAATTGGAGAGGATATCAGAGTTTATAACTTTCAGAAATGGTTTGGTAAAGATATTTAAAATCTGTACGCAATGTAGTTATGTCCTAATGATAAAATGTTGAGCATGCAAAAGGTGTTGAGTGCGGTCGAAGGCGACGCGTCGCCTTCCCTCACCGTTTTCGCCCCTTTTCTCGACTACGAAGCATAAGTTGGGGGTGTGTTTTAATATTTGGGAATGATATAAAAAGGCAATGATGCATGCTTGGCATGATATGTAGGTTTTTGGATATATCAAGACTTTTTGAATATCCAACAAAGGCCTGAGTAATCCATGAAATATAGGGCCTATGATCCTGTGCTCCTAAAATTTGTAAAATGTTTGAATTTATAATACTTGATTTCCTTTTTTCTTTATTTCTGGATTTTTTTGTGTCTCTATCTCTTGATTTCTTAAATGTGTCTTTGTTTCTATATTTTCTCTTTCTGAATATCCGTGTTTGCCCGTTGTGAACTTTGTATTTTCTCAGTATTCTATTTAATTGTTTCTGTAATTAGGCCTATGTGTTTTTCTGACTCAGTGGTCTGTTTGTCTTTTTATTTGTTTATTTTGTTTATGTCTTAGTTTCGTTATTTCCTTAGTTGCAGGGGGCCTATTATTTATCTCTGATGTTTCTTGATATCTATTGACGTTTATTTTGTAATGTTTTTATGTCACTATGTTACAGTTGATTTCGATGTTTCTATGTCACTAATTCTGTGTTTTTTATTATTTCGGGTGTGGATGCGTTTGTTTCCGTATTTCGTTCTTCTAGATTTTGTAAATGGTTGATAGTACAATAATAATGTTAAGTATTACAGGGGTGTGATTTTGCACATTTTGTTGATGACAGTTTGTAAACTTGTTTTTGTCTTGACAGACCAGGCAGTTGTTCCAATTTTATTCATCGTACGTCTAAAGATTTAAATAGGAAACGAAAATAAAATAAAAATGATTTGTGTGTTTTCGTTTTCCTTTATTAATTTGTTCCTTTCTGTCTGTCTTTGATTTCTTGATTTATGTGCTTGTTTGGAGGAGGCTTTATTTTTGTCCATTTTCCCTTTATTTCATTGTGTCGTTATTTCTTGCTTTCTTTATGCCTTGTTTCTTTATTTCTTTATTGCTCGGAAATTATTGGTTGTATTTAGGCCTACATACCACTAAATGCAGGTAACGACTAATATTCGACAATGCTTGTCTTTGTGAATATTATGTTGTTAATATTCAGTCAATGAGTATAGGCCTAAATAACGTAAGCAATCAATTTATGAAAGAAATAATATAAGGACATTTTATAACGGGGACATAGGAGGTCACATCTGCCCAATAAAATGAAATGAGCTGGAAGAAGACAAAGCATCATTAACAGAAAATTAGGATTACCCCCCCCCCCCTCGCCGCACCCCCCCCCCCCCCCCCCCCCCTTTGAGCTGCATTTTAAATCAGTCATCTCGCTATATTATAGTATGCCGTTGCACATAGGCGCGGGGAGACGTTGGAACACCAGTGCCAACCCAGTAAGCGGTGTCCGGCAAGCGAAACTTCCCAGAATGCACAAATGCAATAGCGAACGCAAATTTTAAGACTGGCAAAACCCCCCAATGTATGCTTTGAATATGCCAAATTTATCCAAAAATCAACACCCAAAAATCAACACCCACAAATCATCTGACACCCTCACGCAAGCTCCGCTACAGACTAACCCCGGCGCCAAAAAAAAAAACACGCAAGGGCCGACCAACGCGGGTATCCGGCTGCCATTGCACACAATCGCGGGTAGACGTCGGAACATAGCGTTGTTCGATCGAAAATAAGAGCTTGTCTTTGTGAATATTATGTTGTTAATATTCAGTCAATGAGTATAGGCCTAAATAACGTAAGCAATCAATTTATGAAAGAAATAATATAAGGACATTTTATAACGGGGACATAGGAGGTCACATCTGCCCAATAAAATGAAATGAGCTGGAAGAAGACAAAGCATCATTAACAGAAAATTAGGATTACCCCCCCCCCCTCGCCGCACCCCCCCCCCCCTTTGAGCTGCATTTTAAATCAGTCATCTCGCTATATTATAGTATGCCGTTGCACATAGGCGCGGGGAGACGTTGGAACACCAGTGCCAACCCAGTAAGCGGTGTCCGGCAAGCGAAACTTCCCAGAATGCACAAATGCAATAGCGAACGCAAATTTTAAGACTGGCAAAACCCCCCAATGTATGCTTTGAATATGCCAAATTTATCCAAAAATCAACACCCACAAATCATCTGACACCCTCACGCAAGCTCCGCTACAGACTAACCCCGGTGCCAAAAAAAAAAACACGCAAGGGCCGACCAACGCGGGTATCCGGCTGCCATTGCACACAATCGCGGGTAGACGTCGGAACATAGCGTTGTTCGATCGAAAATAAGAGAACCAGTTATCCCAACATGCAAATTGTTTATTGCGTGATCCTTGAGAAATTACCTTAGTCATGCAGCGCTAAAATCGTCGCTGGTACACACTCTCTTTCTAAAGCGTTGTTCGATGGAAAATGAGGGCACCAGTTATCCCAACATGCAAATTGTTTATTGCGTGCATCCTTGAGAAATTACCTTAGTCATGCAGCGCTACTTCTGATTGTTCACTGAAAAGACTCATAGGTCGTTAAAACCGTGGACTTTTGGTGACACAAAATGCAGTAGATATTTATTGATAAATTATTTAATACCATTTAAACCCACAAAACGTGCAACAAATATCTTCTGAAGACCAACAACATTAACACAATCTTGTCGAGAGAGCTGGGAAATTACGGCGAACACCCAAGACCGAGGAAATAACGGACCAATCACTCGTGGGAAGTCATCACACGTGAGAAAAAAAAGATGGCGACCCAATAAAAAAGATGGCAGCCCAGCGCAACCTCGTCCTCGAGGGGGCGAGGTCACTGTGCGCAAGCGGACGGTCGGATCTCGCAGCGCCGCGGGGTGGAACTTGGCACCGATTTTAATTATATAGATGTGGTTAAAGGACCTATATGTTGGCTACATAGTAGGACAAGAACCATACTTTGTTGGAGTAATGCAGTTTGGATGGGGTGGTCTTTTGTGTCCATACAAAGAATTGTTTTGAGACAAATGGTGAGCTTGACAGGTTTAAAAACAAAAAGGACATCAGGCATTATTGCATTATCAAAATTTTTGATGGCAAGTTTGAACATATGGATTCTTTTGGGGAACTAAGCCACTGGACAGGCTTTCATGTGGCATCGCTATGAGAAATTGTATCTAAAAACATTGAAAAACGGGTCCTTTTTCGCATCTATCGCCACCACAACATTATTAAACAAAGTATACCTTAGATCTTGCCACATTATGACCCAAACATTGCATTCTTTCAGAAAATGCAAAAATAAATGAACAAAAAATTGATTTTCACTCGCGTAAACTATGTTAAATCTTGCACTTTTGGTCAAAAATCTACCCGTTTCCTGTGTAAAACGCGCGTGTAGCCAAAAACTGGTCCAATAAAATAATCATAACATTAAATAGCGCCACCTGGGAGCTTAGATCTCTCGAGTCATTTCTCTCTGGCTTGTCAGCTTTCTAACAATGTAACCTCTTTTGTGATTGGTTGAGGTTTAGGCTCGCGTGTATTTACTTTAAAAGAAATTGTGGATCTGAAAGCTTATGAAATTGATCGTTGCATGGCTTGGCGAGCTGCACACGAACACACACAACACACGTGTATCTGTGCATCATGTATGCAGCGTGGGTATCGTCTTGGACGCTTAGTGTGATCAACGTTGCCGATTCTTCTGTATTTGTTGCCAGATTGTGAGTAAGTTTCTTACATTTATTTCATAGTTTTACAATATTTATGTTGTAGAAGCCATAGAGAAGAAATGTTAAAAAAAATTATTTACCAATATCACGCTGTAATACTGTATATATTTACGATATAACTTCATGCTCAACGGAAAACTTCCAAATAAAAATAAGCCACGTTTCCAGATGGACCACTGTGGAACTTTCCATATTGATAAGAGGGGTATTTATACTAGTTTTGCCAACAAGGCCAGTGCATGAGGGAAGGAACACTAAGCTACATGTACATGCAATGATTTCGGACTAGAAAAAAATTGAAATCCATAGGTCATGTAGGTAAGATTTTTTTTTTGACTGATGTAAACACTGTTTGATTATTTAGTACATAGGCCTAGCCCTAACTTTTGTCTTTTTTATTTTTTATAGAAATGAAATTGAGACGCATGGAAGCGGTTGATTATCGCCAGCTCCACGAGGGGCCAAGGCTGTCAACTGGCAGAGAGAGACAGGAGAGGTGGCCAACGTCAAAACTGTGGCGGTGTCGGGTTTTAGAAGAAAACGAAGATGAAGTAAAGATACACTGGGAGGAAAATTGTTATAATTTTTATTTTTGGTTTCAGGGCATGGGGTTGGGGGTTGGTCCCCAAAGCCCACCCTCTGTATTCACGATAGAATGTGTCACTTACTTTTTGTATACTTCATTTTTTTATTATACTGTATTCATGTATTGATTGTATTTTAAGAAAATAAATAATACTTTGTTACAGATTATCTCCTCATTGTGTGTTCATGTCATTGAAAATTATTCAGTTAGTTAGTTTTCGATAAGCTTCAATAGAACAGATATCACAGTTTCAGATGCATGCCTTTCTGTTTTGTTATAAATACCTTACTCAATGGACCCTCACACAGTGCCGTACAACACCTATAGCAATAATGGACTGGCCCAACACCCCAATTAAGTCTACACAGAGCCAGGGAGCTCTTATCTTTTTTGTGCAAGGTCACTGGACTGTGCATTTTAGGCTGGTTTTGCTTAGGGTCCTTTTGACTAGAAAGGATTTGATATGAATAGTATGATCTCAACAATGCAAATTATAAGGTTTACTGTGACTTAATTAATAGACTAGGTCTACTTGTCTGCATGTGACCTCAATCCTCCACTATCCTCGCTCTTATGTCACTTCACACTATACTTGAACACTGATTGGTACAACTGGCTATATGAAACTATAAAGGTAATTGTTATTTGGGACTACAGACCTCAATCCTCCGTAATTAGACAACTTCATGAAGAGGATTTGGGAGGAATTGGGTGGGTTGGGGGTAAATGAATGAACTTCAGATCTCTTTTTCTCATTTGCAACAAGTCAAATGTCAATGTCCAACAGTCACCGTGTCACAATCAGGTCACAGCTGACCAGCTGAACAAAACCATGTCCCTGTTTTCTATAACCTGGCACACACACAAAATGTTATACACTGTAAACCCAGTTATTGCAAGATACAAACTACAGCACAGGTTGTCGTGGCCGACTGGTCTTGAGTGGTTGACTCGTGTTCTGTAATTTACAGAATGTGGATTCGAATCCTGGCCTGGTCAGTCGTGACACTTGTCCTTGACCAAGGCACTTCATCTTAATTGTTTCTCTACACCCAGGAGTACAATGGTACAGGTGAAAGTGATGAGTAACCTGCAATGCTGGCACCTTGTCTATGGGGAACAGAAATATTCTGAGCTGTTTCATGCCAATAAAACTAGATATAAACACCAGCATGATGCGCAATATTATTGGCTTGGTTCAGACATTACTCTTTTTTTTACACACACTACAGCCTACCTTTGATGTGTTAGATTCCTCATCAGGCTTGTTTTTCCTACTCGTTCCTGACCAACCAACATAAGCCTTGTGCGTTGTACTGACTTGCCTCCCTCTTCCAGTGCTGTTGTATAAGCGCTTCTTGCTCTTGGCCCAATAATCTCAATTGGAACTAAGATCAAAAACGACCGAAACTTATATCATTGATTTCGGTTTGATCTAAAAGTTGACTTTGATTTGTTGCTCAAGCAGTCAAGAGACTACTTGTGAGCTGGGCCCTCTCTCACTTTAGACTGGTTTTCAACGTTAAACAAATAGCACTCAATCCGCACTAATAATGAAACTTTTGCTCAATATACCGATATGTGAGCTAGCTATACGACAAAATTTGTGAGCTAGGCCCAACTGATTAGTTTCGGAAATCAAGATTACAAAATTCAATGTCAGAAATCTGCTAGAGGGAGGCTTGGACCTTCTGTATTGTATGGGCTGTAAATTCCACAATCCTCATGCCCCAAAAATTGCACATAACACTGCCCTGAACATTAAACATTCATACTGGGACGAACAAACATTGACCAAGGATTTCATCAATTGAGCCAAACTTAAAGAATAATAATAAACCGCATTTGTGTAGCGCATATCACTGCTAAGTCCCTATGTGCTTTATAGGAATAAAGAAAACAACAAGATACAAATGAAATACCAACGGAAGAACAGTTACTGATAAACGGTGAATAGATGTGTTTCAGGGCTATTTTTGAATGTGACTGCTTCCTTAATAAACTCAGAGGTATGTCATTCCACAATTGAAAGTGGAAGTGACTAGTAGAAGGAATAAACATTTCTAGAAGAAATATATGTGAACTAGGGGCTGTGTCTTGTAAACAATGAAAAGTGGGCTAGTGCACACGAAGTATGAAGTGGTTTTCAAATTATTATTTAAAGGCAAATTATGTGATTGGTCGTCGTTGGAAAAGCCTTATTTGCTTTGTTTCAACCTATTATGTCTTTTTGAGTTCCCAGATATGTTTCATTTGATAACAAGAGTAAACAATCAAGCACTATGTTTAAAATGGTATTTAACGTGTTCACGAGATGATTGCTGACTGGCTTGGTCTTGCTGAAGATCAGGTTCAGTATCTGGTAAAAATGACACTACTTGGGTTCACATTCAAGAGTGATGTGCCTGTGGATTTTTTTCACAGAACTTGGGAAAGTACTGAGTATAGGCCTACAGTGCTTAACACACATCATGTAGGGTAAAACAACATTATATTCAAGAGAATGACACTCAAACTTGCTTAGTTCAAGAGAGCGAGTTCTCATATTTCACTTTTTCATATTTATCCCATTCCTCTGTTGAAACTTGTCTTGTCCATCTTGGAAAATTGATTTCAGCTAAATTACTGTTTGTTTCAAGTAAAATTCAATCATTGAATAACAATCATTTGTGCTTGGTTTCTTGTTCTCTCAAAAATGTGTGGTTTAAAAATAGCAATAAATCGCTGCAATGTTTTCAAATGTCACCACATCAATTAATTGTTGTGTAAACAATGTTTACTGTCCCTGTTTGAATGTAACACCACTAAAACTCCAATTTAAACTGCATTAGTTTAGAGCCTTAAAAACTCTATTGTGATCATCAACATCTAAATTTTAGGAAAAAGTTTTGCTTAAAGAACACTTTCCAGTCCAGATTAGTTATTAGTATTATCATTATTGTTTTTTCGGCCAAAATAAGCCACAATCAAACGGCTATACATGAGAGTGAACGAATAATTCAATGTAGAATAGGATAGGTGACAGGATGTCTAGGTTTTTAAATGTACAGACTGAAAATAATGAATGGATTTAAAAGGCAAAATTTAAAAGTAACCTAATAATAAAGCAGCAATTGAACACAGGCTAATAATAGACTTCTCACAATTGAAAAAAATGTGTTAAGTTTTTAGGCCTACCTTTATCCCATTCCTCTGTTGAAACTTGTCTTGTCCATCTTGGAAAAACTGTAATGATTGATTTCAGCTAAATTACTGTTTGTTTCAAGTAAATTACAATCATTGAATAACATAATCATTTGTGCTTGGTTTCTTGTTCTCTCAAAAATGTGTGTGTTTAAAAATAGCAATAAATCGCTGCAATGTCTTCAAATGTCACCTCATCAATTAATTGTTGTGTAAACAAACTGGATGGTGTGTAACACATTGCATATCAGGCTTTTTTGTTTGGTTTTTCCCTTAATTTAAAATAAAATTTTAAGGCAAATTATGTGATTGGTAGTTGTTGGAAAGGCCTTATTTGCTTTGTTTCAGTTTCAACCTATTATGTCTTATTAAATTGTAGAACTACTTTTTTTTCTTTAGCCCAACATGAGCTAATAAAAGTAAACAAACTAGCACTATGTTCAAAAATTTTATTTAACGTGTTCACGAGATGATTGCTGACTGGCTTGGTCTTGTGATCAGGTTCAGTATCTTGTAATGAAACTACTTAGGTTCACATTCCAGAGAATGACACTCAAACTTGCCCAATTCAAGACAGCAAGTTCTCATATTCCACTGAGTACAATCCACACATTTGTTCTTAGCAAATTGAGGCCTTCAACAGATCGGTCTCCTATGACATTCTTACCTTCAATATTGACATCAAAGTTCATACCCAACTTTGCTCTACACATTTTAAAGATTGACGTCAAATAATCTCCCCAAATTTATTGTCCCTGTTTGAATTTAACACCACTAAAACTCCAATTTAAACTACAACAGTTTTGAGTCTTAAGAACTCAACATCCAAAATCAACACCCAAAATCCAAAATTTACGGAAAGATTTTTTTGAAAAGGACACTTTTTAGTCCAGATTAGTTGGTGACTTTTCAAAGTGAATATACATGTGTTAAGTGTTGAGGCTTACATGTTTTCTCTTTTGATCTTAGTATCTCCATTTGTCGCTCCACTGGAAAAAATTATAATAAATGTTTTCACATTAAATATTGCTTGTTTAAAAGTAAAAATCAATCATTGAATAACATCATCAATTCTGCTTGGTTTCTTGTTCTCTCAAAAATGTGTGTCTTCAAATGTTTTCAAATGTCACCACATCAACTAATCGTTGTGTAAACAAACTGGATGGTGTGTAACATGTTAAATATCGGGCTGTAAATATAAATTGTAAAACAACTGTTTTTGTTTGGCCCAACATAAGCGCCACATTGCTAATTGAGTTCTGAGAAATCTCCACTCAAAGGGCATTATGTTTCATTTCATAACAAAAGCAAACAAATTAGCACTTGGTTCAAAATGGTATTTAACTAGTAGACTAATAAGTGGTTGCTGACTGGCTTGGTTTTGCTGAAGATCAGGTTCAGTATCTGGTAAAAATGAAACTACTTAGGTACACATTGCAGAGAATGATGCTCAAACTTGCTTAATTCAAGACAGGGAGTTCTCATATTCCACTGAGTACAATCCACACATTTGTTCTCAGAACATTGAGGCTTTCAGCTGTTGATCGGTCTCCTTAACTTGAATATTGACATCAAAGTTCATACACAAATTTGACCATTTCATCACGAAGGTTAATAAATAATCTCCCCCGATTTTTTGTTTCTGTTTGGATGTAACTTCACTAGAACTCAAATTTAAACTACAACAGTTTTGAGCCTTAAGAACTCTATTGTGATCATCAACATCTAAATGTGTGGAAAGAGTTTTGTGTAAAGGACATTTTTCAGTCCAGATTAGTTGAGGACTTTTCAAAGTGAATATACATGTGTTAAGTGTTGAGTCTTACCTGTTTTCTTGTCTGACATTGATCTCTTCTTTAGTGACATTGATCTCTTCCTTAGTGACATTGATCTCTTCCTTAGTTGCTCCACTGGAAAAATTATAACAATATTTTAACATTAAATATTGTGTTTTAAGTAAAATTCAATCATTGAATAACATCATCAATTCTGCTTGGTTTCTTGTTCTCTCAAAAATGTGTGTGTTCAAAAATAGCAATAAATTGCTGTAATGTTTTCAAATGTCACCACAATGAATATCAGGCTAACATTGTGTTTGGTTTTGCCCTGAATAAAAACAAAATTTGTTTTAAGGCAAATTGTGTGATTGGTAGTCCTTGGAAAAGCCTTATTTGCTTTGTTTCGAATGATAAAAAGCCTTATTTGCTTTGTTTCAAATGATAGTCTTATTAAATTGTAAAACAACTGTTTTTCTTTGGCCCGACATGAGTGCCACACCGCTTAATATTGAGTTCGTAGATATCTCCACTCAAAGGGCATTATGTTTCATTTGATAACAAAAGTAAATAAACTAGCACCATGTTCAAAAATTGTATTTAACGTGTTCACGAGATGATTGCTGACTGGCTTGGTCTTTCTGAAGATCAGGTTAAGTATCTGGTAAAAATGAAACCACTTAGGTTCACATTCCAGAGAATGACACTCAAACTTGTTTTATTCAAGACAGCCAACACCCAACGCCCAACACCAAGGTTAAACATCCAGCTTGTATACATAGGGTCTATTATGATGTAGCGGTGATTTGACTAAAAACAAAAACCTGCATATTTTTCTCCCAAGGTCAAATATCATGCCTGATATAAGGGAGTTTTTATCACATGGTGCCATTTTGTGGTCATCATACCTTTTGCAGTTCCATAGTTCAATAAATAATCTATTCATAAGGTAAAACTGTACAACTTACTTAGTGGGACTGTAAGATGAACTTTTGAGAAATTCCCTTAAGGTTTTTCAAAGGTACAACACATGGAGGATCCTGTTCCAGCCCTGCAGTTCAAGTGGTGTAAAACATAGACATCTTTAATTTAGGTGTGATGCTTGGCTACGCAGCAGCTAACAGTTGTATGACTTCTGACTGGTACCCCCGAACAAAGAACTAAATAGGGAGATCGCTAACATAGGGATAAATAGCTCAGGGGGTTGTGCGTTGGCATGTTAAACCGAAGGTCATTCGTTCAAGTCCCACTCTAGTCAAATTTTCTTTGTTGAATGGCAAATAATTTTCAATTTAATCAAGGCTGAAGTACATGTAACCACTTGCAAGAAGTGTAGGACAAAGTAAAGTTTAACAAGGTGTTAATTACTTTAGTGGAGTTAATTACTTCAGTTTGTGGTTGGTGAATGCACCAAAGTGTGTTTAAATTGCAAACACCAAACAGAGACTATAGTTTTCCTTTCCTTCTGTCTCAATTGGGGCAAATAGGGGGAGGGGTGCAAGAGGGTGTGGTTGCAAAGTTTGGGCTTCCAACCTTTCCGAGTTTCCCAATTGTCACAGTGGAGCTGCATTGATCATTGTGATATACAAATCAATTATTCAGTTGACTAGCTAGCAGCGGCGTAACTAAGGTAAATTTTTAGGGGAGCATGCACAAGCTAAGAAAACGTTATGTATCCAGGAGATCTCGAGATAATTGGAACATTTTTAACACTTGACGTGAACTAGGGAGTAGTAATCTGACGATTTATAAATGTGGTTTATAAATGTCTCTGGTTTAGTTTCTACAAATATCATGGTGTTTATTTTGGTGTTAGTTTTTTTTAGATTGCTTGTATACGTTTAAATATAGCTGAAGCACTTATAAGGGTCCTTCAAACAATGGATTGTTCTTTTGGCAGCGGCGTAACTAAGGTAAGTTTTGAGGGGGGCACAAGGGGGGAACAATTTTTTCTAGGGGGGCACTGCTGGCAAATCAACTATAGACTCCTTTGCACTTTTTAAAAACTGGCGGGTTCGCTTCTTAAAAAACCTCCCAATATTCGCCTGCATCCTTACTTATTTTGTGTCAGATCCTGCAGCCTATAAAATACATCATAATGTAACAATTTTTTCTTTTCTTTCTTTCTTTTTTTCTCTCTTCTTTTCTCTCTTCTTTTTCGCACATCTACATGTAGAACCATGCAGTTACTGTTTGAATGTGTAGAAAAAAATCATAACTGTTAACAAGGGATTGCGAGACCGGAGTCTTTTTTGATGGGGGTTTATGTATTTGAGGACTGGTACTAGTATTTATTTATTGCACACTTGGGGCCATGCACAGTAGGCCTAATCAATGTTTAAAACTTTGATCTTATTTCGAAATTGTTTTGACCCATCCGCCCCCCCCCCCAATTTCGATTGTTACATATTGACAAACCATTTAATATACCGTATACACTGAAGAACAAAGTAATGTCTCAAATGAAGCAGATATTTTAGATCAATGCTCTCACAGCTCAAGAGTTTTCATGGCTTTTCCTCATGTACTTACGATAAATGCAACGGCACCCAGCACGTCGTGGAGCTTCGTGTGACACTACCGTATATCGTATTTAACGTGGCAGACTGTGGCACAATGGGGCGCGCGCGGGCGATGAGTCATCATACAATTTGCGGACGTGATTTACCGTACTCTGAAGACGTTGGCGCTGTTCTGTAGCTGCCACTGTCTATTTTTCTCTGCCAGTGCTTGCTTATTTTTATCCGTTTAATCTTTGCTGAGTTTTTGGCATGATCGTCTTTTTATTTATTGTTGACGTGTTTGGTAAGCTTTCTGTGCTTATTTGTGATAGATTTTGGTGCTTTATCCGATACGTATTGCTTGTTATTTTGATGTTTTTGATGTTTTTTAAATTTCCGGTCGAGTTCACTATTTTGTAACGTGTATTCACCATGGCTGTTGCCATTAGTGCCCGTGCTCGTCTGTAGGTGTTTTTACATCTGCTTTTTATCATACATAAGTCACAACTGGTTCAAATCTTTGCTGATGCTGAGACTGTCAGAAATGAGTATTTTGTGTCTTCGGGTCAGTACATGTGTCTGACTAATTTTGTTGTGCCAATCACACCCTGTCATGGGGTAACATTACAGCTGTGCCGTACTGGATTCAATTTCTCAAAAGTTCCATTAGTCAAATGGTCCAAACATGGCCAAACTACTCTAGTTATTCCTGGTCATGACCCTCCACAGGATATAACAATATTTATGGATATTTTTGTTAACCCAGGCCCTCGTATTGGATCTGCACTAGCAATGACGAGTTGCATTTTATGCATACAGAAAATTCGCATTCTAACATGTCTAGTAATACAACTATAATGTATTTCCGTAGTCAGCTTTTTAACATCCGTAAGACTTTTTATCACTCCATTCAGCCTGGGTTGTTTTCGATTCTGAAAGCGAATGGAATTTTTCGGTTCAGGGGTAATAGAGCGGGTCATTGTAACTATAGGTGTAAAATTCCTGTTCACATTGGTCACCGGCTTGATTATGTTCATAATAGGTTAGCTTTGGAAAACCGTACTCCTGTCCTTAAACACATTGTTGTAAATGCTGCCGACTCATCTGATGATCTATTTAAACTTTGTTGCTTAAATACTAGATCTCTTAAAAATAAATTAGCTGATTTTGTTTCTTATGCTATTAATAGTAAGGCTGATTTGTTTGCCCTTACAGAGACTGGTTTACAGATACGGATGTTGCCCACAAGGTCGAAGCAACTCCACCTAATTTTCGATTGCTGGATCATCACCGGAAAAACCGTGTGGGGGGAGGCACTGCTTTGCTGTTTCGTGATCATTTGATTGTCAAGAAAATTGCTGGAGATGAATTAGATTCATTTGAGTTTTCAGAATGGTCTGTAGGGATCAATTCGTTTAAATTACGACTTGTAATCATTTACAGGCCACCTTACTCAGTTTATAGCCACCCTTGTACAGTTAATCGGTTTATCACTGATTTTGCCAATTATTTAGAATCCATTATTTTATCTTCTGAACCAGTTTTTATAACTGGAGATTTTAACATCCATGTTGACATTTCTGACGATCCAAACACTATACGTTTTTTAACACTTCTTGAATCCATGGGTCTCCAGCAACATGTTAACAAACCTACACATGAGATGGGTCACACACTACATGTAGATCTTGTTATTACCCGGAAATCAGACATGGTTCTTAACAGCCCCCCCCCCCCCCCCCCCCCCGACACCGCACCACCTTTTTCTGATCATTTTTCTGTTATTTGCAATTTGCAACAAAACAAGTCTTCTTTTCCTGCTAAACAGATTGTTTATAGGGATATTAAATCCATTGATATTAATTGCTTGAAAAGTGACTTAGTCTCTTCTGGGCTGTGCAGGGACACTCCTCAAGGTCTTGAGGAGCTTACGAAATGTTATAATACTACACTAGCTGGTATCTTCAACACACATGCCCCATTAAAGTCCAAGATGGTCACCGCTAGGCCTCGTCTACCTTGGTTTAATCAAGAAATCAACTCTGCCTTGAGGATGAGGAGACTTGCAGAAAAGAAGTGGCGACGAACAAACATGGCCTCTGATCTTTCAGAATATATAAGCTAATAAGAAATAAGGTAACCTTTCTTCTTCATAAAGCTTGCTGCAATTTCTACAAAGACTTTATCGAAAGTACTAGTTCCGACCAGAGGAAATTATCTAGAGCATCTAAAAAGCTGCTTGGGCATAGTGATGACGTCCTCTTCCCACCTTTTAAAGATAAAATGACTCTTGCTAATGATATGGGTAGCTTTTTTGTAAAGAAAATATATAATATTCATGCTAAACTTGATGACTTGGAAGTTTCAATCTCTGTTGACAGAACGTTATTTTTTACATCTGAAACAATGTCCAGTAATATCCTGTTTGATAGTTTCATACCATTAACCGAGTCACAGGTAAAACAGCTTATTGTCAATTCTTCTAAGGGATCATGCGCTCTGGATCCCATGCCTACTAACCTTGTGGGTGAGTGCCTTGATGTTTTGCTTCCAGTACTTACCAACATTATAAACTCATCATTAGTATCTGGTACATTTCCTACTGACTGGAAAGAAGCTTTAATATGCCCTTTATTTAAAAAAAACCAATCTCGATATGAAATTAGAAAACTACCGACCAATCAGTAACTTACAATTTATTTCTAAATTAACTGAGAGGGCCGTTTGTGACTAACTTTATTGTCACATGTCAAAACATTCCATGTTTCCTTTTTCAATCATCTTACCGGCAGCATCACAGTACAGAGACAGCTCTTATAAAGGTTAAAAATGATTTACTGATGAGGATGAATTCCCAACATGTTATTCTGCTTATCCTTTTAGACCCGAGTGCAAGGGTTCGATACTGTTGATCACGTCATTTTATTGAAACGTCTGCAGTCTAATTTTGGAGTCACTGGCAAGGCCCTCGATTGGTTTTCGTCTTATTTGTCAGATAGAAGGCAACACGTATCTATAAGGTACTTATCAGAAAAGTTTATTATCAACTGTGGTGTTCCTCAGGGATCCTGCTTGGGACCATTTTTATTCATTGTCTATGCCTCTAAATTGTTTGACATCGTTGAGCATCATCTGCCTGATGTTCATTGTTATGCCGATGACACTCAGCTGTATCTATCTTTTAGACCTGACGATAAATCTTGTCAAGCTGCTGTAACTATAATGGAAGATTGCATTAGGGACATCAGGCAATGGATGTTGCATGACCGGCTTCTAATTAATGATGCTAAGAGTGAATTTTTGATCATCGGATCAAAGCAGCAGTTGAAGAAAATTAATATTCCCAATATCATGATAGGTGATGCTAAAGTTTTTCCTACAACATGTGTTCGTAATTTGGGGTCATGGTTTGATTCTGAACTTACAATGAACACCCACATCAATAAAGCTTGCTCTGCAGCCTTTTTTCATCTTCCCAACATCAAACGCATTAGTCAATTCCTACCACAAGACTCTCTTTTAAAACTAATTCATGCATTTGTGACCATCGTCTTGATTATTGTAATAGCCTTTTGTATGGTCTGCCAAAGTCACTAACCCCCCCCCCCTGCTCAAAACTGTTAAAAGTCACTCAGACCATTTTGTTTTGTACAATCACAGTCAATTTCTTTCATAAAAAGTTTAATATAACCAATCTATTTTTACCAGCAGATTTGTAGACATGTTTCTTTATCTCAGTGGTCCAAAAACCCTATATTCATTGGTGTAACCAGCACTGGCCCCAGCCCCCCCCCCCTTTCTCAAAGCTGAGTGTTGCAATCACTCTGTGGACATTCCTTTGTTCTGTACACAAGGAAAATCATTTTCTTTAACACTGTAAAGCAACACTTTTTGGATGTGTATAAGTCCCTACATCAATTATGTGGACCTCTTTTGTTCTTCTGGTCTGTGCGTAGTGTTAAACACAAAACCGACCCACATGAATATACATTGTAGCCTATGTTATGATTTGGGGTTGAACAAAGAAAGGGAGACCGCCAATATAGGGCTAGAAAGCTCAGCTGGTAGAGTGCTGGCATGTTAAACCCGAGGTCCTGGTTCAAATTACCCTGTCAGTTTCCTTTGTGGTTTATAAATTTGACACTATTTATGTTGAAACACTTTTTGCTACCCAGGAGGTATTGACAAAGAAGCCTTAAGGTAGGGTCATGCATTGGTGAGATCTCCAAAAAGTCATGATCATAACATTTTACTCGGTGAGAAGCACTGTGGCTGTTGACAGTATAAACTATTTTGAGAAAGGATTCCCTTCGAAGTAATATGGTTTGATTATTCACCCCAAAACATCATTTGAATTTAAGAAACGATTTATCCATGATTGAATCGTATCTCAGTTTTCTAAGGGTTGGTGTCCATCTCGAATGCTGCGACCAGAGATGCGGTTGGTACCCGCTGGCACCTCGGTAAATGGTGATGGATTTGATGTTCGTGTGAAAATACAGTGAAAGTTTGTTGCTTTTTTCAAGCAAGTTAGACACTTATCAGTTTATACTTTCACATGTGACTTTTACTCGTCTTTCTTTGTAATTTTGCCTATTAATCAGCATTACGTTGACACAAAACTACCTTTAAAATTTTTAGGCCTATACCAAGTTTAAATGTGATTCCAATAATACATTCATGGTCTATGGAGGTATATTTTATATTTTCTTCCTCCATGATAGGTCTTAGTGTCCCTTAGTTCATAGACCTAAAAGTAAGAAGTTAACCCATATCTGCCTATAGGTTCTGTGTACATAATTGGTCATAAATGCCTAAGCCAATTTCACGCACACACGAAACGAAGGGGCATTACACTTAACATTTATTTACAGCTCTACAAAAAATCACACCCCATCAAATCATATACTGTTAAAAAGAGTAGGAAATTTTCTCTATTTTCATATAAAATCATCATGTTTCATAATTCATGTCAATAGTACAATGCAGGAAAATTGAACATTTTAAGTTTTTTCAACTAATGAAAAAAAAAGTAGATTGACAAAATTAGTATTTAAAGAGTAGGCCTACTATGTTTAGAAAGTTTGTCTTATGAGGTTAAAAATGATGTAAAAAATTGTTCTGTAACATGACGAGTTGTTTATCTGTGTTTCTTCTTGCGGTACTGCCTAAAACTCCCGGTGTTTTTCCTCCCCCCAAAAATTCGAAAATTCATGGGAAAAGTAATGTCCAATGCACAAAACCTGGCTGACAAACACAGGATGTCATCATGAAGGCTGCTGGGATACTCTACATCCATATCAGGGCAATCAGGCTTTTATCAATGGTTCAATGTTTTCGCGCTAAATTTGCTATGTGATTATCCATAGTTAGGCGTTCCTAGTGTTTGTAGCGTGGTCAGGGGATATGGGTTAAGAACAGTGATTGACCGTGTGTTTCTAATTTGGCTGAAATCAACCCTTTGGTCTTGGACTGTCGGGAGGATCATGGGTTACTAGTACTAGGTGTAGGACTGACTGTAGCTCCATAAAAATTGCCAATACTGTGGAAGCTCCCTCTGACTCTTGGCCCGAGACCTTCATCAGCTTAGGATGTCACATGATTTTTTTAAAATGAAATCATTACTTTTTGCCTTTGTTTTGCCTGCATCCAAACTATTCTTGTTCTCCCTGGGGAAACAAATATTCCATTTCTATTCAAATGATCATGTGACTCACTGATGAAATGCATCACTCATGAAGGCCTTGGGCCAAGATACTTGGCCATCTTGGTTATAGTCGACACTTTTGGGGGATTTATAGGGCTAGGATGTCCTGCAAGTTTTTGGGGCCTAAGTTCCCCTAACATAATTGATAATCGGTGATCCTCAAACTATTCTGTTTTCACATTGCTTCACTATGGTAAAACCAAAATGCACAAGGGATCACCTTGGGAGTTGTAGTTTTAACCACAAAGTAGCACTTGAAGCAGTAAATATTTGTTTATTAGTCCAGAAGTAGAATATTCAGTCTACGGTAAAGTAATGGAACACAAAGTACTTATATGCGCGAAAAGATAGACACATCAACTCTACCGGTGTATAAACTTTTCACAAATGAAAAGTCTATACATTGGTAGAGTCTATGTGTCTAGACTCGACCAAACAGCGCATGTGTATTTAAATTTGATGTCACATCTGTCAAGTCACAATATCTGGTGAAAGAAACAAATATACTTAGGTTCACATTCCAGTGACAACTCATACTTGCTGAATTCAAGTTACTGTGTTTCAATTGCATTTAACACATAGTAAGGCATCAAGACAATGTTTGAAGTGTAGTGTTGATCAATAAATTTCTTCGAAAATAAATCTTATGCCTTAGTAAGTTTTCTTGGTTTTATTTTGTGTTCAAACTGTAGGGAACAGTTTTTGGTCTGAAATTAATGTTGTACTTTTTCATTTTACTTTCTCCTCAAGGCTATGACCAGAAAGACTGGAAAGACAATTGCTGGGAGGAACGTTGCAAACCCCAGTGCCATGCTACTTGCTGGATGCTTACTGCTGACACATCTGGGTCTGAATCAACATGCTGACCTTATTAATTCTGCTGTCATCACGACAGTTATACAAAACAAAGTGAGTTCTGTTCTGATTCTTTGACTGTTTTCCTTACCTACAAAAGTATAGTTCCTTAGAATGTTGAATGTTGTGAGTGAACTATACAACACACACAGATCTATTGTACTTTGCTTGGTGGAACACACATCACAGGCCGTCTTTTATATTGCCATGTAAACTGCAGCGATGCTCCTAAAAGTAATATAATAAATATGCGAAACTATTGGACACTTAGCATCATCCTTTCCAAAATAATCTTTCCCTGCCCATTTTTCCAACGATCGAGGTAAGGTTTTTTAATGGCTGACAAGTGTGGGTCACTAACATGGGTCAGCCTCCATAGTTCCCCCCTCTCCCCCCCCTCCCCCGCCACTTTAAAAGAACGGTTTTTGGGATGGGTAAACTAATGTTTGGAATTTACACTTGATCAATAAATTTCTTCGAAAATAAATCTTATGTCTTGATCTTTTTTCACAAAATATATCATCCACTGAAACAATCTTCAATCTTCAAATTCCAAACAACTTCGGCCCGAGAAATCTAAACAAGGCTATGGGCTATTTTTCACTTCATCGTCCGGTTTCAACCGGAAGACAAAGTTAGATTGGAGTCAACCCTGAGTAACTTCTGCTTAGCTATAAAACTCCTTTCATATGATATACTGATTGTTAGGATAGCTTCTGTAGTTTATAAGCTTTGAAATATTGAATAATTAACTTCTACTCCTGAGGTAATTAACTACTACTCATGAAACTTCAGGTTATAAACTTAGTGCATGTCAAGTTTCAAGTTGATACAAGCTTTGCAACTATGCATTTTCTTGCGGGCAAACGACTATGAGAAGAAGTAATTCTATTTTTTTAAATGAACAATAACAATAGGTGTTCGGCTTTTGCCTGACACCTAAAAAGGGATGAGCTGATGGCAAACAAACATAGGCTATACCTAAAGAAATAAAGACGAGGGAAAAAAGATAAATACACAAATAAAGGGACAAAGAAAATCATTAACACACTTTTTTGTTTTAATATAAAATCGTTAGACATTGACTACAATGAAGAAAAGTTAAACAGGGGCTGTCAAGGAAATGTAACTATAAAAACGGTGTCATCAAAAAATTAATGTAACACAAAAACAACAATGGCCCCAGTATACTTCTGATTCAGAACACCACATGTCAAAGTCAGAGGTTCAGATAGGACTTTGTTGACATTGACAAACTGTTGTCTATTGCTAAGATTCGATTTAAACCAGTCCAGAACCAATTTTGTCTTTGTACAAATAACGAAATGTAGTGGTGTCATATTTTTAATACCCCCCAAAATTATGAAAAAGTGCTTCGCGTCTGCCTGCGCGCAGCAGAAAATAAAACAAAATAAAACAAAAGCCGTCAGGAACACTTTCCGAGAGGCTTTCAAGATGACATAGCTGGACGTGTGAGTCAACTAAATGACTGTTGACTGCGCCTCATTGTGTTGTGCAATACGAGAACATACAGTTGTATGGCTTCTGACTGGTACCCCCGAACAAAGATAAGGAGATGCCAACATAGGGATAAGTAGCTCGGGTAGTAGAGTGCCGGCACATTGAACTGGAGGTTGTTGGTTCAAGTCACACTCCAGTCATTTTTTCTTTGTTCAACTCCAAATTTGTTCAAATTTACC